>JAWZYU010000009.1:12016400-12641400 GCA_038380435.1 Ryuthela nishihirai
ACTGACCGAGGGCAATGCTGGTAATTTCGCAGAGATAAATCTTATCACTGGCCCAGGGTTGGGTTGTTTTACCTCGAGCGGCACTTTTTTGCACACCATGGGCTAAATGGCCAGGCCACAAGGACCCCGAATGCTCAGAGAAGCTTGGGGGAGGGGACCCACTGGAACAGCTGTTGGGAGACAGATGGTAGCCTCCCGTCAAGGCCATCCAGCGTGTTCTTTAACGTGCACAGGGTATGGCTCTCCCGCACACTTAACGTCCCATGCAACAGACGGCGGCCTTTCAAAGCCAATCGGTGTCCCTTTCTGACCTTGGGCAGGGCGGGGAATTTTGCGGAGATAAATCTCAACGCTGACCCAGCTGGGACTCGAACCTGGGAACTACAGATTACGAGCCTGGCGCGTTACCGACTGAGCCACCCCCGCCCCTACTCTTACTGTTGATAAGAATACTACTCAAGAATTTTCGCTTCAGAAAATTCTATTTCTACGAACTCTTACTGGTTTTAGATGCAAATAAAATTGAAATTGAAATTTTGTGTTTAATAATTATATTTTTTGTATCTTCAGACTCGGTACCCGAGGCGCGCTGGTATTTCTCGAGCTGGCCCTAGATGTTCCAGCGTGAAATAAATAAATAGTGGTCATTTTGTAATTTCAAGAAAAAAATATCGGATAGAATATTCTCCATTTTACATTTTTTTTCTTGCAATAATCGTCCCGTGGCCGAATAGTTTTTGACTGCAAATCCTACACAAGGTTGGGTTGTTGGGTTGTTTTACCTCTGACCGGCACTTTTTTGCACACCATGGGCTAAATGGCCAGGTCACAGGGATCCCGAAGGCTCAGAGAAGGTTGGGGGAGGGGACCCACTGGAATAGCTGTTGGGAGACAGATGGTAGCCTCCCGTCAAGGCCATCCAGCGTGTTCTTTAACGTGCACAGGGTATGGCTCTCCCGCACACGGGGCCACGACTTAACGACCCATCCGACGGATGGCGGCCTTTCCAAGCCCATCGGTGTCCCCTACTGACCGTGGGCAGGGCGGGGAGTTTTGTGGAGATAAGTCTGAACGCTGACCCAGCTGGGATTCGAACCTGGGAACCGCAGATTACGAGCCTGGCGCGCTACCGACTGAGCCACCCCGCGCCAATTTTGATGTGACTAGGCAAATTTGGGAGAGAGGTAAAGATTGGGATTGACTTTGCGAAATTAAGGAGAGTTGGGAAAATTCACACTCTTGCTACAATTCGGGGAAAGATGCAAATATCCGCCCCCTCCCCCCGGAACGGAGCGAAAATCCAGGTACGAACCTAACAGAGACATTTATTTTCTCAGTTGGCAAAATTTAATTATCGAGTTGGAAAATTTTCGATATCTCGCCCCCCCCCCCCCCAAACCCTAGTCCTTCGCTATGCCCCTGCAAACAAAAACCTCTTATAACAGTAAGCTAGGGGGCGGGGGTAGCTCAGTTGGTAGCGCGCCAGGCTCGTAATCTGTTGTTCCCAGGTTCGAGTCCCAGCTGGGTCAGCGTTGAGATTTATTTCCGCAAAACTCCCCGCCCTGCCCAAGATCAATATGGGACACCGATGGGCTTGGAAAGGACATTCAATGACAGTTGAACAGAAATGTCGTGAAATGTGTTCATATTATCGAATAGTACACTCGTGACATATTTCCCATCTGTGAGGCTGTTTACGAGCAGCGAAGACACTGCCTTTATAAGAGAGAGAAAATTGTGTAGATATGTCCCTATCTTCAAATAAAAGGGAATCTAGGTAGGTGGCCAATAGCTCAGTGGTCAGAGCACCTGACATGTTATCAGAAGGTCTTCGGTTCGTATCCCATTCATCTGAAAACAATGATAAAATTGATATCGACGTTAAACTAAAAGTGATTCCTTCCTTGGCAGTTGAACAAAAGTCGTTGAGAAATTTCCTCAATGCATATCATTTTAGTGTTACGGTAAACCAACATCATGTAATACAGTGAGATGTTAAAGACATACTAATACCCTTTCATTCAAAGACACTGAAAAATCTGTGAATGATTCGTCATAAAATTGAGATGCAAACCTGCATTACTCATAATAAATAATAAAAAATAAATAAATACCCCCTCAAGCAGCTACTTGCCACAGAGGTCTGACAGGAGCCTGTCAGTTTATATGCCAGAGTAGAAGGTCTGAGAGGATGGCAGGACGTCAGCAGAAAACGACACGAACATCCATGCCTTACCCGGGGCTCGAACCCAGGTCCCGAAGATCAGTAGCCAAGCGCACTAACCACTCGGCGACGGAACGGTTCATAATAAATATCTATAAATATCTGCTTTTTAATTAATTTCGATCTCCGCATGCGCAGAAACCTCTCTAGAACTCCAAAAAGGTCCCTGAAAAGATGGTCCCAGATTAAACGAAAATAAATGAACTTGTATTAATTGTTTCAAACTTTGTGCAGGTAGCTTTAACTTCTAGAGAGGGAAAAAAATTTTTTTTCTTTTATAATATTTCGTTTTATATTCTGAACGGTGGTAGAAGTTTATTTACGCTACATTAAATGTTTTCTTCCTTAATACGTATTAAATATTAAAACTTAATGTAATCAATTTAAGTACATTTTTTAAGAGGAAGCATGGGATGGAGAGGTAAACAACGAACGGAATAAAAGTATTTTGACTGCTGGGTTTCACTCGTAACAAGGCAGATTAGCAAGAATGAAAGGAAGAAATAATATAAATTTAAAAGATTAGATCTAATAAAGATAATGATAGTTTCTACGAACTAGAGGCCTTTCCACATTTACATATTACTTCACAAAAGATCTCTTTTATTACTTCCGTGTAACGTTTCTTGCTTGCAGATGTCTTTCAATATGATTTTCTGGACTCATTACGAAGCTTTTCTCTCTTTTTGAGCAATGAAGTCTCTAATGTCTGTAACTCCAATGGTATGCAACTTCCTCTTATTATCAGCTAAAGCAACATAATAATTTTGTCCAAAACTTTTATCCTTCCCTCCTAAGGGGTGAGGGTGACTCAGGTGGTAATGCGCAAGGCTCGCAACCTACAGTTCCCAGATACGAGTCTCAGCTGGACCAGTGTTCAGATTTATCTCCACAAAACTGCCTGCCTGCCCGCGGTCAGTATGGGACACAGATGGGCTTGGAAAGGCCGCCGTCCTTCGGATAGGATGTGAAGCCGTGTGGTCCCACCTACAACGTTCTCTGAGCCTTTGGGGTCTTTGCGACCTGGCCATTTCCTACATTGTGTGCAAAATAGTGCGTCTCGAATGTAAAACACCCCTCCTGAAAAAAAAATTCCTTCAAAAATCATCGAGAAATTATTCTCCTAAGCAAATAATATCTAAGATGGCCAATTTCGCTTTTAGGTGACATTATCATGGAGGAGGAATAAAGGTTCGATTGAACCTTTATTCCTCCCCCATGGAAATGTCACCTGAAAGGTAACATTTCTTCCTTTCATCGTAACTTTAGGTATCATGAGGGCTGGATTCGGGTTCAGTCGAATCTTAATTCCTCCCCCATGGGAAAATCGGGAAGCGGGATGAATGCCACCTAAGAGGAAAGAAACCATATAATTCTATACTTCGATTCCACTTATCAAAATTTTAAAAAATGATGACAAAAATTTTAGGGCTAGGGCAGAAACTCGCAGAAGGTTCCTTCCCTCTCATAACTGGATGAAACTCATGGAAGAGATACTATGGGTCAGATATTCCATATATGAAACTCATGGGTCAGAGATTATTTCCATATATAAGACATGTGTCAGAGTTTATTTCCATATATAAGATTGATGGGTGATATATGGAAGAGATATATGGAAGAAAATTTTCATAAAGAATTTTCGCGGTTTTATTAGTTGAGAATTTAAAGAATTAAAGATTTAGGCTTAATTTATTAATTAGTGTTATTTCTGCAAAGGACTCATAGAAGATTGAGAGAAGGGAAAATAACCAGCCACTTTTTATTTTAGCCACTGGACAGCTGCTAAGAGACAGAGGGAAGTCTCCCATCAAGACCATCCAGCTTATTCTTTAACGTGCACAGGGTATGGCTCTCATGTGAACGGTGACACAGCTTAACTTCCCATCCTTTGGACTTCAGCCTTTCCAAGTCCATTGGATTGGATTGTTCTACCTCTGAGCGACACTTTTTTGCACACCATGGGCTAAATGGCCAGGCCACAAGGACCCCGAAGGCTCAGAGAAGGTTGGGGGAGGGGACCCACTGGAACAGCTGTTGGGAGACAGATGGTAGCCTCCCGTCAAGGACATCCAGCTTGTTCTTTAACGTGCACAGGGTATAGCTCTCCCGTACACGGGGTCACGGCTTAACGTGCCATCCGACGGACGGCGGCCTTTCCAAGCCCATCGGTGTCCCCTACTGACCGTGGGCAGGGCGGGAAATTTGGCGGAGATAAATCTCAACGCTGACCCAGCTGGGACTCGAACCTGGGAACTACAGTTCCAAGTCCATCTCTCCCCCCTTTCTCCAATGACATTCATTTTTAAATGAAAAGATATATTGAAAGTTAAAGATCTTCTGATGTGCTTTTGGTATATCAGGCATTTTTGGTTAAAATTTAAGCAGGTTATTCGAAATGTCTAAAATATACTTATGCGGAAAACATTAGTTTCATCGATGAGTGGGACTCGAACCCACACCTCCCAATTACATGTCAGGTATGCTAAATATTAAAATATCACCATCGCCGTCATTTATCCACTAATTTTGATGTTTAAATATTTCGAACCTTGTCCTTCGTGGCGTATCTATCGCATGGAAGTCATACACACTAAAGGGGCGGGGGTGGCTCAGTCGGTAGTGCGCCAGGCTCGTAATCTGTAGTTCCCAGGTTCGATTCCCAGCTGGGTCAGCGTTGAGATTTATCTCCGCGAAACTCACCGCCCTGCCCACGGTCAGTAGGGGACACCGATGGGCTTGGTAAAGGCCGCCGTCCGTCGGATGGGACGTTAAGCCGTGGCCCCCCACGGTCAGTAGGGGACACCGATGGGCTTGGAAAGGCCGCCATCCGTCGGATGGGACGTTAAGCCGTGGCCTCGTGTGTGGGAGAGAGCCATACCCTGTGCACGTTAAAGAACACGCTGGGTGGCCTTGACGGGAGGCTACCATCTGTCTCCCAACAGCTGTTCCAGTGGGCCCCTCCCCCAACCATCTCTGAGCCTTCGGGGTCCATGTGACCTGGCCATTTAGCCCATGATGTGCAAAAAAGTGGCGCTCAGAGGTAAAACAACCCAACCCATTCACACTAAAGTGTTGTTAATGGAATAATCAGTCAATATTAAATATTCAGATTACCTGTTGTAAACCATTCTATGTCAACAGTTAATCTGTGTATTATTTATTCACTGATTTTTGTATTAAATAACGCTTCAGAGTGAGTGACTTCAATCTGAGCAATAATTCAAAGTTGCCTTTCTTGATCATAGATGGCGCCATGAGGAACAAGTCGGGAAGATTTAAAAGCCATCCATTAGAGGATAAATTGCTCCGCTGGAGGCAGTTTAGTGAGTTAAACATTTGGCATGTAACTGGGAGGCAAGGATTCGGGTCACACATATCAGTATTACTCATTTTTTTTCCACAAATATACAGTAAAACTTTAATATAACGAACCAAGAATAACGAAATGTCAGTATAACGAAATTTTTTCCAACACTGGACAATTTAATATTTATTTCTATCTCAAAATGTTTCATTTTTGTTTTAATGAATACCAATATAACGTTGATGACAATTGAACGAAATAAAAAATTATTCCGATTCAAAAAATATGATCAGTATAAGGAAATTTGAAAAAAGGAAAATCCTTAAATGATATGTGTAATGTAAATTTTAACATCTGGTAAAGCTGTAAAAAATTTAAACCCTGTGAAATATATATCAAGGAGTCAGAAAGCTAAGAATCACGTGCTAATTCACATCGCCCGTACCTATTTTTGGAAATCTCACTACTTAGCACAGATGCTCTCTACACGTGCTTGCCTATATAATGCTTTAAAAAGGTGTTGCCACAGTTTTCTACAATGAAAGGGTTTTTCAAACTTGGATATCTACCCGATTTTGTTCCTATTGTATTATAAGTAAAGGTTTCGTCAGGGGAAAATAATTGAAAGCAGTTCGAATCCAGTCCTTTCATTCCTTAAATTTAAGTTATTATAATTGTTCGTTATTGTCATTGTTTCAGTTAAATTTGTTAATTAGTTAAGTTTCTTATTATCAGCCAATATGACGTGAAATCTTCGCCATTTCTTAATGAAACGTAAAAATATTCCGGATAATGTGTCGCAGGGTTGCGATATCATTGAACTCTTAATTGCTGGGCTTATAGAGCAGAATTCACTCTGGTGTCGATTTAATTTTGAAATGCTTGCAGCAGAATTAAAGAATAATTTTAAAACCTTATGCTGAAATAACTAATATATATATATAGAAATAGGTATTATTAAATATATATGTATAATATAATTCATTAGGTTAATATTAATTATCGCATTTAGTTTATTAATTTCCAGGAGATTAAAAAAGCATTAAAAATGGCCAATTCCGTCATTTTTGATAAATTCCGCGTAACATAATCAATAACCAAACAAAAGAGAAAAGGAGACAAAATGCACACTTGTCGAACAGCAGATTCAATACTAAACCAATTGCTGCAAGCCTTACCAACTCTCACACACGCTCAGGGTTATTATACAGAGTTTTCATTATGTTAACCTACTTGTCCGGTATGCCATATAATCAGCTACTAATTATGACGATCAACAAAGTTCAAAGCCTTTTCCAAATCAACAAAGTTAGTAACCAAAGGTTTCTGAAACACTAAACTTTCTTAAGAATTTGACTAAGTGAAAAAATCTAATCTACACATCCCCTACCACTTCTGATTCCACACTGCTCATCACTTAATTGTCCGTCAACCAGGTTCTTAATTCTATTAAGCACAATCATGCAAAGTAATTAGCATTGTAATCGTGCATTTGTAATTTTATTTTATGTAAGCTTCCTGCAATGCCACGGCTGGTGGCAAAAAGACACCCAGTTAATTTTTCATGAAGTGACTCTTACAGGCAAAGTGTCAGTTCCACTGTAAATAAAACACATTTTGGAACTTAGATATCACAGTTTTGTAGCACCAGGTCTAACAATTGAAGCAGGAAGTGAATTTCAGGTCCCTTTTTCTTCCTGGGGATGAAATTGTGCAGGACTAAGAGCATATCTTCAGTACGAGAAGTGGTTTGACAGTCAGTCCAGAAGTTTGTTTTTCAAATTTTTTAATGAAAAAATTTCGTAACATCTTCAAAATCAAGATATTTCAGCCTATCCAATTCATCATATAATATTATACATAATCTTCTTTCTTCCCTATCACTTTCTTCATCCTCCCTATCGCTTTCTGCCTTCTCTGTTCTATAATTTCTTTCCAATCTTCTTTCTTCCCTATCACTTTCTTCGTTCTCCCTATCACTTTCTTCGTTCTCCCTATCACTTTCTGCCTTCTCTCTTCTATACTTCCTTTCCAATCATCTTTCTTCCCTATATCGTTCTTCATTCCCCTATCCCTTTCTGCCTTCTCTCTTCTATACTTTCTTTCCAATCTTCTTTCTTCCCTATCTCCTTATTCATTCTCCCTATCCCTTTCTGCCTTCTCTCTTCTATACTCCCTTTCCAATCTTCTTTCTACCCTATCACTTTCTTCATTCTCCTCTCCCTTTCTGCCTTCTCTGTTCTATACTTTTTATCCAATACTCTTTCTTCCCTATCACTTTCTTTATTCTCCCTATCACTTTCTGCCTTCTCTGTTGTATAATTTCTTTCCAATCATCTTTCTTCCCTATCTAGTTCTTCATTCCCCTATCCCTTTCTGCCTTCTCTCTTCCATACTTCCTTTCCAATCTTCTTTCTTCCCTATCTCTTTATTCATTCTCCCTATGCCTTTCTGCCTTCTCTCTTTTTATACTCCCTTTCCAATCTTCTTTCTTCCCTATCTCTTTCTTCATTCTCCCTATCCCTTTCTGCCTTCTCTGTTCTATACTTTCTATCCAATCTTCTTTCTTCCCTATCTCTTCATTCATTCTCCCTATCCCTTTCTGCCTTCTCTGTTCTATACTTTCTATCCAATCTTCTTTCTTCCCTATCACTTTCTTCATTCTACTATCCCTTTCTGCCTTCTCTCTTCTAAACTCCCTTTCCAATCTTCTTTCTTCCCTATCACTTTCTTCATTCTCCCTATCCCTTTCTGCATTCTCTGTTTTATACTTTCTATCCAATCTACTTTCTTCCCTATCACTTTCTTCATTCTACTATCCCTTTCTGCCTTCACTCTTCTGTACTTCCTATCCAATCTTCTTTCTTCCCTATCCCTTTCTTCATTCTCCTATCCTTTTCTGCCTTCTCTATTCTATACTCCCTTTCCAATCTCCTTTTTCCCTATCACTTTCTTCATTCTCCTATCCCTTTCTGCCTTCTCTCTTCTATACTTCCTTTTCAATCTTCTTTCTTCCCTATCACTTTCTTCATTCTCCTATCCTTTTCTGCCTTCTCTCTTCTATACTCCCTTTCCAATCTTCTTTCTTCCATATCGTTTTATTCATTCTCCCTATCCCTTTCTGCCTTCTCTCTTCTATACTCCCTTTCCAATCTTCTTTCTTCCATATCATTTTATTCATTCTCCCTATAGCTTTCTGCCTTCCCTCTTCTATACTCCATTTCCAATCTTCTTTCTTCCATATCCTTTTATTCATTCTCCCTATCACTTTCTGCCTTCTCTCTTCTATACTCCCTTTCCAATCTTCTTTCTTCCCTATCACTTTCTTCATTCTCCTATCCCTTTCTCCCTTCTCTCTTCTATACTTCCTTTCCAATCTTCTTTCTTCCCTATCACTTTCTTCATTCTCCCTATCCCTTTCTCCCTTCTCTCTTGTATGCTCCCTTTCCAGTCTTCTTTCTTCCCTATCACTTTCTCCATTCTCCTATCTCTTTCTGCCTTCTCTCTTCTATACTCCCTTTCCAATCTTCTTTCTTCCATATCATTTTATTCATTCTCCCTATCGCTTTCTGCCTTCTCTCTTCTATACTCCCTTTCCAATCTTCTTTCTTCCATATCCTTTTATTCATTCTCCCTATCGCTTTCTGCCTTCTCTCTTCTATACTCCCTTTCCAATCTTCTTTCTTCCCTATCACTTTCTTCATTCTCCCTATCCCTTTCTGCCTTCTCTCTTGTATACTCGCTTTCCAGTCTTCTTTCTTCCCTATCACTTTCTCCATTCTCCTATCCCTTTCTGCGTTCTCTCTTCTATACTCCCTTTCCAATCTTCTTTCTTCCCTATCTCTTTCTTCATTCTCCCTATCACTTTCTGCCTTCTCTCTTCTATACTCCCTTTCCAATCTTCTTTCTTCCCTATCTCTTTCTTCATTCTCCCTATGACTTTCTGCCTTCGCTGTTCTATAATTTCTTTCCAATCTTCTTTCTTCCCTATCACTTTCTTCGCTCTCCCTATCACTTTCTGCCTTCTCTCTTCTATACTTCCTTTCCAATCATCTTTCTTCCCTATCTCGTTCTTCATTCCCCTATCCCTTTCTGCCTTCTCTCTTCTATACTTTCTTTCCAATCTTCTTCCTTCCCTATCTCCTTATTCATTCTCCCTATCCCTTTCTGCCTTCTCTCTTCTATACTCCCTTTCCAATCTTCTTTCTACCCTATCACTTTCTTCATTCTCCTCTCCCTTTCTGCCTTCTCTGTTCTATACTTTTTATCCAATCCTCTTTCTTCCCTATCACTTTCTTCATTCTCCTATCACTGTATGCCTTCTCTGTTCTATAATTTTTTGCAATCTTCTTTCTTCCCTAACACTTTCTTCGTTCTCCCTATCACTTTCTGCCTTCTCTGTTCTATACTTCCTTTCCAATCATCTTTCTTCCCTATCTCGTTCTTCATTCCCCTATCCCTTTCTGCCTTCTCTCTTCTATACTTCCTTTCCAATCTTCTTTCTTCCCTATCTCTTTATTCATTCTCCCTATGCCTTTCTGCCTTCTCTCTTCTATACTCCCTTTCCAATCTTCTTTCTTCCCTATCTCTTTCTTCATTCTCCCTATCCCTTTCTGCCTTCTCTGTTCTATACTTTCTATCCAATCTCTTTCTTCATTCTCCCTATCCCTTTCTGCCTTCTCTGTTCTATACTTTCTATCCAATCTTCTTTCTTCCCTATCACTTTCTTCATTCTACTATCCCTTTCTGCCTTCTCTCTTCTATACTTCATTTCCAATCCTCTTTCTTCCCTATCCCATTCTTCATTCTCCTATCCTTTTCTGCCTTCTCTATTCTATACTTCCTTTCCAGTCACCTTTCTTCCCTATCACTTTCTTCATTTTCCTATCCCTTTCTGTCTTCTCTCTTCTATACTTCCTTTTCAATCTCCTTTCTTCCCTATCACTTTCTTCATTCTCCAATCCCTTTCTGCCTTCTCTTTTCTATACTCCCTTTCCAATCCTCTTTCTTCCATATCCATTTATTCATTCTCCCTATCGCTTTCTGCCTTCTCTCTTTTATACCACCTTTCCAATCTTCTTACATCCCTATCTCTTTCTTCATTCTCCCTATCCTTTTCTGCCTTCTCTCTTCTATACAGCCTTTGCAATCTTCTTTCTTCCCTATCACTTTCTTCATTCTCCTATCCCTTTCTGCCTTTTCTCTTCTATGCTTAGTTTCCAATCTTCTTTCTTTCCTATCACTTTCTTCATTCCCCCTATCCCTTTCTGCCTTCTCTCTTGTATACTCCCTTTCCAGTCTTCTTTCTTTCCTATCACTTTCTCCATTCTCCTATACCTTTCTGCCTTCCCTCTTCTATACTTCATTTCCAATCTTGTTTCTTCCCTATCACTTTCTACATACTCCTATCCCTTTCTGCCTTCGCTCTTCTATACTTCCTTTCCAATCTTCTTTCTTCCCTATCACTTTCTTCATTCTCCTATGCCTTTCTGCCTTCTCTCTTGTATACTCCCTTTCCAGTCTTCTTTCTTCCCTATCACTTTCTTCATTCTCCCTTTCCAGTCTTCTTTCTTCCCTATCACTTTCTTCATTCTCCCTATCCCTTTCTGCCTTCTCTCTTCTACACTTGCTTTCCAATCTCCTTTCTTCCCTATCACTTTCTTCATTCTCCTATCGCTTTCTGCCTTCTCTCTTCTATACCACCTTTCCAATCTTCTTACTTCCCTATCTCTTTCTTCATTCTCCCTATCCCTTTCTGCCTTCTCTCTTCTATACATCCTTTCCAATCTTCTTTCTTCCCTATACCTTTCTTCATTCTCCTATCCCTTTCTGCCTTCTCTCTTCTATACTTTCTTTCCAATCACCTTTCTTCCCTATCACTTTCTTCATTCTCCTATCCCTTTCTGCCTTCTCTCTTCTATATTCCCTTTCCAATCCTCTTTCTACCCTATCACTTTCTTCATTCTCCTATCCTTTTCTGCCTTCTCTCTTCTATACTCCCTTTCCAATCTTCTTTCTTCCCTATCTCTTTCTTCATTCTCCTATCATTTTCTGCCTTCTCTCTTCTATACTTCCTTTCCAATCTTTTTTCTTCCCTATCACTTTCTTCATTCTCCTATCCCTTTCTTCCTTCTTTCTTCTATACTTCCTTTCCAATCTTCTTTCCTCCCTATCACTTTCTTCATTCTCCCTATCCCTTTTTGCCTTCTCTCTTGTATACTCCCTTTCCAGTCTTCTTTCTTCCCTATCACTTTCTCCATTCTCCTATCCCTTTCTGCCTTCTCTCTCCTATACTTCATTTCCAATCTTGTTTCTTCCGTATCACTTTCTACATACTCCTATCCGTTTGAGCCTTCGCTCTTCTATACTTCCTTTCCAATCTCTTTCTTCCCTATCACTTTCTTTATTCTCCTATCCCTTTCTGCCTTCTCTCTTCTATATTTTCTTTCCAATCTTCTTCTTCCCTATCGTTTATTCATTCTCCCTATCCCTTTCTGCCTTCTCTCTTCTATACTCCCTTTCCAATCTTCTTTCTTCCATATCGTTTTATTCATTCTCCCTATTGCTTTATGCCTTCTCTCTTCTATACTCCCTTTCCAATCCTCTTTCTTCCCTATCTCTTTCTTTCTTCCCTATCTCTTTCTTCATTCTCCTATCCCTTTCTGCCTTTTCTCTTCTATACTTCCTTTCCAATCTCTTTCTTCCCTATCACTTTCTTTATTCTCCTATCCCTTTCTGCCTTCTCTCTTCTATTCTTCCTTTCCAATCCTCTTTCTTTCCTATCACTTTTTTCATTCTCCCTATCCCTTTCTGTGTTCTCTCTTGTATACACCCTTTCCAGTCTTCTTTCTTCCCTATCACTTTCGATATTCTCCTATCCCTTTCTGACTTCTCTCTTGTATACTCCGTTTCCAGTCTTCTTTCTTCCCTATCACTTTCTCCATTCTCCTCTCCCTTTCTGCCTTCTCTCTTCTATACTTCATTTCGAATATTGTTTCTTCCCTATCGCTTTCTACATACTCCTATCACTTTCTGCCTTCTCTCTTCTATTCTTCCTTTCCAATCTTCTTTCTTCCCTATCACTTTCTTCATTCTACTATCACTTTCTGCCTTCTCTCTTCTACACTTCCTTTCCAATCCTCTTTCTTCCCTATCCCATTCTTCATTCTCCTATCCTTTTCTGCCTTCTCTATTCTATACTCCCTTTCCAATCACCTTTCTTCCCTATCACTTTCTTCATTCTCCTATCCCTTTCTGTCTTCTCTCTTCTATACTTCCTTTTCAATCTTCTTTCTTCCCTATCACTTTCTTCATTCTCCAATCCCTTTCTGCCTTCTCTCTTCTATACTCCCTTTCCAATCCTCTTTCTTCCATATCCTTTTATTCATTCTCCCTATCCCTTTCTGCCTTCTCTCTTCTATACATCCTTTACAATCTTCTTTCTTCCCTATCACTTTCTTCATTCTCCTATCCCTTTCTGCCTTCTCTCTTCTATACTCCCTTTCCAATCTTCTTTCTTCCCTATCTCTTTCTTCATTCTCCCTATGACTTTCTGCCTTCGCTGTTCTATAATTTCTTTCCAATCTTCTTTCTTCCCTATCACTTTCTTCGTTCTCCCTATCACTTTCTGCCTTCTCTCTTCTATACTTCCTTTCCAAACGTCTTTCTTCCCTATCACTTTCTTCATTCTCCCTATCCCTTTCTGCCGTCTCTCTCTGGTATACTCCCTTTCCAGTCTTCTTTCTTCCCTATCACTTTCTCCATTCTCCTATCCCTTTCTGCCTTCTCTCTTCTATACTCCCTTTCCAGTGATCTTTCTTCCCTATCATTTTCTTCATTCTCCCTATCGCTTTCTGCCTTCTCTGTTCTATACTTTCTTTCCAATATTCTTTCTTCCTTATCACTTTCTTCATGCTTTCTATCCCTTTCTGCCTTCTCTATTCTATACTTCCTTTCCAATCTCCTTTCTTCCCTATCACTTTCTTCATCCTGCTATTGCTTTCTGCCTTCTCTCTTGTATACTCCCTTTCTAGTCTTCTTTCTTCCCTATCACTTTCTTCATTCTCCCTATCACTGTCTGCCTTCTCTGTTCTATATTTTCTTTCCAATATTCTTTCTTCCTTATCACTTTCTTCATTCTCCCTATCCCTTTCTGCGGTCACAAATTACTTTTTTTTTTATCACAACTGCCTATTTACAAGTGTTTTTAGTCTATAATAAAAGTACTACCTTTAAAATATAATAATTTCTACCTTTGGGAAATAATGGGTTAACTGAACTCAAGCTCAATTTCATCCATTTAATTCATGACACTATTATTTCACAACTTTAAACAAATTTATGTTGAAATTCATTTATGATATACTGTTTAGTTGCCTTAATAATTCTTTATATTTTATTAATGGGAGGCATCTGACAATGATCTCTCATAAAAGAAGACTTAAAAACAAACATTTATCGTTGACTTCCTTTCACCAATGGGCGGGGTGACTCAGTCGGTAGCGCGCCAGGCTCGTAATCTGTAGTTCCCAGGTTCGAGTCCCAGCTGGGTCAGCGTTGAGACTTATCTCCGCAAAATTCCCCGCCCTGCCCACGGTCAGTAGGGGACACCGATGGGCTTGGAAAGGCTGCCGTCCGTCGGATTGCACGTTAAGTCGTGGCCCCGTGTGCGGGAGAGCCATAACCTGTGCACGTTAAAGAACACGCTGGATGGCCTTGACGGGAGGCTACCATCTGTCTCCCAACAGCTGTTCCAGTGGGTTCCCCTCCCCCAACCTTCTCTGAGCCTTCGGGGTCCATGGCCATTTAGCTTCTGGCCATTTAGCTCATGGTGTGCAAAAAAGTGCCGCTCAGAGGTAAAGCAACAACAACAAATCCTTTCACCAATGGAACTAGGCTTCATCTTTAACGAAGTAAAAACAACCTTTATAATCAGAATCATATAACACAATACAATACTTCCTTCTTTTTACTACTGAACTACAGCTTCCATTTTTCTCCTCAATTCTTTTTACTCAAAGTATCTCTCTGTTACAATGAGTTGATGACATAATTGTCACGTTGAAGCATATGCGAGCGTTAATGATACATCTGTCATGGGTTAATTCTAGCGTTAATGACACATCTGTCATGGGTTAATTCTAGTACAGTGGCTCAAAAAAGTATCCGACACTATGGTTGATTACAGAATTCAGAAAAAATATCTGGCAACGATTTTTTTAGAAATTATTGATCTGGCAACCTTCGTGTCACGTGATTACAGAAGTCAGGAAAAATATCTGGAGCGTGTACAGCAACTGTACACGCTCCAGTTATCGTTCGCAGCAAACTGGAGCGTGTGCAGTAACTGCACACGCTCAATATTTCCGTGAGTGAGCCCACACGATCTAGTATCAAAATAATATGACCACCTACAGTCGCTCAAAAAAGTATCCGAACACTATGGTTGATTACAAAATTCAGAAAAAAATATCTGGCAACGATTTTTTTAGAAATTATTGATCTGGCAACCTTCGTGTCACGTGATTACAGAAGTCAGGAAAAATATCTGGAGCGGAGAAAAATATCAGTAACTGCACACGCTCAATATTTCTGTGAGTTTGCCCACACGATCTAGTATCAAAATAATACGACCACCTACAGTCTCTATCAAAAAAATATCTGAACACAATGGTTGATTACAGAATTCAGAAAAAATATCTGGCAACGTTTTTTTTAGAAATTAGTGATCTGGCAACCTTCGTGTCACGTGATTACAGAATTCAGGAAAAATATTTGGAGCGTGTACAGCAACTGTACACGCTCCAGTTACCGTTCACAGCAAACTGGAGCGTGTGCAGTTACTGCACACGCTCCAGGTTGCTGTGAACGGTAACTGCACACGCTCAATATTTCCGTGAGTAAGCCCACACGATCTAGTATCAAAACAATATGACCACCTACAGTCGCTCAAAAAAGTATCCTAATACTATGGTTGATTACAGAATTCAGAAAAAAATATGTGGCAACGATTTTTTTTAGAAATTAGTGATCTGGCAACCTTCGTGTCACGTGATTACAGAATTCAGCAAAAATATCTGGAGCATGTACACCAACTGTACACGCTCCAGTTTGCTGTGAACGGTAACTGCACACGCTCAATATTTCCGTGAGTGAGCCCACACGATCTAGTATCAAAATAATATGACCACCTACAGTTGCTCAAAGAAGTATCCGAACACTATGGTTGATTACAGAATTCAGAAAAAATATCTGGCAACGATTTTTTTAGAAATTACTGATCTGGCAACCTTCGTGTCACGTGACACGAAGATTGCCAGATACGTTCATCTGTCGTAACAATATCATTAATGATTGCCTAATATTGAAATAATCATTACGCAAACTTTTAAAATGTTTATTTTGTTAAATGGTTTAAAACAATGCTTATTATTTAAGGTTTGATTAATTTCTAAGGTAAATTCTTCTGCCTCATATTTAAACTTCGAAAAGGGGGAGGGGGTGGCTCAGTCTGTAGCGCGCCAGGCTCGTAATCTGTAGTTCCCAGGTTCGAGTCCCAGCTGGGTCAGCGTTGAGATTTATCTCCGCAAAATTCCCCGCCCTGCCCACGGTCAGTAGGGGACACCGATTTGCTTGGAAAGGCTGTCGTCCGTCGGATGGGACGTTAAGCCGTGGCCCCGTGTGCGGGAGAGACATACCCTGTGCACGTTAAAGTATACGCTGTATGGCCTTGACGGGAGGCTACCATCTGTCTCCCAACAGATGTTCCAGTGGGTCTCCTCCCTCAACCTTCTCTGAGCCTTCGGGGTCCTTGTGGCCTGGCCATTTAGCCCATGGTGTGCAAAAAAGTGCCGCTCAGAGGTAATACAACCCAAACAAAACTTTCAAAGTCTAAATTATTGTCTCTAGAGTTCATTTGAACAATCTGCAGATGCAGAAAGTAAATAAAACTACATGTGCAACACTTCGATGAACTGATTCGCGATGAATTGACGTTGCGATGAATTAAGCGCGATGAATTCACATGCAATGAAT
Source organism: Ryuthela nishihirai (assembly GCA_038380435.1). Lineage (NCBI taxonomy): Eukaryota > Metazoa > Arthropoda > Arachnida > Araneae > Heptathelidae > Ryuthela > Ryuthela nishihirai. The sequence continues at coordinate 12,032,966 of JAWZYU010000009.1, forward strand.
TGGCGTAGAACCAAATTTGGGCACTATCGGTAGTTGGCGCCATATCCGATGCCCAAAATTGCAACTCTGTCCACGATGGCTTTCAGTGAAGCAGTTCCCGAAGTTTTTGTTCAGAGATTTAGACATTAATTAAGTGCGAAAATACGTAAAAATATTATTGTTTAGATATTTATATATATATTAAGCGCATCATACATCATTTTTATTATCATTGCTTTTAAGTGCATTTCTATTTCAACAGGTTGGAATACAAGATTGGACTTACTCTATTTGGTTTCTATAAAAAGACCGGCAGATTCATTTAACTGGTAATCCTGATTCGCCATAAATAACTAATAACCGAAAGTTTACTGTATTATTCAGTTTTTAAATTTCCCATTCTTAATTCTGGAAAAGTTTTTGTACGCACGTGAACTGAATTATTTTTATCATTGTTACTCAAAACTACGGCAACCGAGAACCATTCAACTACCATGGTATTCCCGTTACTACTAAAATGCATGTAAATGTATTTCTTTCTGCGACTACCAGAAAAATTATAAAATTTCATAAACTACCAATTTAGGAATTTTTTACGATAATTTATTATACATATTTGTATTTGTAGTGTACACTGTCTCATTTGTAGTGTACACTGGCAAAATTATCATGACCACTGAATACTGTGCGAAGTACCATGAAACATGCCTATGTATGAAAAATTTCTTATTGACGCGACTGCGAAGTCTGGCAAAAGCCTTAAGGATATGATGGAAAGCAAAATGAAGTGCGACATGGCTGAAAAGGCTGATCTCACTGACTTCGAAAGGGTGCTCATCGTTGCAGCGCGATGAGCAGGAACATCTGTAACGGAAGTGATGGAATTCAGCGGAAAATCTTGGGTCATAATATCCCAAATGTATCGGGAATGGTAACGGTCTCAGAATACGTCCACCAAATGTTGCAAATGCGGGAGGAAAAAATCTCTGAATGACAGGGATAGAAGTTCTCTGGCACCAATTGAACTGCAAAATCATCAGCTGAGAGAGATGACACTAGCAGTACTTCAAAACCCATTTCAACAAGAACTTATACGTTGAAAAGGAATAACTTAGAAATTCGGAAACTATATTATGATACATAAGATAAAGTATTAGGTAGGTGGTAAGAATAATACGGCCAAGCAGTGTATACTACTCCTGATAATGGTTTCACTTCATTCTATTTTAAAAGCGGTAATTGTTTCCTTTTAAAAAGAGCAAAGAGAGAATAAAGCAATTTTTTGAAGAAATTCAGTCAATAAAAAAAATTATTAGAAAAATTAAAAATAATTTATCCTATTGTGCGAAGAAATGTGTGATTCAAAGAGAAAACACTCCAACCCAAAATATCATATAGTTACAAATTAAAGTGCATGAACATTGAGCGTGAGTTCAAATAAAAATATGTCAATGAAAATTACAAAACAATGCAATTTGTTACAAAAGCATGGATGAAATTATTTATAAACAAACTTAGTCAACCGGCACGAAACTCTATAAAATAAATACAAAGATAAATATCCAGAAGAATCCATTATCTTAATTCTATTTACATCCAAATCACAAAACAACGCTAATATCATTCAATGAACAATAAAGTCATGTTGGTAAATAAATATTCAATATAACGAGAATAATGTTACCAATTCCTAAACAAACTAAATAATTAAATTAATTAATACCCCCTCAAGCAGCTGCTTGCCACAGAGGTCTGACAGGAGCCTGTCAGTTTATATGCCACAGTAGGAGATCTGAGAAGATGGCAGGACCTCAGCAGAAAAACGATACACAAACATCCATGCCTAATCCGGGGCTCGAACCCAGGTCCCTTAGATCAGTAGCCAAGCGCGCTGACCACTCGGCTATACACTAAATGACTTCCTTCTTAGGTTTTAGCCCTCAAGTACTCCAAAACTGCGGCTAAGTGTACTGGTTTCTCAGAACCAATTCTTTTCAGACGTTGATCAGCACGCACAAGACGACAAATTTTTCTTTTCCTTTACCAGCGTACCAACACGATCCACACCAATAAAGAAATCAACCTTCCGCGCACTCACCATATAAAATACTTCTTCACTTTAAGCACCCATCGTGTACATACTGAAACTAATTATACCTCCTTTCGGATATCAACAACTCCAACATAACATTTTTTTTTCAGATAGGTTCTGTGTTCCAATTCGTTGGTTACATAATTTTCACGCTGAAAAATACACGAGCGTTCATGACATGTTTATCATAAATTCACTGTAGCACATTCATCTGTCGTAACACTATTAATATTATTAACTTATTTAACTGATTACTAATCTGATATCGATGTAGATATAATCTTCTGTTGATGCTATTTCCTAAAAGGATTTTTTTTATTTCTAAAGTGATCAAAAACAAATATCTGTCCATCGTTTTTTGGTCTGGTGTCTTTGCAAACGAGATTTTTATGTTGCGAAATAAATAAATAAATCACCTCTGTAATATACAGTTTGCTGATTATTATATAATGCCTGCATTCTATTATAAAATGCATGCAAATGTATTTCTTTCTGTGACTACCAGTCATAGAAAGTGACTATAGTTAAAAAGTGTGTAACTAAATTTTAAAATTATAAAATTTCATAAACTACCAATTTTAGTTTTTTTTTCCATTTATATTAATATTTAACATCTTTAATTATTATTTTCTTAATATTTATTTTATATTCTATTTTTTTAACGTCGGGTTTTATTTATTTCTTGCTAATGCTATTATACATTTGTTTTACCTATACAATATCTTACCATTTTTTTTTTAACTGCTACTTGTTATTATCATTATGCTATTATTTTACAACACATAGACAGGGAATAATCCTAGAAACCTCTCCTAGCTTTTACAGATCTTTTCATACAAAGACATGCCCTACTAAGACTGAAGCCACGACTGACCATTGCCTCGGTTTGGGCTAACACAACACACATAGTTTGCCTTGCAAGAACAGTCGTAATCTCCCTAACCACTAAGTTAATTAAGGAGTATAATATGATAATAATAATGATGTATAAATGATTAAGAATAATTTTTATTTATTATTTAGTTCCTACGATATGTGGGCGGGGGTGGCTCAGTCGGTAGCGCGCCAGGCTCGTAATCTGTAGTTCCCAGGTTCGAGTCCCAGCTGGGTCAGCGTTGAGATTTATCTCCGCAAAATTCCCCGCCCCGCCCACGGTCAGTAGCGGACACCGATGGGCTTGGAAAGGCCGCCGTCCGTCGGATGGGACGTTAAGCCGTGGCCCCGTGTGCGGGAGAACCATACCCTGTGTACGTTAAAGAACATATTGGATGGCCTTGACGGGAGACTACCATCTGTCTCCCAACAGCTGTTCCAGTGGGTCCCCTCCCCCAACCTTCTCTGAGCCTTCGGGGTCCATGTGACCTGGCCATTTAGCCCATGGTGTGCAAAAAAAGTGCCGCTCAGAGGTAAAACAACCCAACAACCTTCGATATGGTTGAAATGAAAAGTTCTAGAGCGTTTCTTGACCTATCAAAAGTGGAATATTTTGTTTAAATATCTATGAGTATGGCTTTGTCCGAATGAAATTTAAACCATCCGTTGCTTCGTAATGCAGTCAGGTAATAACGATTTTAATAATAATGGCTTTATGGCAAACTTTACAGGATTGACATACTTAAAATACCCTGCTATGCCTTATGGCAAGGCCAGGTCTTTTCAAGCCTGCATAGCAGGTCTTTTCAAGCCTACTATGTGTCTTATGGCAAGGCCATAAGACACATAGCGGTATTGAAAAGCATGTTGTCTGTCGGATGGAGGTGTAGTCGTGGAACTAGGAGTAGTAATGGAGCTGTCCTAAACCACAGCTATGTAATGGGTAACCAGAGCTACTACAGGGCTTGGACAATATACTTAAAAACAAAAACGATGTATCAAGTTGGTCAAAAGAAGCAGGAACGTAATTCAGCATTATTATATTATTCCTTACGTGAATCAACTGCCGTTAATTTTATATTATATATCTGTTGTAATTTTTATGACTATATACTCAGCAACAAATTAGTTATATCTGCAGTGATAGATAGGCTTATAATCTACAGTTCCCAGGTTCGAGTTCTGCCTGCGCCAGAGTTAAGAATTATACCCCAAAACATCCCCTCCCTGCCCTCAGACAGGGAAGCCGATGGGCTTGAAAAGGCTGCCATTCAACGGATGGGAGGTAAAGAGGTCTGGTCCCGTGTGTGGGAGTGCTACACTTTCTTCACGATAAGGAACATGAAGGATGGGTTTGAGGGGAGGCTACCATCTACCTCCCACAGCTGCCAGTGTGCCCCCTCTCTCAGCAATCTCGGGGCCTTTAAAGAAAGAAAAATATGGGTTGGGTTGTTTTACCTCTGAGCGGCACTTTTTTGCACACCATGGGCTAAATGGCCAGGTCACATGGACCCCGAAGGCTCAGAGAAGATTGGGGGAGGGGACCCACTGGAACAGCTGTTGGGAGACAGATGGTAGTCTCCCGTCAAGGCCATCCAGCGTGTTCTTTAACGTGCACAGGGTATGGCTCTCCCGCACACGGGGCCACGGTTTAACGTCCCATCCGACGGACGGCGGCCTTTCCAAGCCCATCGGTGTCCCCTACTGACCGTGGGCAGGGCGGGGAATTTTGCGGAGATAAATCTCAACGCTGACCCAGCTGGGACTCGAACCTGGGAACTGCAGATTACGAGCCTGGCGCGCTACCGACTGAGCCACCTCCGCCCCAGAAAAATATGGCCTTAGATGATCAGATTAATAATCCACACTGATCTGACAGCCCTCCTCTTCCATTTTCTTCCACAAGAGAATATCTCTTTTGAAAGGTACTAAGGGTCTGCACCCCGTGAAGGCTGGATCAGACATTAGTTGCTAGAGTGGCCAGTTTTGTGCATCATCACTGGGGACTGGTACACAGCTATCCATCCAGTTTATGTCTAGCTACCATTTACAGGCCAAAAATTTGCCAACTGCACGCGGTGTTCCCTATGGTCACCCTCACAAGTACTGATCTCGCCCAAAGCTGCTTATTTTCTTTGCAAAATTCCCCGCCCTGCCCACGGTTAGTAGGGGACAGCGATGGGCTTGGAAAGGCCACCGTCCGTCGGATGGGACTTTAAGCCGTGACCACGTGTGCGGGAGAGTCATACCCTGTGCACGTTAAAGAACAGGCTGGATGGCATCGACGGGAGGCTACCATCTGTCTCCCAACAGCTGTTCCAGTGGGTCCCCTCCCCCAACCTTCTCTGAGCCTTCGGGGTCCATGTGACCTGGCCATTTAGCCCATGGTGTGCAGAAAAGTGCCGCTCAGAGGTAAAACAACCCAACCCAATCCCCGCACTGCCCTCGGTCAGTAGGGGACAGCGATGGGCTTGGAAAGGCCGCAGTCCGTCTGATGGGAAGTTAAGCAGTGGCCCTGTGTACTGGAGAGCCATACCCTGTGCACGTTAAAGAACACGCTGGATGGCCTTGACGGGACGCTACCATCTGTCTCCCAACAGCTGTTCCAGTGGGTTCCCTCCGCCAACGTTCTCTGAACCTTCGGGGGCCTTGTGACCTGTCCATTTAACCCATGGTGTGCATAAAAGTGCCGCTAAGAGGTAAAACAACCCAACCCAAACCCAAAGCTGCTTAACATCTGAGGATGGGACAACAACCGGTGTTTTTAGATTGGTATGGCCTTTGTCTTAACAAAATTGATATTTTTATTACCAAAATTTTATTTGCTATATTATTATTTATTTATTTATTTATTTATTATTATTTTCTTCCAAGATTTTATTACAATTTTTTCGATTTTTATTACTAATTTTGTTATGTTTTCATATTTAATTAAGGCTACCAGTAAAAAGTTTAGATAAAGAAATTAAAGTATAATTATTTTCGTTCAATCTTAGGTGTTGATTCATCAGGTAACAGGATTCAAGAGCATTTCTGCGCTTGCGGAGATGGAAATAAATATCAAAAGCAACCGAAATGAGGAGGGATTTTTTCATCTTTATTCAATGAGCATCATTCACAAATCCCAGCAATGCCTTGTAAGACATAGATGAAATAATATTGATGGATCACACTGTAAATACACTACAGGAAAAAAAATTGCAACACCTGGAAGAATTGATGTCATTTTATTGAAATGCAGTCAGGTGTTAAAGTACACTGAGATATGCAATAGATTACATTATCAAAAAAAAAGAAAAAAAATATGGTCAATGATGATGAAATATGACATATGTAGTATGATGTTGAACCCGCCCGCACAGCAATGCATTCATGAACCCGGCGGGAAAAGCTATCGTCCACCTCTATAATATCCTCCTGAGGAATAGTACTCCAAATAGCGAGAAGTCGCTGTTCCATTTCAGCGACAGTGATTAGCGCACCTCTTGGATGTTGTTGGAGCTGTCGGCTCATCATGCCCAGACGTGTTCAATAGGTGAAAGGTCCGGCGAGCGTGCTGGCCATGGTAGTACCTGAACGTTTTGCTCGTGTAGACTAATGCGGGCTGTATGGGGACGGGCGTTTTCTTCCGTAAAAGGTTCCGTGCTGCTGAACAAATAGGAAAGCCACTGGCTGCAAAATGTAACATATCGTTGGGCAGTTAGAGATCCCATTATGATGACCAGTTCTGACAGAGATGTCCGACTAATGTTTTCCCACACCAAGACAGATTGTAGCTTCCCATCAAGACCATCCAGCGTGTTCCTTAACGTGCACATGGTATATCTCTCCTGCACACGAGCAAGGCCACTTCTATACAATAGACCTGGACACTGCAAGCACAAAACACCTAATTTTGAAAAAAAAAAAAATAGAGCAGTTCTAATTATACTAACTTTTACTAAAAATTCAACCAGTAGTTACCTCTTTTAAAAATTACATAGTTAATTTTAAAATATTCTTATTTATTTTAATAAAACCGTAAGGAGTAAATTATTCTATTTTATTTAGTTTTAAAATAGATAGATTTAATATAAATTTTAAGCAAATTAAATCACTTAAATATTTATGCAAAATTAATTTCTCTGCTTTCTTCCTTCCTTTTGCTTAAGGCTGTCCAGGCCTGGTGTATTACGATGGCCTTGACATCCGACGGACGGAGGCCTTTCCAAGCCGATCGGTATCCTTTACTAACCACGGGCAGGGCGGGGATTATTGCACAGAACGTTGGTTGCGCTACAGTTATATTGTGTTGCATTCGCACTCATTCGGAACTACTTCGTTGTTTTGTTAGGTTCGGAAGGGGGGGGGGGAGATAACGGTATGAAGTTCTAAAATAAAAATACAATTTTATCAAGAAATTATTAATTTTTTTTTGCGATAGCCGTTGTGGTCACCCCGTTATATAATAAATGATCACGAAAATTGACTTTTGAAGTGAATTTTTGTAACTGGCATTGTTATATTTTTTTAACATTCAAATAACTCATTAAATATTGAACGAATGTTGTTGAAAAGCCAGATATTGATAATATTTCACTTATTTCAGAAGTTACCTTACTTCGGCGTGATCTTGCATTTATATAACAGTCGGTTGTTCCTTAATTTATGGTCACCAGTAAATGTTTTTGAAATATTTTTATGGTATTCCAGAAGTAAAGGAAATAATTTAACATCAGCATATACCTATCATACCATTTTTTGTAATGGTGGTATTCTTTAAAAGAAATTGATTCATACAGAAAATAATTTTATTTTTGTAAATATGGATATTTAAATTAATTCATAATTCAACTTACATGAAGGTAATCCCTTTCCAAGTGCCGACTTCCATCAGCTGTAACATTAAGCCACGAACCCTTAAGGAAGGAGAGCCGTACTTTCGTCTTGAAAAACGTAGTGGATGACTCCTAAAAGATGACTCCTCTTCTCATGACAGGCCGATGCATCCTATATTATTTTTGGAACGGACAGTGCAGTAATAAAGTGTTTTATTAACTGTATTAATTTAGTATAAATAAATTATTTAATTAAAATTCAACTGGTAGTTACTGATTTTAAACATATTTTAACCTTTTCAAAATATTCTGAACGAATTAAAATAATTTATTCATTTTACGCAGTTTAAAACTAAATTAATTTCAGTTAAAATTTAAGCAAAGTAATATTGAAAATATTTAGACATATTTGACTTCCGTCCTTTTGCTCAACCGCTGTTCATCAAGGTGACCTTGACCAGGATCACCTGTCAGGACAGCTGTCGTACAAAAACTGGATATCAAAAAGTAATAAATAGTAAAAAATAATATTTAAAACGTTTTCCTTTATGCTTTGAATACAGCATGTAAGAATTGTAAATGGACTATTTGAAGTATTGTTAGATAATATTGTTACGACAGAAGGAATCTGGCAACCGAAAGCAAAAAGTTTCAGCCAACGAATAAGAACGTTGGGAGAATTTGGAGAAGAAGAGTGGAGCGTTAACGGTCATTTTTGTATTGTAACGGTCGTTGTGTGTTGTAACGGTCGGTGAGTTCGAAAATGGACGGTGAGCTGTTCTGAGACAGTGCGCGTAAGTATCAAGAAGTAACTTGATGTGTTGTGTATACACGGAAGGATAAAAGTGGGATCTTTTATCGTTAAGTATCAAGAAGTAACTTGATGTGTTGTGTATACGCGGAAGTATAAAAGTGGGAACTTTTATGGCTAACCTCGAATGTCTACACGGACTGTCTTTTTGTTCGGCTAGTGTGTGAAAAGTTATTAGCACAGGACGAGAATTGGTTTACGAGTGAAGATCTTCGGGTGACCTGGTAAATCAAGTAAAAGGTAGTATTTAGTAAAATACACAGAGCTGATATTGTGTGCTCTACGCAGGAAGATTGATGACTTGTGCATGTTAATAGTTGATTTGTTAATAAGATACTTCATCCATATTTCCTTTGTAACAATTTACCTTGTATTGAATTTGGTTTTGAAATATAGCTTTTAATACTCACGCTCAGTGGCTATCCATTTTTGTGATCCGCAACATTTGGTGTCAGAAGTGGGATTAATTAATTGAATGCCGTTAACTAGAAGTATGGATGAATTAGTAAAGTTGATAAATAGCTTCAAAGCCGATATGACTACGCTGATGACTGATATGAAAGCCGATATGGCTACACAGATGAATGACATTAAAAGTCAAAATAATGACTTGAAAGCCGATATGGCTAACAAAATAGGTGACCTTGCCGCACAAAAAACTGAGATTAAAGGTGATATAGCCGCCCAAAGCGATAAAATAGGTGACTTGAAAGCCGAAATGGCCGCACGAAATAATGAGTTGAGGAATAAAAGAGGTGATCTGGCCGCACAAAATACTGAGATTAAAGGTGATATAGCTGCCCAAAGCGATAAAATAGGTGATTTGAAAGCCGAAATGGCCGCACAAAATAATGAGTTGAGAACGGAGATAGTTTCTCAAAAAGATGATTTGAAAGCCGAAATAGCCGCACAAAATACTGAGATGAGAGCTGAAGTGGCTTCTCGAGTTGGTAAGATTATTGATCACTTCAAGGATCATAAAACCGAACTCAATAGACAATGCAATAGTTTAAATGTTGAATTTGTCAGTGAAAAAGATGATCTTGATAGTGTTAAGTTAGATTGTAAACATGGAAAAGAGAAAGGCAACGCATATAAAAATGTGGATCTGCTACTGGAAATCAAGAATTGTAGAGATAGCACAGATAATGCCTTTGACCACGCAACTACTGGTAATGCATGGCAGAGTGTCTATGTCGCTGGTGACATGTCTAGGAACTGTGAAGAACAATCACACAGATTAGAGAGCTGTGAGACTAAACAGTACGCTTTGCACTTCAAAATACCTAGGTATACAAGTCTGGCACGATCTGAAGAGAGATCCACACGAAAGGTATTCTATTCCTCGCCGTCAGCAAAATGTGTCATGGACATTTATCGCAAAGGCAGAGTAACGAGTGGTAATGAGGGGGAACGAAACAGAGTTTACGTTTCGCAGAGTGGTCCGAGTAAAGAAGAGGCGTCCATTCATCATAGATACAAAGTGCCCTTCGTCGTTACCGGGGAAGTCGGAGAGATTTTTCCGAAGCATATAGCCACACTTGAATCGTTTATAGAAAGTGGGGATTTAAGGAAGAGGAATTCCGAAGGATGGCTTAGAAGCATAACAGGTGATGCTAGTAAAAGAGCTTCAGGCAGAGACAGTACTTCAAAGACTAACTTTCTGGATGAAACTAAGCCTCAGAGTTACGATCAGAGAGAAGTAAAGCCCTCAGACAATCTCAACGAAACCATGCTGAATTTCTTTTCTGAACAGTCAATGTGCAGATTTGGACATTATAACCATTTAGATTATAAGGATATAGAAAAGTTTTATCACGACTACAAGAGCTCTAAAGTGGACAATATCATGTTACAGAACTCGTCGCTGATCTCCAGAATGAACAATTTGGCAATCATGACTGATATTTCCCTGGCTAATTACAATGAGAGCTCCAAGAAAGTGAATTCGGAAGAAACAGCAAATATGACCTCCTCGGGTCATGTGTTTTGCTGGAGACCCGAGTGGCGCCATCGGATGGTAGATAAAAACAGCACAGGAGGTGTCGGCAACAAAGTGAGTCTTGTCTTGGCTCCTGCACTTGCTGCTTTAGGTCTCAAGGTCCCTATGATCTCCGGTCGTGCTCTCCAATTGACGGGAGATACTCTGGACAAATTAGAATCCATCCCTGGCTTCACAGTCGACTGCACTAAAGATAAAATCGAGCAGATGATGGAAGACGTCGGATGCTGCATCGTAGGACAGACAGAGGAGCTGGTGCCAACAGATAAGGAGATTTACCGCTGCAAGGATCTGACGGCTACCGTAGATAGCGTTCCTCTAAGGAGATGCTCAATTGTGTCCAAAAAGCTGGCTGAAGGAGTGTGCGCTTTGGTTTATGATGTTGAATTCGGAAAAGGAGCTATTGATCTCATCAGTACAGAAGATGTTGCTGTTGATTTAGTTAAGAAAATGGTTGCAGCATCACAAGCTCGTGGAATGAAGAGTTTGAGTTGTTCAGCTGTTATCAGCAACATGGATTCACCTCTTGAAAACTCTGTTGACAACTCTCTGGAAGTGATGGAAGCTGTTCAGTGTTTCCTTGGTGACGGATCCTTGGAACTGCAAGAGCTCGTCGAAGAGTTAGGAGGAGAACTTCTGCGTTTGGTGAACATTGTGGATAATAGGGTAGATGAAGCATCACGTGTCCGCAAGGTTCTGCATAACGGCAATGCTTTGAACAAGTTTCGTAACATGTTAATAGAACAAGGAGTATCTGAAGATGTTGCAAGCTGGCTATGTGAAGATAAAACAGAAAAAATATTGCTAGCAGCCCGACACATCACTGATTTCACTTATACAGGAGAAACAGGTAAGGTTGTCGGATTAGAAGCTGCAGTCCTAGCAAGAGTATGGAAGGAGGAGATGGACCGAAGCGCTAAAAAGAATTATGGAGCTGATATAATTGTGAAGCACCTTGGGGATCAAATTGAATCAGGTGAAATATGGCTGAAGGTTCATCACGACAGTTCTGAATTAAGTGAAAGTCAACTGACAAAAGGGTCAGATTGCAGGATGAAAATTCTCCCTAGATTTTATGTCACTAATGACTTTCATTCCTTGTTACTCTTGATAGAAGTAAAAATCCAAAGAAGAAAACTTTCGACAAAGAAGAAAACTTTTTACAGGTTTTGCACGAAAACTCTTAGTCGATTCTTCTCCCTGCAGAGACATAAACGTGTTCACAAGGGCTATAGGCCTTACACGTATTATGTTTGTGGACGAGGCTTCAGTCAGAAAAGAAATCTACGTCATAATGAGATTCGCTTTCATTTTGACACAGACGTGGTATATCGCATTCGTCGACGTCCAGCTACAAAGTGCAAGGTGGTTCACGTGGATCGTTTGGCCCCGTTTCATCGAAGAACTGAAGAAACTTTGGAATCCAGAATTGTTCGGGACGAACAAGACCTAGGGAGGGGGCAGTGTTACGACAGAAGGAATCTGGCAACCGAAAGCAAAAAGTTTCAGCCAACGAATAAGAACGTTGGGAGAATTTGGAGAAGAAGAGTGGAGCGTTAACGGTCATTTTTGTATTGTAACGGTCGTTGTGTGTTGTAACGGTCGGTGAGTTCGAAAATGGACGGTGAGCTGTTCTGAGACAGTGCGCGTAAGTATCAAGAAGTAACTTGATGTGTTGTGTATACACGGAAGGATAAAAGTGGGATCTTTTATCGTTAAGTATCAAGAAGTAACTTGATGTGTTGTGTATACGCGGAAGTATAAAAGTGGGAACTTTTATGGCTAACCTCGAATGTCTACACGGACTGTCTTTTTGTTCGGCTAGTGTGTGAAAAGTTATTAGCACAGGACGAGAATTGGTTTACGAGTGAAGATCTTCGGGTGACCTGGTAAATCAAGTAAAAGGTAGTATTTAGTAAAATACACAGAGCTGATATTGTGTGCTCTACGCAGGAAGATTGATGACTTGTGCATGTTAATAGTTGATTTGTTAATAAGATACTTCATCCATATTTCCTTTGTAACAATTTACCTTGTATTGAATTTGGTTTTGAAATATAGCTTTTAATACTCACGCTCAGTGGCTATCCATTTTTGTGATCCGCAACAATATGAAATATTCTATTGATGATTTAGCTTCATACTGATGAAAAGAAGGATTTGTGTTAGTTGAATTTACGTCATATATATGTGGTTTTATGCTTTTGTAATTAATTAGTTCATTTATGAACTTTTGTTGCTAAATATTATTTTGAACTCACGTTCAATATTTCCTTTTAAAAGAATTCATAATAATAATAAAAGTTGTCTGTTAATGAACCGGAATGGGGAGGGAATTCCCTCCATATGTTACGTATTGTTACATAAGATGAATTTGGATGGGGGAATGGTTAATTCAGCTCTAGCAGAATTGGGTAATTTTGGGACAACTCCTTATGAAGATTTCGTTCGAAATAGTAAAAATGATAAATTGTTTACTTTTATCACTTAATGTGCACTAATCCAAACTAGGGCCTTATTTAAGGAGGGAGGGGGGAGTTGCAAGGTGGTAATGCTCCCTTTGAGAATACTATTAAAGGTAATAGAGGAAAAATTTGATAAACCTTTGACTATTGGATACACATTTCAAGAATTATGTTTTGAAGACTTGTAAAAGAGGGGAGCAGTGATACTGCAATGGGAATTTAGCGTCTAATAATAATGGAAATAAGATTTGATAATTTTATTTTATCAGTTCTCAAATTCCCTCTTTTACTTTTCTCCGCTCGGTTGATTGATTCTTGCCTCCCTCCCCCCCTTTCTTTTTTCCTAGATCCGGGCCTATTGCAAACTAATGTTATTAAATGGGTGAATGTTATACTAAAGCTCAATTTTTATAATATCTTTATTTCAAAAGCAGTTACTGATTTTCATTTGTCGTCTATCTGCCTCTTCTTTTCTAGATCTTTTTTCTTTGTAAGGATAAATGAGATTCTTCTTTGGGATTCAAAAACAATAAGCCTAACTTGGCTTCAGCTTTAATAGGCTGAGTTTTCAAATTACCATAACAAATGAAAAACAGTAAAGAAAAATTCATGATTCTTATATTTCGTATTTTTAAGATATTTATGTTTCATATAGCTACCTGCAGGGAATTTAAATATATTATTAAAAGTGCAGCCCTGGCTTTCCATCCGTTTTCAGGTGAGAGAATAACACTTTGAAAGGTACTCACTGCCTCCACTACGAGTAGGCAGGGTCGGACTGTAGGTGCTAAGCTCAGCCGGTTCTCTGTATCGACAGAGAGGAATAGTGCACAGCTCTCCTTCCAGTTAGCCTATCTACAATTCACAGTTTTTATCCGGACTGTTTCCCGAAACATATTTACGATTTGTAAATAATTTCTTTAATTTAATGAATATATAAAGGAGAAAGTTCGTTTGTGTGTTTCTTCGTTTCTGTTTGTTTCTTTGTGTTGTTCTTTCCATCACCTTATGAACTTGGCCCCAAGAAGAGCTAGAGGCATCAAACTTTGTATGAACGTTCCCTTCACCCAAGGTTGGGTTGTTGGGTTGTTTTACCTCTGAGCGGCACTTTTTTGCACACCATGGGCTAAATGCCCAGGTCACATGGACCCCGAAGGCTCAGAGAAGGTTGGGGGAGGGGACCCACTGGAACAGCTGTTGGGAGATAGATGGTAGGCTCCCGTCAAGGCCATCCAGCGTGTTCTTTAACGTGCACAGGGTATGGCTCTCCCGCACACTGAGCCACGGCTTAACGTCCCATCCGACGGATGGCGGCCTTTCCAAGCCCATCGGTGTCCCCTACTGACCGTAGGAAGGGCGGGAATTTTAAGGAGATAAATCTCAACGCTGACCCAGCTGGGACTCGAATCTGGAAACTACAGATTACGAGCCTGGCGCGCCACCGACTGAGCCACCCCCGCCGCTTACCGAAGGAAAGGGATAATACTTTTGAATATAGTTAGCTCTAGATTTCCATGTATTAAAATTGCGCATTTTTGGAATAACGCCGTCAATGTATTAATATCCTTTTTTTTATTTACGTAGTTTTTGGGAATAACTCATTTGGAATTCAGAAAATTGAAAAGTAAAGAAATCAAAGTATCTGAAACATCGCTGCTTTCTTACCTTAAGATAGAGAGAAAAATAAATCCTGAATCTCAATCGTCTCCCTCGCCCAGATGGCCCCTTACTATGCATATTCCTTCAATCCAACAACTTGCATGAGCAAACCATCGGAGACATCGCTCAGAGTTAGAAAACAATTCATCAAAAAATTATTATAATCGAGATGATGTGTCTTTTAGATACGCTCTATTAGTTCGTTTTTAACATTACTGTAATGTTCCTTAAGGGTTTCGCTATTGTAACAAATAAATACTTTATACTGAAACAGTGGAGGAAACAGATATATGAATTTCGAGTCAGTGCTTCCTCCCTAACCCTAAAGTTTCTTACGTGAAAACCATGCTTGATTTACGCCAATATTTATAAGAGCGAAATCGATAGTCATGTGTAAAATTTGTTTGAATTAGGTGTAAGTATGGATGTTCCTGTTGTTTTCTGCTGAGGTCCTGCCATCCTCTCAGATCTTCTACTGTGGCATATAAACTGACAGGCTCCTGTCAGATCTCTGTGGCAAGCAGCTGCTTGAGGGGGTATTTGTTTTATTTATATTAAAATTTATGGCTTTAAAATATGCATATTATTCTATAGAGCAAATCTGGACTCATCTGCAAACAACAAACATCTGCAGTGGCATGAATAAGTGGAACATACTTTAAAATCAGTTGGGAGGGTTTAAATAATATCATTTCCTGTTTTCAAATAGCGAAGGAAAGTACGGAAAGAATATCAGACTACTGGAGAATCGTGCATTTATCTTCGTTGATTGTGTTGTTAAATTAAAAATCATCTTAAGTTTAATGAATTTTGTTGTCATTAACGAAGTTCTAAATGAACGAACATTTTTTGCATCCATTTTTTTTTCCAAAATCAGAAAAAATCGTCCGCATGAGTAAGCTTTTTATAATCCGTAGCATTTCGGAAGCCTGCCAATGGAAACTGCTGTCAATGTGGACCAGATGATTCCTGTAATGATACATCGTCGATTAGCCGTTTCTGAAACAAGAGGCTGCCCGTGTTTCAAAGATGTTATTCGAATGATAACTTTTCTATGCGTAATTTAGCCACTATATTTGTGGTAATGTGTATATTCTTTCTGTTCCCGGTTAGACTTTTGTCATCTAGTGCATAAATCGGAAAATGCAAATCCAAAAGAGCCTACCTGGCTTAGTGCTTAGCGTACCGGATACTATTCCAGCGGTCATGTTCTTGTGTAAGTGTTTATATGTTCTGATCTTTCTGTTGTGTGTGAAGATGCTTACATGTTATCTCCGTCCTTTTTTAATTAAAAAAAATTTTTTGGTATGAAGTAGCTGAAAAAGTAAAAAGAAAGAGCTGAAACTGGAGAGTCACAATTGATTGAACAAACAGAAATATCCTCTTTTTCTCTATTTAATGTTTTTCAAACTTGATTTTCATGGCGTTAAAAATTTCCCTTAACTTACCAATATTGGAAAAATATTGTTTAACTGAAAACATTGCTAAACAGTAAAACCACCAGTAGAATTATGGGCAAATTTAATACAAGTTCTGAAGTTTCCGTTTAATCATCAATCCGGCGATATCCCAATTCGGAATCTATCGTGTGTGGATGAACCATTTCGGACGCATCCCAAAATATTAAGTGTAGTGATATATACAGAGAGGTCAAAAGTCATGAGATACGTGACAAATAACGGGTTGGTCCTCCTCGAGCCCTCAGCAGTGCAGCCACACATCGAGGCATGCAGTCAACGAGTTGCCGGTACCATTCTCCAGAGATGGCAGCCCACACATCCTGCTACCATAATTGTGTTGCACTGGATGTGGCTGGATTCCATAGATCGTAAACTTGTTCCCATTGTGTCCCACAGATGCTACAAGTGTTTAATATCGGGGGACCGTGGGGACCATTTCATGGTGGTAAAGTCCGTGGAGTGTACCTCGATTCACGTCCTAGCAACCAAAGACTGATGACACGTTGCATTATCTTGTTGGAATATCCCTTCACCATCAGGGTGCTCGAGAGTCATGAAGGGGTGCACGTGATCTGCGAGAATGTTCACGTATTTCATACCTGTCAGCGATTGCTCCAAACGGACGAGAGAGCACAATGTAGACCACGTAAACACTCCCCTCACCATCACAGAGCCGCCTGCCTCCTGAATAGTACTTGGCAGACAGGAAGGGTCAATGGCTTCCCGGAGCCTACGCCACACTCTAATGCGCTCGTCAGCGCGAAACAACTGGAACCTCGATTCATCGGACCATGCTATCCGACGCCACTGTTCTACTGTCCAATTTCGATGTCCTCCGGCCCATTCCAGGCATTGAGCTTTGTGACGACATGTAAGCAATGATACACTAAGGGTCTTCGGCAACCAAATACAATAGAGGGCAGGTGGCGACGTACAGTCCTTTCAGACTGCGTTTGTATTTGGCCCGCATTCAAATTTCCAGTGATTTAATGCACTGTAGCCCGTCTGTTGGTCGTTACCATTCGTGAGATCCGATGCGAGTTCCGTTCGTCAACTGCACGTGGCCGTCCCGTTCGCTGGTTAACGTGTGTGGAAATGCCGTCAATAGAATACTGATCATAAACTGTTGAGACCGTAGGCTTGTGAAAACCGAATTCCTGCACAATATCCGATATTGCATGATCCATCCTTCTGTCACCGACAATCAAACCACGTTCAAAGTCAGACATCTTATGACCGCCATAATGAATTAACAACTACTCCGAACGAATGTAAGGTTTGTAGGCTACTGCAGCACCATTCTGCGGTTGACGTCCAATTCATCGGTTACGAGTACAGCACGCTAATTCTACTTTAACTGCTATTCCCATGACTTTTGGCCTCTCAGTGTATATATATATAGTGAAAGCTTAAACATAACGAGTTTGGTCTGAGAGGTCAAATAAAGCGGACACAAAATGTTTTTGAGTGTGCAGTGTGATTGAATTATTAAGTTTGTTGATTTTCACGTTCGAAAGAAATTTTACTAACATAGGACACTACTAACATATGAAAGTATGGTTAAGCAGAGAACAAAAAAGAAGATATCCAATCTAACTGAACAAAAATCTGATCAACTAACAAAGATTAAACATCTGGAAAATAAACAAAAATGTTAAAGGCAACGAACTATAAATAAGCAGGAAAAAAGTACAAACCTAACTAAATCAAACTGTTGGAATAGTATTCAAGACTTATTAGAAGAGAGTGCAATTTTCGACAAATGTCAAAAAAAAATGTTCACT
The DNA here is from genome assembly GCA_038380435.1 of Ryuthela nishihirai. NCBI lineage: Eukaryota > Metazoa > Arthropoda > Arachnida > Araneae > Heptathelidae > Ryuthela > Ryuthela nishihirai. The sequence continues at coordinate 12,050,908 of JAWZYU010000009.1, forward strand.
GACAAATCTCTAAATAATTCAAAAAGTAATTTAATGTCTCTCTCCTCGAACATAAAATCGGACTCAAATGACAATGATTCAATTATCTCTGAACTCATTCATAATTGTGGAAAAGGATAAAATACATTTATTAAATTCACAAAATGTGGATAAATTACTAGAAGAAGAACAAGAATTATCCATAATATTTTACGATGAATTGGGCAGGCTGAAAGATCTTGATTTTGAAGATGTCACGAAATATTTTCATTAAAATGATTAAAAAACAAATTATAAGTCTCTATACCAGAAACGGTAACATTTCATTATATCCTACAAATCCCAAAGATCTAAATTTATTAAAGAAAAGTGACAAGATATTAAATATTAATGTCTCCTTTCGTATACCTGAAGAGGAAACTGTTATGGGAAAGATTGAGGGAGTTGCTGAAAAATTAAAAGAAAACTTTATCCTCGAGGAACTGAAAAAACACGATATTTATAAAATACAAAGGATGATTCATTATCAACCCAATGCTGATCACACTAAGTCTATACAAATCCCAAATGAGAAGATAATTATGTACTCGACCAAAAACTTTAGTCCACTTGAAGTCTACATAGGATTTGTCAGATTCAATGTCATCTGATATTACTACCCCCACCTTAGTGTGCCTGATGTAATCGTTTTGGACATAACACTGTGAGGTGTACAGGTAAGACAAGGTGTAAAAAATGTTTAGTGATCACTACTTTAAATTATCACAAACTACTTATTTATGCTGCCCTAACTGTAAAGGTGCATACCCCTCAACGTGTTAGGCCTGCACAGCTAAACGTCTGACATGCAAAGCCAATCTCTATGTAAAATGTAATGTTTCTTGGAATACTGCTATAAAATTAGCTTAAAATATAAACTATGATGTCTCTAAAGACTGCTATCCAACCTAAAAAAATACTCCTACAACCAAAAATCGTGGAAATTTGCCTAATTCATCTTATCGTAACTACGAAAATAGACCACCAAATTTTAACATCTTATGCCAGAGACTTTAAGTAAGGACTTCTCTACATTGACTCGCCCTTCTGCTTCCAAGCCGGATTTATGCCGAGTCTGTCAATCTTCACCTGAAAATAAATCAACCAACATGACCAGTTCAAACTTGAATACCTACGCTTCCGTTACATCAAAGCAGGAACTCTTACGTCCTAGAAAAGCCGTCACTAAAATCTATTCACCTATCACCATTGAAAAAAAAAAAAAGAATTAAGCGAGACCAAAGTAACATCATACACTCGGTTTACAGTTTCTGCGATTTGTAGTAAATACTGAAAACGATTTCTTATTTATTAGTGATATTCTACGAGTCGACTAAAAATAAAGATTCTTTTTTAAAAAAATTTTAAATGGATTGTTTTGGCCTTCCTTCTAAGAAGGTGAAATTTCTGGTAATCAAAAAAAAAATCCACTTTAATGTTATTGCCCTTCAAAAATTAAAACTGACAAATTAATTTAAATACCTTTGTTTCTCCTACTTCAATATAAATTAAAATCGAGGTGCTGCCATCTATGTACAGAAACAATTACCACCGAAATATCGAACTATTTTGCAAGTCCACGACATAAATTGACTCTGTTGCTACTGATTTAATTATAAACAATATTATTGATACCTTATTTAATATTTATATTCATAATGAAAATATTCAACCTAATGTTTACAAAAAAAAATTATTTCCCAATCTCTACAACCAGCAATCTTGTTTGGAGAATTTAATGCACCTAACAATAGCTGGTTTTCCTTTAAAAATAATTCTGTTGAGTTTCATTATCGAAATTTATAAACCAACATCACTTTCCTATTTTAAATAAAAAAAACTTTAACACATATAAATAAATTTATATCCTTCTCAGTAATTGAACTTTCCATTATAGACACTTTTCTTGCTCAAACCCTGGAATGGGATAGATTTGACGACTTTAGGGGAAGTGACCACTACCCCATAATTATTACTCATCTCAAATGTAAACCAATAAAACTATTACTAAATTTGAAAAACTGGCAGATATTCAAAAAAATATTGGAAATAATATTCCACTGAAATATAATTTAGATTATCAATTTTTTAGATGAAATTAGTAACCTTGAAAAAATGTTTTACAACTGTTTTTCACAAAGTAGCAAGAATTGTGGTATATGAATACAATAATAGCTATTGAACATAAGACTAACAGATCTAAAACATTCCACAGACTTTATTCATTTTAAACAAATCAAAGTTTTAGTAAGAGAAAACTTAAAAGTCTATAAAAAGAAAACTGGAGAACTTTTGCCGAAAATTTAAATTTAAATGATAAAGGTAGAAATATTTGGAAAACTTATAACGCAATAAATAAAAAAATCTAAATCAGCAACAAAACCCATCGAATAAAAATGCAATAGAAAATCAAATAACTTTAAAACTAACTGCTAACTTATTCAAACAAAATTTCAAACTAATGTATCAACCTAAAACTATTAGCAATGGAAATAAAATTCAAAAATTTATAAAAAAAACTTTAAAATTGGTCAAAGTATTCCAGCTCTGGACCTTCCTTTCACTATTTCTGAATTAAATATAGCAATTTCAAAATTAAATCCAAAAAGTGCAAAAGGTCCAGATAATATTTGTAATAAATTTATATCCTCACTTCCACAAATCTGGAGAATTAAACTACTAAATATTTTTAATAATTTTTGGATAACAGAAAACCCATTTTCATGGTTAAAATCTTACATTACTTTTATTCTTAAACCTATTAAAAATTCCTTAAACGAAAAAAATCACCTACCTATTACTTTACTTTCTAATTTCTACGTATTATTTTAGAGACTAGTTCTCATTAGGTTTACATGGTTTCTTGAATTCAAAAACATTTTTTATCAGAACCACATGGGTCAGCGTTGGAATTTATCTACGCAAAACCCTTCATCCAGATCTCTTTTAGTAGGGGACACCGATGGGTTCGAAAAGGCCGCCGTCCATCCAATATAGTGTAAAGCCATGGCGCCGTGGGCGAGGGAGTCATACGTTATGCACGTTATACCACACGATATATATCCGATAGAGTCCCAAATGTACTTGACGGGAGATTACGATCTGTCTTCTAACAGCTGTCCCGTGGGTTAACACCCCAACGTTTTCCGAGCCTTGGGGAGTCCTGTGCCCTGGCCATTTAACTCATTGTGTAAAAAATGTGCTACTTAGAGGTAAAACAACAGTGGCATGCATCAGGTCAGTTTTAAATTCTATTCAGAATACCCAGCATTTAAAAGAATGCAAAACAGTACTCACAAAATAAATTCTTGTATTACCGTAATTATCTGTGGTTGTCGGATATCTCCAGTAATATATATTCAACGCTTCTTTCCTTACACTTACCGAAGGAAAGTGATAATACTTTTGAATATAATTAGCTCTAGATTTCCATGGATTAGAATTGGGCATTTCTGGAATAACGCGGTCAATGTATTTATAACCTTTTTTTAATTTACTTAGTTTCTTGGGAATAACTCAGTTTGAATTCAGAAGATTGAAAAGAAAATGAAAGTATCTGAAACATCGTTGCTTTCTTACCTTAAGATAGAGAGAAAAATAAATCCTGAATCTCAACCGTCTCCCTCGCCCAGATGGCCCCTTACTATGGATATTCCTTCAATCCAACAACTTGCATGAGCAAACCATCGGAGGCATCGCTCAGAGTTAGAAAACAATTCATCAAAAAAAATTATAATCGAGAAGATTTGTCTTTTAGATACGCTCTATTAGTTCGTTTTTAATATTACTGTAATGTACCTTAGGTGTTTCGCTATTGTAACAAATAAATATTTTATACTGAAACAGTGGAGGAAACAGGTGTATTAATTTAGAGTCAGTGCTTCCTCCCTAACCCTAAAATTTCCATTATTTCTTACGTGAAAACCATGCTTGATTTACGCCAATATTTATAAGGGCGAAATCGATAGTCATGTGTAAAATTAGTTTGAATTACGTGTAAGTAATTTTTGGCTTTACAATATGTAATCGTTCGTATGAGTAAGCTTTTTATAATAAGTAGCATTTCGGAAGCCTGCCAAAGGAAACTGCTGTCAGATGACAGAGCAGGAGTGTGGACGAGATGATTACTGTAATGATACATCGTCGATTAACCGTTTCTGAGGCAAGAGGCTGCCTGTGTTTCAAAGATGTTATGCGAATGATAGCTTTTTATGTTTAATTTAGCCATTATATATCTGTGGTAATGTGTGTATTCTTTCTGTTCCCGGTTAGACTTTCGTTATCTAGTGCATAAGTCGGAAAATGCAAATCCAAGAGTCTACCTGGCCTAGTGTTTAGCGTACCGGATACTATTCCAGCGGTCATGTTCTTGTGTAAGTGTTTATATGTTATGATCTTTCTTGTCTTGTGTGAAGAAGCTTACAAGTGTTCTCCGTTCTTTTTTAATTAAAAAAAAATCTTTTGGTATGAAGTAGCTGAAAGAGTAAAAAAAAAAGAGCTGAACCTGGAATGTGACAATTGATTGAACAAACAGAAATTTCCACTTTTTCTCTATTTAATGCTTTTCAAACTTGATTTGCATGGCGTTAAAAATTTCCATGTACTTACCAATATTGGAGAATTATTGTATAACTGAAAACATTGCTAAAGAGTAGAACCACCAGTAGAATTATGGGCAAAATTAATACAAATTCTGAAGTTTCCGTTTAATCACCAATGGCCTACATTTTCGAGGAAAAAAATCTATCGTGTTTGGATGAACCTTTTCGGACGCATCCCAAAATATTACATGTAGTGATATAAATAGAGAGGCCAAAAGTCATGGGATACGTGACAAATAACAGGTTGGTCCTCCTCGAGCCCTCAGCAGTGTAGCCACACGTCGAGGCATGCAGTCAACGAGTTGCCGGTACCGTTCTGCAGGGGTGGTAAAGTCCGTGGAGTGTTCCTCGATTTACCTCCTAGCAACCAAAGACTGGTGACACGTTGCATTATCTTGTTGGAACACCTCTTCACCATCAGGGTGCTCGAGAGTCAGGAAGGAGTACAGGTGATATGCGAGAATGTCCACGTATTTCATACCTGCCGGTGATTGCTCCAAACGGACGGGAGAACCCAATGTAGACCACGTGAACACGCTCCACACCATCACAGAGCTCAGCTCAGAGTTTCAGGCTCCAGCCTGAACAGCACTTGCAGACAGGAAGGGCCCATGGCTTCACAGGGCCTACGCCACACTAACGCGCCCGTCAGCGCAAAACAACTGGTAACTCGATTCATCGGACCATGCTTTCCGACGCTGTTCGTTGTGTGTCGGAAAGCATCGGACCATGCTTTCCGACACTGTTCTACTATCCAAATTCGATGTCCTCCGGCCCATTTCAGTCATTGAGCTCTGTGACGACACTAAGGGTCTTCGGCAATGATACACTAAGGGTCTTCGGCAATCAAATCCAATGGAGTGCAGGTGGCGGCGTGCAGCCCTTTCAGAAACGTTTTGTGTTTGGCCCCCATTCAAATTAGCAGTGATTTCATGCAGTGTAGCCCGTCCGTTGGTCGTTACCATTCGTGACAGCCCACGCGAGTTCCGTTCATCAATTCCATGTGGCTCGCCATGTGTGGAAATGCCATCAAATAGAATACTGACGATAAACAGAATGACAAGTCAATAGCTGAGTGTTTGTCTAATACTCTTCCAATAGAGCCTTATCTATTCCTTGTGGTTGTGGAAATGATGTGATTGCTGTAGATAACAGTTCAGTGAAAGAAGTTCTATATTTGCCAATGCTACTAAGACATGATGAATAACGGTTTGTTGGAAGTTAATGAGAAAATTATCCAAGGATCTCTTCGAAAATTCTGGGGTCGCATGTGAAGATTTTGTAACCGATGCCTAGGTAGGTTCTGCAGAAAGTAGTTTAGCATGTGTCTCTTGATAACAAATGTGAATTATACTATTACATCTTAACATATCATTGTAGGCGATCCTTCATTTAATAAACTACAGTTATTATTGAGTAAGTATTCACTAATCTTTTCACCTGATGTTGAAGAGGAGCGCCATTGAGGGTAATGGAGTAATTGAAATCACCAACGATAAAGTCAGCATTGTGAGGAGATGATACAATATGGTCAAGAGCTTTGACAGCATCTTGTCCATTAGGATTGTAGCAATTTGCTATTAGGATTTCTTTATCTGGTAGTGAAATAGAAATTATTTTAATATCACTAGATCCTGTGACCACATTCGATGTAATAGGTAGGTAGAAGTTTGCATGATATATTTTTCCGTAATGCAGAAAGAATTTTTCCGCCTTTCCCTCCTGAACGGTCATTTCAAAAAAGCACATAGTTTTGTTGGTAGAAATGAAAATTTGATTTTAACCAAGTCTCTTGCAAACAAATTACAGTTGGGGAATAGGTAGCTCGTAGCACACGTAACAGTTTATCATTGGCACGAATGCTGCGAAGATTCCCCATTAAAATTTCGAAAAAAACATGTAAAGAAAGAATAATAGGAAGGTTTCTAGAAAAGAAGTAAGCTACTAAGAGTTAATTTTTCCGTCGGGGCGAGATCTCTATTTTTAAATTCTTGAACAGAGTTATGAGATTTTTCCTGGATAGATTGGATATCAGGTGGAAGTGATACATCCATTGCTTCGAGACTTGTCTTCCAAGGCGTTGGCTTATTGCTGGAGAGTTTAGAATAGTATTAAACTGGGAAACTAGTTATGAGTCCTACTGGTTGAAGAATGGTGGAAGATATGTCAGAACGCTGCTGAACCACAGTTCTGGAGATTGAAGGAATTTCGTGGATTTCTGATAAAGGTTTTGTTTTAGAGATTTGAAAGATAGCCTTATCTATTCCTTGTGGTTGTGGAAATGATGAGATTGTTGTAGATAACAGTTCAGTGAAACGAAGTTCTATATTTGCCAATGCTACTAAGACATGATCAATAACGGTTTGTTGGAAGCTAATGAGAAAATTAACCAAGGATCTCTTCGAAATTTCTGGGGTCGCATGTGAAGATTTTGTAACCGATGCCTAGGTAGGTTCTGCATAAAGTAGTTTAGCATGTGTCTCTTGATAAGAAACGTGATGTATACTATTACATCATAACATATCCTTTTCTTTAATCCAATGAGGACATATCTTGTCATTTGCCATATGATTCCCTGAGCAGAGGCAGCAGGAAGGAAATTAATAGTAATGACAAAACCCAGATGCTCCTCTATACTTGGATAGCACCACATCTATAGGGATAATGACTAATCTCCAGTACCTACGTCGAGGGCAATACAACAACATATAGATACAGCTCGTCCCACGACTACCTATGGCGAACAGTTCTATAGAAGAAAAGTTCATCCGTCGGTCAAAACCTAAATTTAATCTGTGCCCCAGTTAGCCACAAACAAGGATATATAGAACCAAGTTGCCTCGGCTCCCGTGGTGAGAACTCTTAGTCGGTCTTACTAGGCCCCTCGCTGGGGCCCCGTCCAACATAGGTGCCCCCAACACCGGTCAGCTGGGCTCTCAACTTCACCGAGACTCAGCCGTTCAGACCGGGAGTATCTGGTCGATCGGGTCCCCGTCCGACCAGATACTCCCAATACCAGTCAGCGGAGCCCTCAAATTCACACAGCACTCTTCGTAAACCACAAAAAATTGCAACTTTTTTATATTGTTATATTATTATATATTGTTGCACCTTTTTCTTTCATTATAATGGGATATAACATATTAGCTGTAAAATGAAGTTATCAAATTAACAATCAATTTTTTACAATGTCTAATGAAAGTTATCCAAATCGACCCCTTGCAAAACCTACTGGCATCTCACAAATATATCTATACATTAACAGATTTATTTCACTTATTTCCTTCTATATATTTCATCCCCCTGACTATTCCTCCTGTTTAGTTTAAAAGAAATTCAGGAAAAAGGAACATTTATTTATCTCGACCTTTCCAAAGATAACTGAAAGGGAAAATTCAAAATATTTTTGTTGTGTTCATTTCAGTGTAAACGTTTCCGAACCGATTAACTATTAATACCCTTGTATGAAGGAAAGAACATTCTTCACTGAGAGGATCAACTTGGAAATCGAGGGGAAAAGTGACTTTATTTGAAGTTGTTTTTTTAATACTGAAAAATTTTAATTGCTATTCTAGTCATTATCCTAAAAGTAAATTTTTATTTATTTTTAAAGTGATCAAAAACAAATGTCTGTCCATCGTTCTTCGGTCTGGTGTATTTACAAAATAAATTAGTAAATAAATAAATAAATCACTTCTGTAATGTAGAGTTTGCTAATTATTCTATGTAGTTTTTTTTCCATTTATATTAATATTTAACATATTTAATTATCTTTTTATTAATATTTATTTTATAATTCGATTTAACATCGGGATTTATTTATTTCATGCTATAATACTATTATACATTTGTTTTCCCTAAACAATATCTTAACATATTTTTAACTGCTACTTGTTATTATCATTATGTTATTATTTTAATACACATAGACAGAGAACAATCCTAGAAACCATCCCTAGCTCTTAGAGGTCTTTTCATACAAAGACATGCCCAGCTAAGACTGAAGCCACGACTGGCCATTGCCTCGGTTGGGCTAACACAACACACATAGCGACTGTTCTAACAACGCAAACTATCTCCCTAACCACTAAGCCAATTAAGGAGTATAATATGATAGTAATAATGATGTATAAATGATTAATAATCATTTTTATTTATAATTTACTTCCTTCGATATGGTTGAAATGAAAAGTTCTAGAACGTTTCTGGACCTGCCAAAAGTGGAATATTTTGCTTAAATATCTATGAGCATGGCTTTGTCCGAATGAAATTTAAACCATCCTTTGCTTCGTCATTCAGTCAGGTAATAACGATTTTAATAATAACGGCTTCATGGCAAGCTTTACAGGATTGTCATAATTAAAATACCCTACTATGACTTATGGCGTTGCCATAAGGCATAGCAGGGTATCTGCAAGCCTGCATAGCATAGCAGGGCTTTTCAAGCCTGCTATGTGTCTTATGACAAGGCCATAAGACACATTGCATTGCAAAGCATGCTTTGATAATAACACATTGAAAAGCATGCTGTCTGTCGGATGGAGGTGTAGTCGTGGAACTAGGAGTAGTAATGGAGCTGTCCTTAACCAGAGCTATGTAATTGGTTACCAGCGCTACTACAGGGCTTGGACAATATACTTAAAAACAAAAACGATGTATCAAGTCGGTCAAAAGAAACAGGAACGTAACTCAGCAAAATTACATTATTCGTTACGTGAATAAACTGCCGTTATTTTTATATTATATATCTGTTGCAATTTTCATGATTAGCTACTCAGCAACAAATTACCGTATTTGCCGGCGTATAGGACGCACTTTTTTCCCCTCAAAATACGCCTAAAATATTGGGTGCGTCTTATGCGCCGGTAATCAAAATTATGAGTTGAAATTTCAGTCTAAAACTTTTGGTTTATATCAATATACATATATAAGTAATCTTTTGCATTTTGTCCTTTTGTGAAAGATGGTTTCAAGTAAATCGTTTACATATTTTTTTTGTTCTGTAAAAATAATAAGTTGCGTGATATATATTATGTTTCACTACTGATAGAGGGAACATTCCAGTAAAATAGAATTCAGATCCACTGACATCTCGAGGTTACGATTCATCCAATGTGCACATGTGTGATCACATTTCACCGGCATATTTTTTCGAAAAGCGCGAGCATGGCGCGTCGTTACCGATTACAGCACCTCAATGCAACAAAAACGTAAACTTTTAGTACCGAAGAAGCTTTCTCGTGTTTTTGCTGCGAAACATGGCTCAAAAACAACGCAGATTCTGCTATGATATTGCATTCAAGCTACGAGTGATTGAGTATGCTAAAGAACACGGAAACAGGGCAGCAGAGAAGAATTTCGGATCACCGCCAACAGAAAAGATGATAAGAACTTGGAGAAGACAGGAAGAAGACCTAAAAAAAGCTATGCGTAGTAAACATAATCTGCGACATGAAATTGCAAAATGGCCGGAACTAGAAGAAGAATTAAAAACTTGGTTATTAGTCCACCGAAGCTCGGGATTTTCAGTTTCCACAAAAATGACTATTCAACAAGCAAGAGTGATAGCTACTAACAGAGGCATCGCTGATTTTACAGGATCGACGTCATGGTGTTCTAGATTCATGAAGAGAAATGACTTACGTATGCGGACTAAAACAAAAATAGCACCAAAGATGCCAACAGAATATGAAGACAAGATTATCGAGTTTCATAAAATTGTCATTAATGCAAGAAAAAGTGGAAATTTGGAACTTTCACAAATAGGAAACATGGATGAGGTCCCACCGACGTTCGATGTACCCTCAAACAAAACAGTAGATTCCAAAAGTGCAAGAAGTGTTATTGTTAAAACTTGTGGACATGAGAAAACACACTACACAGTCGTGTTGTCTTGTTGTGCCAATGGAACAAAATTGCCGCCTCTTTTCATTTTCGAAAGGAAAACCTTGCCCAAGGAAAAACTGCCTAAAGGTGGGTTTGTGCACGTTCATCCTAAGGGCTGGATGGATGAAGGGGGGATGAAGTTGTGGAATGACAATATGTGGTCTAGGCGTCCTGGTGGACTGTTAAAGAAACCTGCCTTGCTAGTATGGGATCAGGTTCGGAGTCATAGAACAGAAGCTGTAAAAAATAAAATCAACCAACTGAAAACTCGGTTAGCTGTAATTCCAGGTGGACTAACGAGTCAGCTTCAACCTTTAGATGTCTGCATTAATAAACCATTTAAAGGATTCATGAAGGAGAAATGGAACAGTTGGATGCAATCTACAGATTTTGAAGTGACACCATGAGGAAGAAGGAAGAGACCTAGCATTTTGCAGATTTGTGAATGGGTCAAAACTTCATGGAATGCTGTGAAACATGAGACAGTTGTAAAGTGATTTAAGAAATGTGGTATTAGTAACTCACTTGATGGCACAGAGGATGATTTGTAATACGAAGACTCAGTTTCTGAAAAAGAGGCTTCAAATGGTTTTTTATTTATTTCTGGAGATGAATTTCTGGGTTTTGAGGATGAACATTAAAAGGTACCTAACTACAATGTTTCCTAGTTACATTTTTTGTATACATAAATAACTATAAAATGAGTACAGTAAATCTTTATGGAAATTCATGAAACAATGTGGAAAATATTTTCCCCCGGCAAATACGGTAGTTATATCTGCAGTGATAACCAGGCTTGAAATCTACAGTTCCCAGGTTCGAGTCCCGCCTGCGCCAGAGTTAAGATTTATATCCCCAAAACATCCCCTCCCTACCCTCAGACAGGGAAGCCGATGGGCTTGAAAAGGCTGCCATTCACCGGATGGGAGGTAAGCGGCGTGGTCCCGTGTGTGGGAGTGCCACACTCTCTTCGCGATAAAGAACATAATGGATGGGTTTCAGGGGAGGCTACCATCTACCTCCCACAGCTGCCAGTGTGCCCTCTCCCCCAGCCCTCTCCGAGCCTTTGAAGAAAGAAAAATATAGCCTTAGATGACCAGATTAGTAGGCCACACTGATCTGGCAGCCCTCCCCTTCTGTTTTCTTCCACAAGAGAGTATCTCTTTTGAAAGGCACTAAGGGTCTGCACAACGTGAAGGCGGTATCGGACATTAGGTGCTAGAGTCGCCAGTTCTGTGTATCGTCACTGGGGACTGGTACACAGCTCTCCTTCCACTTTATGTCTAGCAACCGTTATAGGCCAAAAATTTCCCAACTGCTCCCAAGTACTGATCTCGCCCAAAGCTGCTTATTATCTCCGCAAAATTCTCCGCCCTGCCCACGGTCAGTAGGGGACACCGATAGGCTTGTAAAGGCCGCCCGTCCATCCGTCTGATGGGACGTTAAGCCATGGCCCCGTGTGCGGGAGAGCCATACCCTGTGCACGTTAAACAACACGCTAAATGGCTTTGACGGGAGGCTACTATCTGTCTCCCAACAGCTGTTCCAGTGGGTTCCCTCCCCAAACCTTCTCTGAACCTTCGGGGTCCTTGTGACCTGTCCATTTTAACCCATGGTGTGCATAAAAGTGCCGCTAAGAGGTAAAACAACCCAACCCAAACCCAAAGCTGCTTAACATCTGAGGATGAGACAACAACCGGTGTTTTTAAATTGGTATGGCCTTTGTCTTAACAAAATTGATATTTTTATTACCAAAATTTTATTTGCTATATTATTATTTATTTATTATTATTTTCTTCCAATATTTAATTACAATTTTATCGATTTTTATTACCAATTTTGTTGTGTTTTCATATTTAATTAAGGCTACCAGTAAAAAGTTTAGACAAACAAATTAAAGTATCATTATTTTCGTTTAATCTTGAAATGTAATTCTATGGGTGAAGTTTAAGAGCATTTCTGCGCTTGCGGAGATGGAAATGAATATCAAAAGCAACCGAAATGAGGAGGGATTTTTACATCTGTATTCAATGAGGGCATCATTCATAAATTGGGCAATGCCTTGTAAGACATAGATGAAATAATATTGATGGATCACACTATAAATACACTACAGGAAAAAAAATGCAACACCTGGAAGGATTGATGTCATTTTATTGAAATGCAGTCAGGTGTTAAAGTACACTGAGATATGCAATAGATTACATTATCAAAAAAAAAAAGAAAAAAACTATGGTCAATGATGATGAAATATGACATATGTAGAATTATGTTGAACCCGCCCCGCACAGCAATGCATTCATGAACACGGCGGGGAAAGCTATCGTCCACCTCTATAATATCCTCCTGAGGAATAGTACTCCAAATAGCGAGAAGTCGCTGTTCCATTTCAGTGACAGTGATTAGCGTACCTCTTGGGTGTTGTTGGAGCTGTCGGCTCATCATGTCCCAGACGTGTTCAATAGGTGAAAGGTCCGGCGAGCGTGCTGGCCATGGTAGTACCTGAACGTTTTGCTCGTGCAAATACTGCAGACTAATGTGTCATTGCAAAGACTAAAATGTCATTGCGATGGGAATCCGAGGACTGAGAGAGAGAGAGAGTTGGGAAGAAGGGGACCCACTCAATAGCTCTTTAGGAGACAGGTGATAGCAGCATGTTATGGTCATGTTCTTGCAAGTAGCATGTTCTTTCACGTGCAAGAACATGTATGCAACACGTTGTAGCATGTTCTTGCACGTGCACAAGATATGAGTTGGGTTCTTTGACATCTGAGCAGCACATTTTGGCATCAAATGGACTAATGGCCAGGTCACAAGGACCTCGACGCTGAGAGACGTTTTTGGGAAGTGGTCCCAGTGGAAGCTGTTAGCCATTGCCCCTGATGCCGAAGTGATAGGACACTGAATAGACGCTGAAGATCGGACACTGAAGAGAATGTTGGTGGTGGTATTACAACAGACCATGATCAGATTCTACTAATGTGTTGGGTTGGGTAGTTTTACCTCTGAGCGCCACTTTTTTGCACACCATGGGCTAAATGGCCATGTCACATGAACCTCGAAGGCTCAAAGAATGTTGGGGGAGGGGACCCACTGGAACAGCTGTTGGGAGACAGATGGTCAAGTCATCATCATCAGATGGTCAGCTGTTGGGAGACAGATGGTCCCGTCAAGGCCATCCAGCCTGTACAGGGTACGGCTCTTCCGCACACGGGGCCACGGCTTAACGTCCCATCCGACGGACGCTAATGTGTTGGACTTTGATCCATCTGTGAAGACAGACAAGAAGTCCTTGTGCTCAGCATGGTGGCTGTGAATGTGTTGCCTGTACACGCAATCAGATGCAAAGGCCTTACCGCTTCTGCACAAATAAAAAAACGCAGGAAGGGGAAACAACGAGCCACGGTGAAAGTGTCTCTTTTGTCGATTGGGCAAGGCTATCGTGACTGATGTTGATGTCTCTGAGGTAGACTCTGAGATGCAAACCAAAAGGACGAATTGCATTAGGAGGATTATGGTAAAGATTGAGGATACCTGAATCTCAAGTGGGATGGAAAAGAAAAGATCGCAATTTAAATGTTATTCAACTGATTACTAATACTAATCCAAACTTTAATTTATTTCATTTTCTAGAATGCTTTTTTAAGAATTAAAATTAAGCATTCCGATTAAAATTAAGATTTTCGAATGAAAACGTATAAAAATAGCGTCAATAATTGTGTTATTGATGGTTCAGAGATTTAAATATCGAAGTAGAAAATTCATGAAATGCCATAATCTTGAATGGCTTTAAACTGCCATCATAGTTTTACTAAATAATTAATATGCAAGTATTATGAGTTAAACTTGTTTCGCCTTTCTTCAATTCAATAAGTTATATATTCTGTTCATCGGAACAATGAATAATTATCTTAAAATATTCATGACACACCTGCATTTTTTTTAGGAAACATTAAATGATAAACAGTAAAATGCAATTTTTCGTTCTTATTCTTACTGAATTATTTATTAAAATCGAATTATTTTTTCGTGTTGTGCTCCCTCCGCAAATTTCCTTCTTTACAATTAAGGATCAATAATACAGTACTAAAAGTAGTTAAATTCCATAAATTTCTCGGAGTTGTAATAGATTCAGAACTGAAATGGATAAAATACGTCGAATTCATGGAAGAAACTAAAAGATCCTTTGTAAATATCCTGCGATGTATGGCACCCAGGAAACGAGTAACCTCCATTCAGCAGATGATGATGACTTTTCGATATTTTAGTAATAGTCATCTAAAAATTAGGTAATTAGGCCAGTTACAAAAATGACCTCAGAAGTATTGTGTTCACGTGTTTAATAAAATAAACGTGTATTTTAGAAGTTTATGTAAAAAATTATTTCACTATTCATCCGTTTTGTATAAGTTTCTTAAGACTGGCATTGTTATTGATAAACATTCAAATAACTCATTAAATACTGAACGAATATTGTTGAAAATCGAGATATTGATATATTTGATTGAGATCTTTATCTACTATCATATTTTTTGAAACAAAAGATTTTATTGTAAAAGTTATATAGTGTCGACGTTAACTTCCCATTGATATAACCTAGGTATATTATTTATCTAACTGTCTTTCTAGTTATGGAAAATTGCGAACTAAGTAATATTCAAATTTTATAATTGTTAGCAGAATTGAATGAATAGAACTTAGTTATCCCAAGTGAAATTATCAAATACACTGCTCGACAATGAATGTGCCCCACTCAGAAGGACATGTCGTACAAACATGCAAATAGAAGAGTGAGTGTGCGAAGTTCAGATATGCAAATGATGATAATCTGAGCCAATGACGTGTGTGGCTCAACAGATAAAAGATGCAAGAAGAAACAAGGATGGTATTGTGTTCATGCAGGTGGAAGTGGTGCGAGCGGTTGAAATTTGGTGGTTCCATTTGAAAATTGTTTAGCGAAGGCCGAAAATGCCTGGTACACGCAGTCGGCAGGTTTATCGCGATTTGATTTGGATGCTTTTGCGAGAGGAAGAATTATAGGCCTATGTGAAATGAATAGATTACACGTCGTGTCGCTGCCAATGTTTATTGGGATGCACGAACTGTTGGACGCTGTTGGCGAAATGAAGGTTATAGTGTGTGTCCCTAAGGGATTTGTGCCGTCCGACAGACATCAGCACGGCTTGATAGACGCATTGTTCGACATGCTGGTTCGTCACCACAGAACACTATAGGCAATATTTGACGGGCTGTATCGGTAGCCATGAATGTCCCCGTAACAACTTGAATGATAAACTGAAGGTTGCATGAGACACACCTGCACTCTAGGCAAACGTTTGGTCGACTGCGATTGATTGTAAACCATCGCAACTCTCGTCTGACTTGGGGCCGGTAATCGTTCAAACTGGGGTCACTAAACACACTGTTGAGTTAAGTGATGAATCCCGTTTCTGACTGGATGCTGACGATCGACGGGTCCATGCTTGGTTACAATATGGCAAGAGGACGGATCCAGCTTTTGTTCGCAACCAGCACACCGACCATCAGTCAGTCATAATGGTATGGGGTGCTACTGGATATGACAGCATGTTTCTTCTTGTCCGCATCACGGGAACACTGACAGCTGCATGATACTTTAGCGCAGTACTGCAGCCCATTTTGTTACCGTTCCTGGGAGGCATGCAGCAACCCATTTTCCACCATGACAATGCCCGTGAACACACTGCTAGAATCTCCAGACAATGTTTACAACATGTTCAGTATTACCATGGCCAGCACGATCTCCAGATTTATCCCCAATAGGAAATCTGTGGGACAACATTGGATGACGTGTGCAATCCTCTCACCAGCCGGCGCGGAATCTCGATGAATTATGGGAGCATGTCGATTCTGCTTGATGTGCAACTCCTCAGGACCATATCCGTCGACTATATGACTCCATGCCGCGCAGGATTGCTGCCTGTATTACCGTTCACGGCTGTGCAACCACTTACTGAGTCAATCATACTGTGATGTATTATCTCACCTTCTAACCGCTGTAAGATGCTGCAAATTAAATCATGGTATGCCAATATGTATTGCTTAGTGTGTGCTACATCTCACCCCTATCCCCTCACTCCTTTTGGGTCGGGCATTTTCAATGTTATGCAGGGTATAATGTGGATTTTTCTGCATAATGCGATTTTTATTCTGCCCAATCATAATGTGGTCCTTTGTACATGTGTGTAATGCGATTCTTTCTATATACGTATAATGCGTTTCTTTCTGCACATGCATAATGTGATGCTGTCGGACCTCATTACACGTTATACTGCACGTGTGCAGAATGTGACAGTAAGATTCATGAGAGTCAAAGTAAAATCGTAGATTCACGAGAGTCAAAGTAAAGTCACTGACTCATGACAAATCGGAGTGAAGTCATTGATTCATGACAGTCAGAATAAAATCATTGATTCTTGACAGTCAAGAAATCGAGACTCAGCTGTTGGTGGTGATTGACTTTCCTTATATATAAATATCTCATTTAAAAGAATCCGAATGAAGAAATGTAGGATATATATTTCTGCGGAGTTCAATGACCTGAACGAAAGGTGTAATTAAAGGCTGATTGTCAATATCTTTTCATTTCGTTTGAATGATTTGATAAGAACTTTCAGTCATTGATCTCTGATTCACCTGATAAAGAAATTGTGAATGTTTATTTATCGAAGCCACCGGCAGTACCAAGCTGAAAACACCGGTCCTCGTCCGATCACCGAAGTTAAGCAGCTTTGGGGGACGGTCGGTACAGGTAAGGTGACTGACACCTGGGAACATCGCATGTGTACGGAGTTGACAAGGACATCCGCCGAGAGGACCTTCAGAGGGTCATCCAAACCCAGAATAGGCTAACTGAAAAACACGCGGATCTAACCCCGCTGTTCTCGCTAAAAGGACGAGTTATCAATACCGTCCACTGGGTTAAGGAAGCCAACAGCGCCTCCCACAGAAAGGTAATTGAGGTAGGTAAGATAAACGTGAGCTGGTCGCGTTGTATTATTAAAAAGTATATTCGTGTGCTCAGATGCTATAAATGTTATGCAATTTAGGCACATGCAAAAGGATTGTACTCTTAAGACGCAACGGTGTTCACAATGCGCTGGCAAGCACTCGTACAGGAAGTGCGAGAAGCCCAAGCCTAGGTGCATAGTATGCAAGTATGCCAATAAGGATCACGGAGCCAAGTATGACATTGGCCACAGTGCGATGGACAGTAGCCGTCCGTTGTACTGTAGAGAGTTGAAGTTGTTGCGAAAGCGCACCGACTATGGGCAGTAGGCTTCCAGGTGGTCGTAAGGCGAGTCTGAAATTTCTCCAGATAAATTTGAACAGGGCAAGGGCCACAATGGTCCAATTCAGCCAGGAGATAAAAGAAGGAGTCGATGTTGCTCTAGTGCAAGACCTCTTATTGCACAGAGAACATTATTAGGGGGTTCCCTCTGACCAGCAGGCTATTTTGTATTAAAGGAGCTAAGCCGGAAGTTGGTGTTGTCGTTTTGAACTCCAAAGTGAATGCCATCCTGGCATATCACTCTGACACTATGGTGGTAGCGGAGATTGGCTATGGGAGACTAATATTACATGTCATCTCTATCTATTGTCCTCCGAGTCATAACATCGAGGACTCACTGACTGAGTTGCAAAACGTCCTGGCTCGTGTGAATTCTAAGAACTTACTGATAGGTGGTGACTTCAATGCGAACCACCCCTTGTGGGATCAAATAGACAAGACAGCAGAGGAGAAATGATTCTGGATTTTATCAACTCTGCTGATCTTATTTTATCAAATGATTTGGATACACCAGCAACTTTTCATGGCCCTCGAGGTCAGAGCTGGATCGACTTGACCCTGACAACTCCTCGGATGTTTCCTCAGATCCAGAATTGGTGCGTTAGCGACAAGGTCACTAACAGCGACCACAACTATATTGTGTTCCTAGTGGGTGGAACAACACCTCCCCCACACTATATAAAAAGGTTTGCGGTGGCCAGGACCCCTGACTGGTGTAAACTCGCGCGTTGTGTTGCGCCAGATCTGGCGAAGATTGGCCAGCGCGTCTCTAGTATTGGTGATTGTCTAACTCCAAATAAATCCTCAGAGATCTGAAGGAGTGTTTAAGTTCTGGATGTGAGACAACCTTTGGGTTCAAGAGGCAACCCAGCACAGGCTGTAGGTCGGTGCCCTGGTGGACACCTGAGCTCAGTATTAAGAGAAAAAGGGTCAGAGCTCTTAGGAAACGGTATCAAAGGTGCCGCAATGGGGACGGAAGTTTCAGAGAAGAAATGTACAGGAAGGAACAGACGGAGTATAAGCTCGCTATACGCCAAGCACAGTTGGCCTCTTGGCAGCAGTTTTGTAGTGATGTCTCTGCACAGAACCACTTACTCTGCAGTAAAAGCTGGCTACGAGGAAGGACATAAAACCCCTCGAAATTGAATACGTTCGCAAAGAAGATGGGTCCAAGACCTCTTCCTTTGGCGAAACATCATCATCATCCTCAAGCAGCCATGGGCTACGGAGGTCCAACCAGACAGCGCAGTTTAATTCTCCAAGCATATCTGTCCTGAGCTACATCTGCTGCATCCGGCCACTGCACACGAATTCTAACAAGGATCTAGCGAGACAGCCTCAAGAAACTTGGAGAGAGGCTGCCCACAGGGTTCGTGCAGTGGACCATTCCTCTGGAACTTGGTCGCCGATACTGCCTTGGAGTTGACCCTACCTGAAGGTGTCTCGCTCCAGGCTTATGCTGATGACATGCTGCTTGTTATATCGGCATCCTCCAGAGCTAGACTGGAGATAGCCGGCAATGCAGCATTGTTAATACTTGAGGGATGGAAACTGCACAACAAGCTTGGGTTCAGCTTTGCAAAGAGAACATCCATGACTACGGCCAAAGAGGGTGTCCTCAAAAAGAGGTACCTGATTTTTAAATTACATGGCAATAATATCCGCCATATGGCGACTATTAAGTATTTGGGGATCACTCTGGATGAAATGATGAGCTGGATCCCACATTTGCAGGACCTCAAGCTTAAATGCACAAATGTTATGTTCAAATTAGGGCGAATGGCTAACGTCTCATGGGGACTCAGACGTGAAGTCCTCAAAGAAATGTATCTCAGGGGCACGGAGCGGATCCTAACTTATGGAGCGGGCGCCTGGTGGCGCCCAACGGACTACTACCCAACGGTATATATATACTACAACGGACTACTACCCAACGGTCACTATATACTGATTAAATCTGCGATTATGTACTGATGAAATATGCGACTATGTACTGATAATCTGCAATAAATATACGTACCTTGCGTACACACATTCAATTTTTGATCACTTGCCCTTTTCACGTTAAAGAATATTCTGGATGACCTTCACGGAGTGCTATTATATGTCTACCAACAGCTGTGCAATGAGTCCCCTCCCCTCAACTATCTCTGAGCTTTTGAGGTACTTGTGACCTGTACATTTAACCCATTGTGAGAAAAAAACAGTGCCCGTCAGAGGTAAAACAACCCAACTCAACTTATAACGATTGATACGAAAGACTAAATTAAAATTTTCATAGATTATGATATTCCTAATTTATTTCTAAGTTAGCGGCATCCTGCACTTCGCGCGTTTCATTTTTAATCTGCATATTTTTATTTTTCAATCCATTGGGAATTATAGTTCCCAGAATAGCATGCTCTAAGAGTTTATTTCATTTCCCATAGAAATTGGCCATTTCAAATGCTTTTTAATCAATCCTGAAAGTTTATGAACAAAGGTTTTATGAAAGAATATAAAAAATTGATGATTTATATATTCAATAAAGCTAAAAAATGAAAAAGTAGCAATTCCACTGCTGTAGCAGCCATTACTGTGGCTTTTTATGACACGTAAGCACATTATTGTTTTCTTCCTTATTTTAATGTTCCTAAACTAAACTTTCACGGAGAGTGTTCTTTCCACACTTGCCATTAAACTTCTTCTTGAGCTTTGTAAATTCTCTCAAAAATAACCTGTGTAATGTGTTAGTATTAAATGTTGATAATAAGAGTGATAGTACATAATATAACGACTCGAAAAAAATTTCTGGCAGTACTGTACAAAAAAAAATACGGTACTACGTAATTATTCTGTTTCAAATAAATCTGTTTATTTGTCATTATATAGAATTAAATGCTACTTCTTTTGAGATATAGCATGCTGTATTCTGTTCATTAGTTATTTCAGAATGGGGTTTAAATCCGATGAAATTATTCCTTTTTCTTCTATATTAATTCAAAAAGTGCTGTTAAAATTAATATACATGATATTTTTCTCAAACGTTTTTTTTTGCTGGAAATTCAAAATAAAACGCTCATTGTTTTGGTATATGACATACCTATTTTTGTCTATTAGCTATTTCAGTATAAGATTTGAAATTATCCTTTAATTCTGCCGGAAGCATTTAAAATTTTTCCCAGCCACCAGAGTAAATTCTATTTTATAAACCTAGCATATTAAAGGTTAAATGATGTCGCAACTCTGCCACACATTAGCCGGAATATCTCTCCGATTTATTAAGAAATGGGGAAGAGGTCACGCAATATTGGCTGCTAATAACAAAACTGAACTATTTACCGTATTTCTTCAATTCTAAGACGCCATCGATTGTAAGACGTACCTTAATTTCAGTACCACCAACAGAAAAAAAAATGATTCTACGAAAAAAAAAACGCTAAAATATATCTAACAAATATTTTTATTCTAATAGAATTCAATTTACTAATAAGAATAGTACTTATTTAACAATAGGTATGTTATTCATCATTTCCTTCTGAATCAATATCAGAGTCTGATTCTTCTGAGCCGTCGATATCTGCATCTGAATCAATATCGGAGTCTACTTCTCATTCAGAGTCTGATTTTTCTGAGCAGTCTTTATCTTCATTATCTCATAATATATCGTCATCTGAGCCATCGAGAGCGTGGGTGCAGCATTGGTGATGCAACATTTTTTAACTGAGTGCTGCACTATTCTTTCTGGGATTAGCTTCCAAGCTGTTGATACCCATTCCGCCAATTTTGATGCCGGCGCTTTCTTAATTTTTCCGGAAGGTGTCAGCGGAAGGTTGTCAGTCAACAACCAGGTTCCACGCTCACTATATAAATCACTCACAGAGCTCCACTAAAATGAAATAACGGTGGCTTCACATTTGGAAAGCGCGGGAAAATACCCACGCCACTTTATTCTCCAATGGAATTGGAGTTATGCAATAACGGTCAAACTTGGAGGCGGGGTTGCCGCGTAAAATCATAACGTGTGGTGCCGTGTGCAAAGCGCGAGAAAATTCGAAAAACAAAACTGCGATTCTAAGACGCACCCCGTTTTTAGAGACGTTTATATGGGGAAAAAAGTGCGTCTTAGAATCGAAGAAATACGGTACATAGGAAATATCAACAAGAATCACCCTGCATCAATAACTGAATCATTCTGTAGAGGGATACAACAATCAGATGGAAATGGCTATGGATCTCGTGGCTACTAAATAAATAAAAAAATAAATAAATACCCCTCAAGCTGCTACTGCCACAGAGGTCTAACAGGAGCCTGTTAGTTTAATACGCCACAGTAGAAGGTCTGTGAGGATGGCGAGACCTCAGCAGAAAGACAACACAAACATCCATGCCTTATCCAGGGCTCGAACCCAGCTCCTTTTGATCACTAGTCGAGCGTGCTAACCACTCGGCCACGGCCATCAACAAAAAAGATCTAAGTTGGATTCAGTGTCCTGAAGATAACTGAAAAAAAAATTGTAATCGTAGAAATCTATTATTTTTAAGTCATGAGAAAGACAACTTGATAAAAGTGCAGAAAGAAAGGATATGTTTTGACAATGTTACTCCTTGTCATTGTAATATACTTGACTCTGTTAGCTATTCACAGAAAATATTTGGACTAAGAATTTGGTTATCTCATCTCTGAGAGCAATTTTGTACACACAATAGCCAAAATAGCAAGATCACGAGTGGGAAGGGGGTGTTAGTAAGTCCGCAGAGCTAGGCTCGTAATCTGCAGTTCCCAGGTTCGAGTCCCACGTGTACCGATGTAGGAAATCACCGACTTAAGAGTTTGCCCTTGATTTTGTTATTTCGTTTCATATTCTCATAAAAATATATATTTTGAATATATTAATTCATTACTTTCGCAATGAGAAATTTGTCACTTTACTCGGGTGATACGAACAAAAACATTATTGAAAACCGATGTCGTTTGGTTGGGGGCCGTAACTTAAGTTAAGATGTTCTCAATGTGTTTTACCACTTTATGGCAATTTATACTAGATCAAACTGCCACCCCACCCTCAAATGGGAGCATTTGTTTCGTCAAGTAGCTAACGGGAAGCTACTCCCATCTACTTTTAAGCTTGTTTTATACGGAAAAAAATTATTTTGCTCCCAATCAAGGGGACATTAGAAAATAACCATTGGTAAAAGCAATCCTGGTTAGCAAACAAAATTTTGCAAAAGGCTAAAAAAGTTCGAAACTACTGCAATTGATGATATATAACATGTTTGTTATCTCCGTTCTGCCATTGGTAGGAAATGTCACACCGATGGGTTTGGAAAGGTCGCTGTCCGTCGAATGGAACGTAAAGCGGTGGTGCAGTGTGCGGAAGAGCCCATACCCTGTGCACATTAAAAATCATGCTGTATGGCTTTGACCGAAGACTTTCATCTGTTTCCTAACAGCTGTCCAGTGTGTCCTCTTATCTTCCATTCAACCCTTGAGGTCCTTGTGACACGGTTATTTAATCTATTATGTGCAGAATAAAACAAACCCAGCCTAACTCACAATCAACCACAAATTTCAATATGACTTTTGACTTTGCTGGGTTGTTGGATTGTTTTACCTCTGAGCGGCACTTTTTTGCACACCATGGGCTAAATGGCCAGGTCACATGGACCCCGAAGGCTCAGAGAAGGTTGGAGGAGGGGACCCACTGGAACAGCTGTTGGGAGACAGATGGTAGCCTCCCGTCAAGGCCATCCAGCGTGTTCTTTAACGTGCACAGGGTATGGCTCTCCCGCACACGGGACCACGGCTTAACGTCCCATCCGACGGACGGCGGCCTTTCCAGTCCCCTACTGACCGTGGGCAGGGCGGGGAATTTTGCGGAGATAAATCTCAATGCTGACCCAGCTGGGACTCGAACCTGGGAACTATAGATTACGAGCCTGGCGCGCTACAGACTGAGCCACCCCCGCCCCTTTGACTTTGCTGATCGATATATTTTGTCGTTGATTACAAGCAGGTTTAAATCATAAAACGTATTATTACAAGCATGTATAATCACAAGCATGTTAAAGCATGTTTAAATCAAGAAATTTTTATCACCAATCCAATGAAAGTAGGAATTGTTTCATAAAAGCTGAGTCCCTTTTCTTTTTCTCTAAATCAGGGCCTGGTTTAAATATAATCTTGTTATCACTGAAGACAGAAGATTCTCGACACAGTGGTTTGTCTCTACCAGAACTCTGTATAGTTGATTGAAAACATATAACATACTGATTTCGAGTATGATGTTAGAAGGGAGAGTATACAGCAGTTCAGACTGTGTATTATGGGGCGGGGGTAGCTCAGTCGGTAGCGCGCCAGGCTCGTGATCTGTAGTTCCCAGGTTCGAGTCGCAGCTGGGTCAGCGTTGAGATTTATCTCCGCAAAATTCCCCGCCCTGCTCACGGTCAGTAGGGGACACCGATGGGATTGGAAAGGCCGCCGTCCGTCGGATGGGACGTTAAGCCGCAGCCCCGTGTGTGGGAGAGCCATACCCTGTGCACGTAAAAGAACACGCTGGATGGCCTTGACGGGAGACTACCATCTGTCTCCCAACAGCTGTTCCAGTGGGTCCCCTCCCCCAACCTTCTCTGAGCCTTCGGGGTCCATGTGACCTGGCCATTTAGCCCATGGTGTGCAAAAAAGTGCCGCTCAGAGGTAAAACTACAACAACAACTGTGTATTCTAGACAAAGTATACTACAAAATTTAATGATGGCAGAAGATCTACATTATAATACGAAGAAATCGCTTAACTAATGGCAGAAGGTGATCAGGCAGTTTCCTAGAACTGCAGAGATGTAGTTTTAGGAGAACGGTTTAACTCCTTGTCACTGTTACAATCCAATGACAGAACTACATCTCTGCATTGGATTGGATTGTTTTACCTCTGAACGGCACTTTTTTGCACACAATGGGCTAAATGGCCAGGCCACAAGGACCCCGAAGGCTCAGAGAAGGTTGGGGGAGGGGACCCACTGGAACAGCTGTTGGGAGACAGATGGTAGCCTCCAGTCGAGGCCATCCAGCGTGTTCTTTAACGTGCACAGGGTGGCTCTCCCGCACACGGGACCACGGCTTAATGTCCCATCCGACGGACGGCAGCCTTTTCAAGCCCATCGGTGTCCCCTACTGACCGTGGACAGGGCGGGGAATTTTGCGGAGATAAATCTCAACGCTGACCCAGCTGAGACTCAAATCTGGGAACTACAGATTACGAGCCTGGCGCGCTACTGCTACACCTCTGCAGTTTCCTAAAACTACATAGATGAAAGTTTTAGTAGAACCGTTTAACTTTCTACTAATCAATTTGTTCGTATCAAAATGTAGATCTTCTGCATCATTAAATTTCGATGGCAGAAAGTCTGAATTATAATACGAACGTTCGTATTTTAATTCAGATCTCCTGCATCGGTTAAACGGTTTGTTCGCATTATAATGTAGATCAGAAGGTTAAATTAATTCTACTCACCTTTGCATTTCAAATTTTGGGAACACTTCTAATTTCCTTTTCCGCCAAACTAGAAGTTCGGGAAGGATTGCGGGTTCCAACTCCCCCTTCGCCTATACGCTGACTCATAGTACACCTTTTTTTATGATTAGAACGACGTCTGCCAGATGGTTTAGTGCAAAGCTCTGACGCCACGTCAAGGCACCATCCATGTCAGAGTGTTTTGCTCTGACCAGGAGAAAACCCCTCCACACATAGGCAGCTAGTGTGGAAGGAAAAAGAGGGTTCAAGACACCACAAAACTTCCATTAAAGCGTCAATCAGAATTTATTTTCTGTTGAGCGAATTTAATGGAAATGTTTTGTAGCATCTTGCGCAAGATCTATTAAAAAAGATTAGACCTTGCTCCCACCCGTTCCCATTGGAAGAACCCCCTTTAAAAGGAACTTCCCTTCTCTCTAAGCAACCCCTGAGATTGTGCCTTGTAACACTCTGCTATCAAATCCGTCGATGAGATCCTCGCTGTGGATGTGTCCGGAATCGCTCTCTCTTGCATCTCTTCTCTTGGAGGCACGAATGGGTGACAATGTTATATCTGGCAAAGAAAAGTTCATATGGGAAAACAATTCACAAAATGCAGATAAAACGTACATATAATTTTCAAGCTGATCATCATTTTCGAAACTAGGTTCACAAAAGAAAATCCGTACATGCGACTGAATGGACAAATATTTCAAGACGTACCTTCATTGTCGTCCAATTGGCGCTCTTCCCCACAAGGGGAACTTCTTGTCCTGATGACGTTTTCCTGGAACTTCTGGGCACCTTGTCATCTGAACCAAAGGAAGAAGCACAAAACATTAAAGCAGTAGTAGATTTAATCGACATTTCTCAGAACTTTAATAAAAAAAAAATAGGCTGTCCACGTCTTTTACAAAAAATAAAAGCATTAAAATATAAACCTGCTTAAAATAATTGATTTTACGGTTCAAATGTTAATAAAATGAAAAGTTCTTATTAATAAGAATAATAACAACATTTAAGTAATAGATACAGCTGGTTAAATATTATTTATTATTTTTAATTTATACATGAACAAAGTGAATGCAGAATAGACACCCAACGAAAAATTAAGTTTCTCCAAAGAGATCTTCACTAATTTCTAAAAAAAACGTAGCTAGATAATTTTTCTGAATTCTATAATCAACCATAGTGTTCGGATATATTTTTGAGCCACTGTTCCCCATTATATGCAGCTCGAAGGTAAAAACAACCCAACTCTGGTATCGTAACACCGAGTAAACGGCGAACTTCAAGGTTCAAAGCCTTGCACGTCTCCGTCTACTGAGTTAACACATAGATATTATAGTAATAGAACACACGAAAAATAACTCCTGAGCTAAAGTATAGTCAAGTAACAAGAGAACGATTGTTTATTCCCCATTCAAATCCCAATACATTAAATATTCCCCAATATAATACCATTTCTTAAAAAATAATAAAATAAATACCCCGTCAAGCAGCTGCTTGCCACAGAGGTCTGACAGGAGCCTGTTACTTTATATGCCATAGTAGAAGGTCTGAGAGGATGGCAGGACCTGAGCAGAAAACAACACGAACACCATGCCTTACCCGGGGCTCGAACCCAGGCTTACCAGCGCGATATTACAGACCTCCGCACTTAATGCGGTGCAACCAATCTTCTGGGCGTCCAACGCCCTACAAACAGCATTCATATTGGCTAAAGAAATAAAACAACTGTGCACTACATATATTTACTACTGCATAAATAGATAAATTCCGTGACATAGGTAAATGGGACATTGAGAGTAAAGCTTACCTTCACAGAGGAGGATGTCAAGATCACCACAGGCAGCGCCAGGAAATGGTTGTTGGAACGGAGAACATCTGGGTCTTGATGACGTTTTCCTGGAACTTTTGGGCACCTTGTCATCTGAACGAAAGGAAGAAACGCAAAACATTAAAGGACTAATTGATATACTTGATATTATTCAGAACTTAAAAAGAAAGTTTTTCCACTTTTCTTTTACAAAATATAAAAGCATTAAAATATATACATGCTTTAAATAATTGATTTTACGGTTCAAATGTTAATAAAATGAAAAGTTCTTATTAATAAGAATAATAAAACCATTTAAGTAATAGATACAGCTGGTTAAATAATATTTTTTATTTTTTATTTATACAAGATATCAACAAAATGAAAGCAGGAGAGACACCCAACGAACAATCTCCAAAACAACATTCTCCAAAAAGATTTTACGCTCATGGATTAAAGATAAGAGTTTTTGATATTACGTCCCTCCCAATGCTCTTTTGAACGACTTCAGTTTCTGGAAAGCATCTCTTTCGCACACGCCCCAAGTCGGGAGTGGACACTGATACTTGCCCAATGGGCGAAGCAGGACATTGCGTTGGAGAATGATACGAGAAATGTGTGGAAGTTGCATCATAGCCGTTGAAGAAATATTTAACTACCAATGTGTGTATATATATATATAGATTTGATTATATAAAAATGTGATTTACTCTAATTGAATATATCAAAATACTCGGTAAAAATACTTCGCTGTTCAAAGAGGAACAACAGGAGGTTTGCCAAAATAATTACAACCCGATTTCGAGTTCAAATCAAATGAAACATCGAGTGTTGTGAGTA
Source organism: Ryuthela nishihirai (assembly GCA_038380435.1). Lineage (NCBI taxonomy): Eukaryota > Metazoa > Arthropoda > Arachnida > Araneae > Heptathelidae > Ryuthela > Ryuthela nishihirai. Next base: position 12,078,891 of record JAWZYU010000009.1, read on the forward strand.
AAGTTTTCCCATCATGCTCCCACGTTTCAACTGGGTTTATTACAAAATCAAATATACCTTCCTATTGAATATTCTGTTAGCAGTCTAAAACGAAGGTCGAATTTAGCTATGGTAAGGAAGGACATACCATAGCTAAATTTATAAATAAAAAATAAATACCCCCTCAAGCAGCTGCTTGCCACAGAGGTCAGAGAGGAGCCTGTCAGTTTATATGCCATAGTAGAAGGTCTGAGAGGATGGCAGGCCCTCAGCAGAAAAACGACACAAACAGCCATGCCTTACCCGGGGCTCGAACCCAAGTCCCTTAGATCAGTAGCCAAGCGCGCTAACCACTCGGCAACGAAACAAAATTTAATATTTTTATTTTTTCGATTTAGGTAACCAAGACGAAACTTCCGGTGCCACTGCCACATCTTTCTAGTATTTTTGCAGTTCCCAGGTTCGAGTCCCACCTGGGCCGATGTTGAGATTTATCTCCTCAAAACTCCTCGCCCTGCCCTCAGTCAGTAGGGGACATCGAGGGGCTTGGAAAGGCCAATGTCCCTCAGATGATCATTAAGACATGGCGCCTTGACAGGGAGAGCCATACCCGGCAAACTTTAGAAAACACGCTGGATGGCCATGAGAGGAGACCGCCATCTGTCTCCTAACAGCTGTCCAGTGGGTTCTATTCCCCTAACCTCCTCTGAGCACTCGGGATACCTATGACTTGGCTATTTACTCCATTGTATGCAGCTCAGAGGTAAAACAACACAACTCTGGTATCGTAACACCGAGTAAACGGAAATCTGCAATGTTCGAAGCCTTGCACGTCTCCGTCACTGAGTTAACACATAAATATTATAGTAATAAAACACACGAGAAATAACTCCTGAGCTAAAGTATAGTCAAATAACAAGAGAATGATTGCTTATCCCACATTCAAATCCCAATATATTCAATATTCCCCAATATATTGCCATTTCTTACCAGCGCGATATTACAGACGTCCGCACTTAATGCGGTGCAACCAATCTTCTGGGCGTCCAACCCCCGACAAACAACAACGATATTGGCTAAAGAAATAGAACAACTGTGCACTGTATATATATTCACTACTGCATAACACGTTATCCATGACTAGATAAATGGGATATTGAGAGTTAGGCTTATCTTCACAGAGGAGGATGTCAAGATCACCACAAGCAGCGCCAGGAACCCGTTTATTCGTCCTAGTATTCACGGAAAACACTCAACTGAGCACACTTGCGTCCCACGTTGATACTTTAGATACTGGCTGGCGTAGGCTGACACAGCAAACTCTCCATGCACAAACCAGAAGAAACAAATGACGAAAGTCCGCAGAAAAGAACCTCTTCTTGACGTTGAAACTGAGAAATAATTTTTTCATTGTTTCGTAACGAATGTTTCTGCTTCGCACAACAAACGTCTGCGACTTGGTTTGTTACGAATGGCAAGAATGAAAGTCACACCTACGTTCATCACAGCGTTGCCAATGGCATACTCAGAAACTTTGAAATGGAAGTTGACATTTCAAAATAACGTTATAAACACAGCATTATGTTCAATAATTAGCAGTTACGAATTAACAGTTACGAATTATGGAAGTTGACATATTTTAATATCATTTCCTAAAAATGGCAAGCCTGATGCTCGAATTTTTAGATGTATCCCTAGAAAAAACATGTTACTCAAAATCTCAAGCGGCGGGAGTGGGGGTATAATTCAAACCTTTCCCCCTCCAAACACACACACTTGAGTACACCAAGGGTTACCAACCATCTCGTATTATCGATATTTTTCCGCGTCCCGTACAAACTGCAGACGGAAAGGTGTTATTCCCGAATAAGGCTGAATCGGTCTGACCGAGAGTAATGTCGATCACGTGATGTGCATTAGGTCGAATATAAGAATTGAGCCTTAGTTACGGAAAGCCATCTCAAACAACAAAATAAACTATAACAAATGTAAAAATTTAATTCAACTGCAAAATTACATTGGGGAGTTTTAACAACTGCAAAGTTTCAATCCCGAAATACTCTAAAAAATAAAGGCATTTACTATGATCTTGTCGTAGGTCTGGGTTGACCTGTTCCTTTTCGTTTAGCGCAATCGTCTGAGTGATACCAGAGGAAGTTTGAACCCGAAGGCGCACCGTGCTGCCAATTTGCTAATAAGCTAACCTCAACTGATGTAAAGTTGTCCGAGCTAATGGCAGATCTGAAGAAAGGGGCAGCAGCAGATATCCAAGTTCGCTCCATGTGTCAAATAGATATTGTGGAGCCTGGTGGTCAACAATAAGACCATAGTGTCCATCCACAGGACAGCATGAAACTCTACAACCTGTTCACCCCTCAAATGACTAAACCCTCCCGAGCCAATAACGACGTCTTAGGAAGGGTTGTTCCCTTGGTAACATACTATTGTTGTCAGTCAGTACTCACGACTCACAAAAGTGAGTCGTACGCACTGACAGCAATCGTAGGTTCCACTGGTCAGCAACGGCTCCCAGAAGATTCCCAGACTGCATTTCTCTGTTGCTAATGACGTCAAGTCAGATCCCTTCAATGTCATAGCTTTCACCATCCTTCCTCTGGGTAAGAGAATGGCGATTGCCCTTCTACCACAGCTTTTGATGTGTGCGCAGCTGTAGAAACTGAAGAATCCAACGATATATACTTATATGTGTGAGGTAAAATAGAATAACGGCATTTACGAAGTTGTAGATGATGTAGCAGCTGCGGCGGAACATCATAGTGAACTAAAACATGAAGTACACGAAGAAAGTTCGACTTTAGTTGACGGCGCATCGGTTACGATGGCTATTTCTAGTTCTTACATCTTTAATAATATATCTGACAGGAATGATATACTATGTGAATACAATAAGGGCTAACTATTTTGCAGCCCTAAGCGAACTTGAATTCTGCTGACCCTTTCTCCAAGTCAGATATTAGATATTAACGATTAATGTAGCTAACTCAATTGTCATTTTTAAAAGCAATCGAAATTTATCTGCTGAAAACTACGTCATACTTATTCCGGTCAATCTTTCTGCAGCTGTAATTGTTAGTTGGTTTTCAAATTTGCCGCCCTTAAAACAATACCGTTCAGTGCAGTCGCACAAGTTGCACATGTGGTAGCAGCGGGGTCGTTATATTCTGAATATAACGACTCAGTTTCTTTGATAACAAAATCAGATGTTAGATCTATAATCAGAGAGAGATACACGTTTCATTCTTAGCAAGGATTTTTTTTGGAACCAATCCTCATTTTTTCCCACAAGTTGTTGGTCTCAATTTATACCGTGATATCCTAGAACTTATCTACCGTGTAAATCGAGGATTGGGTGTAATCTTAGGTCATTAAATCGCTTCTGTCTTCAAAGCAAAAATAATAGGCTGCTTTTATGCCAAAAGAAGTATTAAAGTTGCGAAGTCAATTTTCTCACCAATGGATCTCTTAGCACGAGAAGGAACCCTTCCTCGTATATCGCCTCCCCCCCTCTAAAAGACATTTTCTAGACCCACCTCTGCGTTGAAGCATGATCATGGAAATGACGTTTGAGATCCTGTTGCTCGTGTTCGGAAGATCAGCAACAGGATTGGTTTGCACGATATCTTTACACAGCGTCAAAAAGTCAAGATGGCTGAATTTGGGAGCCACATAGGCCCAGCGATTGGTCCATTTAGAAAAATCCAACTCCCAAGAAATTCTCTGTGCCAAATGTTCCTCATAAGACAAGACCCATCTGATGGTAATCAGATCTATCTTGTTGAAACAAATCCTACGTTTTCTGATTCCCAACAGCACTTCCACTATCACTACTTTAACGAGCATGTTTTGAGATTGATTATAGAGTTGCTCGTGCAACGAATGGTGTTCGTGAAGTTGTTGCATAAAATATTTTCCCCTTTTTGCAACTTTTCAATAGCATTAGCATAAAAAAGTTCATTATTTCATGAGTTATTACTGTTTAATTTTGTGGTCATCCTGTACAGAAACGGATCAAGGGGAGGAGTCGGATTAAAATCCTGGCAAGCATTGTCCAAAAAAAGCTTCTAAACCTATTCAACCAATTTTGGGAGGATAAACTATTTCCCAAGGATTGGAACCTGGCACAAACTACACCTATCCCTCGATTTACACTGAAGATAGGTTCCGCACAAAACCGTGTAAATCGAAATCTTGGATTTTGTTATGTAAAACCGTGTAAAACGAAAAAAACACTAAAATGTGCATAATTCAGTCATTTATTTACGTAAAACAAAAGAAAGACATCTTGAAAAACATAAAATTACACTTCATTCATAAAATAACAAATATATGTAGGTAATATAAGTACACATTTAATTCATTTTACATAAGAAACAAAAAATATAAGATCGTTAAAAAAATTAACAATAAGTTTAATTACTGTCATCACTTTCATGGACTATCAGTCTTTTCTTCCTGATTGGTATGATGTCACTTTCATCACTCGATAGTTCTTGATGCGATTCTGGTTCAATGGTTGATGAATTAGGGGCAATCTCAGATCGACGAGACTTTGTAATGAAATCCGTAATTAATAATTGTGTAGTTTTTATTTTGTTATATTTTTATAGACCTCCTCATATTGTTTAAGCACTTACTAATATCCCGCTGGAATCGGAGAGCTCGTTCAACATTCGGGTCATTTGGTAAAAAATGATTACCCAATTTTCTCCCCATTTAAAGTCCTACGCTGATGACTCTTGCTGTGAACGCAACTGGTTCAGATTGCTCTTCATCAGGATCATTGTCTTCATCACGTTTATTTGTTTCATGAATCATGTTAAATAAATCATCCTCATCTAGTTCTTCATCAGCCATTATTTCTTCAATATCTGCCTCAGCTAAATCCTCAAAACCTTCTCCTCCTATAGTATGCGCCAACTCAGTGATCTGAGAATATTCATGCCCTAAGGGTAATCTATCATTCACACCTTCAACAGCATCTGGCCATATTGCTTTCCAGCAGGCATTGAGCGTTGATTGTTTAATCTGGGTATATGACAGTCCAACATGCTTAACAAAATCTAAGATTGTAAATTTCTTCCAAGCATCCATAAGAGTAAGAGATCCATCATTCTCCATTTCTTCTAAAATATACCTGAAGGTTTGCTTGATATACAGTGCCTTGAAAGCCGAAATTATCCCTTGATCTAACGGCTGTAATAAGGAAGTTGTATTCTTTGGTAAAAAAACAATTTGTATATTTTCGTGTTGTAAATCTGGAGGATGACCTGGTGCATTATCAATTAATGGAAGGGCCTTAAAAGGCAATCCCCTTTTACTTAAATAACGTTTGACATCTGGGACAAACAAGTTATGAAACCATTCATTGAAAACTATGGCAGTGACCCATGCTTTCTTATTAGCCATCCAATAAACGGGAAGTTTTTGATGTTTATTCCTTTAAATGAGCGTGGTGTTTTCGATTTGTTAAATAACCAATGGTTTCATTATATGATCGCCTGAAGCGTTGCTACAGAAAAGAACTGTTATACGACTTTTCGCTGCCTTATGACCACTAGCTGATTTGTGAGCTTTAGCCAAATAGGTTCTTTCTGGCATTTTTTTCCAGAATAACCCGGACTCGTCGGCATTGAAGACTTGGTCAGGAGTGTAGGAGTTGGCGGCAATGATTTCAGCAAATTTTGCTGGATATTTTTGTGCTGCATCCGAATCAGCAGATGCTCTTTCACCTTTCAATCTTAGATTATGTAAAGAATGTCTTTGTTTAAATCTCTCGAACCAACCATGGCTTGCGGAAAAAGATACCTTCTTTTCATCTGGCGAAGTCGACGGTAACTGATTCTTAAGTGTTTCATAAATCTTTAAAGCCTTATTTGTAATGGCACTGGTATCAATTGGAACCCGCTTTTGAGTTTGGTCTTCTAGCCATATCACTAATGCCTTTTCCATATTTTCCATTGTAACATCTCTTACATATGAAATTGTGCTCATACTCGTGCAAGATCCAGCTGCTACACTTTTTTTAATGGAGTCTTCATTTTTCCTTATTGTCCTTATTGTGGCTTCATTCATGGAGTAAACTTTAGCAACATATGTTACTCTTTCTCTATTACGTAGACGACCTAATATTTTAATTTTTGTTTCTAAAGAAATAACTTTTCTTTTCATATGATTTTTTTAAAAATCTTTTGGCATTATAAAACCTTAAAAAATTTACGTAAATTATAAAAATGCCAGAAAAACTATAAATGTTGGAAACTTACCAGTAGATATAACTTCAACTTACTCTTCCTTGATCTAACATGGAAATGATCCTAATAAAGTGGTCATTGAATTTCAGTCAGATTTAAAGAGAATGAGCTCATGTAAAGAAATCTCAAACACAACGGAATTTCCAAAGAAACAACTCTCTAGTTTCAATAGCAGCAACCGAATTATCTTATTCTCTTTCAGAAAGAAGTTCCTATGAGCATTAGGCCAGAAATGCTTCCTTCCGAGTTGTACCTCATTTTGAAAGTGCATGTAAGGAGGTTTGTCGAAAGGTACTTGTATGCTAAGCAAATTTGCATGTCTAACTGCCTAGTAGATGTGTACAAATGTCAGATAAAATCCCACCACTCCTGGGTGATCTCAATCGTACGTATCCTACCCATTGCCTAGTAGATGTGTGCAAATGTTAGATAAAATCCCACCACTCCTGGGTGATCTCAATCGTACGTATCCTACCTATTGCTAGTAGATGTGTACAAATGTTAGATAAAGTCCCACCACTCCTGGGTGATCTCAATCGTACGTATCCTACCCATTGCCTAGTAGATGTGTACAAATGTTAGATAAAATCCCACCACTCCTGGGTGATCTCAATCGTACGTATCCTACCCATTGCCTAGTAGATGTGTACAAATGTTAGATAAAATCCCACCACTCCTGGGTGATCTCAATCGTACGTATCCTACCCATTGCCTAGTAGATGTGTACAAATGTTAGATAAAATCCCACCACTCCTGGGTGATCTCAATCGTATGTATCCTACCCATTGCCTAGTAGATGTGTACAAATGTTAGATAAAATCCTACCACTCCTGAGTGATCTCAATCGTACGTATCCTACCCATTGGAGTGGCAGAGTTGGACCAACTTCATGGCCTGCACTCTCTCCCGATTTGCATTCATTGGATTTCTTTTTATGGGAGCACATTAAGGCTAATGTTTATGCTACCCTGGTTCCAAATGCACATCTCACCATGAACGGATGGTAGGTGGTTATTAAAGAATTCAGAACACTCCGGACATTTCGAACTTGTTCGACAGCCGATGCGAAGAATCTGTGAGGAGTGTATTGCTGCTCAGGGATACCATTTCGAACACTTGCTCTGAGATAAACACATAGTTATTCACATCGATCATTTACAGTGTGCTGTAATAACTGGAATAAGTACGAATTAATTTCACAGGCTTTCTTACTTGCATTATCATAATGTGCTATAACTCGGAAGGGAAGAGTTTCTGGCCAAATGTTCAAAGAAACTTTTTTTATCACTATGTTAGGGGCTGGGATGGCAGCTCCGTCGGTAGTGCGCTAGGCTCGAAATTTGCAGTTCCAGGTTCGAGTCCCAGCTGGGCCAGCGTTGACATCTATCTCCGGAAAATTCCCCGCCTTGCTTATTGTCAGTAGGGCACATCGATGGTCTTGGAAAGGCCACCGTCCATCGGATCGGCCGTGGCCCGTGTGTGGGAGAGCCATACCCTGTACACTTTAAAGTACACAATGGATGGCCTTGATGGAAGGCTACCATCTATCTCCCATCATCTCTCCAGTAGGTCCCCTCCCCCAATCTTCCCTGTGCCTTCGGGGTCCTTGTGACCTGGCCATTTAGCCCATTGTGTACAAAAGTGCCGCTCGGAGGTAAACAACCCTGAAACACGCTGTATATGCCATGTTTCTCCTACCAAAACTGACCTACCAAAACCTACTCCTACCAAAACCTACCTTCACTGAGCAGCACTCAGTGAAAGACAAGATGATGGATGGTTGTTTGCAGTGCACATCAAACTATCTGTCTTGCCGGCCGTGGCCTTGCAATTCCACTGTACGAGATCACTTGGTGAAGGAAGACATTTTATAGACATTCTCCAACAGGTAATGCCAGTCGTATGTCAAACAAGTGATGACGGAACCGATTCCAAGAGAGTGTCTACCTGCTGAGAGATTAAAGGAGAGCTGAACTAGTCTTTGAATTCTTCACAGCGGGATGCCAACTTCATCATACAATGTAGCATACTTTGTTAAGATTTATGAGACCTACTTCATGGGGAGTGAAGGTTTCACAAATCTGTTACTAGAAAGGACCTTGAAGTGTGCAGGTTTTCCTTCTGTTTTATAAATAATGAAAAATTTCTGGAAATATTGTTAACGTTTTTAGTCAGCTTAATTGGTTTTTTTTGGTAGCATTAATTACATTAAATCTGTAAACTTCTGCATTAAAGTCGTTTTAATGAAGTAGATTAAAGTTAAGGCATCCTGCATTAATGCTGAAAATATTTCTGGAAATTATGAAATACGTTACGTTACAATTCAATGCCTGAAGAGTATCAATAATATCATAGTCAAGTATAATATCTGAAATACCTTCGGGTGATATATTAATGCATTTGGGTTGTCGGGTTGTTGTTGGGTTGTTTTACCTCTGAGCGGCACTTTTTTGCACACAATGGGCTAAATGACCAGGTCACAAGGACCACGAATTTTATCTACTTAACCCGAAGGCTCAGAGAACGTTGGGGGAGGGGACCCACTGGAACAGCTGTTGGGAGACAGATGGTAGCCTCCCGTCAAGGCCATCTAGTTCCTTAACGTGTACAGGGTATGGCTCTCCCGCACACGGGGCCACGACTTAACGTCCCATCCGACGGACGGCGGCCTTTCCAAGACCATCGGTGTCCCCTACTGACCATGGGCAGGGTGGGGATTTAGCAGAGATAAATTTTAACGCTGACCCAGCTGGGACCCGCACTGATAAGTTTCAATGCTGTCCCTGGTAGGACTCGAACCTGGGAACTACAGATTACGAGTATATCAATGCAGCGGTTTTATCTGTAAACATAACTGTATTTATTAGATTGAATGTCGCGCTTAGATTTGAATCTCGTCACTCGTCCCCTTTAAATTCTTTTTAGATCCGAGGCCTTTTTGGGTACGGGGATTGGCTCAAAGGTAGCGTGTCAGACTCTTAAAACGCAGGTTCGAGTCCTACCAAGGACAGCATTGAAATTTATTTCAGCTAAACGCTCACCATGCTCTCGGTGAGAAGTGGACACTGATTGACTTGGAAATGATGTCATCCGTCGGATGAGACATTATGTCGTGGTCCCTTCTGCAGGACAGCCCTGTTCACGTTATCGAACACACTGGATGGCCTTGACTGGAGGCTTCCATCTGTCTCCTCACATATGTCGAGAGGGTCCTTTTTCCCCAACTTTCTCTGAGCCACTGGGGTCTTTATAACCTAGCCATTTATTCTCTCCCCCCCCAAACTTCCTAGGCCAAATACAGTACTTTCTGGAAAAATATTCTGTGTGTGTGTGTGTGAGTTTTGGTAGTGATTGGTGGTGGTGGAGGGGATTAGAAACTTATTGCATGGGTTCCTAGACTTGAGTCTTTTTTTGCCACATAGTCAGTTTGCCTATGGCGCAGTCTTCTAAAGCATAAAAGGTTCAAACTATTGAGATTAAATTCCTATATTTGGGCCTACTTCAGCACGGACTAGTGGGCTTGGAAATATGAACCTCTTATCGCAATAATTATGCGCGATAACTTTGCCTTAAAGCGATTTTATGAAATGACGATTTTTCGCAAAAATATATCTAGCAAACTCCATCACCGTTTGTTCATTCTTAAGGACTAGAGTGCAGAACACTACGGAAGGATTTTTTATAATCAGTATGATCCAAAAAAAAGAAACTTCTCTAAATAAAGTTTATCGATTATTTTCCTGCGTGGAAATGAAGTTAGAGAGAACGTTTATTTCATTTTCATCTTTAAGTAGATAAAATGAAGGGAAGTGGGAATGATTAAAATGAAAATCATTCATGTAACTAACAGAAGCCACTGGGAAGACTATGAAAGTGCACGATTGTCGCTTCGAGAATTTTCATTGATCAATTCTCTATGAACTGTCGAAACTAAGCAGTCTCAGTCTCCCACAGTGGGGCGGGGGTGGCTCAGTCGGTAGCGCACCAGGCTCATAATCTGTAGTTCCCAGGTTCGAGTCCCAGCTGGGTCAGCGTTGAGATTTATCTCCGCAAAATTCCCCTCCCTGCCCACGGTCAGTAGGGGACACCGATGGGCTTCAAAAGGCCGCCGTCCGTCGGATGGGACGCTAAGCCGTGGCCCCGTGTGCGGGAGAGCCATACCCTATGCACGTTAAAGAACACGCTGGATGGCCTTGACGGGAGGCTACCATCTGTCTCCCAACAGCTGTTCCAGTGGGTCCCCTCCCCCAACCTTCGGGGTCCTTCGGGGTCCATGTGACCTGGCCATTTAGCCCATGGTGTGCAAAAAAAGTGCCGCTCAGAGGTAAAACAATCCAACTCCTCACAGTCCCAGCAATTTTCATCCACTCTAAGCTACTGATAAAGGGTTGATCACATGGGAAAAATGCTTGAATTCCCTTTATTTATAATGTTACATATTAGGAGACCACACATTACGTTCAGCTATTACCAATCCTTTAGTCTTAACCTTTAGTGAAAAACACTTGCTTTCGCAAGCATTTGGAGAGGTACACAGCTAGGCCACGAATGACAACTAATGAGCAACATTGGTAGCGCACTTGGCTGCTAATCAAAGAGATCTGGGTTCGAGTTCCGGGTAAGTCATGAATGTATGTGTGTCTTTCTGCTGAGGTCGCGCCTTCCTCGCAGATCTTTGCCTATGGGGTATTATAACAACACGCTCCTGTCAGACTTCTGTGGCAAGCAGCTGCATGAGGATGGGTTGGGTTGTTTTACCTCTGAGCGGCACTTTTTTGCACACCATGGGCTAAATGGCCAGGTCACATGGACCCCGAAGGCTCAGAGAAGGTTGGGGGAGGGGACCCACTGGAACAGCTGTTGGGAGACAGATGGTAGCCTCCCGTCAAGGCCATCCAGCGTGTTCTTTAACGTGCACAGGGTATGGTTCTCCCACACACGGGGCCACGGCTTAACGTCCCATCCGACGGACGGCGGCCTTTCCAAGCTCATCGGTGTCCCCTACTGACCGTGGGCAGGGCGGGGAATTTTGCGGAGATAAATCTCAACGCTGACCCAGCTGGGACTCGCATGAGGATGGATTATTATTTATTTATTATTATTATTCCCATCTAAGAAACTTCTAAAATACATATGTAACAGAGTTAACTACAATAGGAATAAATCAGAAAATGAAATAAATTACAAGGTCACGGTAGGCCTCATCTTCTCTCCTTTGCCCTGATCTTGACAGCTGTCGGACAAAAGGAGGGAAATTAATTGTATATAAATTTTGTAAATGATTTAATCTGCTCAAAATTTAACTACAAACTATTTAGTTGCTTGGTTTTCACAAGAACCCAAGACCTCGGGGAAGTTTGGGAAAAGAGATACAATGGAAAGCTCTTAGGAGACAGATGGAAACCTCCCGTCAAGGTCATCCAGCATGTTCTTTAACGTGTAAAGGGTATGGCTCTTCTACACACGACACCATGTCTTTTCCATCACATCCGACGGACGCCGACCTTTCCAAGCCCATCAATGTCCCCACTCTGTCACTGAGAATAGGGCGTGGCACAGCAAATAATTTATTTATTTCGACTTTAATTTTAAAATTTGCAATAATAATCTTTTTAAGTAAATATCATTAAGTTAACTTTTAATGGGTAAAACTTCAATTAAAGTACCTATAAATTTAGTTCTTCTGCTAGTGAGATGTCAGAACTCAACTTCGTTTTGCGATTAACATTTTGTATTTGCCAGAGGCAATTTTGGATTTAGTTTTTATTGGAAAACAAACATTATTTTACTATAGACCGATGCAGAAATGAAAAAAAGAATCCAACAATATTTTATTGGTTCTGTGCCATTGAAGCCTTTTTTATGCCGCTTTTATCCATTCTTCCCATTAAGAAGGATGAGTGGGCAGTCATCCAGTTAATCGAAATAAGGTCTCAAAGGTACTTAAAATATGCATTCAAAATATTGGTCGCCAAGCGTCTTTGTTTAACAAAATTGAACAAGAAGCAAAATAAACTTAACTCACTAGTTTTATAAGCCTAAGTATATACGATTCCAAGCTTTTCTCAATGTCCTCTATGTTTACGTATTAATTTAAGTACTCAAGCTCACTACGAGTCACGAATTGAACTCTTATTCATGATCACTGAACCTTTGCAAAAGAATCACTATTAGGAGACTTCCTTTCCTCACACAAATAGGTTAACAGGAACTAGACTTTGGACGAATTATTATTCAGCTATCTTATAAAGGAAAAACATAGTTCACGTTTCAACCTTCAGTCAATTTAAGAGTTTCTCTACACTGAGGTATTATGACCTTGAAAATGGACCTGAAGAAAACCGGTAATGGTCAATTTATTTTTGTTCGAGAGATTCGGCGGCATAACTCTTCAAAGATCAGGAACATTTTCATCCATTCAATTGTTGGTTTATCTTGTCACCATTGTGCACATTAATCTTTTGTCTTTCGTCTTCATAGTCGATGAAAGCCACATAGATTTAGATGTCCAAAGATGTCCACATAGATTTAGATGTCCAAAGATGTCCACATAGATTTAGATGTACAAGTTTAGATGTCCAGTTTTTGAACTGAATAATACCACTAGCCAAATGAAGAGAATAAATTATTACATCGTCCAAGAGGACACAAAGATGAAAATGTTTTCGCTCTGGTAACAAAGCTATTAGGAATCTCTCGTAGCAATCGACAAAACTGAGACTGGCATTATCAAATTTGTGATTATGCGAGACTGATTCTTGCTCAAATAATGATGGAAGAGGTGTACTTCCTAAAATCGCGTTCTATCCATCTGTTAATCACAAAAAGAAAATTGTGTCTGCATTGAACTATTCTTGGTGAGTTCCAGCTCTGACCTTCGACGAGAAAAAAACTGTATATTTTTTAATGTGAGGTTGGCTCAGTCGGTAATACAGTCGCTCAAAAAAGTATCCAAACACCACGGTTGATTACAAAATTCAGAAAAAATATCTGGCAACGATTTTTTTAGAAATTAGTGATCTGGCAATCTTCGTGTCACGTGACAATATTATGTCCAGATATTTCTTATTTATTTATTTCTATTATTATTAGTAGTGTGCTTTTATACTAATCTTTATATTAATGACTGTTAATAAATATATCTTATTTAGAAGTAAAATTACTCGCTTCTTTTCTAAATAAAGTATAATTATAAATCTACATTGCTATAAAGATTGGTATAAAAGTACACCAGTAATAAAAATATAAATGTAAAGTCTGTATTATAAGACTATTTATTCTGACGTCATAATTTGGTCAATTGGTTTTCTGTTATAAGAGATGTTGCCTACAACCACCTGCAGACATGGATTAACGTCTCATTCGATAGACTTGAGTCTGTTCCAAGGTGAACGCTACTTTTTCACTATGTACAGACCGAAATTTTACGTTGTTGTTGGGGTTGTTTTACCTCTGAGCGGCACTTTTTTGCACACCATGGGCTAAATGGCCAGGTTACATGGACCCCGAAGGCTCAGAGAAGGTTGAGGGAGAGGACCCACTGGAACAGCTGTTGGGAGACAGATGGTAGCCTCCCGTCAAGGCCATCCAGTGTGTTCTTTAACGTGCACAGCGTATGGCTCTCCCGCACACGGGGCCACGGCTTAACGTTCCATCCGACGGACGGCGGCCTTTCCAAGCCCATCGGTGTCCCCTACTGTCCCTACTGACCACTGGGCAGGGTGGGGAATTTTGCGGAGATAAATCTCAACGCTGACCCAGCTGGAACTCGAACCTGAGAACTAGATTACGAGCCTGGCGCGCTACCGACTGAGCCATCCCCACCCCGAAATAAACATTATTTTGTTCCATAACTGCATTTATTATCTTATTATCACCATTTATTCGTTTATTAATTGTCAAACAGATGCATACACTGCATCTAGCTAGGACAATTTCAATTTCGCACAATTTATTATAATATACGAATTCTCGTGAAACCTGTTGTTTGGATTGTTTTACCTCTGAGCGGCACTTTTTTTGCACACCATGGGCTAAATGGCCAGGTCACATGGACCCCGAAGGCTCAGAGAAGGTTGGGGGAGGGGACCCACTGGGACAGCTGTTGGGAGACAGATGGTAGCCTCCCGTCAAGGCCATCCAGCGTGTTCTTTAACGTGCACAGGGTATGTCTCTCCCGCACACGGGGCCACGGCTTAACGTCCCATCCGACGGACGGCGGCCTTTCCAAGCCCATCGGTGTCCCCTACTGACCGTGAGCAGGGCGGGGAATTTTGCGGAGATAAATCTCAACGCTGACCCAGCTGGGACTCGAACCTGGGAACTACAGATTACGAGCCTGGCGCGCTACCGACTGAGCCACCTCCGCCCCCAAATAAACATTATTTTGTTCCATAACTGCATTTATTATCTTATTATCACCATTTATTCGTTTATTAATTGTCAAACAGATGCATACATTGCATCTAGCTAGGACAATTTCAATTTCGCACAATTTATTATAATATACGAATTCTCGTGAAACCTGTAAAAGCGCGGATCTAAATAGTACTTATGGCTAAATAACATTAAGGGTAGAACTGAGGGTTATGGTGGAGACAAAAGGGCCATGTCATTTCCACCGTGTTGCCAAAATTTAATTTTTTAACGTTGTGACAGGAAAAAAAATGTAAACGCTGAAGCGAAGGAAAGGTTGGGTTGTTTTTTACCTTTAAACTGAATTTTTGTGCGTGAAATTGGTTAACCAATCACAATGACTTAGAGAAGGTTGGTGAAGGGATCCACCGAACAGCTTTTGGGAGACAGACGGAAGCTTCCTGTCAAAGGTCATTCAGCGTATTCTTTAACGTGCAAAGGATACGACTTTCTTGCCCATGGAGCCATGGCTTAAAGTCCAACCGATGGACGACGACCTTTTTAAGGCAATCGGTGTCCCCTTTCTCACCAAGGGCAGGATGGGACTAAAACCGAGATAAATCCCTACGCTGGCACAGTTGGGACTCGAACCTAGGAACGGCGATTACGAGCGTGGCGCGCAATCGACTGATCTCACCAACGAGCAACCAATGGAGAAAATGCTACGAATTTTAAAATTTTAGTTTTCGCCACTATTGACTAAATCGATCTTCTAATTCATTGGCGCCTCTCATCGGACAAGAATTGGATCTAGAGGGAGTGGGACAAGAACTACATGTTTTGAGAATTTTAATAATTGTAACGGAGGCGAAATATAGCAATAAATGTAAATATTTTGCAGATTTTTCAATAAAGAAGAAGAATTAAAAGAACACTAAAATGAATGGAAAAAAAAAACATATCATTACGAAGTTTTAAATGATTTCCGATTCATTCAATTCCGACATACCTCATCCCCAACCCACTTCTAAAATTGTTTTCGACATCGGGGCTTATTTCGGCTAAGATCCAAAACAAAATAAGAAGAAATTTAAAAATAAAAGCATTGCTCTTCGTTAGTGTCCTAGAAATGGTTTTAGTGCTGGAAAAATGCAAAGCGGGAACCAGCAGCATGTTAAACAAGATCATCGCGGTCGTCACAAAGCGAGTGCATCGGTGAATGGGTTTCGTAGCCTTAGCTAAAGAGTTTAATGATGAATAATAACAGGCTGTGGATGAAATAATGATAGACACGTTCTAACACTACAATGAGTGATAGGTTAGAAAAATAGAATTCTATCTAGTTCAAATGTAAATCGCCAAGAATCAGTTATTGAACTTAAGACAGGGAGATGTTGCTCTTCTCTAAAATCGCATCCCACTAAACCAGCAATTTTATTCCAATACAAAAACTTGTTATTGAGTCCAGAGGTAGTCATTCGTTTGCAAATGATGTATCCAGCTAAGAAAAAAAAGTACGGAATAAATAAAAGCACGAAAAAGCATAATAAATATTATTTCATTATCATAACAAATAAAGAAATTGCAGCAAATAAATTTAGATGTCCAGTTTTTGAACTGAATAATACGACTAGCCAAATGAAGAGAATAAATTATTACATCGTCCAAGAGGACACAAAGATGAAAATGTTTTCGCTCTGGTAACAAAGAATAGTTTTAAAAACAATAGACATCGCATGAACGAAGCAAACATCGAATACATTATTTTTAATAGGTAACTCTTCCTGTTATGAAATTGGAAAGCCACTCTAACTTTAAAAATAAGTTTTTTTAAATGGAAAATGACACTGGAATTGAATTGTCGAAAGTTTAGTACAATAATTTTTCAAAGGGTGTGTAGCGAAATTTCGGTTACATTTCGGATAAAAGGAAATTTATAAAGCATTCTGTTGCTAATTTTTACCACTGATTCTTCGTTTATGTCCTTTTAATCAAAAAACTTATTCATATTAAATCTTAAAACCGAAAATTAACAACAAACCATTCCCTTAACACGTATGGACTAACCTCAATACATGTCTTGAAACAGAATAGCTCCGCGTTTGCCAAAAACTCTACAGGATTGTCTATTACTCAAGTCTTCTGTAGTGGTGCCAACTTATATTTTTAGTGTGCCCAAGTATTCACGGCGAAAAATATTGTGCCGCAAAGTTAAAACACTAATATCTCTATAACAAATATACACCAAAATAAATAACCAATTTTGAAAAATAAAAATGTTTTAGGGCAAAACAGTAGCATCTACAGTTAACTGAATTGATATTTTATGCTCACTATAAATATGCTAGTATAACTCCAGTGCAGAAGCGATGCATGATAGCATCTAGTCTACTGCACACAAAAGTTAGAGCTAGATGTCCATTGTGAGTGAAGTGCAAAAAAAAGCCTGGTTACACTTTTAATTTTACTGTTCTCTGAGGAATTTAATGCACAGTCCACGTATCATTTTGCTTTGATGTATCGAATTCATTTGGCTAGTCGAAATTTAATTCAGAATTAAAAATGTCTTTAAGTGAACCGTCTAACTGTGATCAACTGACTTAAAAAGGCAAATCAACTTTCATAAAAGAAATGATACAATAATAACATTGTAATTATAAATGATACGACAATAATAAAAATTTATTTTAATATCTAAAATTGATTCTTAAAAGCTGACTCTGAGCTTTTAAGATTTCCTTTGGATTTGCCTAGTTATCCTAATGTACCGCAAAAAAGTGTAATTCACGAATGAAACATCCGAATCAACTTCGAGTATAAGCTGTTATTTCTTACCTTTTTCTTAAAATCACCTCACCAACATACCCCATCCCTATTTCGGGACGTTATCAGTATGGTGTGATTTTCACACCCTTCTGACTTGACCTGTCTTTGAGTCATTTGTCTTTCCTGGATTGTGGTCGTTATCATCTTAGTACGAACTCAAGTTAATGTTTAAATAGGTCATGTTGACAAAGTCAATAAGAGATAGAATTAGAGGGTCATCTTCTAGTAATGCCCATCAACTCTTACATGACTTTTTTACAAATAAAAACGAGTATTTCATCTATTTAGGGGCAGGGGTGGTTCAGTTGGTAGCGCGTCAGACTCTAATCTGAAGTTCTGAGGTTCGAGTCCTACCTGTGCCAACGTTGAGATTTATCTCCGCTAACCACTTCCTTTGGTAAAGAAAGGAACGCCGATGAGCTTGGAAATGCCGCCGTCCGTTGCATGGGATATTAAGCCGTGGATCCCTGTGCAGGAGAGTTAAAGAACACACTGGATAGCCTTGAGTGGGAGGCTACTATCTGTCTCCTAATAGGTGTCCATTGGGTTCCCTCCCTCCAACCATCCTAAGTCCTCGGGATCCTTGTGACCTGGACATTTTCCCTCATTGTATCCAAAAACGTGTTTCGCAAAGGTTGGCTTGTTTTACTTCTGAGGGGAACTTTTTGCACACAATGAGCTAAATGGCTAGGTCACATGGACCCAGAAGACTATGAGAAGGTTGGTGGGAGAGGACCCAGTAGACAGCTATTAAGAGACATAAAGTAGCCTCCCACTCAAGGTTATCAAGGGTGTTGGGTCAAGGTCATCCAATGCGTCAAGGCCATCCAGTGTGAGCAGGGTGTAGCTGCCCCGTACTCTGGGTCACGTCTTAATATCCCATCCGACTGACGGCGGCCTTTCCAAGTCCAAAAATAATTGGTTATTACCAAAACCAGTTTTCACAGAACAAAGATCGAGAAATGTTTCAGTTTAGGGAAAAGGATATTTATCAATCATATCGTACAACTGGATTTTCGGAGCACCAGTACATAACATCCATAATGTCCTTCACCTGATGACTTATTCCTTATAGGAGTAAGTGAACTTTTGTGTGTTGAAACACACTAGTGTGGGTCCTAACGGCATGTATTAAATACTCGTAATCTATTTGCTTTCCTACGCCACGTCTTATTCTTATAAAAGTTAGTAATTTTTTAATGTTCATTATTAGTAATTTCAATATGCATCATATCAATACATGCAAAGAAATATGGAGAAGGATGTTTCAAAGTGTTTATTTTCCTCTGTTTATTTACTGTCATCGTCTAAAGAAGAAAAAAAATAACTGTTGGCCCTCGTCTTAGGCTTTCAAAAAAAAATAGTTCCAAATTGCATTTAAAGGCTCAAATTTAAAAAGAAGAAATCTTAATAAGACGTTCCAAATTGCATTTCACATTTTTTCCTTCGAACTGTAAACATCAGAATTTGACGTCGAAAACCGGTTAATTCGTAGCTTATTATTTAAAAATACCGAGAAAGCACTACAGCAAAAATTTAACAACGACACAAATTACACCCAAGCACAAATAAAATACGGCGAAATGGAGAAAAAAAGGATATGGGTCTTAAATATTCTTAATCCTGACACCTAGACAAGGATTGAGTGGTCAGTTAGAATTTGGCATCCGTCACAGTTGCTACTACACAAAAGAACGCAGAAAAGAGTTTATGTGCTGTTAATTTTCCACCAACTCCATCACAAACGATAATAACGCCACAAACTTCACAGACACTGTCACCCTTCTCTGAACAGCTCCTTCGTAATTGCTAAGCAGCAGGCCACCAAACTCACGCTCAGCCAGAAGATTGGTGGTTTCCCGGCCCACAATCTCCCTCCGAAGCCGTTACTGGGTCAGTGGGCTAAGACTGCGCCAACCACTCTTTCCTCACGACTTGTATATATGAAGCGTGAGGGGCACCTTGACTGGCTGTCAGGGAAGTAATGTCGCTCGATTCGGCGTGATCAGATCCTACGCTTTGCCTGCTCAAGGTAGGTCTTATGCTTTCAGTATCATTAAATAGCAAGCGTTTTATTTGAGGTTTAAATTTATAATATTTCGGTGACAAAAGGAACATTGATATTTCGATAAAAGCTCTATTACGACATGAACATGAGGGATTTATTTACACTTTAAATAGATTTTTATAAATAATATTTTACGATATTGATTACTTGAAAAAAATTGGTTATCCTGACTGGGATACGAACGTAGGTCTCCCAGAAGTATGTCGGGCGTCATAACTGCTAGACCACTGAGGAACTGACCACTTCTTCAACAAAGCGACAAAAACTTCACAACCGATAACAAGCTTCAGATCAGGACAACCAGTTTTTTTAACTCATTGTTTTAAGTGTTTCTTGTCATAATTTATTACTTATTATGAATATTCATCCATTTGAAGGAAGATTGGATAGATAACATGAATAACATACATATCAGCTTTATGATTTTATTTATGGGTTTATTTCGATTCTATCAGTTTCTTTGAAATCATGCTTAATATTGACCAGACGTAGACGTTTGGGCTTGGACACACCTTTTGATGTTTGTTCCTCTCTCACTTAATCCTCCAAAATGTCCGGATTTTCGGATTTCTTCCCACTATAGACGGGTGGTGTTAGCTCAGTCGGTAGCGCGCCAGGCTCGTAATCTGTAATTTCCACGTTCGAGTCCTACCTGTGCCAGCTTTGAGATTTATCCAATAAATTTCCACCCTGCCCTTGGTGAGAAAGGGAACACCGATCGGTTTAGAAAAGCTACCGTCCGTCGGATGAGAAGTAAAGCCATTGGGCCCGAGTGCAGGACAGCCATACCCGGTGCACGTCAAAGATTACAATGGATGGCCTTGACGGGAGGCTTCCATATAACTCCTAACAGTTGACCAGTGGGTTCCTTCCCTCCTACCTTCTCTGAGCATTTAAAGTCTTTTTGACCCAAATTGGCCCATTGTGAGTAAAAAGTGACACTCTGAGATAAAACAATCGAACACTTAGGATATAATGCAGAATAACTGAATGCTTAGGATTTCAGATATATCTTACAAACTTCCCTTCCAAAAGTTCTGCGATTGTTTGAAACTTTCTCGTAAATGAACCAAACTTAAGTATCCCTCATTTGGAAAGGTTAGTTAATTAATCTTAGTTAGCTCTAAAAATGGAGTGAATATTTGACAAGGAAACCATGCTCCCCTCCCCACTTCAAAAATTATAAACAAGAATGGAAGCGAAAAATATAGTAAACATGTATCTTGCGAGAATATTTTAAAGACCATTAGAAAGAAGAGGAGAACTATATATTCCCCTCAATGACGAAAATAGTCCCTTTATAAAATTTTGGAAGTTTACTCTTTAATCCTGTTACTTTCTTCTCGTTCCCTATCACACACTTAAATATTTTTTTCATAGATTTGGAATTGATTAGGTCCTTTATTCTGAAGCGGAGAATATCAGCAAAGGAATATTAAAATAATTCAGCTTAAAACCTTGGAATCAAGAATTTTCAGTCAATAACGAAATTGAGAAATCTGTAAGAGGGAATAATTATATTCCCTACATGTTGAAATGCTAACCGTGTTCTGTCCAGCTACCACGATAAAAGCAAAAATATCCACAACAACAGATATTTTAAAAGACCATTCGACTAGAAGAATTATATATTTAGAAAAAAACTATATATTTCCCTCTATGACGAAAATGATTCCTGAATTAATTTGTAGAAGTGTACTCTTTAATCCCATTACTTCCATGCTCGAAATTTTGTTTGTAGAATCAAAAAAATTTCCATTTAAATGCTCTTTATTTATGACTAAAGGAACGGGAATGTACAAAAATTATTCTTTAACATTTCACTGAAATTCATCATATACATTTTAATGTAGAAATCACCCCACAAGATGAAAAATTCTGAAATCTGAGAAACCGTAAAAAGGAACATAAAACAATTCTAATTTAAATGCACTTTGTCATGATAAGCACATCAAAAAATGATACTTGAGAAATGTAGCAAAACAGTTCTTGTAGTTTTCTGTGAAATGTATTAAAACAATTCTTGTTGGGTGTCAGTAACAGCAATTTTCGATGTTATTGCATGTAGTTTCTATTATATTCATAAATGGTGAATTCATAAATGGTGGATTCATAAATGGTGAGTATTATATTACGGAGCGGAAGTAATGGGATTAAAGAGTACACTTCTACAAATTAATTCAGGAATCATTTTCGTCATAGAGGGAAATATATAGTTTTTTCTAAATATATAATTCTTCTAGTCGAATGGTCTTTTAAAATATCTGTTGTTGTGGATATTTTTGCTTTTATCGTGGTAGCTGGACAGAACACGGTTAGCATTTCAACATGTAGGGAATATAATTATTCCCTCTTACAGATTTCTCAATTTCGTTATTGACTGAAAATTCTTGATTCCAAGGTTTTAAGCTGAATTATTTTAATATTCCTTTGCTGATATTCTCCGCTTCAGAATAAAGGACCTAATCAATTCCAAATCTATGAAAAAAATATTTAAGTGTGTGATAGGGAACGAGAAGAAAGTAACAGGATTAAAGAGTAAACTTCCAAAATTTTATAAAGGGACTATTTTCGTCATTGAGGGGAATATATAGTTCTCCTCTTCTTTCTAATGGTCTTTAAAATATTCTCGCAAGATACATGTTTACTATATTTTTCGCTTCCATTCTTGTTTATAATTTTTGAAGTGGGGAGGGGAGCATGGTTTCCTTGTCAAATATTCACTCCATTTTTAGAGCTAACTAAGATTAATTAACTAACCTTTCCAAATGAGGGATACTTAAGTTTGGTTCATTTACGAGAAAGTTTCAAACAATCGCAGAACTTTTGGAAGGGAAGTTTGTAAGATATATCTGAAATCCTAAGCATTCAGTTATTCTGCATTATATCCTAAGTGTTCGATTGTTTTATCTCAGAGTGTCACTTTTTATAATCTTATTATTATTAGATCTTCTTGCCTTTTCGGTGTCCTTGTAAATGTTGGGGAATTTTAACCTCGCAATTCTTTATCTTTAAGAGAACACTCAGGTACATCTTGCACTAAGACTCTACTATTTTACTGGATAGCTAAAATTTTATTAGGGTTAAAATATACTGATAAGAAATAAAATATATATGAATTAAAACTGCTAAAATGCTTCACACCACATATCGTCAGTATTACAGTTAAGATGTACACCAAATATCTGGCTTTCTTGCAGCGTAGAGAAACCCAATAAATAAAAGTAAGTATTTTCTGCATCTAAAGCCGTTCTATTAGCATTATGAAAAATATATTTTGCATTTACTTCAATAAAAAAACACATGACATAATTTTTATAAGATTTTGACCAAGGGTTAATGCAATCTCTAATTTTCAATATAACATACGTATACTTTTCAATATCAGTTTTTTTTGCGATCTTTTCATCGATTACGGTATTGAACTCTATTATCAAATACACGACTTCAAATTTTTTTTATATTTCTTTAATCCTACGTTTTTTCCTTCACGATAGGAAATAACTTTTTTACGCTTTCTTTTGTTTTCGGAAGCGTATCATTTATTATATTTTCATTTGTTGATATGAAAAATCTTTTGTTTACGTGTATTCTAAAGAAAAGTTTCCCTTTTTTTCCATTTCCTTTTCGGGCATCCTTAGTTGTATTACGGTACAGTCGCTCAAAAAAGTATCCGTACACTATGGTTGATTACAGAATTCAGAAAAAATATCTGGCAACGATTTTTTTAGAAATTAGTGATATGGCAACCTTCGTGTCACGTGACACGATGGTTGCCAGATTTTTTTCTGAATTCTAAAAAAATCGTTGCCAGATATTTTTTTTTCAGAATTCTGTAATCAACCTCAGTGTTCGGATACTTTTTTGAGCGACTGTACCGGGTACAGTCCCACAAGTTCTAAGTAAGAGGCAATTTTCTGTCAAACGAGTTAAAATTATCCCTATTTGAATAATAAACTCCCTATTTTAGTAATAAAGTATCACAGGAAAATATCCTGTTTGCAAGAAGCATTTGAAAAAATTAGCTAAAAAAATTGGTTTTGCATTCAGTGGCACAGTTGCAGAAAGATGATTTATCTACTTGATCAACCAAAAAACTTCTGCGAGGTGAATCTTAATCCGAAATATGTAAACCACCTAAAGTTTTGACATTCGGGATGTCATGCTACATTTATTTCCACGCTAGAAACTTCCAGGTTACAAAAACCACGATTCATTTATCTTATCACCTTCAGCAAATCATTTTTAAATTCTCCAAGACGTAACTTAAGCGTACCTCTATGTTTACGTTTTATACATTTCCTGCTATCAACTCGTGCTCCAAATTCTCTGTTTCCATTTTTTGCATGTAACCTTGACATTATCAGCTGGAAAAATCCTTTATCTTATCATCCTTATTCACTCATCTACGAAATATTTCGTTTATCTCTTTGCTAAACAATCTCAATCATCGTATCAACATATGCTACAGTTTCGTTATGCATTCCAAAGCCCAAGGACGGGAAAACAATTCTGGGATAAGGATCACGTCGAGAATTTTGCCCCACCCGCTCTCCAAGGCCGGGTTAACAGAACTGCCAGGGCCATACCCTCAATGTAGGCCACACTTTTAAGCAGGGGAATGTTTAAAATTTTTGAGAAGGATTCCATTTAAAGAGCGAAAGAACCAGAGAGATGACAGAATGACAAATTTAAGGAAATGAAGGTGTAACCTCCTCTCACCACCACCACCACATGAATCTCTCTTCTCTCTATAAGATACCTAATATTATTGTCGTATTAGCGCGACCGTACATAAGACTGGCTTCAAAACATCTGCAATTCCTTATAATTAATATTTTTAACCATGTAAAAGTATTGACTTGTTTTTTTTAATTCTTCAGTGAAATTGTAGCTCTATTGTAAAAGAAATTAAAAATAAATAATAAGAAGAAAAATATTACACTTTAAATCGCTCATATGTTTTTTCTCTCTCACAAAAAAAATTCAGTTTTTATTATCGTTACGGGTAATTGCTCATGCATCAAATAGGTCCCTCTCCCTATTGGTAACTTGGCACTGATCGCGGGATGGGCGTTTCATTTTTAGAATTGACTCGGGGGAGGGAAAAATATTTTTTCGCCCTCCCCCCATGTTATCAGAAACAAAACAAATAAATGAGTAAAGAAATAAAAAGCACCGACCAATGTCGGTGCTTTTACCAATTAAATATTTTGCACAAGTTCAAAATTATGCTAATTCTATTTAAAATACTGCTAAATATTAAGTAGTACAGCTCCCCACACACATACAATTGTTTTTCTTGGGGCCAGAGACTCCTTGGCCCCCTTCCGTAATCCCATTTTGCTAAGACCATTAATTCCCCTTAAAACACAGTAATTTTTCGTTTCATGCGGTACTCCAACTACAGCAGACACTTGCCTGTTCGTTAACGAGCTGCAATAAAAAACACTTTCTGTCCACAGCATAGCCTATATTTCAAGTAGACAGAGGCACTTAAGATCAACCAGACACGTTACAGGTCACTTACAGAACTGAAGAACGGCTGTTGACTCAAGTTGTTGTTTACTCAAGAAGGGCTGTTGCCTTTAAGACGTAACCAGAAACGTTTAAAATGAAACAAAGGTACTTAAGATCAACCAGGCACGTTTCAAAAAGAGCTGTTGCCTTTAAGACGTAACCAGAAACGTTTAAAAGGAAACAGAGGTACTTAAGAAGTAACCGAACGAGTTTCAAAAGGAGAGAGCCACTTACGGAGTAGACAGAAATGTCTACTCCGTAATATTTCTCCGTAATATTTCTGGGTGTCACTCTAAGTGACTTTGTTCCAAAAGGAACAAAGTCACTTAGAGTGACACCCAGAAATATTTCAAAGGGCATTTGAGACGTAGACAGAAATGTTTTAAAGAAGATAGAAGAACTGAAAACGTAGTTAGACATGCTAAAATGGGCATTTGAGAAAGAATAAAGTTTTCTATCAAGCAAAGATCTTATTGGATCATTTCGTGTTTGTGGGCGTGCTTCTTATGGTTAAATCGGCAATAGTTGCAAATGTACTAAATACACACCTAAAGTCCAAAAATCAAATAAACCCGCAACTGTAAAACAGATAAAGGCAAAAAATAAAAAAAAAATAAATAAAACTACTCCTCAGGCGGGTCAACGGAGATGGGCCATAGAGAAGATCTATGAGGAATGCGAAACCTTATCAGAAAGAAAAGAATCCATCATATCTTGGTGACTACAGATAGAGAGTAAAAAAAATACAAATTGTAAAAAAAAATCCTCAATGGCACAGATCAGAGATAGCAGACGAGATACACCTAATGATACATAAAAATAATTTTTTAAATCATAATCTTTTATGGAGAGTTAAGGTGCTCTCAACTTGATATTCCCTTGTATCATCACACTGCTTGCCTTGAGATGATGTCTTCTGGCTTCTAATCTACCCTCTCTCTGGGGGGAAGGAACCTCGATGGACTAAGAACAGACCACCGTCCGTCGGATGGGGCGTTAAGCTGTGGCCCCGTATACATGAGAGCCATACCCTCTGCGTGTTAATGAACAATTGGATGCTGTTGATGAAAGGATTTTAACTATCTCCTAACAATTGTCTATAGATGTGTTCTTCCCCTATAGAATTCTGAGCCCTTGAGGCGCCTTATGACCTGGCCATTTAATCCGCTGTGTGCACAAGAGTACCGCTCAACATTAAAACAACCTCATTCATACAATTTTGTTCAGTTGGTGTCTGGAATACATTTTGTTAAATCATCGATTTTAATTAAAATTTTATGTCACTTCAGGCGCCAGAATATTATTTACATAAATCAAATTGCGTGAAATCTATGGGTCAGCACCATGGCCGATCTAGGGGGGCAAGGGGGAAATGCCCTCCCCCCTTCAGAATTTCAATAATGGCTATTGAACGTTTTGATATTTCATGAATTTTTCAAGAAATTTTTCCAAAACCTGCAAAACAGAGGGTGAAATGTTATAATAATTTGGAAATTACTTTTACATTTTTCCGACTCGATTGTGTTTCTTTCCCCCACCCCAATCTCGATTTTTTTTTCCGGATATGACCCTGGTCAGCACCCTATTAACTTTAACTTTCTTGAAACAGTTTTTAAAAAGGAATGCATAAACCTGACATTGGTAAATCGGTATCTTCTTTTCTTAATGAGGGCTGGGATTCATTCAGTTAGTTACTCGCCTGGCTGGCAATCTGCAGTTTTCAGGTTCGAGTCCCAATTTTGCCTGCGTTGAGATTTATCTCCGCTAACCCCACCCTGACCTCGGTGAAGAAGAGAACCCTTATGGGGTTGGAAAGGTCACCGTCCATCTGATGTAACATTTGAGGCGTGGCTCCGTGTGTAAGAGAGCCATATCTGTGCATTAACTCTACTTTAACACATTGTCTCCTAGCAATGTACACGTTGCAACCTAACACACGGGAGCGGGGGTGGCTCAGTCGGTAGCGCGCCAGGCTCGTAATCTGTAGTTCCCAGGTTCGAGTCCCAGCTGGGTCAGCGTTGAGATTTATCTCCGCAAAATTCCCCGCCCTGCCCACGGTCAGTAGGGGACACCGATGGGCTTGGAAAGGCCGCCGTCCGTCGGATGGGACGTTAAGCCGTGGCCCCGTGTGCGGGAGAGCCATACCCTGTGCACGTTAAAGAATACGCTGGATGGTCTTGACGTGAAGGCTACCATCTGTCTTCCAACAGCTGTTCCAGTGGTTCCCCTCCTCCAACCTTCTCTGAGCCTTCGGGGTCCATGTAACCTGGCCATTTAGCCCATGATGTGCAAAAAAGTGCCGCTCAGAGGTAAAACAACCCAACCCAACCTAAAACACGTTGCCCCCTAATAATTGTCCAATGGGGCCATTAGTTCATTGTGTGAGAGGTAAAACGTCCTAAAAACACCTTTTGTTCCCAACTTTGGCTCACGTCAGATGAAAAAAAAAATCCTAGATCAGAATTTCGCAGAAAGAAAACGAATTCAGGGATCCCCACATTTCTTTCCCCCCTTTCCTATGGTTAGTGATTATCTCCATAATGTCATCAAAGAAACTTACTTATTTTTGATAAACGCACGTTTTTAAAAGATTTATGAAAACAAAATATTATTCAACCTGCATTTTCTGCGGAAGCTCTAAACAATTACTCTCTCCCATTAACGATCCATTTCTTGAGAAGTTGACTTGTACTTTGGTCCCAAAGACAACCATGTCCTTATACACTTTAAAACATGTTTGTTCCTGTCAAATATACAATGTTTTTTGTTACATGCAAAGTTCATTCAAAATTTTACACTCCGCGTGATAAGAGAATGCAAAGAAGGCGAAGTCTTTATTCGTAGAAATCGATAAACAACCTGCAATACATAAAGATTTCCAAAATTTGCGAAAACGAATAAAATCCATGAAAAATTTAGTCGTGCAATATAACCCTTCCAGCGTCATAAACTTTCATTCAGTCTGTTAATTGCTATGCTAGTGCTCTCTAGCTTTGAATGCTATGATGGAGCATCTTTCCCAAACTTTATTTTGTGAGATAGAAAATAGAGCGACAAGTTATAATACGTGTCATTCTCCATGTCATAAAATTACATATGCTATGTAACTCGGGACAGTTAGACTGTTGATTGTATAGGCGACAAATTCTTCATAAACCTTTTAGTTTTTTAAGGGGAGAATAAAGATGGAATGTCTTCTTTCATTTATAGATATGAAAAGCATTTTCCTATTCTCTTATAACTTTTCCATTTGCTGAAGCATGCTTACAGAGAAACTATCAAATTCCCAACCAGCACCAATCCTAACCACCTTGGTTCTAACATGGAAAGTTTAATTTACCGCCCCGAAAATAATTAAGCTAGCTTTTCAAATATTTTTAGTGAACCTCAACTGTTTTGCCTCCATGCAGTAACATATAAATAATTTAAATCTGTACTATAAAAATATACAAAGAATTTTGTCTTAGAATCCTAAAGAATCATTTTTTTTTCGTATAATCACTAACATTTTGGGAGAAGAGATTCAAGATATAATTTTTTCGTCTGTAAGTAGGAAAGTGAGGAATACTCTTTCTGAGAACGTTGTTACATCACGGATGTGTTTGAAAACGGTTTAAGTTATATTAACTTATCAAAATACCTTCGATACTTTAAATATTAACCTTTATCATTAACTTTACTCAAGATTTCTTACGGGTTCACCAATTATTTCCTTACTTGATTATCTGTGATGTTTTGTATAGTATTATAACTTTCTTTCATACACTCTTATTATACAATTGATTTATCGGTGTTGTAATGGTCAGTAATGGAATCAGTGTAAATTTTATTTGCCTTACCATTATTACCATTGAATTATTCTACTGTACCGTCTTTACCATCTCCCTGCCTTCAACGATTTAATAAATACACCTTTACATTGAGCTGTATATCTATATTATCAACAACTGCGTACATGAATAATAAGTAACTGCTGAAGCGAATTTCACATCCTGGTTCCTCCCTGATTA
The DNA here is from genome assembly GCA_038380435.1 of Ryuthela nishihirai. NCBI lineage: Eukaryota > Metazoa > Arthropoda > Arachnida > Araneae > Heptathelidae > Ryuthela > Ryuthela nishihirai. The sequence goes on from JAWZYU010000009.1 coordinate 12,107,921, forward strand.
ATATTAATTTATTAAGAACTTCGAAAACTACCTTTGGCTGTTTAGAATTCGATAAAAATGGAATCCGATTAAAAACGCCCAAAAGTGAAAGTTATCAGAATGATGAAAAAAAGTCTTATATTTGGGATTGCGACTAATTTCTAAAGAAAATAATAATAAGCCGACATTAATCAGCGAGAACATAATTTTTCGCATGCCAAGCCACCCGTATCCATTACACGCAAACAAACAGGTTCATAAAGAAACAGTTCAACATCCTCCACTAAGCGTTGACCTTCCTGTTTAGCGGAACAGAACAGAAAAGGGATTACGTATCGGGCTTAGGGATGCGCTCGTGGAGCTGTTTCTAACCTGGTTTCGCCAGCAAGCAACGAGGTATCGAGGACAGAGTGGGAATTCACAATTACAATGTTTCCGATAGCATCGCCATTAGCAATGTGAGACCGAAGAGTTGATGGCTCCCCTGCTACAGCGAAGGTGAACGAACTGATTTTTATTCCCACATCTCGTTCTATGTAGTTCATCACGTGGAGAACAGTGAACTGATTATAACACTCAGCACTGCTGAAATAAAAGGGTGAGTAATGAGTTTAGCTACTTAAAAACGTTGAGAGGCAAAAAAAAGATATCAGATGGTTGCGTTTTTTTTTTAAAAACGAGCTGTCTCATAAAAGCAATTTAGGTTGTGTTCAGAAGATACGAGTTCTTGTGTACTGATGTCATCAACTGACAAACCCATTGCTCGGCTTTGGAGTAAAAGCCATTTGTGTAACTCGTCCAGTTTTTCGAGGTCATAGTCGTATCTCGTTGTTTTAGGCGCATACGCCTATTTTTTTACGTTAAAGGGGAAAGCGGGTTACTTGGTCGAAATAAAGAAGAAAATATCACTTTAACAATGAGAATTGTAATATTTAGTTGCGGTTTGAGTCTTGCTACTTAATTCAATAGCACACCCAGGAATATGCTTTGTAAAGCAGAGCAATTTTTTACTCTGGACTCGACTTACTTTATTATCTATGATGTTTTGTATAAATGACTGTATGCTTTTCTACTTTTATTATGTAACCGATTTGTCAGTTTTATACTTATGGTCTCAAATAGAGTATTAGCGTTGATACAGTGTTTGAAACACTCATATTATGTGAAGCAAGCTACATTCAGAACTCCTGAGCTTTTTACGTAAAAATGTCATCAGAAGAAGAGTGTAGATGTCTCTCAAATCTGGGGTCGGGTAATTGAGTTGGTAGCGCGCCAGGCTCATAATCTACAGTTCCCAGGTTTGAGTCCCACCTTAGTCAGCGTTGAGAAATATCTCCTCAAAACTCCCTGACCTCGGTCAGTAGGGGACACCGATATTTTTGGAAAAGCCACCGTCCGTCAAATGGGACGTTAAGCGTGGCTCGTGAATGAGAAATCCATTCCCTGTGCACGTTAAAGAACACGCTGGATGACCTTCAAGGGAGGCTGTGACGTGTGTCCTAACAACTGTCCACTGGGTCCCCTCTCCAAAACCTTCTCTGAGATTTTGGGGCTCTTGTGACCTAGATATTGTGTACAAAAAAAAAGTCCCACTCAGAGGTAAAACGACCGAATTCTCAATGGGGGAGAGAATTTTGTTGCCTCTTTTTCAGGGGCAACAAAAGTGTGCTCGTATTTACTTAATATTCCCACATACAGTAAAGTCAATCGAAATATTTTTTTTTCTCCTGCAGGTATTTTTTTAATCAATTTTTTTAATTCAATCGACAATCTAGTAACCATACCGCCCCCGCAACAAGGGTATTTACCAACATCGCAAAGAAATGAAAAATATTAATTGGTCATGGGAATATCTGTAGAAGGATAAAAGGCAGTAGAATTTTTGTAAATCCCGATGTTCAACAATATTTGCTTAATATGTAAAAAGTTATTAAAATTGGAGTATTTAACATCAGTTGTTGTTAAAGGTACGTTGACAAAACTTTTTTCCTCCTGAGAACTTTTAATTAGGGGAAAACCAAATTAATCATTACTAAGCGTCTACAATTATTTTAACGAAACATTTGTTATAACAATTATATTTTGCGCTTTAATAATATTTTTTAAATTCTTATAATTGCCAACACTGTTGTTAAACGTTTCAGCCTTCATAACTCAAGAAATATTAAAAGAATATTGTAAAAATGAGAGATCTCTAGAGATTTGAGTGAGATTTTCACTTTATCTAGATTGGCATTCTTCCATAAAAAGATTATTTTCAAAGTTAGGGAGATTTGAATGTGGCTTTCCATTCACATAACATGAAAACGTTGAAACACTTTTGGTAATGTAGTATACACAAAAGTACCCATTTAATTGCGTTTGAAAATTTCTTAAAAAGGCACAAACTCTAAACAAAAGCAAAATATTTCTCAGTCTGTCGTGTCATCATTGTACATTCATAAATTTTAAGCTTCTATTGAGATTATTTGAACTCCTAGGGGAATGTTCGGAGGCAGGACCCGCAGAACTGGAGGGGGGGGGAAGCATTGGAGCCTTGGCCTCCGCTTTCAGAATGCTGGTAACCGAAATGGAGGCGAAAAAAATATTAAACATATATGTGGTGGACACAAGTTAACTTACAGCCCTATGTTTCTAAATGAGAAGCCAACACCGAAACTCTGTAACTTCTAAAATAAGGTTTGTTTTTTAAAAGTGTGATAGCAAATAAAGATCTCAATCAAATATATCAATATCTCGATTTTCAACAATATTCGTTCAGTATTTAATGAGCTGTGGAAGTGTGAATACTAAACAATAACAATACCAGTCATAATAATTTGTTTCACACCTAAATTTAACATGTATTAGTATTTCAAGCGATTTAATTATTTAAAATTAGTATATGATTTAGAAGTTTACGCAAATTAATATTTCAGTTTTCATCGATTTTTGTATAATTTCTTAGGACTGGCATTGTTATTAAATATTCTTCAAACTTCCATAAGTAATTAAGTACTGAACAAATATTGTTGAAAATTGATATATTGGATTGAGGTCTTTAGGTGCTGAAATATTTTTCAAAAAACAAACTTATTTTAGAAGTTATAGATCTTTGACGTTAGCTTCTCATTTACATAGAGGGGCGGGGGTGGCTCAGTCGGTAGCGCGCCAGGCTCGTAATCTGTAGTTCCCAGGTTCGAGTCCCAGCTGGGTCAGCGTTGAGATTTATCTCCGCAAAATTTCCCCGCCTTGCCCACGGTGAGTAGGGAACACCGATGGGCTTGAAAAGGCCGCCGTCCGTCGGATGGGACGTTAAGCCGTGGCCCCGTGTGCGGGAAAGCCATACCCTGTGCACGTTAAAGAACACGCTGGATGGCCTTGACGGGAGGCTACCATCTGTCTCCCAACAGCTGTTCCAGTGGGTCCCCTTCCCCAACCTTCTCTGAGCCTTCGGGGTCCTTGTGGCCTGGCCATTTAGCCCATGGTGTGCAAAAAAGTGCCGCTCAGAGGTAAAACAACCCAACGTTAAAGAACACGCTGGATGGCCTTGACGGGAGACTACCATCTGTCTCCCAACAGCTGTTCCAGTGGGTCCCCTCCCCCAACCTTCTCTGAGCCTTCGGGGTCCTTGTGGTCTGGCCATTTAGCCCATGGTGTGCAAAAAAGTGCCGCTCAGAGGTAAAACAATCCAATCTCATTTACATAGCATAGGGTTGTAACATAACTTTTGTCCACCAGTGTATATATATATATGTATCACCGATATTTTTCAAGAAATGTTTGAAAAAGAACCACTGAAGCGGAGGGAAAGAATTAAACGGAGCGTTGAATGCTTTCCTTTATTTTTGACAACTCCTTTATAGTTTCTAGATTCAGGCCTGCTCGGAAGTCACTTCTCCCATTCCTCATACACATGCCCTTGCATGCCAATGATTTGGAGTATTTTAAAAGAAATATTTTTCTAATGAATATTTTTTTTTATTTTGTGGTAGTGATGGATTAACTCTGAATGTTCTCTTTGCCTTAATTTAGAAACCGATGATCGTACAAAAACCATTCAATTGAAGACTGTTTCCAAAATTACATCTTTTCAGGAACAACAAAGTGTGCTCGTATTTACTTGATATTCCCACATACAGTAAAGTCAATCGAAATAATTTTTTTTTTCCACCAGCAGGTATTTTATTAATCAATTTTTGAATTCAATCGACAATCTAGTAACCATATCCTCCCCCGCAACAAGGGTATTTACCAACATCGCAAAGAAATAAAAAATATTAATTGGTCATGGGAATATCTGTAGAAGGATAAAAGGCAGCAGAAATATTAGGGCTCTCACTCCAGTAATAAAGACGTAAATACCTAAGCTAAAGGCTACATTTACTACATAGAAAACCTCGAGTTTTCATGCATTTTCTGTCGTAATGCAATGTAATTATTAAACCTTGGAAATCACACAAATATTAAATCAGAGACAATTGGCTAGTTGTCTCTACATACAACTGCTTCAATCCACCTGGAGCAATTCCTAGATTATGTGCCGCCCTTAGGCGAGAAACGTATATTTAAATTAAATCCTTTAAAAAATGGTAAGATACATATATAATATTAATCGATAAAATGTTTTTTTAATATTGTGTTATAATAGAACAATTACTTACCTTTAGTCGCTGGTTTTATTTCAAACAAGCTGATACGATTTTCTCGCTTTAAAAAGCGAGAAAATCGTATAAAGGAGTAATAATCGTAAAAAGGAGGCGAAATAAGAATTTTTAAGGTAAACCTTAAAAATTCTTATTTAAAAGGAGGCGAAACTTAAAAGGAGGCGAAATAAGAATTTTTAAGGTAAACCTTAAAAATTCGTATTTCGCCTCCTTTTAAGTGTTACCTTAACTAGCCCAAATTTCCTGAGATCGTTGATTTTTTTTTCAATCGAGGTAAAAAAGTGACAAGCAAGTTCAATGAAAGAAAACGTTTCATTTCACAAAAATCGTAAATTTTCCTTCTTTCTATTGTATTTAGACTAAAAAGGTAGATTTCCTTGACAAGTCAAGGAAAGCATCACTCTTAACAAAAACGTTGAAAATTTTCTAACTAAATATTTCATTCTTCCTAATAATTCCTAAATATTCCATTCCAAAATGCCCCAATAATATTTTTTGTTTCGCTTATTTTTCTATGATCTCTCGAACTCATATTTTTAGATCATTTAAAGAAATAAAAGGAAAGAGATAACGCTATTGATGAAACATTACGATTCGCATTCGGCGAAAACAATTCTTAAATGACGAACGTTTAAGCGAATATTGCACATTAGGAGTCGGCAAAATAAGACTCGCTATGTGCTGTTTTTTTCAAGTGACCCTACTTTATTTTATTTTTTCCCTCCAACAATATTAGTAATGAATAAATTTTTTAATAGCAATGTAAAATAGTTATATTTTTCAACAAATTTTATTTTCAAATGAACGACATGTTGAGTCATTTATGCTTGTAGCGTTAGTGCCATTTAATGGAAGACTTTCGATCTCCACATTTCCTCTTCTCAAAAGATTCTCGATTGCATTGATTGATACCGTTTTCGCTGGCAACTATCTTTTTTTGGAACAAACATTTTCTCGATTGAATTTTTATCGAAAAAAAATTTTAAACACAAACGAACATTTCCATTCAAAACTAAATGGTAATCCTACTGACTTTGAAGTAGATCTTTTTTAACTCGAAAAAAGTATTTTAAAATATTAAGCCTCTCATTAATATTTTCCGACAAATTTTTCTTTTCATTTGTGTGAAAGAGTTTTGGATATTTTTTCGCTAATTTAGATATTATTTTTGCTTGAGTTATGAATCATCACAAAAATATGCTTACATATGTATAAATATTTTTCTAATAATAAATCGACATATAAAAAAACAAGTGTTTATTTTTATACATATCGTAACCTCTCCTATTCCCTCTAGTGCCGCCCTCTTACAAAAAATTGCCGACTCCTGTTCAGAACAACCCATTTAAGCTACAATTTTAGGTTTGGGTGATAGTTTTTGGTGGTCGAGAGGTTTATATGGGCAGGAACAGTCTGGGCAATAAGGGCTGTGCCTCACCCCCCGCCCCTTTTGAGAATGCTAGGGAAGGGTAATGGAGGATAAAATTATTAAAAACGTGCATGTTTCAAGAAATGTTTCGAAGAGCTCTGAAACGGGGAGGAAAAGGTTATACTACAATGGAAATTCAGTCTTTTGCCCCTCCCCTACATTTTTTTTACTTTTTTTTTTCGACTCGACTGCATTACTCCCCGCTCCCCTTATTTTTTTTTTCTAGATCTGAGTCTGGCAGCAATGATTTTTTCCCGTACCTTTATTTGGGGGGACGCAACTTTTTTTGTTTAAGAGATAAATGAAAAAAAATAGTTCTGTTTTAAATATACTAATAAAATAGGAGTATATTTTCCCAATCATTCATTAGTTACAATTCCCACTGTTAAATGATACAAAAGTTGAAGACTGAAGTTCATTCTATTTGAAAATGATCATCGCCTATTCGCTTTAGATGCTATTCCTCTAATTTCATTCTCAAATTCTCCGTATTGTCTGAGTATGTAAGAGTGCGTGAAAATTTGACATTGAAATTTTGTACATACGAGGAAGATATTAGTGCACTTCAGAAGTCTAATCCCAATCTGCTTCCAATGCTCAAAGGTTAGTATCATGCAAATAAACTTCCCGTTGCATCAGGTGCGATGTACAATGAACTAGGAATCTTCTACATCTATTGAGACGCTATTTTTAGATTCCTACGTTCCGCAGGGCCAAATAACTGCAATGGCGCATCACAAGGCGTCTCTCTCTCTCTATGATTCACTGAACACGGTAAAAGTTTCAAATTACTAGTAAGGGAGGCTTCTTTATTTTTTCCTGGCCATATGGCCTAGTCGCAGCGTCTAGTTCCGTGAAGATAGGAAAAAGAAAAACCTGGTGTGCGCTCTCAATCGTGAAAAAGTTTCTGTGAGAAACTCACATGGTTGCCACTTGCTGTAAAGAGCAGAACCAGTTACATTGTGCCAATGCAGCAAACATCAAAGCAACTGAATCTGCTTAAACCCAAAGTAAATGATTAACGTTGGTTCTTATGTAGAATTGTATTTAAATGTTGTTAAGTTTCTGGGACATTATCTGCATTTCACGTTTCATTTCAGAATAGCACTAAATGTTTCATTACCATTTTTTAATAGAACTTGTGGTGAAATAACGTTTGATTCTGCAATTAAGGTATCATATATATCATATTCTGCAATTAAGGTTAAAAGTTTGTTTTATTTTACAACATCATTTTATAATAACCGAATAATTTTGATAGGTTAAGTAACTGATATATGACTAAAGAAATTTATTGAAAAAACAGAAGTGAGCAATTGAAAAAATGATGTAACCTGCATGAAAAGATGTCATGATCAAGTAGCTTCGACACGAGAATAATAGAGTCTTGTTCTATTGACAGACGGCCTCTAGATTCTCTCTATAATCGAACAGCAGAAGTGTACTGATCTGAAGAGAGTTGCGAAGGCACAAGCAACCCATATCATCGTTGAGAGAGTTGCATTTGGTGGTGGAAATTTATGTGAGCTGACTTTTTTCATTGGGTGGTCGTAAGTGACGATTTCCACCTAATGGACGATACTTCTCATCCACCAGGGCTGGAATTACATTTCAGGGGTCCCTAGGTACAGCAGATGCAACGTCTCTTTGTGCCACGTCATTTTGTTTTCTAATTTCCAACGCGAAACGTATAAATTTGTGTTATGTATTTTTGCAATCATAAATAGAGGAAACATTTAACTTAAATGGGTGTAGTGATTTTAAACGAAAAATTCGGTATACACTAATCTGTATAAATCAATCATTCATTTATATATGTAAATGTCTTTTCATCAGATATTTTGCTCTGCGAATGAACATATATTTTTACGATCCATATCTTTTGAAAGTGCATTTCGATTGTCAACAGAGAGGAAGCCCATTGAACCTTCTTGAAATATAGATGCTAGGAGGGTTTTTTTTTTATTTTTCTTTAATTTGAAACGTATATCTAATTTTTTACGTGAATAAGTAAGATGCTAGAACAGAATTCTGGAGACCCTATTAGGTTGGCATCCCTAGGCAAATGCCTAAAGTGCCTTAAGAAAAATTCGGTCGTGCCATCCACACAGAGCAAGACTGACAACCATTAATTACCTTGGGGAAGAGAGTATCCAGGGAATAACGTGACCTGCATTCTCTCCGGATCTCAATCCAATAAAACATCCATGGAATACCTTGGGGAGATCAAACACCCACTCCCCAAATTCTCCAGAATCTCAAATCAGTTTTTATTTCTCAGTAGATTTTATTGTCCTTCCATTCTCTTTGTTGCCTTATTGAGGGAATGAATCAACGTTGTCAGGTATGCATTACCTCTGGACGGATGGTACGTCCCCTATTGACTATATACTTTGCATTCAAAACCATCCTCCAACCCCTAGGCTGCGACTGTACACGAAGGTTGCCTGATCACAAATTTGTAAAAAAAATCGTTGCCAAATATTTTTTCTGAATTCTGTACTCAACCCTAGTGTTCGGATACTTTTTTTTGAGCAACTGTACACGAAGGTTGCCTGATCACTAATTTCTAAAAAAATTGTTGCCAGATATTTTTTCTGAAATCTGTAATCAAACCTAGTATTCGGATACTTTTTTGAGCGATTGTACACGAAGGTTGCCAGATCACTAATTTCTAAAAAAATCGTTGCCAGATATTTTTTTCTGAATTCTGTACTCATCCCTAGTGTTCGGATACTTTTTTTGACCGACTGTACATGAAAGTTGCCAGATCACTAATTTCTAAAAAAATTGTTGCCAGATATTTTTTCTGAATTCTGTAATCAACAATGGCGTTCGGATACTTTTTTGAGCGATTGTACACGAAGGTTGCCAGATCACTAATTGCTAAAAAATCGTTGTAGAAAAATCGTTGTAGTAAATTAGGCTGCATAGGCGCCTACTTTTAACTTTGACCACGAATAGTTATATCCAGAGCTGGATATAGGGGTAAGGGGTCTATGCCCCCCTAATCCTCGTGCTAATTGAAGTAAAAAATTATAAACTTGCAATTACACGAAAGTTTTCAATTTCCACGTTCTTTAGATTTTTCCGATTCGATTGAGCCTCTTTTCATATACGAATATTTCTATGACTTTTCGCGGAAAAATGATAGAAAAATGATCGTTTGTTTTGATGAGAACTGTGAAGAGTAAAAAATCACACAATTTATTTAAAATTTTCACTCGTGTTCAAAATTGTATATCACAAGTTATTAATAATGTTTGCACACTTCTCAAATGTAAGCATTTTCTCTGAATAGTAGTGTTTGCCCTTTATTGAATGTTTTAAAATACTACTTATAATTTCGACATAATAAACATGTCAGTTTTCCCAGTTGTTTTAGAAATTCATTTGCTTTTACCTGGCGCTTGCAGTTACTGCTTGCATTAACTGAACACACGAGAATCAGTGAAGCAGACCTATGACACTACCTCAGCACAGACTGCAGCATCTTTCTCCATTCAGCGTTGCCAACCTCAACTAAATCAAGAATCACACCTTGACTTAAAAATTGTTGACTTCCCTATTTCACTATTCTATGCGTACCGACTTGGATTCTGTTTTCTCCGACACACACTGCAAAATATAATTTGTGTTTTTTAAATTATAAAATGACACGAGGGCGGAAAGATACACTTGCCCTCGTGCCTAAATCAACACCGGGGGCAAATCACCCAAGTGGTGTCGCCCAGTAGTGTCGGCGCCTATGTTACGGTATATGAAAACCATTTTAGTCCAAATTCTCACGATCGATCACAATATTGCATATTTATCTTCTTGTGAAATTTGATGAATTTGTCTTAATATATTTCGAGATATACGTATTTCATTCATCCATGTTTAACTTTTGACGAGTAGTGCATTATAAAACATTAACTGATCACTCAGCTACTCCACGTGAAAAAGAAGGCACTTATGCTTTTTCCTAGATAATAACTATACTAATAATGAAACAAATCATTCGATCTGCGAAGATAATTGAACATTTTGTGGACATACCATTCATTCACTCATTCTCTTTCTCCTCCCAGCCTTTTTCTATTCTCTCACTCACTAACTCATTCACTCTTTCCTTTTATTCTCCTTTGTTTACTTTTTCACTCGCTCATTTACTCATTCTTCTCGTTATCCCCTTTATTTCCTTCGCCCTCTCTTCCACTAATTCACTTATTAACTCTTTCACTAATTCACTTACTTAATAACTCTTTCACTAATTCACTTACCTAATAGCTCTTTCACTAATTCACTTACTTAATAACTCTTTCACTAATTCACTTACCTAATAGCTCTTTCACTAATTCACTTACCTATTAACTCTTTCACTCACGCTTCTGTACAGTAATCTATCGCTCATTCATTCAATCTCCCTTACACCTTCTTCTTACTTTCCATTTTCTTTCATTCATTCCCCCTTCCTTCCCCCTCTCTTCAGAGTTGAGATTTGTCTCTGGAAAACCCTATCCTCTGTCAGAAAAGGGACACCGATAAGCTTGGAAAGCCGCCGTCCGTCGGATGAGATGTTAAGCCGTGGCTCCATGTTCACATTAAGAACAGAATATGCACATTGAAGAACACCCATGATAGCCTTAACTGGAGGCGTACATCTCTCACCTAATAGCTGTCCAGTAGATCTCCTTCCCAAACCTTAACTCTGAGCCTCTGGGGTCATTTTAATCTGGCCAAATTTAGCCCATTATGTGCAAAAAAAGTACTGCTCAGAGGTAAAACAATCCTAAATCGATCGAATTCTAAATTCGTATGGTATCGTTTTATATCGAAAAATAATATAAAAACAGAAATAACTTTGAAGAGAACATTTGAATATTTATCAGGATGGCATCACTGTGGTGTGTCTTCCACTCCTTTAACGGTGGAGGTCTCTCGATTGCCCTCTCAACAAAGCCGTTCCTTCACTCAGACGTAAAATAACCTAACTTGAAAGAATTCGTACTAAGCTTATTTAGCACGACCATCTTCAAAGTTATGAGACGGACAAAAAACAATTGTTTAACCACAAATTTAAAAGTGGTTAATGAACCTGTCACTTCCATACGATGATCTCGAATGAAAACAACAACATACGCTTTTCGTAGCCAAAATAAAAAATAAAAAATCTAAAGCAAAAACATATTATTTGGGCCAAAACGTTTCACGTGATGAAACCTCAAAAAGGAAATTCGTTACTTCAATCCAGTTTGCCATTTAATCAATCGATGCTAAAGCGCACGACGATTTTAATGTAGTCCGTCCGGCTTAGCGTTTTATTACTTGCAACCTGTTATAGTTTAAGTCAATTTGGGATTGCTCGACTCATAGAATGTTTATTTCGACTAAATCATGCAGGGAAAACTAGCTCAGCACAACGATTATCAGGCAACGCTTGGCTGGGTTTTCATTTTCTTTGTTATTCAGTTGTTCAAAGATGTCTCTGACCTCAGAACTTTGATAGGCATGCATGTAGTTAAAATATAACATAAACATATTCTGTAAGCTAAGCATTTATTTTTAGTGTATGAATGGTTAAAAATATTTTAGTGTTATTTGGGCTTCTGTGTATGAATGGTTAAAAATATTCTTAACCTCTTTGAAAACAAAAGAGCGATCTTAACTAATATATATGAGGTCAGACTTTATTGAGATCAGAAAAATTTAAATTTCAAATATTTCTTTTAATTGTCAAAACAAATAAGTAAATATATAAATTATTTTCTCATTATAATTTCAACCTTTTCATCAGTCTTTACAAATTAAAAATAAGCAACATGCGTTTTTTTTTATTATTTTTACGCATTCTCTAATTTTTCTAAATGAATGGCTTTTTCGCGTTTATAATGTTTCCCACGAACAGTCAGTTTCTACTAGTTATTTTTCGTTCCAAATAGCATCAACATTTTAGCTCTGTCATGAAATTATTATAATTAATAACATAAAAAGAAACTAAACGATTAGCAACGTGTAGTTCTGTACATATATATATATCTTATGATGCATCAGAAAACTGTTTCCTGAAATCGAGCTAGGATGGTAGTGGGCTCAAAAAAATGAGCCCGAATTTTTTTTCCGTAACTAATGTTAAAGTCTCAGGATATGCGCACAACTGTATTGAAATGGATTACAGAGTGCACACAGACTTCACTGAAAGGAAGAACAGGACACATGTCCAGATTCAGATGGTACTTAGCTACTTAGACAGCCTCATATTGAAGATATAAAAAAAACTATCCACAAGTAGTTGCTTGCCACAGAGGTCCGACAGGAGACTGTCAATATAATGAGCAGTGGTGGAAATGTGGTGGGACGCGATAAGAAGACGTCCCACTAGTTCCGGATTTGAAAAAAGTAAAATTTTAAAAGAAAAGCGGATATGTTACTCCGAACTTTGGTCTGCTACTTTGAGTGTTAATTTCTGTAAACAAGGTTTTTGGGAGTGGGAGGGAGGATGTCATATAATCGATATTCTGCTACCCTCCTACTTCAAAAATCTTATTTTCAGCCCTGAGAAGATCTTTGAGGAAACCGAGAACTCAACAGAAATATCCATACCTTACGTAGGGAGGGAACCGAGGTCCATTTCATCAGTTGCCAAGAGGCAGTAGCCATTCAGCCACCATACTCATGGTTTATTGGCAACAAAAAAATCGCCAACATTCCTTTATTAATCAAACCACTAAAATTCTTATTTGTCTTTTAGTAATTACCTCTGTATATTAGCCATTTCTAATCCTAACGATCTTAAAAATTTTCCATACTCTCATTATGGTTCTCACAAAATATGTCTAAATTTTGAATCCACTCACAATAAGAGGCCTTATTTTAATTTCTCCTCGGTTCTCCATTGATAATTTTCACAATTCCGCCAAACGTTTGGCGCGAACTTACTTCACCTCTCCATTTAAACTTTCATAGAAGCAGAGAGGACATCGACCACGACATTCACAAAGCTATTAACCCAGTCCAATGGCAGGTAGAGACGTATTATTTTACCTAACACAGTGTCATACATCCCGAACCCGTGTAAGAAATTTGGGACCAATCGGTCAAGTATCTATGGAAATACAGGGCGCCGAAATTGGTTGAAACGGAGATAAAACTTTCTCAGTAATTTGTGTAGTAATATTGAAGCTATTACACGCTACTGCAAATTTAATGAAACCAAAAAAAGTAGAAACTCGTTTTAACTGGCTTAATCTACTTGTTGTATTATTATCATTCTAAATCCAGCACAAATTTTTTGATTGTACATTATGTTATTGACGATGTATTTTAAATTATTAACTGATAAGATGATATAAATTTAAATCTTAAACCGAGTATCATTTCTTCTACAGGTTCGAAGATGACTCATGGCAGCAAAGGATTATTGCTTCTGATTTTCATGTTGGTCTTCCTCCCTTCTTGCATCCCATTAGAAAAAGTGAACACATCACAGGATGTCAGCAAACTAGGTCCTTTTGAGCTTCTCGTCCAAACGGTCACAGAACCAGAAAATCTTATCCGAATCTTCGAAGGACTTGACCTGTCATTCCAGATGCTCCGAAGTTGGGGGAGGACAGGAAGAGCGTTGCTGAAACTTCCCTTCACGAATCCATTTCATTTCAATAACTACGATGCGGTGGAGCTTGAACCTTGGAGGAGAAGGTTTTACACACGAGTCCCCACCAAGTCTTCCAGAGAGGCTCCACGATTCATAAAGATGTTTGACTATAAGCCAAAATTCTTTCATTATTTCTACACGGCAATGCCATCCGTCGGGTCCAAGATAGGAGATAAGTCTCGCGTTTCTTGGGATGAAACGTCTTCTGTCGGAACGGATGATGCTTCGTATCAACAGGATTTAAACAAAGTCTTAGACAGAAGAATGATGACGATCCAGCATCCTTTATACAGAAGGAAAAGGTCAACGACAAATAAACAAGTCAGACTTCATTGGAGCTTTCCCTCTCTGCATAGATTGGCTATCTTCAGAAACCCAGAGCACGTAGCGAAGATCGAAAAAATTGTTGATTTTTTGAACGAGGCTTTGGGAGACCTGGATGAATTCATCGGTGAAGATAACGAAGGACAAAAGCAAAGAAAATTCTAGTTACTTTAGTAAAGTTTTATTCAATTAAGAGTATTTATGAACCTATGAACCGAATTAAGCACCGTAGTTTCACTACCTGACTGTTGATTGGCTTTTTAAAGATAATGCACTTAATCTGAAAGATATAAAAAATACAGTAGTAATGATGTAGTGGTATGGAGAGCACTGTTTTCAATTAAGCAGTGTTCATTCTATTATAATGCATCAGTCTCCTAAAGTCATATCTATTTGTTCTAAAAACCTGTCCATATACGCCATGAGTGTTCATTTTTAATGGCATTTCTTCCATGATTGATGTGTGGTAATTATGTTTTTGCCTTTTCGTGTATAACTGTGTGATTTCTATTTTGTGGAAACTTTGTTGTTTCTCATATTTATCATATTTCAATTCTTTCGCTTCCTCTTGCATATGAAATTTTTTTCAGTAATTCTTCAGTCTCGCATATGAGAACCAAGATATGAATGTAAATAGAAAATGGCTATACTTAAAGTGATGTTATTAAAAACCTCTGCAGCCTAAAAGAAGTCTAAGATAGTTTCTTAGACAGATGTTTACGCATTACTGAAGAGTATTGTTTAAAAATATATTTTCCCCAAACATACTGCCAAACAGTGTAGTTATGATATGTGACAGCGTAGAAAAAGTAATAGAAGTTATGATATTAGACATTAGATCAGTGGTTCTCAAACTGGGGAGCGGGAAGATATTTCAAGGGATGCGCAAGGATGTAAAATTATTTGTGTTTCTTTTTAGATTTAAACTATGAATTCAAATTGTCGTTAAAAGTAGGATTGGCTGAGGATAAACGAGAGGTAAGAAGGCGTGAGGGTTTCTTAAAAATCAAAATGGGGCGTGATGCCGAAAAGTTGGCGATACTCTGCTTTAGATCAAACTATTTTGCATCCCGATACTGAAGACCAGATTCTTTAAATATTTCCAATAATCGAATTTTTAGGGCTTAGATCATGTGACCAAAAGGTTAGGTTGTTGGGTTGTTTTACCTCGGAGCGGCGCTTTTTGGAATACCATGGGCTAAATGACCAGGTCACAAGGATCCCGAAGGATCAGAGAATGTTGGGGGAGGGGACCTACTGGAACAGCTGTTAGGAGACAGATGTAGCCTCCCGTCAAGGCCATCCAGCGTGTTCTTTAACGTGCACAGGATATGGCTCTGCAGCACACGGAGCCACAGCTTAACGCCCCATCCGACGGACGGCGGCCTTTCCAAGCCCATTGGTGTCTCCTACTGACCGTGGGCAGGACGGGGAGTTTTGCGGAGATAAGTCTCAACGCTTACCCAGCTGGGACTCGACCCTGGGAACTGCAGATTACGAGACTGGCGCGCTACCGACTGAGCCAACCCCAAAAGGTTAGGCATCTGCAATCTGTTGCATTGTCTGAGAGTGATGTAGGTGTCAATAAGTTATTAACGGATGCCGTAGAACAACTTTATGCATTACGATAGTGTTGTCCCAGCATTGGCGTTGTTGCAAGGAAGGTGTGAGATTAACAAACAATCCATGATAATGTGCCCCATTCACAGAGGGCGTTTTTGATTTCCTGATAGCACTTCCTCAAGAACAAAAAATTCCACGCATGAAATTTGCGTTGAAGCCACAACCCACAGCAACCTTTGCAGTGGTTGAGTATGGGTTTCAAGTAACTGGGTTATGAAAGGCATCTGTGACAATTCACTGTGCCATTTAAGTGGAAATTGGCTTCATCACTATGTAGGATGTTTCGTTGCCACTTTGCATCAACCTCGAGAGAGAGCAGAAATTATATTGCAAACGCATAAGCAGTCATGCGATGCCGACGATTTAATAACACAATTTCTCAAGTAAGGAACAATGTTTTATGGTTATCACCACCAAAATTCATTAATCACCTTAAAGTTATCGAATATTGCGATGATCGTGTAATAGCACAATCAGAGCACAGGCCTACAGGAAGCTCATTAGTCTCCTTTATCGATTTAAATGCCTCACTGCTATTGACATCGAAAGCTCAACTAAAGAAAAATCCTATTAAAGGTACGGAATACTTGGAACGCCAAGAGTTTGAAAGCTACAAATATTGCATGCACCGAAAAAAAGACAATATTTTTTACTAGTTAAACCCACGCCGAAAGTTTGGCGCAAAACCTGTGTTCATTGATTCTCTTCCCATCGATACGTTCCTTCCTTGTTTTCCTCCGTTAACGTACTATCCAGTCACAATTAAATCCCGACAGAAGTTCGGCGCCAAACACATGTCCATTGATAATTTTATTCACAATATACTATTCCATTCACAAGGTTTGCAATGGCAGCGACCCAAGAAATTTCGAACACTTTTTAAGGGATCAGTTCGTCACCTTGGCAGCTAGAAACCCGATATGCTACTTCAACAGAGTCAGAACTAATTGGAATTTCCCCACCCAATTGGACCGATCGCTCAAGTGGCCTTGGAACCACGGGGAAACTGCCAATTTCTGTCACCGATGTCCTCCCCCCAGCCCGTTCGTTCGCCCCGGGATTATGGCTATTACATAATATGATATTTCCTGGTGACGTGTTCTGAATCTTTTCATTTTATTTACCGCATTCCAAAAACTTTTACTTACGAAATATCTCTCCATAGGTTTATCTTTTATTCGAGTTGTATCAACGACTCGAATAAAACGACATTTTAACGACATTTTAATTTTAGCCATATTGTATATCTTAAGAGTATTTTGAAAGGAAAATGTTATCGTTTCATTATAACTTTATTAATTCTATAATGATCTGAAGAGATCATTCTCATCCGGTATGAACAATGTTACGAAATTTATTGCAACATCGTTTTGTTTATAGAATTAATAAAGTTATAATAATGCGCACCTACAATTAATTTAACTTATATTAAAAAACGTTTCACTTTTTGGCATTTGGATAAACAGCAGACGAAATAAAAACATTTTTATGCTTCTATTAAAAAAAGTTAAAAACCTTTTTGTTGCATGTAAATAATTAAATAATTTTAAAAGAAATAATATTACCAATTGCAAAGTAATAAATTTTAAAATATTATTAATAAAAAAAATTACTCTTTAGTCATAGTTATTTTCATAAGTAGGAAAAGTTTACTTGACTTTTTTCTGTAGGAGTTCCATGAAAACGCATCAATATTAAGTACAAGTTTTACTTTTTATACCAAATATTTACTCTGTATCATTTTCTTAGTTTTAAGATTTCGTGCCAATTATATCTCAAACATTCAGCAAAAAAAGTAAATTCACGGAATTTTCAGAAATATTCGTATTAATTCCGTTGAGCTTTCACAAGCAAGTACTCATTAAGAACTCATCTAAAACGTTCTGAATTCCTCAGCTGTGGTTTATTACATTCTAAAAAATGAACTAAAAGTACAATACAATAATATTATTAGAAGAAGATTTATTTGTTTATTAGGAATAAAGGTACAGTTGCTCAAAAAAAAGTATCCGAACACTACGGTTGATTACAAAATTCAGAAAAAATATCTGGCAACGATTTTTTTTAGAAATTAGTGATCTGGCAACCTTCGTGTCTCGTGACAGACGAAATAAAAACATGTGTCTCGTGACACGAAGGTTGCCAGATCACTAATTTCTAAAAAATCGTTGCCAGATATTTTTTCTGAATTTTGTAATCAACCGTAGTGTTCGGATACTTTTTTGAGCGACAGTACTCCCATTATCAAACATAACCTAGAAGCTCTCTTAGGCTTGTTCGGGTTTTTCATATAGAGTAAAAACACACATACACACAACGATCCCATCTCAGGATTCGAACCCAGACCTCTGCATCTGCAGTGTCACAGCGAGACAACAGAATGTATAGAATAACTGTTCTACCATATTTTGTCAAAACGCAGCAATGTTAGATCTCATAGAGATGTCACAAAGGAAATATGCATTAACTGAAATCAGTAAAAAAGAAAGAGAAATAATTAGTTTTGCCACGTGTATCTTGGAAATGAAATTCAAAATAGCGAGTATTTTTTTTATTTTTGAAGAATCATTCTCTCTTTCCAGATAATTTTATTAGTTTCTTTTATCGTCAAGTGCCAATAAACTATAAACCATTAAATGAAGAGAAACAGTAGTTTGTGATTGTCTTAATTTTTTATGTCGTTTTTTATTTATTTGTCTGGTGTGTCTGGTTAAAACTTGAGATGGAAATGTAAGAATTATAGCGTGTATCGTGTGGAAGAAATAAAAGTACGACTATGTTCAAATAATACATTGTGTATGTGAAATAATGTCGGTTTAAAATGTATGTGAAAAGTAACCACAGAATGTCTCTGCCGGGCAAAGACATTACACAAGGTTATTTTGCATTAGAGCGTTAGTTTTAGTGAACTTGAATTCTTCAAATTAATGAAAATCACGTAAAATATATCTGATAAAAATAAATGCTTTTTACAATAAATATTGGTTTAGTGCTTTTAGTTTTGAAATTTAGAAAACTTTTAAATTGAAAATAAAATTAAGAACGTCTTATTATGGGTCCAAGGAGATTAAAAACAAATCGTGGAACAAATCTTCTACTTTTTAAATGATAAATCCTTTACTCAATTCGTATTGCTTTTAATGTAAAACAAATCGCCACCAGTTTTTATGAAAGAAATCCGTCTAAGCTCCCAGTCTTCTTTTGAAATTAATGCACATTTAATAGGAAATTAATTTTAGTAGTGATTTTACATGAGAGATCACTAAAACATCTATATTTGAGGTGCTTTGAAAAAGAAATTTTTGCATACCTTCTGATTCATCAATAATTCTTTTATATAATATATACTTATTCAATCGTCCTCCACGTTTTGACCCTGCCCAACCAAAATGTCAAAGAGTGTCCATATTATATCAACGGGAATCTAAATTCGAAGCTCTATAATTCAAAAATATGCATTTAATGGGGAAGATGTGACTGAAGATAAAGATCACAATCATATCTATTTAAATCTCGATTTTCAATAATATTCGTTCAGTATTTAAAGAGCTATACAAGCTAGACTATTTCATAACAGTAATGCGTCATAAAATCGCAGAACTGAATTAAAAATAAATAATAAATGCTGTTCAGTTTGAGTAATGATTATTTCAACATTGCACAATCATAAATGACTTTTATAAAACAACATAATTTATTGTTAAATATTCCAGCTTCCATGCTTTTTAAATACTGAACGAATAGTTGTCGAAAACTGAGATTTAAATGGATTTGATTATGATATTTAATTTATATACCATCGCATTTTCCCATCAAATGCATATTTTAGAAATTACTGAGCTTCAAAGTTAGACAACATGGAAATTCTATGATATTTTGGTAGGGGAAGTGAAGACAGAAAGAGTTTTGTAACAATTGTTTACAAACTTTCCCCATTTTTTTCAGGTGCAAAAAAAGTAGGGCAAAAATTACAGTTTTACCGTATAGCAGTCCTTACGTCATACGCTTTCATTTGAATATAACTAGTTAAAAAAAGATCTCCATTCTATTACTTTTGGGAAGAAATTATAGGAGATAATTTTTAACAAGTACTTATGACACTACTCACATTATAAACTTGCATTTGATGTTCCCTTGCTATTTTTGTCCCTAGGTTGGGAAGGTGGAATACTTTATTCGACATATCCACTCACAAACAAATGAAAAGCAAAAAGCAATTAAAATTTGATAAAAATATGATTCATTTAGTGCTTTCATTTTAAAACTCATTCACATTCTGATTTTCGAAGACTATTTTTCTACAAACAGTTTTCGAAGAAATTAAAATTACAGTTTTCGAACCAGAAAAAAATTTAAGGCTCCCTTTCTGAAGAAACAACTGAATTTAGGAGCATCACTCTCTTCTTGAGTTGCATTAACGCTAAACCACGATAGAGAATTATTTTTACGTGAACCGTTTAATTTCATTCAAATCTAAACCAAGAAGATGCAGTAATGAGAATCCGAGAAGTTATAATAATATAAAATGTTGTCTCAATTACAACAAAAATATGTTTAAATAACCAAAAAAAAATGGATAATTTGTCACTTGGCTGAATAATCGACAATCACAGGTAAGCACCCTGGAGGATATATACATGAGATAAGCATAGAGGAAACATTTTCCGTTTTTTCTTCTATACCTATCTAATGTCACTTGGCAGATTTCAAAATTAGATCAAAAATATGCATGGAAACGCACAAAATAAAAGGCATTGAAAAGAACAGTATTATTGTAAAAAATATTGTGACTTCACTAAAATCGAGCTGGTAAGTAATATCATATATTTGGGTTTATATTTTGACAGCATATTTCGTTGGAACACACGTATGCGAAACATTTGTGTAAAGTTAAGAATATGTGTAGCCAAACTATACAGTAACAATATGCAATAGATACAAGCACATGGATATTATTTTACATAAACCATTTGTGAGTTGGTTATAAAATACGGCATAACTGCGAATATAACAAATATTAAAAAGATAGAATCAATTCAATCCTCAATAATAAAATTGACATCACTTATATTTAAACGTAGCATATTAAAGACAAACAAAGCGAGATTTTAAAGCTTTTATCATTCAGTAACTTATAAAAGTATAATATGCTATTCCCCTACCTCCTTGACAGTACATATATATTAATTAAGTTATAATCTAATGAGAATAGACACAAAATCTAAACACAACAATTTCTGCTCTTTTTTAATTCAATTAGATAATTAGGAAATAATGTTTCTGAACAATTTGCAAAGATATAAAATGTAGACTCAAAGAATTCTTAAAAGTGGTACGAAATAATGTTTAAAAAAATACAATTAGCCTAAATATATTAACATTTTTCTTTTTCCTTTTTAAATATGGAATAATAAAAATGATTAATATATATATATGTGTGTGGATGCAATAATATTTACTCAAGGGACCTGGGTTCGAGCCCCGGGTTAAGGCATGGCTGTTTGTGTCGTTTTTTTGCTGAGGGCCAGCCATCCTCTCAGACCTTCTGCTATGGCATAAAAAATGACAGGCTCCTGTCAGACCTCTGTGGCAAGCAGCTGCTTGAGGGGGTATTTATTTTTATTTTTTATTATATTTATTCCTTAATCCTGCAGATATACTCATTGTATTGCAGATCAATTGGAGGTACCCAGATAGAGTAGAATATAGTAGATCCCCTGAAAATGCTAGTAAGGTAAACTTTTGCATATTTCACGCATTTTTCACGAACATTTTTAACAGCCTCTAAAAACGAAGAGAAAAATATTATACTACTGCAAAGGAAATTCATCCTTTATCATTTTCCGACTCGAGCGTAGTTTTCTCCTCTCCCCTCCTCTCTTATTTTTGTTTACATACAGATCTCATTATAACTAATGATTACCAATTGTATGGTGGGAAAAAGAATGCAAAAAATTTTCAAAAAGATTTAGAAGATTTCAAAAAATTCCCTGTGCAAAATTCACCTGCATTGTTACGAATGCGTTATAACGGATTTCAGTGATTTGAACACCGAACTGTTTCTCTTTTACTCGTGAATCGTGTGGGTTCTAGATTTTTCGACATGTGACGAACATTGGTAGATTGGTAGTGAGTTGTTATAGGTTGTTTAATCTCTGAGCGACGCTTTTGTGCACAGCACTGGACTTATGGCCAGGTCACAAGGATACCAAAGGCTCAGAGAGTGTTAGAGTACGTGGTGCACTGGACAGCTATTAGGAGACAGATGATAACGTTCTTTCAAGGCCATCCGATATGCTCTTAACGTGCACAAGGTACCACGGTTTAACGTCCCATCCGGCAGCTGGCAGCCTTTCCAATCTCAACGCAGTTGGGACTCGAACCTAGTAACTTCAGCTTAGGAGCCTATCGCGCTACCGGCTGAGCTAAGTGGATTTAACGGGGTGCCCGCTGCCACTACGTCATTGTATACTAGAGATATGTTTGGGCTCAAATTTTCCACCCCGAATAAAATGCTGAGAGGTATTTTTTTGCATACAATGGACTAAATGGCCAGTGCGCAAGGACCCAAGGTCTCAGAGTAGGTTGGGAAAGGGAACCACTGGACAGCTATTAGGTGGCAGGTGGGATTCTCCCGTCAAGGCCATCCAGCATGTTCTTTAATGTGCACAGTGTATCGCTCTCCTGTACACATGGCCACGACTGTACGTCCCATCCGATGGACGGCAACCTTTCCAAGTCCATTGGTGTCCCTATATCACAGAGAACAGGGGGGGGGGGGTTAGTGGAGTTAAATCTCGAAGCTGACACAGTTTAGACTCGAACGTAGCAACTGCATCTTACGAGCCTGGATTCGATACTAGATCGCCGCTCTAGTATAAACATTTTCTCTACATATCAATGACCTTTTTTTTTTTGAAAAATGCATGTAATATACCTATGTTTTATGTTTTTATCACTTCTTACCAGTTTCTAGCATTTTCAATAGAAGGGGGGGCATAGTCTCCTTGTTTTCTCGACGGGGGAGTCATACCCCCCTCCCCACTTCATCTGGGATTGATACGGATTTACGGATTCAATCGAGTTGACATTATCACATGTCTTCTTGCAGGATGATAATACAATTACCGTTGTTTAGTTGTCACGCGCTATTATATGACATTATTATTATCCCGCAGACAGCCCAGAAATGATTGAAAGGGCATTATATTCGCATATATATCAAATCGTCCGGCAGCTGTCAGTTTTTCTTTTTATTTGGTTGCCATGTTAGATTCACTTAAAGTTGCATCAATGCAATCTGCACTTTATGACGTCACGCTCGCTGTTCTTCGTTCCCTTCGCGTTGTGCTCGTACTTCGCCATTGTCTGCCGCGTCAAATTCGTAAAATGAATGCCACCGAGAAGCGGACCTGGGAACAAAAAAAACTAGATCCTTAAAAAGAGTAATTGAAAAATTAATGCTCCCGAACCGCTTTTGTGTGCGATGTATTTGCCAGACTGCAAGATAATGGCACTCGTCACACGTCAGATACAAAGAGGGATGAGACTGTTTTGCGTTCTAATTACATTCCTGATGGCGAAGATCTGTATTGAAACGCTTCCCAGAGAGTTTGGCCAAATTCCCATTCGTCTCTCCATTGGTAGATCGAATTTGCAGCCTATTTGTTTTCTCTGGATCCTATAATCGGTTCTCATTGCAATAAAGAAAGTTGATTTTTAAATTTATTGTTCGACCTTTAATTAAATTATTTAAATGGATAATAAGGAAGATAGATTGAACTCTGGCTTGGGATAAAACTTGATCGCTGTGTTTGTCAGTTATTGAGTGCGGAAACAGCAAAAAAAATGAATGTTTTAGGCATTTTTGAGGTGATCTAATAATGTCAGTGTCTGAATCATGTGTTTTTAACGTTATAAACACTAATCATCGGAATTAAGGCAACAGACTCGTTTTATAGAAAAGCAACAAAAAGCTTTATGTATGCAGATTTAAATCTTACCCTGCAACTCAGGTATATTTCCGCTGAATATATACATTTTGCATTCTTATTAGATACTGTTTCATCTGAAGTTACATTATTCCTAAGGTAAATAGAAACACGAAATTATATAATAGATAAAGATATTTACAATACTTCAATCGAATATTTAAAATAGAATCAGAAAAGAGAAGAACACCGTATTTGCATTTTAAGAAAACGTATGGTCGTCAAATATGGTATGTATTCTTCTTCTTTCCGTTCTAGTGGCTTTCAAAAAATATGATAAATCTCCTACTTGCAAAATTTAAAGACCGCAACGGTGGCAAAAAATAACACAAACGTATACAGGGTGTAACATAAATGCGCGTCACAAAATCAAGGACGTATTCTAGGGACTATAAGAATGAAAAAGTCTTATAAACATGTATCTAGAAACGCTTCATATGGAAGTATGGCCATACAACTTATGTTGCATCCTTGAAAGGGAATATAAACCTCGGTTCGGCGTAATAATGAACACTGAACGTTAAACGATTCCCGGAGTGGTCCTAATGGCTTCCCATACATTTTCAGGTCATTGTTAAAGTTCTACTAGGTCCGGAACATCTGTTTCATACACCAAACTTTTTAAAAATATCCCACAGAAAGCAATAATGTCCGTATTCGTGCGTGCCATATAAAAGGACCACATGACCTATCGACCTCGATGGAAAAACGACGTCGAGGTGGGCTCTCGCTGGCCCACTGAAATGTGCAGTTTCATCATCTTGCATAAAATACAATTTAGTCGGAAGATGCACATCCTCGAGAAATCCTGGAAAAACGAGTATTTGTTGTGTGCGTACGGATAGACTCAGGAACATTGTAGTTGGGTTGTTTTACCTCTGAGCGGCACTTTTTTGCACACCATGGGCTAAATGGCCAGGTCACATGGACCCCGACGGCTCAGAGAAGGTTGGGGGAGGGGACCCACTGGAACAGCTGTTGGGAGAGGAGACAGATGGTAGCCTCCCGTCAAGGCCATCCAGCGTGTTTTATATGTATGGCTCTCCCGCACACGGGGCCACGGCTTAACGTCCCATCCGACGGACGGCGGCCTTTCCAAGCCCATCGGTGTCCCCTACTGACCGTGGGCAGGGCGGGGAATTTTGCGGAGATAAATCTCAGGAACATTGTAGTAAATGAAAGCTATTCGAACAATTGTTGTAAAATAACGTGTATCATACCTCCAAATAAAGAGTTTCGGGAATACATTTGTATGATGTTTTTCACTTTTGGGCCACAGAATAAAAATATGAATTACACTTCAAGCAACTTCTTGCTACATACGACTGACAGGAGTCTGTCAGTATAATACGCCATACAGGGTGTTTCAAAACTCTTTGTACAAATTTCAATGGGAGATAGGGAACACCAAGACAAACCTTTTTCGTCTAAGAATATATGTCCGCTAACGTAACCTTACGGTTCTCGAGGGCACTGTTTGGCGGTGCTGCAATTGGCTAGAGGGGCGAAGTGGGAACGGAGAACGGACTTGTGTTTGCCGTCGGCATTCGTAAATCAGACACATTACGTGTAACATGGAGTGTTTCACGACTGCTGAGATGGCTGACATGTATCTGGCGTATGGGGTCCCCAATGGAAATGGAAGAGCTGCTGTGAGGTTGAACCGACAGTGCTTTCCAAACAGACGTGTACCAAACCACCAAACATTTGAGCATTTGCACCAGCAACTGTGAAAAACTGGAACATTCCAGGCAAACATGCATGACACTGGTTGGGAGAGAACCATGCACATTCCTGACATGGAAGAATTCCTACAAAATCAAATTAATAAAGAAAATCAATACCTACGGCGGATTGAGGACAATCCAGGCACAAGCATGGGAGCTGTTGCACATACCCTCGTTGTGAACCACGCTCTCGTGTGAAGAGAGTTGCACGAGCATCAGCTACATTCATTTCATCATTAGAGAGTACAGACATTGCAAACTCAGGATTACCCTCTTCGTGTGTAATTCATGTGCTGGTTTCTGCAGCAGACTGCGGTGCAGCCTGATTTTCTGGCTCATGTGCTCTTCTCAGATGAGGCCTCTTTCACACGTGATGATTCTCACTTTAAAGTGCACAGTTCTCACGTTTGGGCGCACGAAAATTCACATGCCACAATGCGCATGGTCATCAACGTTTCGCCGTCATTGTTTGGGCAGATATCGTCCATGACATTTTGATTGGGTCATACCTGCTGCCTCCCCGACGCAACGGGTAGATTTATCGGGTATTTCTTGAAGAAACGTCGCCGGGACTGTTGGAAGATGTTCCCGTGGCTATTCGCAGACGAATGTGGTTTCAACACGACGGGGCGCCAGCACTCTTCAGCAATCATGTACGAGATTATTGAACGCCACTTTTGGGGACCGATGGATGGACTCATCCGCCTGGCCACCAAAATCGCCCAATTTAACATATATCGATTTCTTCCTCTGGACACACATGAAGAACCTCGTATACAAGACTCCCATTGACTCAGATGAAGACCTCGTCGCAAGAATCGCTGTCGCCGCTGCAACTGTTCGTGAAATTCCAGAAATCTTTCAACATGTACGGTAATCAATGTTTCGATGCTGTCATGCATGCAATGCTGTTGCAGGTCGCAACTCTAAGCACCTTCTTTAAATAAATTTAATTTGTTCACACTTCTTTCCATTCATTTATGTACCAGCTCCACGATATTTCTGTCAGCGCCCCACTAGCACCGAAGGGCTACTCAGCGGACATACATTCATAGACGAAAAATGTTTGTCTTACTGTTCCCTATCTCCCATTGAAATTTGTACAGAGAGTTTTGAAACACCCTGTATGTGTCGCTCTCATACACTACACTCTTTTTATTACACATTTTGGAGTAAACCAGACCTGGTCAAGGCATCAATTGCAGTGCACAAGTGGATCACGAAGCAGCTTTGATTGGACAAGACTTAACAAAATAATACATTTTATCTTATAAAAATACTAATGTATAATTGCGCAAAAAATTTCAAACCAATAGCATCTATTTTCAAAATCTGTTATTATTATTAATTTAATACTGTGAAATTCGTCTGCGTGTGAAATAACTTTGTGCTTTTACTCTCTAACTAGAATCATGTCTTACTCATCTGCCAACCTGTCTTGTCTGTGATTTTCACCTGATTTCAACCACTTATTATGGATGGTGCAATTTCAGTGTCACAGAGTGTATATTCCATATCCCATTTTCTGATATTAGGACAATCCTAATTTTCGTCAGCTCCGTTTTGCCTGTGTAATAGGTGTTCTACCGTAATTCTAAATCAGAAAATTACTGTCACATCTTTGTGCAGCTCCAGTAAAATAAAATTTTGCCCGGAGCAACCAGATGTGTAAGACCGGCTCCCCAAATTTGCCTTTTGCATAAAAACCTGATTCATGACGTTCTCAATACAACTGCTGCAGCTGCCTTCTTAAATGGTATCTTCTTTTTGCGTGTACTAATAGGGTTAGCTCTCGGCCTTCAGAGAAATCATCGCTCCACCCCTTGACCTATTACGTGTTTATGAAGTCGCGTGATGGACTCGACTGACATGTCCTGTTATCGCATGCAGATGAAGACACCCGCACCCAAGGGTATGTTGTTAGTTAATAATCAGAAGTAGGCTTTGGAGATGGAGATGTATAACACACCATCAAGCTGTTTGTCATAATCTAAAAGAGCTTCGCATAATTCAAACGAAGGAAGTTCGTACTGTTTGATGTCAAACAGAATTGGGTTCGATTGTTTTACCTCTGAGCGGCACTTTTTTTTGCACACAAAGGGCTAAATGACCAGGTTACAAGGACCCGGAAGTATCAGAGAATGCTGGAAGGAGGAGACCCACTGGACAGCTGTTAAGAGATAGATGGTAGCCTCCCGTCAAGGCCATCCAGAGTGTTCTTTAACATGAACAGAGTATAGTTCTTCCGCATATAGAACCACGGCTTTAGTACCATCCGATGGACAGCGATCTTTCCAAGCCCATCGCTGTCCCCTACTGACTGAGGGCAGGGCGAGGAGTTTTGTGAAGATAAATCTCAAAGGTAGCCTAGATTGGGACTCGAACCTGGAAACCACCAATTACGAACCTGGCACTCTATCGACAAAACCGCCCCCCCAAAAAAACAGACTAAACGTGGCGTCAGAGGTGGGCAAAACAGTAAACAAACTTTATCCAGTATGATTTACAGTTTTTTAATTGATTAATATTCATTTCATTTTTTAAAATTTATGCGACGCTAAATGCATTTTTTCATCTACTGCTCCCCCATCCCCCCAAATAGGGAATATAAATGAACCGGGGTTCGTAAAACAGAACAGAGTCAAATAATTGTAACAGTTGTTTTTCTAGAAAACTGGTAAACGAAGTATTGAACTTAATGGTAAATTTATACATAATAGTCATTTACTACTTAGACCGAATATTCTTGAGGAACTGAAGAAAATAAAAACTAATCATCATCCTCAAGCAGCCATGGGCTACGGAGGTCCAACCAGACCGTGCAGTTTAATTCTCCAAGTATATCTGTCCTGAGCTACATCTGCTGCATCCAGCCACTGCACACCAATTCTAACAAGGTCCTGAATTTTAAATATAAAAGCTATGTACAGAATTGTTGGTTCTGATTACAAACTTGGCATTATCACAGGTGTAGATCTTGATACGGATGAGAATAATTTGATGTAGTATCTCAGTAACTATAATGTGTATATTTTAAATATACATTGAATTCTAATCTAAAATCAGTTGTCAAAACAGTTATTTTAAACATTTATTTTCTATGGAAATGATAGTATATCAAATTAACAGTTATTTTAACAATTATTTTCTATGGAATTTTACTACATTTGATTTCTATGGAAATGCCAAATAAGGTCAAATTTGGTTTCACTATTCACAACTTTAAAGGAGTATAACATTCCGACGGTATTGTCGGAAATGTAGCAAGTTTGCTCACTCTGTATTATATTCAGATGTAAATTGCCTGTAAAAATCTGCTGGAATGCATTCTTGCAAAGCATGTAATACAAAAGAATATAATTGCCCTAATTGTACTGGAGATGGAGATAAAGATCCGAGTGCTTATGCAACTTGTCCTGCCAAAATAGAAGTTTATGAAGCAAACATTATTAGAAGAAAAGAAATGATCTCTTGGCTAGCGGCACTGAGAAAAGCTCATGATCAAAATATAACTCAGGCAGACAATCCAGAAAGTAGAAGAACTAAGAATAATTGAACTGTGAAGGCACAAGTGAAATCAAACATCTTACTCCCAGGCTGTAGCCATTACTATTACAGAAATAAGCAATAAAAAAATCCAAAGTTCCAAATAATTATTTTTTTTTATAAATATTAATAATAACGAACTTCTATTAAACCTTATTTTGGAACTTATACAATTAATAATTCCAAAATGCCCAGATTAGGACCTAGTTACAAGCTTTATAGAAGAAATAATTCTTCACGATAATGAGAACTACAAATCCGTGTATCTTGCAATGGAATGGATTGAATGGAATGGAATGCAATGGAATAGATTACAAAATAAAAAATAGTCTTATCATGTAATTAAAAATAAAAAAAATGAATTATTGCTTTACAAGAAACTGGAAAAGTTTGATAAATTCAAGCTCAATCCTTTTGTCATTTACTCTTCTTTCTCTTCTGATGATTCAATAGGAGCGGCTTTATTAATTAAAAAATTTCGCAATGACCTATAACTTTAAATTATAATATCCATAGGTTTGAAGTAATAGCAGTTCAAATTGAAATTAAAAATAAATCTTATACAATATTATCTGTTTATAAGCCAGGATGAAATGTCACATGTAAAAAATAGAATGCCATCATTCTTCAGTGCTCTAAACGTATCATCATGTGTGCTGACTATAATGGCCACCATCACATGTGGGAGTTACGTAAATGTGATAGTAGAGGTAATACCCTTATTGATTTTGTGGAAAGAAATGAAGTGGTTAATAAATGGTTTTTTACCACTTTCTGTAGACCAGACTGTAGAGAATCTTCGGCAGATTTCACTATCACTGATAACGTCTTTGTTAATTCCTTTAAGTGGCATACTCTTCCTGATCAAAATGGGAATGAGCACTATCCCATTAAAATTAAATTTATTGATAGTAAGATTGAAAAAAAAACAATGCATAAAAATTATTAATGGGATTTACTTTTTAAAAAGTTCAATAATTTGAAAAATATTATAAACAGGAGAATTCGGATGATGAATAACTTGTAAATATCAGTAGGCTACTGAGAAAAGTGCTAAAACTGTTCATAACAAGTCCGAAACTCCATTTAATATTATGCAGGTAAATAAAATGGTTTGTTTTAGAAGAATGTTTTAGAAAGGCTGGAAAGGAAGGAGAGACGATCTAGAAATATCAGAGACTGGGAGACTAGAAAATAGGAAGCTTTGGTAAAAAAAAGAAAATGGTGGAAATCGTTTTGCCTCCCAAATTGCTCCAAATTCAAAGTATTAATAATCTCTGGAACATTTTTAGTTCTGTATTTTCTAATTGTCCTTCATCACAACCATGGCAGCAGATTTTTCAAAAAATAAAAAAAAACACCTGAAGAGATAGCGGACAATTCTGAAAATTTTTCATAATCCTATTAATTACGAGGTAAACAATTATTTTGATACGGAAGTGAGAAGTAGAATTGACAAGTATTTGGATAGTTTTGAAGAATCTTGGAATATTTTTTGAGGTTGACTTCAGTATGAATGAAATTATGCATGCTATCAATAATTTGAAAACGAAAAAATCTCCTGAGTCTGATGTACTAAAAAATAAAACGATGAAATTTTTACCGAAACCATGAATAGAATATCTCTTAAAAATTAGAAATAATATTTGGAAAATTAATTTATTTCCTAATTGTTGGAACTTTTGGCGAATGATGTTCATGAGACGAACTCTTTCATTCGAGCTATTGATGAGACTGGTAGTAGAGTAGGTTTGGTTATAAACAGAGAGAAAACTAAAGTGATGAAAATTGGTCAAGCAGGCTATGATTCAGCTAATCTGAATGGTTGCAGTCTTGAGCAAGTGTCTCAGTTTAATTATCTTGGGAGCTACGTAACAGATACTAGTGTTGTGCGGCATGAGCTAAAATAGAAGAATAGGGATTGCCACTGGGACTTTTAAGAATCTATGGAGAGTGTGGAAAAATAGGTGTGTACACCTAAAGATTAATTTAGGCTGTATAATAGTTTGATTCTTTCTAAGGTTAGTTATGGTAGCGAAGCATGGACCCTTTGTAAGCAGGATAAGAAATTTCATACTTTTGATTCTAGATGCTTAAGCAGTATCTTGGGCATTAAGTGGTTCAGCTTTGTAAGTAATGATGAGGTTAGGCAAAGGAGTCGACAACCTCCTTTAAGAAGCATATTGTGCAGAGAGAGACTCCGTTGGCTTGGCCATATTGCCCGTGTGTATAACTATAGAATAGAGAATAGGGTTATGAACAGTGTGCCTGAAGGCCTCAGAAAGAGGGGGAAACCTAGGATGAGGTGGGCAGACAATGTTAAACAGGATTTGTTAGAATTGGTCTATACTGATCTACGGGACCTGGGTTCGAGTCCTGGGTAAGGCATGGGTGTATGTGTCGTTTTTCTGCTGAGGTCCTGCCATCCTCTCAGACCTTCCACTTTGGCATATAAACTGACAGGCTCCTGTCAGATCTCTGTGGCAAGCAGCTGCTTGAGTGGCCAGATGCAGCAGATGAAATTCAGGACAGATGTGCTTGGAGAACTAAATTGCGCAATCTGGTTGGACCTCCGTAGGCCGTGGCTGCTTGATGATGATAATAATGATTGTTGCTTGTAAGAGAGGTGTTCAGGGACTTGCAAGGAGGAGCCGGTTATACATCAAAAACCACGTAATAAATCTCGTTTTAGCGAAAGAACTCTTTCATTTCCTTCAGCCAACCACTCACAATAAAATTCATGTGCACTGATTACCATTTATCCGGATCTAACTTGGCTTTCCCTTTTCCTTATCAGAAAAAAAATCAAACGAATTTTACTCTAAAGCCATTTCATCTTCCTAAAGAAAAAAACGAAATCTTGCTTTCTCTTCGGAACTACGAACCCAAAAAAAGTGAATCCATAGAATATTTACTTTTCATTTTTTTTTTCATCTTTCGGGTCCGAATCACATCAGTAATTCGGAACTCATCAATTGCTATGAGTTTTACTTTTATTCGCTGTCACCTTACGCTTTCGTCCCTCACGAGATGACAAAGGGCAGTATCCTGGTGACCTAATAAATGCTCGGCATTGGAAGCTCTTGAAGCAACGCATCTCGTTTTAAGTTCTCGTTAACCAGAAGAAAGGCCTCGCCCATTGCAGATGGTTACTTAAGCGATTCACGATGTCACTGAACCCTGACCTCTGAACCCTGCACTTCACAGATCTACCCTATACAATGGAAGCACAGATGAGCAAACATCTGGGTCCTCCTCAAGTCGCAACGTTTGTCGTGGTGTCTTCATGCCAACTATGATGACGCTCTAATGTGACGGTATCTTGACGTCATGACACTCAATTGTGATAACTCACTACGTCAAAATTTTAGAGTATAAATGCTCCGTTGATGCTTCTGATTTTATTCCCAACTCTGCTCTTCTGAGGATTAAACTGCGTTCTGAAAACTTGAGTTTACATACCCAAAAATCGCAATGTAAGTACGATCCGCTTTTTTAGACGATTTATGATTTTCTTAACGAAAACAAAGATAGATGGTCGTGTTGACTCCTTAATTTTATTTTTCAATCTTTAAAAAGATGATGTTTGGGGCGAAATCGTGATAAATGAATTTTCTATTAATGAATTCCGTTAAATGCTGCTATCAAAACGGCTGCGTTTTAATTCTTTCCACAAAAAATTTTCAAATGACCTTCAAACGTGTTGGGTTGGGTTGTTTTACCTCTGAGCGGCACTTTTTTGCATACCATGGGCTAAATGGCCAGGTACACATGGAACCCGAAGGCTCAGAGAAGGTTGGGGACCCACTGGAACAGCTCTTGGGAGATAGATGGTAGCCTCCCGTCAAGGCCATCCAGCGCGTTCTTTAACGTGCACAGGGTATGGCTCTCCCGCACACGGGGCCACGGCTTAACGTCCCATCCGACGGACGGCGGTCTTTCCAAGCCCATCGGTGTCCCCTACTGACCGTAGGCAGGGCGGGGAATGTTGCGGAGATCTTCAAACATGCAAAAATTGCTAGATAATTATATTGAGCTTTCATTTTTGTGCTTTTTTATCGTAATTAATTTAAAAATTATTCAAATCATAACCTAAAACGATTTCAATTATTTTAATTATTTTAAAAATTATTAAATTAATTTTTTGATTACAATAATTTTTTTACAAGAAATCCTTAATATATTTACTAACAAAATCTTATTACCAAAAATGCATCGCAGGCATGAAGTTTTTCACGAATCCACTCAAATTCATTATTTACTTTCTATTAAGACAGACGAATAAAATACCTTCCTTCACAACTGCTTGGGAGTTCCCGACAACTATATCTGTTCGTTTCATCATGTGAAGTGTCAGTGTTAATTAAACTGCTGATGGGGTAAAGTGTGTTTTATTAGTGTATGAACAAGCATTGGGCTAATTATCTAAACCTCTTTTATTCAAACTCTTCCTAGAAGCAAGTGAACGAACTGACCCAAGTACAGTCACTTCTCTGAAGCGGACATCACTGTAACTGGTGACTTGTTACAAATTGTAACAAGTGAGTTAGTGCGTATGCTCTACTACATTTTCTAGTTGGGAAACTAAATATTTTACGTGTGTAGTAAGAATTTTAAACCTGCATGGTGATTTTCCTAAACCTTTCCGGAATATTCTCAATACTCTTCCGTCTTCTTTAGTGATCAGTGGTTACATAAAATACGATGGTAAATTAAAAAAATAAGGTTCCATATTGAATTTGCGCACAGGGCAGGTAATTACACCAAATAAAATATACAAGAAATGTTCCCATGTAGTTGCATTATTTTTTCAAGTAACCACCAGACTTCTTAAGACACTAATAACGGTCAATCGGTTTACCGAAGCCCTGGCTACAGAAGGACGCGTCCTGCTCCTGAAGTCGCTTTATGACTTCCTCCTTGATGGCATCATCTAATGGAAAATTTCGTCATTCTCGGATTTTCGAATTCACCAAACAAATAGAAATCCTACAGCGCCAGGTCTGGACTGTAAGAGAAATAATTGCTCGTCGACAGGCACACAGATCTTCATCTACTACAGTCCCACGGCCATTGACGAAATCATAGCCCCATTTCCCCACATGTTGCACTGACAGGACATCAGAGACGTTCATAGCCATAAGATGTCGATGGATTGCCACCATTTGGATAAAAGTGATAACCGCTGCCACACAGTGAATGACACTATTTTATTCGATTATAACATGTGGTGCTGGCACAGCCAGATGTTTATTACTTTCTCAGGGAACTAATCGGAACAGTGTTCAGACAAACCCTCATATTTATTGTCTAGTTGGTTATTTTCAGCCAGCATGTTTACCTTCATAAAAGTGGAACACATTTAAAAATTCACCACCCCATCTAAAATTCAAACACCCTCCCTGATTTGATTTCTTGGTAAAAACATTACAATGGCATTATGATAATTAATCGCCATTTAAAATATCCTTTACTGTTGATGAGATTTCATTGGCTCAGTACGCTATCCAATAATATCTGCCAATATATATATTTGAATCTAGGTTATAAAATTTACGCCACTAGGAGCATATATGTATATTGAAAGTGATGCATTGTTAAAGTGTATCGAAATTTGAATTATAACTGAAAGATTTTTTTAAAAAAAAGAACAGTATTTCCCGCTATATATTTTGGTTGGAAATATATTTTGGTTCTCTCTATACCAGCTTAAAGCACTTATCTGAACATTAAACGATCCTCTTCCGGGAAAAGTAACTTTTAGGGAAATACAATTTCATGTAAAAAAAAAATACTTCAGGATAAATACACTGGTTTCCATAAATTAAGGAAAATCCCTATGTTAAGTCAATGGGAAGCTAAAGTCAAAACTCTTTAACTTCTAAAATAATTTTTTTTGGTTTGAAAAATGCGATTGCAGAGGAAGATCTCAACCAAATAAATCAATATCCAGATTCTCAACAATATTATCTTTTAGCATTTACTGAGTTACGGAAGTTCAATATTTAACAACAGCAATTCCACTCTTAAGAAATTATAAAAAACCGAATAGTGAAAGAATTCTTTACACAAACTTCTAAAAATACAAATTTATTTTATGGAACACTTTGATACAATACTTATCACTAAGTTTTAATTAAGTTCTGAAATCAATTTTTGTTGCTGGCATTTGTTATCGCTAAATATACAAATTTGCATAACTCATTAAATACATGAACGAATATTGTTTAAAATCGAGATATTGATTTATTTGATTGAGATCTTTATCGACAATCACATTTTTCAAAACTAAAAAACTTATTTTAGAAGTTATAGAGCGTTGACGTTAGCTTCCCATTGACTTAACATAGGAATTTTCCTAAATTTATGAAAACCGGTATAGATGCTATACTTTCTAGACTCTCGAAAGTTTTTCAAAATTTAAACTTTCAATAGATTTTGACTAGAAATATTGCTTAATAAAACATTCCTTACACATAAAAAATTATGGAAGATTACCAAATATCACATTGAAATTTAATGAGTGCTTTGAATACCCCTTAGTTAAATTACACTGTAAATACTATAAAAATGCACAGCCAAGGGCATCTACAGTCGACTCAGTCATCAGAATATAAATGCGCAGATTTTCCCGCCACTCTTAACGGTTACGAGTGGTTTAGAACGTGCTTTTCTCTGATTTGTTCAGGACTGCAACTAATGTACACACGTGACGCATTTGGTTACGATAGCACCAATGCATTCACTTGTTGCTGAAAGCAAAGAACCTCTCCTCGTATCCGGAATACGGCTATTAATTGTATACGAAGGTCGTAATCATGAACACGATCAGAATAGTCACATTTATGGTAACTGTTTTGCATACGAGATATGAGGTATGATAGCGACATCCCTTTATCTGTTATACGTATAAACACAGATCTGTCACATTCGCTCAATTTCTGTTCCCCCCACATAAAATGGACTGGCAAAGGTATTTCATTTCTTTTTTGTATATGTCTTCCTTGCTCATACACTTTCTCTACGGCGTATTACACTGACAGGTTTGGACAGGTTGACTCAGTCGATAGCGCGCAAGGCTCGTAATCTGTAGCTCTCATGTTCGAAACCCAGCTACGCCAGCGTCGAGATTTTTCTCCACAAAACTCTTCACCCTGCCCTCTGTCAGTAGGGGACACCAATGGGTTTGGAAAAGATGCCGTCCGTCAGATTGCACGTCAAGCGCGGCCCATGAGTGAGAGAGCCATACACTGTGCACATTAAGAAATATGCTGCATGGCCTTGACGGGATGCTTCCATCTGCCTCCTAACTGCTATCCAATGGGTCCCTTCCCCCAAACCTTCTCTGAGCTCTCGGGGTACTTGTGAGCTGGCTATTTAGCCCATTGTCTACAAAACAAATTTCCGCTCTGAGTCAAAACAACATAGCTGACTGGTTCCTAACAAACCTCTGAGACAATCATCTGCTTGAGATGTAATTTATTACGTTCTACTACTAGAAACAAATGGATGCAAATCACATTTCGTTTCTTCAACCTGCAATGATCCAATTCTCGTTAATAAATTAAAAAGCAGACCTCTCCTATAGTCCAGAATTGGAGCTCTCCTACTACCACCTTTACGGACTAGTGAAAGATCACTTGGGAATTCCTTAAACAAAGAATCAGTTCAGAAAATCGTGCGCAGCTGGTTCCCGATATGCTGGAACAGCATTTTTTATTGCTGCTTCATTTATTCTATCTCTTCTTTTTATTGCTATTTCCAAGTTTATCCGACACTGGAAGAAATTCGTTGACCGTCATGGAAATTTCTCGAAAGTAGTGGTACACATCAGATATCACACTCAAAATTTTTTTGGCGCCTCTATCTTCGAACTCTTGTGAAATAAATATGTTCATGACTCGGTACTCTCTTTTTAGATGTTTTCTGTGCTTTAGATTCCCTTTCCAATTTTCAATATAAAAATTATCTTTACTTATGTTTAAAAGTGTAAGTCGATCTCCAAATTTTAAAAGAAAATAAATCGTTAGAGGGAAAATATTATTTTCTCGTAATGGAAAAAGTAATATTTAATTCTCTACTGAGACGATCATTCTGATAGATAGTATCGTCTATTGAAGAAAATAAATGCATTAAAATTCAGAATTATTCGAACTTCGCAAACTAAAACCTAAGAAAATTCTTAAAGAAATGAAACATCCTATACAATAAAGATGTAAAATAACATTTTATTTTCCAGGGCTACTATGTCAGCTTACACCATGATGCTCCTGGTTTTCTTTGTCCTATCTGCATCAGAAGCATCAAATGGATCCACCAATTTCTCTTCCAGTGAAAAGGCAGAT
The DNA here is from genome assembly GCA_038380435.1 of Ryuthela nishihirai. Taxonomy (NCBI): domain Eukaryota; kingdom Metazoa; phylum Arthropoda; class Arachnida; order Araneae; family Heptathelidae; genus Ryuthela; species Ryuthela nishihirai. The sequence continues at coordinate 12,145,167 of JAWZYU010000009.1, forward strand.
CGGCAAGTGGTTGCAGCCACCCCTCTCATCACCAATGCGCTGACATCTGGCCTCGGAGGCTTAGGAGTCAATGGGGCCTTGGGAGTTTTCCTGCCAGTGATTTTCCTCGTAGGCTTAGCAGCCGTCTTTCTGCCATTCTTTGGCCTTCTTCTCGCCGGAGGTTCGGGAGGAATCGGCAACATCTTCGGAGGAATCTTCGACAGCAAGAGATCATCCTCAAGCTCCATAAAGAGCCCTGCCTTCAATCCGGAGAAATTTATGGAAATCGCAGCTGCTGTTACAAAAGCTCTGGAAGATGCTAATAAATCGAGATGAAATGGCTAATATCACTCAATAGGTAGGTGAGTATCAATTATTGTCTAATGTTGCTCTTTTATGTAAGACTTGTGTATTTTTAGTACAAAATTAACTCTATTACCATATTCTTAATTTCCATTTAAAATTGTTATATAAATAAAGATTTTTGCTGTTAAATCTTTTACGTTAAAATTTAAATAAAATAAACTTTTAATAAAATGAATATAATGATCTGAAGAAAATTGTTATATAAATATATTTGCTATGGTTAAATAAGTGCATATTAATTAAGTAACTTATTGCATTTTAATGATAAAATTTTTAACTATATTAATACTTAAATTCAATTTGAGATTATGTTTGGTTAGCATAAATTAACAACCAATTCCTAATAAATCTTAAATAGGCATTTTTAGCATGTTGGGTCAAAATACCAACACTTTACAAAAACATTTTCAGAACAATAATTATATAATACTTAAGACTTGTAAAATTCTCATTTGAATATTCTGTTATGGTATACTTCATTATTGTTTGGCTTGTTTAATTAATTTGCATCAATGTGAAAAAAAATAGTCGATTGGGTATAAACTTTTAAAGGAACTAAAGGTAGCTAACACAAATGACGGAAATTGAAGAATTTCTAATTACTGCTCATTTTTAAGCGAAAATTTAATTCAAAGCTTTGATAATTCCACTCTTTCAGTTAAATAAAAGTTTATCATTTTAAGCAATGAAAATTCGGTTTATTCAATTTCTTGCGTTGAAAATTAATCTTAATTTTAATTCAGATTTTTAAAGAAATTTCTGCTTAAAAGTAAGAGAACTGATTAAATGTACCGAAAATTATATTTTGCTACACAATGTATTGTTTAGTCTAGATTTTTGCATGTTTATGATTGTTAAAACTTGGAAATTTAATAAAATAAATGTATAATAAAATTAAAATTAATAATGACGTGAATCAAATTAACCAAAACGAACTTGAAACAACATTTCGTAGAGAGGTACTATAGTTGTCATCTTTTTGCCCGTACACCACATGTGTTTCGTTCATGAATTCGGCAACCAACTCTAGTTACCTATTAAAAAGCAGACATCTCTGACCTTCCAGAAGGGTTCAAAATCCCCAGACCTGATCTCCATTGAGCAAGGTATGGCCTATAGTGTAATGATGTCTGCAACCCTAGTTTCAATAACTATGCTCCAAATGAACGGCTTCTGATATTTCAAAGATTCTGGACTGATCTACCTTCAAACAGAGGAGAATAAATCATCGAATATTTTGTTTAAAAAGATATGGGTCATTAATTTGGAATCCATGAGGTTCACACAGCAAGTTAATATCAGCTAATTATATATATATATTATATGCATATTTATATTATAAGACACGACATTTTTTCAACATTTTCAGATTTTAACCACTTTTTGCTTAATTGTCCGATAACTAGTTCAAAATCTTTCAGTCTATGTTAATATACTAAATAAAATTATTTTTTCGAAACTTCTGTGTTTCTTTCTCTTTTATAAAGAGCAAATTTACCCCTCAAAGAGCCGCTTGCCACAGAGATAAACTAGGAACCTCACTGTAATACGTCAAGCGCAGATGTGTGAGAAAGGAGAGACCTCAGCAGAAAGACAGCACAAGAGAAACACGATACCTACGCGGTGCTCGAACCCAAATTCCTTTGTACCGGCAGCTAAACACGTTATTCTTGAACAGTTCTTTCGGTTCGAGATGTATCATGAAAGATTACGATTCGCACTTTTTCGAATTTCCCTATAGCTTTAACAATGTTCTCAAACGGCAGAAAATTTTGGAAAATGGCAAAACTTTAAAACCCTTTCCTTTTTCCCAGAGCGAGGGTGACAAAAAGCAACCATTTTTTTTTAAGATTTAAGAGAAAATTACTTTTATCTTTTCGAAAATTGCGAAAAAGCAACTGGTAATATTTCCTTAATAGCCACTAATAAAATATTTTCATTTTCATTTTCTCAATCATTCATTAGTTCTGATTTCCACTATTAAAAAGGTTTTAAGTCAGGAAATACAAATTTCATTTTTTTGTAAATGAGCATTCGATATTCACCAGAGTCGTTTCGTTATTCTCCTGGCGCTATTTTTAATATGATTAAAAATAAACCTTTATTCATGTTATAGGATAATTTTTAAGTTTACTTTATTTCCCCTTTGAAACATTTATTTCTCTTGTGCTGTCTTTCTGCTGAGGTGGCTCAGTCGGTAGCGCGCCAGGCTCGTAATCTGTAGTTCCCAGGTTCGAGTCCCAGCTGGGTCAGTCGTTGAGATTTATCCCCGCAAAATTCCCCGCCCTGCCCACGGTCAGTAGGGGACACCGATGGGCTTGGAAAGACCGCCGTCCGTCGGATGGGACGTTAAGCCGTGGCCCCCTGTGCAGGAGAGCCGTACTCTGTGCACGTTAAAGAACACGTTGGATGGCCTTGACGGGAGGCTACATCTGTCTCCCAACAGCTGTTCCAGTGGGTCCCCTTCTCCAACCATCGCTGAGCCTTTGGGTCCATGTGACCTGGCCATTTAACCCATGGTGTGCAAAAAAGCGCCGCTCAGAGATAAAAACAACCCAACCCTTTTGAAACAAGATCTACTAGTGCTAGGAACAATATATTTCTAAGTGAATGCAAAATCTTGATTTGTAATTTTATTCTGCTACAAAAGAGTATATCTTACATGCATATTATCTTCAATAAATATACTGTTTGTTTGTTTTTTTTTCAGCTGAACTTTCTTCTCAAGTGATAGAATCTTCAGGATATCCTGATCAGCATCTTGATCTTCTCGAATACTCACATCGGCCAGATAGGAAGAAGTATTTGTTTTCGTTTGCTCATTGACTGAAAAATGGAAGAAAAACAAATCAGTTAAAATTGGAAACTTCAATGTCTTCTCTTCGGCGTTTATATCATGTAATATAATGATATAATTTCTCTTAAATGGATATTACAGACTCCATCAGTTCATCGTGTTCATAAACAGAAATGAAGTAATAAAATATTATTTACTTAGAGTGTAAAAAACAAACAACTTGTAAATAATAGAAAGACAACGTTTTTTCCTTTATATATAATTTTATGCTCATGAGATTCAATAAATTATTCTTACATCCAAGTCTAGGTTTAAATTCTTTTCGACTAAGGAAATCTAAGAAGAACGATGATTTTTCGACACTTTGCTAAATCTTATCAATCACCCTGAAAGCAACACTATCAGATCCAAAAACAAAGTGCATTGAATTTTTAGACCCCTTCGATAAATAATAATATAACTACGTATAAATCCCATTAGAACCCATTCAAAATCGATTCTAATGTTGCAGTTATTTATCGGTTACATCGAACCGTATCACTTATTGATAAGCCTTACAACCACCCAATAAGTAACTCTTACAGAATGCGTGCCCGATCAACGCTCCCGCTCTAAATGTTTCACACCAATACACAAAGGCTAACCCTCAATATCATTAGTAGGTTAATGATAATTCTAAGCAATATCACAAAGGCTATTATGCTGCAAGTTTATGGGATACGTTACATTAAAACATACATTTTTGTTAAAAACTAACCTTTATTTTAAAGTTATAATATATTTAGAATTAGCTAATTTTACTAAAAGAAAAACTTGCACATCCGGAAAATAAGGTATATCGCGAATTTGTTTATTTCTTCAAGGGATATTACATTTTAACCTCTACATTCGATAGAGTTTGCCTGAACTTATTATATAACTATTTTGGATAAACTATATATATAACTATTTTGTATATTATATAACTATTTTGGAAAGATATTTCAAAATTAATAGAATTATTACCAGAAAAGGAATAGATAGGCAAAAAAAACTGTTCAGTTTTATTTACTCATTTCAGTAGGGATTGACATCATAAAAACCTACTAATATCTCTCTAACTTAAGGGACCATTTCCTTACCAGGAATAAATGCATTGCACCTACTGTTTTTTGCGAATATCTCGTGAACACACAATTCCATAGTGAACAAAAATGGGAAAAGACAAGGTATAAAGTATACCAATCAATTCTGTTCTTCTTCCTCTGATGAGGCCATGATGCACCAATAAAATCCTTTCTACCGAATAAGACTTGTCTCAATTTGAAATTTCTCTTTGCCGGTCGCGGTTAAGAGGCATCTTAACCAGTCCCCTAATGAGAAACAAATTTTGAAATGTCGTCAATCCGTCAATTCAAGAGGTTAATGAAGGGTTAACGATTCGGTCTTCAAGTGATGTGAATCAAAATAAAAATCGCACAACTCTTTTAGTTATCGATCAGTATTCCTCCTAAACAGTTTCTCCCATTTATCGCTCTTTGAAGTTAACATCATCACATCCCAGGAGCTCTGAGTGACTTAAGAGAAACAAGCCATTAAATGAATAAATAAATACCCCCTCAAGCAGCTGCTTGCCACAGAGGTCTGACAGGAGCCTGTCAGTTTATATGCCACAGTAGAAGGTCTGAGAGGATGGCAGGATCTCAGCAGAGAAACAACACATACATCCATGCCTTACCCGGGGCTCGAATACGCAACAAAGATCGGATTTCACGATAGAGATACTTTTGTTACGCAACAAAAATGCGATTTCACTAAAGAGACACTTTTGTTACGCAACACTAATACATTTACATTTCCACACTTTTTGATTATTACACTCGATAAAAATGACGGATGCTTCTTCTTGTGTCATTTGGGTGATTTTTTTTGCTTCAATTATGGAGAGAGTAAAAATTATACATAAGCCGTACAGTACGCGAAATTTAGAGATCGTGTTAAATTCTTGTGTAAAGTTGTTAATTTCTCTGCAAACCAAAATTCTGAAAAGTATCTGTTTATCTTCAGTAATTTGACAAATATGAAAAAAAGACTGATGTAATTATTGAAATTGTCTCTTAAGACTATCACAAATGTGAATTTCGTTCACTCTCCACATCTCTACTTTCTCTCAGAATGCTTCACTTGTATGGTTCCTTATAATACAAATTTTTATCTTGTTTTCAAAAAAAAAAGAGCAAACGTTTTCACTTTATCATCCGTCCGTCGATCAGGCGGGGGTTGACTCAGTCGCAACCTGCCAGTTTCGTAATCTGCCAGCTCCCAGATTCGAATCCCACCTGTTCTAGCAGTTGAGATTCATCTCCGTTAAACTCGCATCCTGCCCTCGGTCAGAAAGGAGACACCGATGGACTTGGGATGCCCGCCGTCCGTTGGATGGGACGTAAATCCGTGTCGCCGTGCACAGGTTGGGTTGGACGCTTTTTTGCACACATTGGCTAAATGGCCAAGTTACAAGGACACCGAGAGCTCAGAGAAGGTTGGTGGAGGGGATCCATTGGAACATCTGTTGGGAGGCAAATGGTAGTCTCCCATCAAGGTTATCCAGCATATTCTTTAATGTGCACAGGGTATGCCTCTTCCGCACAAGGGGTCACGACTTAGTGTCGCATCCGACGAACAGCGGCCTTTCCAAGCCCATCCATCGGTGTCCCTTACTGACAATGGGCAAGGCAGGGAGTTTTGAGGATATAAATCTCAATGATGGCCCAGCTGGGACTCGAACCTGGTAACTGCAGATTACGAACCTGGCACGCTACGGACTTTTGTAACTCCAGTCCTATATAAACACGAATATCGATTTATTTAAATGATTGTGATAGAAGTATGAAATAATAATAATTATAATATCCATAGAAACATTTGAATGAATTTAACTTTAAACGCACTATTTCAGCTCGGGATTCTCCTAAAATTGTTATCCTCTATTTCTATATATTGTCTACGGTATCGTCTCCGCTGCTGTTTCGTAATTCAACAAGTATATTTTGAAATTTTTATTCACCTTTTACATCGAATTTCACATTTCAGAAACTTCGTGACCTGAATTTGCCCATCATCGAAATAGTAAAATTTCTTTTACTTCCAAAATACGCTTCAATTCCTCGTAAATAATTTCGTCTACGTGTCATCGTATCGTATCGTATCGTATTATTCAGTTAAAGCATACTCGCGTTTACGATTATATAATGTTAAACTGAAATTAGTCTTATAAGTTTACCGATATTAATGTTTTACTTAAATTCAGAAGTTTATTTCTGATGAAGAATTCTTGAAACTTTTTTTTCTTATTTGCTGCTAAGGTAAATTTATCACACTTTCGTAACCGTTAATTACTTGCCGTTACGTAACTCTACGAAATATCCGACTTGAATCATACATTTGTAGAGACACATATATTTCAGACATTCTGCTCGAAATTCCATTTATTACATTTCCACACATTTCATCATTAGATTTGAAGCCTTACATATAAGTAATTGTAAGCAGTTTACATGGCTATTCCATTTTCACTGCACACAAATATGTCACTGACGCCATCTTACTTCTTAGAGAGTTGACGATTTTCGTATTCCACGTTCAAATTTGTAAATCTTCTTACTTTTAGTAAGAAGTGCTAATAACGTTTCAGTGCATCATATAGCAACCAAATAAAGTAGATTAAATTTATTTATCCTACAACTATTGCTTTGTTGTTAAAGCTAAGAAGTCGGAAAAATCTACACTTTTTTATGCACTTGCATGTAGTGACGAGGTCTTCGGCCAATAGGCAAAGAACTGTTTCTTTACATCAGATTTCAATTATACAAATATTGCAAATTTTTAATAAATGAACAAAATTGAATTAACACTTTAATCAAATATTTCATTTGTTTTAGAATTTAAATATTAGCGCAAAACAAGTTTCCAAAATTAACTGTCAGCCACTTTGAACTATCAAAACTGCTCCGACGTGATAGAATAATGGCAACTGCTCTGAAGTGTTTGAATAATGGCAACTGCTCTGAAGTGTTTGAATAATGGCAACTGCTCTGAAGTGTTTGAATAATGGCAACTGCTCTGAAGTGTTTGAATAATGGCAACTGCTCTGAAGTGTTTGAATAATGGCAACTGCTGCCCAACATGAGCAGATGACAAATCAACCAAAATAAGGGGAAGAAGAAGAGGTGTTAACTTTGAAATTATCACATTTTGTGCGAGTCCTGTCCCTCGTTGATAGAAGAGATAACGATGAACTTAGAAAGGCCAAGTTTGACAGAAGATTAAGAAAACTAATTTTCCCCTCCCCCCAAAAAATTAATTTAGATAAAAAAGTAATAACAATGAAATAATAATAGCAGATACCATTATTAAAGTGTTGGGTAATTCGTCAAAGCTTCAAGCTTTTTACTTCGTGTTCATAGGTTTTCAGTTCCGAATGTGTCATCATTAAGATTTATCTCTGTTAGGTGACATCCCTGGCAGGTGAGAAAGGGGACACCGATAGGCTTGAACAAGATTCCTCCAACGGATGGGACGTGAATCCGTGGCTCCGTGCAGGAGATCCATACTCTGTCCAAATTAAAGAATATTCTGAATAGCCCTGATAAAAGATTTTCATCTGTCACCTGTCCCTTCCCTAATCTTACCTGAAATTTTGGAGTCCTTGTCACCTGACAATTTAACCCATTGTGTGGAAAAGTGCCGATCAGAGGTAAAAGAACGCAACCTAGGTTTCAATCTCTGTTGTGAGTAATTTTCATTCAGAGCCAAATATCACTCTAAAAAAAGCAACCTTACACAACTACTTGCTCTTATGTAACTCTACGAAAAAACCGACTTGAATCATACACTTGTACAGAGTACAAGTGTATATGATTCAAGTCGGGTTTTTCGTAGCTATAAATCTAGTAAAATTAATAAAGTTCTTTAAATTTTGTTCGAATAATTTGAGAGAACAGCTCGCTGCAAACACATTCAGCATTCTGTTATAATTTCTTTCATAATCTTTAATAATCTCAAGTTCTGCGTCAAAATGCAAACCTTGCAAAAATGTTCCAGTGAAAGATTCAACTTTCTAATTTGCTTGTTATATTTATAAAAGTTACCTACTACAAAAGTAATGACTTTGCCTATTGAGTCTGCGACTTAAATCGAACCAGTGTCTATCTGATATACCTGCCTGCCTACGAAAAATTGAAAGTCATAGATTCTTTCCTTTTTAGTCCGCCAGTGACAATTTTGGCCGTACTGTATGATTTTTCTAGCACGTGTCTTTGAAAAAACGCCAAAATATAGGGCACATCTCCCTGGAGGAAGAAATAGGAAACGTTCCCAACGCTGCAATTCGTTACGAAGACTTGCTGAAATAGGCAGGCATGTATATCACATAGGCAAAGGCGAAACCATCCTAGTTTATATTTCAGGGCTGGGCAACCAAAACTCAGCGAAGAACCGTTAAAAAAAAATCTACATTCTTAAAAAAACAAGAAAATTTTTATTAGGCACAGATTTCTTGTCATTCTCTAACATTGAAATTCAAATCCAGTTCAAGCAACGTTGTCATGTGGCCTTCCGTCTTTTACTATATTACTTAACGGATTTTAAAAGTCAAATTGTGTAAAGGTCCTCAACTTAGTGTTATTATTGCAGAACTAACAATAAATTTTTAAAATCGAAGTTTCAAAAAAAAATTTAAAACTAACCACATTATGTACCAAAGAAAAAAAAATTACCAAAACCCAACGAATTTCCCAAACCTGATCATATACACTTCTCAACAAGTTTTCCGAATACAATGCTCAACTGAGACAGAAACACGAATTGTATCATCCATTCACTCCCATTGACTTAGTACAACTATCACACAAAACAGGACACTATGGATGCAGTAATAACAAGTCTCTCGCCATTAAAAAAAATACTTGGCTTTGTTAAAAAGACAAACATTTTGTCTGTTATTTACAAAAAAAAAGTTATTATGTGTAAGGTGTTTTTTTTTTGGCCGAAATAATTACGCGGAGGGGAGTTTAGGTTGGAGGTTTGAGGAATAAAAATTTTGGTCCTTATCTCGGACTTGAGCTACCTTAAAACGATGAAGCTGTTGTTCCTAAGGATTTTTATTAGAGCTATTATCCCAAGTGTTTTAGTAATATTAGACGCTTTCTCTAATTAGATTAACATTCCAACTATAATTAGAATCAGTAAGCTTTTTTCAGTCGAACGGTTATTAGTGCATCATGGACTCGTCAGAAGAAGAAGAACAGAGACACATGTATCGTAAAAAAAGTGTGTCATTTGTAAAAAAAAAAAGAGAAAAAAAGTGTGTCATTTGTAGGAAACAAATTTAAAATGATTCTTAAAAATTTGCAACAGTTTCATGAAATCACCGGCAGATGGAGCCAGCAGCGAATCACCTATACCGTATTGTACAATGCCACTGGAGGACTGCATAGAATTCTAAATAAAATTATAGGCATTGAAATAGAGAAGTTTCGTGATAAACGGATCATTGTGAATTTTTCTTCTACGTAAAGTAAAAGTACTAAAGATTAGTCATTGCGGAGTAGTCTCCAGGTGCGCCCGACGACGCATATTAGACAGCACACGCAATCTGACAGAGGAACCAAAATTCTTTCTACATGGTCTCCAGATTAGTGTATCATTATAAGGTTCTTTGGGATGGATCTTTAGTCAATTCGAGACAGAAGCACAACCCTCACGGAAGAATTTTTAAAATGACTTTCGCAAAATTTAAAATGAAGAAAGTTGTTTAGTTGATCGTTAAAAAGCACGAAACGGTGGGATTTCTGGGGCAAGGGTATGGGGTAGAGATCTTGGGTTTATGACCCCCCCCCCCCCTTCCCTTGAGAGCTTCAATATCGTATATTTTCAAAGGCGAAAAACAGTTTTACGTCAAATGAGATTCGGACTCCCCACAGGGGGAAGTTTTTTTAGTGTGCCACTGTTATTTGGTGATTGTTGTGCTTTGATGACAGGCATTTAAATTCCCTTTGAAAGAATAATTTCCTTCAAATGGGAAGTAGAAATTATGAATATGGTTCGAATTTTAAACAGACTATACCAATTGAAACTTTATTCTTTTTAAAAATGACGTGATAAAGAGTGAGAGTCAAGTTTGTTGGCAGAAGTGATAACAGCAGTTTCCATTTTCTTGTATATTATTAATTTTTGTCTTTTTTTATCTTCAATCTGTATTATGTGTCGTCTTCTTTTCAGCTGATTCTGGACTTTTTCTTTGAGCCATTTGGTGAAAAAACACCATTATTATTAGCCTTTGAGTGGCAGTTGATATACATCATCTTAAAATGGCTTTCACAATTGTTATTGAACTTGGTAATGGTTGGTTTCAACTCTGATCTACCCATTCATACCTTCTTATAAATCATGGCAATTTACACAAATATATTCCTTGGGTCGATCTGATCGATTCTGGCATTCTAAGAGTTAAAACGTAAGTAAATAAGTTACAATGAAATTGCAGAAATGGGGAAAAAATGTATAATTTGAAATATGAATAACATGCAGAATGAACGAAATGCTAAAAGGTTGGGTTGTTTTACCTCTGAGCGGCACTTTTTTGCACACCGTGGGCTAAATGGCCAGGTTACGTGACCCCGAAGGCTCAGAGAAGGTTGAGGGAGGGGACCCACTGGAACAGCTGTTGGGGAGACAGATGGTAGCCTCCCGTCAAGGCCATCCAGTGTGTTCTTTAACGTGCACAGGGTATGGCTCTCCCGCACACGGAGCCACGGCTTAACGTTCCATCCGACGGACGGCGGCCTTTCCAACCCCATCGGTGCCCCCTACTGTCCCTACTGACCACTGGGCAGGGCGGGGAATTTTGCGGAGATAAATCTCAACGCTGACCCAGCTGGAACTCGAACCTTCTCATGTAGTGTCGTGCAGACGGAGCACGAGATCTTCCGCCACCCCACAACAGAGGGTTTGTTACTCAGATCGGAACTGGAACTACAGATTACGAGCCTGGCGCGCTACCAACTGACCCCTAAATTGTCATTGGCCAGGTGGGAGCTGAACCCACTACCCGAAATGCTATAAATTGATTGTTATAAAACTGCTATTATTACCCATGGCCGAGTGGTTAGCACGCTTGGCTTCTGATCTAAGGGACTCTGGGTTCGAGCCCCTGGTAAGTCATGGATGTTCGTGTTGTTTTCTGCTGAAGTCCTGCCATCCTCTCAGATCTTTTACTTTGGCATATAAACTGACAGGCTCCTGCCAGACCTCTGTTGCAAGCAGCTGCTTGAGGGGGTATTTATTTTTTATTTATTATAAGTATTTTACTATGTAAAATTTATAGCAATCACATTTTCCTCTTTATATAATGAGTTGGAATGTTTAGCTTCTGAGCGGCACTTTTTTTGCACACAATGGGCTAAATAGTTAAGTCACAAGGACCCCGAGAAAGTTGGGGTGAGGGGATCCACTGGACAGCTTTTAGAAGACAGATGATAGCCTCCAGTCAAGGACATCCAGCGTGCTCTTTAACGTTCACAAGGTATGGCTATGCCGCACACGGGCCACGACTTAACATCCCATCGAACGGACGGCGGTCTTAGAGCAGAGAATTTTGGAGGGATAAATCTCACACACTAGCCCAGGCACGACTCAAACCTGGGAACTGCAGATTATGAGCCTGGTGTGCTACAGACTGAGCCACACCACACCCTTAATATAATTGTTTATTTTATCATACTTAATAATTGTGTAAATACTGCATATCAATAGAGAAAATTGCTACATTATTTTTCACAAACCAATTTCCCTTTACATATATAATCCCCAATGAGCTCAGCCGGTAGCGCGCCAGGCTCATAATCTCCAGTTCCAGTTCCGATCCGAGTGACAAACCCTCTATTGTGGGATGGGGGAAGACCTCGTGCTCCGTCTGCACGACACTACGAGAAGGGTTCGAGTGACAACGGTGTCTGCGTTGATTTAATTCCGCTAACGCCCCACCCTACCCTCGGTGTAAAATGAGACACCATTAGGCTTGAAAAGACCGCCGTCCATTGCATGGGCCGTTAAGCCGTGGTTCAGTGTGCGGAAGAGCCATAAGATGTGCACGTGGAAAACACGCTGGATGGCCTTGACGGGAGGCTTCTATCTCTCCTAACAGTAGATTAGTGAATATCCTTCACCCCAACCTTCTCCGAGCCCTTGGGGTCTTTGTGACCTCGTCAATGGTGCAAGAGTGTAACGAAGGGATATAGTTATGGGGGGGGGGGAGATAAAGAAACTTGGCCTACTCGGAAATCAGGTTTTGCCAACTGAGAAAATAAGCACTTTACATAAATTTTATTATGTATCTTCTGTGAATGAAATATAAAAAAATAAATACCCCCTCAGGCAGCTGCTTGCCACAGAGGTCTGGCAGGAGCCTGTCAGTTTATATGCCATAGTATAAGATCTGAGAGGATGGCTGGACTTCAGCAGAAAACAACACGAACATCCATGCCTTACCCGGGGCTCGAACCCAAGTCCCGTAGATCAGTAGCCAAGCGCGCTAACCACTCGGCGACAAGACGGCTCATAATAAATCATCATCATCATCATCATCCTCAAGCAGCCATGGGCTACGGAGGTCCAACCAGACCGTGCAATTTAGTTCTCCAAGCAAATCTTTCCTGAGCTACATCTACTACATCTGGCCACTGCACACCAATTCTAACAAGGTCCTGTTTGACATTGTCAGCCCACCGCATCCTAGGTCTCCCCCTCCTTCTGAGGCCTTTAGGCACACTATTCATAACCCTATTCGCCAATCTATAATTATTCATACGGGCAACATGGCCAAACCAACGGAGTCTCTCTCTGCACAATATGCTGCTTAAAGGAGGTTGCAAACTCCTTTGCCTAATCTCATCATTAGTTACAAAGTTGAACCACCTAATGCCCAAGATACTGCGTAAGCATCTGGAATCAAAAGCATCTAGTTTCCTGTTATCTTGTTCACAAAGTGTCCACGTTTCACTACCATAACTAACCCTAGAAAGAACCAAACTATTATACAGTCTAATTTTAGTCTTTAGGTGTATACGCCTATTTCTCCACACTCTCCATAGGTTCTTAAAAGTCCCGGCAGCAATCCCTATTCGTCTGTTAATCTCATGCTGCACATCACCATTATCTGTTACATAGCTCCCAAGATAATTAAACTGTGACACCTGCTCAAGACTGCAACCATTCAGATTAACTGAATCACAGCCTGCCTGACCAATTTTCATCACTTTAGTTTTCTCTCTGTTTATAACCAAACCTACTCTACTACCAGTCTCATCAACAGCTCGAATGAAAGAGTTCATCTCATCAACATCATTTGCCAAAAGGGCTAAATCATCAGCATAATCTAAATCAGAAATTTTCGTATCTCCAGCCCATTTAAGGCCAAAATCTTTCCCTTGAAGTGAATTTCGCATAACATAATCAATAACCAAGCTAAAGAGAAAAGGAGACAAAATGCATCCTTGTCGAACACCAGAAGTAATGCTAAACCAATTGCTACAAGCCTTACCAACTCTCACACACGACTCAGTGTTATTATAGAGAGCTTTCATAATGTTAACTAACTTGTCTGGTATACCATATGATCTCACAATCAACCACAAATTATGACGATCAACAGAGTCGAAAGCCTTTTTGAAATCAACAAAGCTAGCAACCAAAGGTTTCTGGAACTCTAAACATTTCTCAAGAATCTGCCTAAGTGAAAATATCTGATCCACACATCCCCTACCACTTCTGAATCCACATTGCTCATCACGCAATTGACTGTCAACCAGATTCTTAATTCTATTAAGCACAATCATGGAAAGAACTTTACCTGGAACAGAGAGTAGGCTGATACCCCTATAGTTATCACAAGAACTGCGATCACCTTTTTTGAAAATAGGGATAACAATAGCTCTGGTAAAATCCTTAGGAACCATGCCTTTATCATAAAAGATATTCAGAATTTCAGTCATCCAAGTGGTAACCGAAACATTCCCAGCTCTAAGCATTTCCGTAGTAATTTCATCTACCCCTGGGGATTTATGAAGTTTAAGTTTAGAAACAGCCAAAATAACTTCAGATTGTGTTAGAGGGCCAATATTAAAGCCACCAATGCATCTATCATCATTGCAAACAATGGGAGTAGAACTAACTACATTGTTTAGAACATCACTGAAATGCTCAGCCCACCTAACCATGACAGAATCCTCCCCTTCTATAACCTTACCTTGTTTATCCTTCAATCCTTGTATGCCTGTCCGTTTTCTACCACACAAAACATTAACTATCTGGTACAGCTCTCTGCTGTTGTGCTGTCTAACTGCTTCCTCGGCTTTGTCAGCCAAACCATCAAGCCAAAGATTCTTATCAGCAGCTAACTGATCCTTTACACGTTTATTAAGCTCTCTGTAATCCTTTCTATTCGGACTAGTAGGGTATTGATTAAGTGCATTCCTGCAGTTCTCTCTTTCCGAAATAAGCTCAAGTGCCTTATCACTCAGATAATTCTGACTCTTCTGCTCCTTTTTTCCTAAAAGAGTACTGTTAGTGTCCAAAAAGCCTGTTTAAAATGATCCCATTCTTCCTCAACTTCAGTAGTAAGCAAACCATGACTGTCATAATGACTACGTAACCTATCATGATAAGCTTTGGCTATAACTGGATCTTTCAGAGCTTCAGTATTAAAAGTAAATTTTTAACCCTAGCACAACACTTTTTAAGTTTAAGTTGCAACACACTTTTAACAAGGTAATGGTCAGATCCAATTTCAGCTCCCCTATATGCCCTGGTATTCCTAACAGAACTAGCCCATTTGCTGTTAATTAATATGTAATCAATCATATTCTTATGCAGCCCATCAGGTGAAACCCATGTGTACTTATGTATGTCGCGGTGTTTGTAATAAGTGTTAGTTATTCTGAATCCATTGAGTTTACTTACCTGCAGGAGACGTTGCCCATTGCCATTGCAGCTACCAATAACAAAAGGTCCTATTACTCCTCCCCAAAGGTCAGAGTCAGTACCAACTTTGGCATTGAAGTCACCAAGAACAAGGGTAATATCTCCTTTCTTGACAGAATTCAAAATATCCTGAAGTTGTTCATAAAACCTATCCTTCTCATCCTCATCGGCATCCTCAGTGGGGGCATAACAGCAGATAACATTCAAGTCTTTAACACTTGTCTGAAATTTTGCTGTAAGAAACCTTTCATTAATGCACTCATATCCTAGAAGAGCATCGCTAGCGTGTCTGCTGAGAAGCAGACCCACGCCTTGGTGATGCTTATTGTCGTCCCTCCATGAAAAGAGAAATTTAAGATTATTTTTAAGAATCTGACCTTTATCAGTCCATCTGGTCTCTTGCAAGCCGAGAATATCTAAATTATAACGGTGGAATTCTTGTGTGAGGACATCAAGAGAAAAAGCTCTGTGCAGAGTCCTCACATTCCAACTACCTATGGAGAGAAAATGGTTAGTGGGATGTTTAAAGAAACTATGTTTACTGAGAGAGGGAATGCCGACAATATCAAACAGCCCCCTAATCGCAGACATGGGGCAAAGACCCGTTCCCCCACTACTAAAGGCTGAAGCCATCTACACTGGAAGACTTCCTCCAATGTAGAATTTGACGATGCCAATAGAAGCAAAGAGTTCAGGTGCCTGCGATGACTTCTGCTCAGGATTATCCACCACCTGATAAACATATCCTGTGAATCTATTCACTTGGGGCTGTCAACCCACAAACAAACAGAAAACACAGCGGAAGATTTTCCCTCCACAGAAGCCTACCAGTGCAGCAAAATCAGGATCCATAATCAAGCTCAGAGCCATATATCTGTCCAGTCCAGTAGGTTTATATGGTCAGTACCAGGACCCTGTGTGGTTGACCACTCCTCAGCAGGGTAGAAAAAAAAGAAAAGTAGCCATAGTTGTCCAAGATCAGTAGGCCACACTAATCTGGCAGCCCTCCCCTTCCGTTCACTTCCACAAGAGAGTATATCTTTTGAAAGTTACTAACGGTCCGCACCACGAGAAGGCGGGGTCGGACATTAGGTGCTAGGCTAGGCCGGTTCTATGCATCATCACAGGGGATTGGTGCATAGCTCTCCTTCCAGTGACTACCTAGCTACCATTTACAGACCCATAATAAATCATCATCATCATCATCATCATCATCCTCAAGCAGCCATGGGCTACGGAGGTCCAACCAGACCGTGCAATTTAGTTCTCCAAGCAAGTCTATCCTGAGCTACATCTACTGCATCTGGCCACTGCACACCAATTCTAACAAGGTCCTGTTTGACATTGTCTGCCCACCGCATCCTAGGTCTCCCCTTCTTTCTGAGGCCTTTAGGCACACTGTTCATAACCCTATTCGCCAATCTATAATTATTCATACGGGCAACATGGCCAAACCAACGGAGTCTCTCTCTGCACAATATGCTGCTTAAAGGAGGTTGCAAACTCCTTTTCCTAATCTCATCATTAGTTACAAAGTTGAACCACCTAATGCCCAAGATACTGCGTAAGCATCTGGAATCAAAAGCATCTAGTTTCCTGTTATCTTGTTTACAAAGTGTCCAAGTTTCACTACCATAACTAACCCTAGAAAGAACCAAACTATTATACAGTCTAATTTTAGTCTTTAGGTGTATACGCCTATTTCTCCACACTCTCCATAGATTCTTAAAAGTCCCAGCAGCAATCCCTATTCGTCTGTTAATCTCATGCCGCACATCACCATTATCTGTTACATAGCTCCCAAGATAATTAAACTGTGACACCTGCTCAAGACTGCAACCATTCAGATTAACTGAATCACAGCCTGCCTGACCAATTTTCATCACTTTAGTTTTCTCTCTGTTTATAACCAAACCTACTCTACTACCAGTCTCATCAACGGCTCGAATGAAAGAGTTCATTTCATCAACATCATTTCCCAGAAGGGCTAAATCATCAGCATAATCTAAATCAGAAATTTTCCTATCTCCAGCCCATTTAAGGCCAAAATCTTTCATTTGAAGTGAATTTCGCATAACATAATCAATAACCAAGCTAAAGAGAAAAGGAGACAAAATGCACCCTTGTCGAACACCAGAAGTAATGCTAAACCAATTGCTACAAGCCTTACCAACTCTCACACACGACTCAGTGTTATTATAGAGAGCTTTCATAATGTTAACTAACTTGTCTGGTATACCATATGATCTCACAATCAACCACAAATTATGACGATCAACAGAGTCGAAAGCCTTTTTGAAATCAACAAAGCTAGCAACCAAAGGTTTCTGGAACTCTAAACATTTCTCAAGAATCTGCCTAAGTGAAAATATCTGATCTACACATCCCCTACCACTTCTGAATCCACATTGCTCATCACGCAATTGCCTGTCAACCAGATTCTTAATTCTATTAAGAACAATCATGGAAAGAACTTTACCTGGAACAGAGAGTAGGCTGATACCCCTATAGTTATCACAAGAACTGCGATCACCTTTTTTGAAAATAGGGATAACAATAGCTCTGGTAAAATCCTTAGGAACCATGCCTTTATCATAAAAGAGATTCAGAATTTCAGTCATCCAAGTGGTAACCGAAACATTCCCAGCTCGAAGCATTTCCGTAGTAATTTCATCTACCCCTGGGGATTTATGAAGTTTAAGTTTAGAAACAGCCAAACTAACTTCAGATTGTGTTATAGGGCCAACATTAAAGCCACCAATGCATCTATCATCATTGCAAACAATGGGAGTAGAACTAACTACATTGTTTAGAACATCACTGAAATGCTCAGCCCACCTAGCCATGACAGAATCCTCCCCTTCTATAACCTTACCTTGTTTATCCTTCAATCCTTGTATGCCTGTCCGTTTTCTACCACACAAAACATTAACTCTCTGGTACAGCTCTCTGCTGTTGTGCTGTCTAACTGCTTCCTCGGCTTTGTCAGCCAAACCATCAAGCCAAAAATTTTTATCAGCAGCTAACTGATTCTTTACAAGTTTATTAAGGTCTCTGTAATGCTTTCTATTAGGACTAGTAGGGTATTGATTAAGGGCATTCCTGCAGTTCTTTCTTTCCGAAATAAGCTCAAGTGCCTCATCACTCAGATAATTCTGCCTCTTCTGCTCCTTTTTTCCTAAAAGAGTACTGTTAGTGTCCAAAAAAGCCTGTTTAAAATGATCCCATTCTTCCTCAACTTCAGTAGTAAGCAAACCATGACTGTCATAATGACTAAGTAACCTATCATGGTAAGCTTTGGCTATAACTGGATCTTTCAGAGCTTCAGTATTAAAAGTAAATTTTTTAACCCTAGCACAACACTTTTTAAGTTTAAGTTGCAACACACTTTTAACAAGGTAATGGTCAGATCCAATTTCAGCTCCCCTATATGCCCTGGTATTCCTAACAGAACTAGTCCATTTGCTGTTAATTAATATGTAATCAATCATATTCTTATGCAGCCCATCAGGTGAAACCCATGTGTACTTATGTATGTCGCGGTGTTTGTAATAAATGTTAGTTATTCTGAATCCATTGAGTTTACTTACCTGTAGGAGACGTTGCCCATTGCTATTGCAGCTACCAATACCAAAAGGGCCTATTATTCCTCCCCAAAGGTCAGAGTCAGTACCAACTTTGGCATTGAAGTCACCAAGAACAAGGGTAATATCTCCTTTCTTGACAGAATTCAAAATATCCTGAAGTTGTTCATAAAACCTATCCTTCTCATCCTCATCGGCATCCTCAGTGGGGGCATAACAGCAGATAACATTCAAGTCTTTAACGCTTGTCTGAAATTTTGCTGTAAGAAACCTTTCATTAATGCACTCATATCCTAGAAGAGCATCACTAGCGTGTCTGCTGAGAAGCAGACCCACGCCTTGGTGATGCTTTTTGTCGTCCCTCCCTGAAAAGAGAAATTTAAGATTATTTTTAAGAATCTGACCTTTATCTGTCCATCTGATCTCTTGCAAGCCGAGAATATCTAAATTATAACGGTGGAATTCTTGTGTGAGTACATCAAGAGAAAAAGCTCTGTGCAGAGTCCTCACATTCCAACTACCTATGGAGAGAAAATGGTTAGTGGGATGTTTAAAGAAACTATGTTTATTGAGAGAGGGAATGCCGACAATATCAAACAGCCCCCTAATCGCAGACATGGGGCAAAGACCCGTTCCCCCACTACTAAAGGCTGAAGCCATCTACACTGGAAGACTTCCTCCAATGTAGAATTTGACGATGCCAATAGAAGCAAAGAGTTCAGGTGCCTGCGATGACTTCTGCTCAGGATTATCCACCAGCTGATAAACATATCCTGTGGATCTATTCACTTGGGGCTGTCAACCCACAAACAAAAAGAAAACACAGCGGAAGATTTTCCCTCCACAGAAGCCCACCAGTGCAGCAAAATCAGGATCCATAATCAAGCTCAGAGCCATATATCTGTCCAGTCCAGTAGGTTTATATGGTCAGCACCAGGACCCTGTGTGGTTGACCACTCCTCAGCAGGGTAGAAAAAAAAGAAAAGTAGCCATAGTTGTCCAGATCAGTAGGCCACACTAATCTGGCAGCCCTCCCCTTCCGTTCACTTCCACAAGAGAGTATCTCTTTTGAAAGTTACTAACGGTCCGCACCACGAGAAGGCGGGGTTGGACATTAGGTGCTGGCCGGTTCTAGCTGCTATTAAATTAATTTCGGTCTCCGCAGAAACCTCTCTAGAACAACCAGCAAAGGTAAAGAACACACCCCGATTAAACGAAAATAAATTAACTTGTATTAATTATTTTAAACTTTGTGCAGGTAGCTTTAACTTCTAGTGAGGGAAAATTTTTTTTTTTTTTTTTTTATAACATTTCGTTTTATATTCTAAACGGTGGTAGAAGTTTATTTACGCTACATTAAATGTTTTTTTCCTTAATACGTATTAAATATTAAAACTTAATGTAATCAATTTAAGTACATTTTTTAAGAGGAAGCATGGGATGGAGAGGTAAACAACGAACTGAATAAAAGTGTTTTCACTGCTGGGTTATTTTTCCTGCGACTGGCATGTACTTGGAACACAATACCTAAATGATAGAAAGCAACGTGTTGTGTGTCCTGCACTTATTTATATCATTATTATTTAAATCACTTATTAAATTTACGTATTCAGAACATCCACAGTTGTATGAAGCATGTAACTTACAAGACGCTGGATGCGTTGTGCAGAAAGTTTTGTACCATGCAGAAGTGACTGCATCGCGCAGTTGCTGCAAATTGTATGGCAGTACAGTCCCGATGCAAGCAGCGCTTAGAATCTCATTATAAAATTGATTGTTACGATTTGGATATTGGGGAGTGTGCAGGCCAATGAAACAAGGAAAACTCGTCGGCATGTTCCTGGAACCTTTTGGTAATGATACGTGCCTGTGAGCAGGTGCATTATCATGCTGAATGTTTCCATCTGAGTGAGAATAATCTGTAGTCCTGAAGAGACGAACTTGTTCAGCAACGATGTTCAAATAAGATGTGGCGTTCAAATATCCTTTGATAGGTGGATATCATTACACGATCAGCACTCCCTGTACTGTTATGGGGCTGGGGTGGCTCAGTCGGTAGTGCGCCATGCTCGTAATCTGTAGTTCCCAGGTTCGAGTCCCATCTGGGTCAGCGTTGAGATTTCCAGGTCCCTTTGATCATGACGTACACTAAATTTTACTCAGTGGTAGGGGGGAGCAACTACCTTATATTTTGGATTTTTCGAAGTGCCTTGATTTTGGGTTTTACCAAGCGACTCGATTTTGCAGCCTTTTCATAAAGTTACAAGGAAAAACTCTACAATATTTGGTCCAGTTGTCTCGATTTTTCCCCAGGTTTTCTCGATTTTGACAAGTTTTCTTGATATTAACAACTCTTCTAAATTTCACAAAACCATTTCCATTCATCACAATGGACTTGTTTTTACCAAATGGGTTCCAATTTTTCCAACCTTCCAAACTTTTGCAAAGCTTTCCCGATTGCGCCAACTATACTTAATTAAACAAAACCAATTCCACTTTAAGCCAACGGCAGTACCAAGCTGAAAGCAGCTTTGGGCGCGGTCAGTATCTGTGGAGGCGGGTGTGACCACCTGGGATACACCGCGTGCAGTTTGGCAAATAATCTGCTGAGGACCGCCATCCTCACAGATCCGTCTATTATGGCGTATTAAACTGACAGGCTCCTGTTAGACCTCTGTGTCAAGCAGCTGCTTGATTTATTCATTTAATTCCATTTTATATTCCGACTGTTTTTGGCTTTGATATTTGCCCGTTTGTGGATTTGACAACATATTTTTCCGCCATATCTTCGAACGCGATGCAGAAACTTTATGTGTCAAATGAACGTTGGTGACTCGGGGAGTGTCATAGGCTATAAAAAAATTTACCCCCCCCCCAAATGCTTTCTTCCCCCCTAAAAAGGAAAATATGAAAACAATCCTTCTCCTATATCTCCAGAATGATAGTGCCGAAAGTAACGAATGCTTCTGACGCAGGGAATGTCATAGGCTACGAAAAATTAAATCCCATACTTCTTCCCCCTAAAAAAGGAGAGAAACATGAAAATGATTGTTCCCATATATCACCTGAACGCGAGTGCGGAAAGTAGCAAGGTATGTGTCACACGAAAGCTTCTGACGCGGCGAATGTCATAGACTGTAAAAAAAATTAACTCCCTGCTTTCGTACCACCACAGGAAAAGGGGGTGTAGAATATGAACACTATTGTCTCCCTATATCTCCAGAGCACGAGTTGGGTTGTTTTACCTCTGAGCGGCACTTTTTTGCACACCATGGCCTAAATGGCCAGGTCACATGGACTCCGAAGGCTCAGAGAAGGTTGGAGGAGGGGACCCATTGGAACAGCTGTTGGGAGACAGATGGTAACCTCCAGTCAAGGCCATCCTTTGTGTTCTTTAACGTGCACAGGGTATGGCTCTCCCGCACACGGGGCCACGGCTTAACGTCCCATCCGACGTACGGTGTCCGGTCCCATCGGTGTCCCCTATTGACCGTGGGCAGGGCGGGGAATTTTGCGGAGATAAATCTCAACGCTGACTCAGCTGAGACTCGAACCTGGGAACTACAGATTACGAGCCTGGCGAGCTACCGACTGAGCCAGCCCCGCCCCTCAGAGCACGAGTGCTGAAAGTAACGAGCTATGTGTCAAATGCAAGCTTATAATGCGATGAGTGCCATAGGCTCTAAAAAATCTTAGACTTATAAAAAATTGACATCCCCAGCATTCTTCCCCTTGAAAATGGGAACTGTGAAAGTTGTTCTAGTATATCTTGCGAATGCGAGAGCCTACACTTACGAGTTAGATGTCAAATGAAAGCTCGCATAATGACCGTAGTAAACTATTACGAATTTTCACTCATTATTCCTTCCCTGATAAACAAAATGGGGGGAGGGATTTCGCGGGGTTAAGCTTTAACGAGTCACATCTCAAGTTAAAGCTTGTGATGTCTTCAATGTCATGTACTAGCTCAAACATGACACCAAAAGGGAGGAAAGATGTAGTCGATGTTTACGAGTGATATATCAAATGAAAGCTTTCGAAGGTAGGTAGTAGTGACAAAATATAATTTAAAATTTTCAAAAAATACCTATCTGTCTTGTATAGGAAATAGACTTAAGCATATCCATGGTGCAATCAGTCACTGATCACTGAGTTCGTATTCATTTCAAGGAAGATAGGGTGCCGATTATCCTATACAAGATTGCCCGCGCTCTATCTTCCTTTGAAGCGAATACGAACTGTGACTGATTGCACCATCAATATGCTATAGGATTTTGTTTTTACTTTTTATGTACCATATAGGAAGATAGATATTTAAAAAGCTTTACTTACACTTTTCCTCTGTCATTAAAAACATTTACCTTCAGAAACTTTCATATATTATATGACTCATAAACATCGACCAGATTTTCCTCCCCCATCTTTGTAGTCGTGGGTGAGGGAGCCCATGACATTGCAGACGTCACAAGCTTTAATTTGAGATATAACTAGTTAAGGTCGCTCCCCCTAAATTTCCGTCCGTTTTTGCAGGAAGGAGAGAATGGTGGGGAACATAATTCGAAGTAGTCCTCAAAGAAGTCTTATGAACTTTCATTCATCAAACTAACTCGGAACTCTAGGCCCTCGAATTCAGAAGATATAGTAGAAGAAGTAATTTCACATTTCTCCCTTTTTTTAAGGAGGAAGAAATCAGGGTTATGTACTTTAATTGCCTACAACATTCCCCCTGTCGTAAGCTTTCATTTGAAATACAGTAACAATCGTTTTATTATTTCTCCTTTTAAAAGAGTGGGTGGGGGAAAGAAATCGTGGTTTGTTTATTTTTTTGGGGGGAGGGGGGGCATATATAGACTATGATACTCCCAGCATCAGAAGCTTTCATTTGATGCATAAACCGACTTTGCGTTCCGAATACATAGGGGAAGAATCGTTTTCAAATTTTACCTTTTTTAGGGGGAAAGAAAGCATGGATGATCAATATTTTTATAGTCTCTAACACTCCCCCGTAACACACTCTCATTTCAGACATAGCTCATAACTTTCGGCTCTCACAGTCTGAAAATATAGTAGAACAGTCATTTTCATATTTCTCCTTTTTTAAAAGAAAGAAAATATGAGTGGTCACTTTTTTATACCTATGACACGCCCCGAGTCACAAGATTTCATTTGACACATAAATCACACAGCCACAAGATTTCATTTGACACATAAATCACACAGCCACAAGATTTCATTTGACACATAAATCACACAGCCACAAGATTTCATTTGACACATATGGAGAAATGACATTTGACACGATTTCATTTGACACGATGGAGAAACTTAGTGACTAAGTTTCTCCATCGCGTTCGAAAGATATATGGTGGAACTATTTTGGCAAATCCACAAATCGACAAAGGACAAAAGAAAGACAATAGGAATATAGGCAATTTGTTTATTTATTGCCTATCTTTCTATATGAGCCCTATAAAATAGAAAGTAAACCTAAAGCATATCGATGGTGTCAGTGGCGCACTCAGGATTTAATTTGGGGGAGCCGAGGGGCCCGCTGGCCCCACTCGGGCAAACGAAGTAGTGCTCGGTCAGCCCGAGCACTACTTCGTTCGCCTTGTGTTCGCAGCGGCCGTGATTCCTGAGAGCTATAGGGTATTCCCACCCTATGTGACCGCTAATTCATAAGTAGTATACAAATAGAAGACACGACACAACATAAATATAAAAAATGAATTTTAATTAGAAAAAGATTTTTGGAAAATTTTCTAGTGTTTTTTTTTTCTTTGGGGGGTGCCAAGGCTCCTTGACCCCCCCCCCCTCTGGGTGCGCCACTGGATGGTGTAATCAGTCATCTGAGTTCCTGTCCGCTTCAAAGGAGGATAGGACGCCTATTTACTTACTCGACAAGATTGCAACGCCCTCTATTCTTTTGAGGTGAATACGAACTCAGTGACTGATTGCACCATCGATATCCTTTAGGTTTATTTTCTACTTTTTAGGGCCATATGGGAAGATGTATTTAAAAAAAATTAAAAAATACCTAATTCTCCTGTATTCTACCAAGTGGCTTCGAATTTTGCCAAATATCCTAGATTTTGCTAACTTGCCATAATTTTACAGAAAAAAATCCCAATTTTTACATTTCACCTGAATTTTACAAAGTTACTTCGAATTTTGACAACTATCCTAGATTCTGTCAAGAGTTCTCGATTTTGGTAATGCCTCTTAATTTCACAAAACTTATCAAAATTTTCACAATTCACCTGTACTTTATCAAGTGGTTTCGAATTTTGCCAAGTTGCCTCGATTTAGCCAACTCTTTTACATTTTGCCAACTCACCGTAATTTCACAGAAAAACTCAAAACTTTCGCATTTTCCTTGAATTTCCTGTCACTTCGAATTTTACCAACTCTCCTTAATTGCCCAAAAACAAACCCAATTTTCACAACGCCTGTATTTTTACCAAGTGACTTCGAATTTTGCGAACTTGTCATAATTTTACAGAAAAAATCCGAATTTTTGCATCTCACTTGAATTTTACCGTCACTTCGAATTTTTGCATCTCACTTGAATTTTACCGTCACTTCGAATTTTTGCATCTCACTTGAATTTTACCGTCACTTCGAATTTTTGCATCTCACTTGAATTTTACCAAATCACTTCTAATTTTGACAACTATCTCAGAATCTGCCAAAAGTTCCCCGTTTTGCCAACTCTCCTCAAAGTCATAAAACCAATCCCAATTTCAACAAATCACCTGTATTTTACGAAGATGTTTCCAATTTTGTCAACTCCCCTAGATTTTGCCAAGTTTCCTCGATTTTGCCAACTCTTTCTAAATTTCACGAAAACAATCTCAATTTTTACATCTCACCTAAATTTTGCCAAGTCACTCCGAATTTTGACAACTCCCAAAGATTTGCCAACTCTCCTAGATTTTGCCAAGTTGCCTTGATTTCGCCAACTCGCCATAATTTTACAGAAAAATTCCCAAATTTTACATCAACCGGAATTTTTACAAGTTGTCCCGATTCTGCCCACTCACCTTTATTTTACTAAATAGCTTCGAATTTTACCAACTGCCCTAGATTTTGCCAAGTTATCACGATTTTGCGAACTGCTCTAAATTTTTTGAATTCCCTTTATTTTACAAAAAAAAATCCAAATTTTCGCAACTCACCTGAATTTTACAAAGTCGCTTCGAAATTTGCCAACTCTGATTTACTTTTGGGGGAGCCTCCCCGCTCCATAGCTACGCCCCTGGTTAAATGATTTGAATTTCACCAGGCTATTAGTTAGGAAACGTTACATTTTCTCCATATTCACTCCAATGAATTTGTTTCACAAAATAACTAACAGATGGCAGCACATATTACACTACACTCTTTTTTTCAGTTAAAATGGCAGTTTACTGCTAGAGTTATCACTTTTTCAAATTCGGCAAACTCGGAGATATATTTAATCTATTGTTTCTGGTCGAGAGCAATTTCGATAGGTTTGATTCACAGATAGCACCATCAAATCTAGGAAAGGCATTAATAATCATAAAGCTATTTTTAAAATAAAATCTAAGCATATGTATGTTTGTATCTATAAAATATTCGGTTTACAAGTATATTAGCTAACAATAAAACAGCTGAAATAATAAAATCAACTGTTTCAATTCTTTATTAACGAGCCTACTGGTTTGCAATTCACTTGAAAATTATTCCAGTGCATTTTTTTCGCTTCCTAATCTTTCGCAGACTGACATGATTAATAAAATGGAGAAATTCCTCAAATCTCTTGTGAAAATTTAGTTTACATAGTTCAACGCTCAGCTTTTACACTCTATTTTCTTTTTCCATCACACAGTTTGATACCTATTATGGAGAAAATCCTTTTAAGGTATGTATTACTTGTCGGAATCGGGACGATTTCACCCACACCTTTCGTTAGCTTTTAATCGATTTATGCTTGAAAAATTCCACTTATACTTTTAAGAGGAAAATTACTGAAAAAACAAAGCGTAATTTATGTACCTATTCTCAATTAGGAACACGAAGATGATTTTCCAAAAGCCACACAGTTTGGATAAAAATTTTACAGGTGGCAATTCTATGTAAAACCCGGGATATTCATGACGAACAGAAAGAAGCACGGAGATAGCATACTCAAACCCAGAGAGGTGGTAACTCTATCTACTACAGGAGCGCACAAACTGTGACACCCCCGTTACAACTTCTACTCCTTCAGTAATACTAGGATAGTCCTCCAAAGTTTCTTTGCTAAAAAATGCAAAGAAACGGAATGCAAAAATGTGAAAACGAAATCTTCAAATAGCAAAAAAAGATAATATAAAGACGTTTATATTAAACTTGGATTATCCTGAACAATGGTTCATCATGACCAGGATCGGATCTAAGAGGGTGGCGCAAGGGGGGGGGGGGCATGGCGGCCCACCTTTCAAAATGCTAGTAAGCATAAGAGAGGCAAAAAATTATTAAACTTATTTTTATTTCATGTATTTTCCAAGAAATTTTTTAACGGAAAGGTACATGCTATACTGCAATGGCAATCCAGTCTTTTGTCCCTCCCTGTTTTACATATTTCAGGTTCAATATTATTTTTCCCCCAGCCTCCTCGATAGCCTCCCATTGGCCAGGCCCCTCATTAAGAACCCCTGCAGTAAGTTCTTTTTTCTTAGCGCCAGTAATAAGAACAGATATTAGGACTGAAATAATATTTTTAACACAAAATAAATCTCCTGGTTTTGATGGCTTAATCGCAGAAATCATTCATCTGTTGGAAGAAACATTTATCGAATCGAAACACTCGTAAATTTATTTAATCTATCCATTGAGCAAGGAATTTTCCCTGATGATCTGAAACAAACTACTATTGATTCTATTTTTAAGGAGAGGGCTCCAAAGAAGCTAGAGAATTATAGACCGATTGCTAAAGTTTTTGAAAAAAAATAGTCAAAAATAAATCATAAGAATATTTGGAAAAAAAATGTTTTCTCAGTTGCAATCAGTTTGGGTTTAAAGATAAAATGGGAACGAATGATGCATTGCTACAGTGACAAATACGATTTACACAGCGATCGATAACAGTGATCATGCATTAATAATCTTTCTGAACATTAAAAAAGCATTCGATACTGTAAAATCATGAAAAATTAATAAAAGAGTTACAAGTTGCTGGAGTTAGAGGAATAGCATTGAATTGATTCTGCAGTTATTTAACTAAGAGGGTTGGATTGTTTTACCTCTGAGCGGCACTTTTTTGCACACAATGGGCTAAATGCCCAGGTGTCAAGGACCCCGAAGGCTCAAAGAATGTTGGGGGAGGGAACCCACTGGAACAGCTGTTGGCAGACAGATGATAACCTCCCGTCATGGCCATCCCGAGTATTCTTTAACGTGCACAGGGTATGGCTCTCCCGCACACTGGCCACGGCTTAATGACCCATACGACGGACGGTGGCATTTCCAAATATTTAACTTACAGAACTCAGCAAGTTAAAATAAATGATTCATACAGTGCTTGGACTAAAGTTCAATGTGAAGCACCCAAAGGATTTCTTCTAGGTCCCTTATTATTTATTGTTTACATCAATGATTCAGATTACATTAACCTGATAGGTAAATTAAGTATTTTTGTTGACGGCACATGTATATCATTGATGCGAAACTTTGTTTCAGCTTGGTTTCCTGATGGTGTTTTAATAACAAAACTATCAAAAAACAGATTTTCCAAAATTGCTTGGGAAGGGGGAGGAATTTTAGGAGAATGAGGTACATGCAACGATTTCTCTCCTCTGGTTTGCCCACTGGATTGAGCAGACTTGCCACAGCTCAGGAAATAATGAACCAATGCTTGTAATCTGTGTCGTAATCAATTGGGACTCGAACCTTTCCTACTTCGAATTCCAACTGAGCCTATGTTGAGAATTTTCTCTGCTAAATCCCCGTTCTGCCCTCGGTGAGAATTAGTGACACCACTGAGCTTGGAAGACGACTGTCCGTCGCAAAGGACTTTAAGCCGTGTTCAGGACAGCCATACGCTGTGCACGTCAAAGAACAACTGTATGGCCTTGACTGAAGGTTACCATCTGTCTGCTGTCCAATAGATCCCCTTCCCCAACTTTCTCTGACCCCTTGGAATCCTTGTGACCTGGCTATTTAACCTGTTGCATGCAAAAAATTGCCGCTCAGAGGTAAAATAACCCAATTCCATTAGTATTACCGCTAAACGACTTCATAAGCACAACCTGTCACAGTTCTGCAATGTATTTTGCATTCAACAAAAAACAGAATTTAAAGTCACTTTCGGAAGACCAAGCCTCACTCAGTTCCTTTACGGAACCAGGTTTCGTTTTCTAGCTTGACGAGGACAAAATTGATCCTTATCACGAGACAGGAGAGAAGAAGTCGTTGATACAGGGGCATTCTTAAGGCTAGAATTTTGAAATGCTATTTGAAAAGTGACACTAGTATTTTCGAAATGTTTGAGAGGCGATTTTTGAAACGATTGAAATTCTAGAAAAAAATACCACAGCCGAATTTGGCAGAGACCTGTATGTGGCACTTATTATTACAATTAAAAATTATTAATTATTACATATATCTTACGATTTAAAATAATAATTCGTTAACTCGGGTGGTATTTCGAATTGCTGCTGAAGGGAAATTAAAATAGATTCAAACCCGACTGAAAATGCCTGGGAAAGGAATTCGAGATGGTTGCAGCTCTGATTCGAAACCAGGCTAGTAATCTGTAGTACCGAGGTTCGAGTCCCACTTGGGCCAGCGTTGCCTTTTACTATGGCATATGAACTGACAGACTCCTGTCAGACCTCTGTGGAAAGCAGCTGCTTGAGGGGGTATTTATTCATTTATTATATGGAAACTTAATTCGAGTCGACGTTTATACGAAGTGTGGCATAAAAATAAACGAGTCTCCCCACACCACCACCACCAATCAAACGGATTTAACATCGGTTTAGTCTTGTTCTTTCTAGTTCTAACAATCGCTCGCATATTTGAAGCGAGTGAATAGTGTCTGTGTTATGTCTCAAGCAGTTCAAGTACTCCCAATCTTGAGAGAAAAAGCAACGCGAGATCAAATTCTTTTCAACGATCACAATATCACACTTCAAGTGTGAAAGTACAAAAAAAATCAAAATACTATTTTTTTGTATTATTGTGTTTAGGCAATTCAATACCAAATATATTTTGGTGAAATATGGTAGAAAAAAAAGCATAGATTGGTTGGGTTGTTTTACCTCTGAGCGGCACTTTTTTGCACACCATGGGCTAAATGGCCAGGTCACATGGACCCCGAAGGCTCAGAGAAGGTTGGGGGAGGGGACCCACTGGAACAGCTGTTGGGAGACAGATGGTAGCCTCCCGTCAAAGCCATCCAGCGTGTTCTTTAACGTGCACAGGGTATGGCTCTCCCGCACACGGGGCCACGGCTTAACGTCCCATCCGACGGACGGCGGCCTTTCCAAACCCATCGGTGTCCCCTACTGACCGTGGGCAGGGCGGGGAATTTTGCGGAGATAAATCTCAACGCTGACCCAGCTGGGACTCGAACCTGGGAACTACAGATTACGAGCCTGGCGCGCTACCGACTGAGCCACCCCCGCCCCAAAAGCATGGGTAAAGAGTAGTAAATCTTGTGCAACAAACTACATTGGAATTTATTTTTGCTTAAAGATTAATTCTCAATTCTCAAATATCTGACACTTCCAAGATATGAGGCTGAATCTAAGGGGAATCAAAAGTAGTCATGCCCCCTCCCTCCATCAAGAATGGATACTAAAATTTTGTTCATATTTATTCTATCTACATTACCATGATATATATATGTTGAGTGCATTTCTGAGTTCTGGGTGCTTTCGTGTTAAGCCTAAGTATTCTGGCTTAAAATTATATACACTGTACGACATTGAAATTGCCCCACCCAGAAGGAGTGAGGGGTTGTTGTTGTTTGTTGTTTTACCTCTGAGCGGCACTTTTTTGCACACCATGGGCTAAATGGCAAGGTCACATGGATCCCGAAGGCTCAGAGAAGGTTGGGGGAGGGGACCCACTCGAACAGCTGTTGGGAGGCAGATGGTAGTCTCCCGTCAAGGCCATCCAGCGTGTTCTTTAACGTGCACATGGTACGATCTCCCGCACACGGGGCCACGGCTTAACGTCCCATCCTACGGACGGCGGCTTTTCCAAACATATCGGTGTTCCCTACTGACCGTGGGCAGGGCGGGGAGTTTTGTGGAGATAAGTCTGAACGCTGACCCAGCTGGGATTCAAACCTGGGAACCGCAGATTACGAGCCTGGCACGCTACCGACTGAGCAACCCCGCGCCTATTTTGATGTGACTAGGCAAATTTGGGAGAGAGGTAAAGATTGGGATTGACTTTGCGAAATTAAGGATTACTCATAATAATAATAAATTGCGTTACTCATAATAAATAATAAAAAATAAATAAAAACCCCCTCAAGCAGCTGCTTGCCACAGAGGTCTGACAGGAGCCTGTCAGTTTATATGCCAGAGTAGAAGGTCTGAGAGGATGGCAGGACCTCAGCAGAAAACGACAGGAACATCCATGCCTTACCCGGGGCAAGGAGTGTCTAAGGGAGAAGAGAGCTAGCTTCCATAGACGTAATGTAAACTTTTCGATTGCAGCGCCCTCTAAACATGGCAAATTCGTGTATTGCAGTGAAGCCACCTAGCCAGGAGAGGAGCCAGTTCCTTGCGTTATTTTTCCACTGCCCAGCAAGGTTTTCAATAATTTCTTAAATTTTACCATCATGATTTCTTTTCACAAGGATTAGTTAAAATTATTTTCCTTAATAAAATCTCGTTTTGTAAAACAAGAGATAGCTATGCTCAACATAAATATTTTAATATTTTGAACATTCTACTATATTTAATATATTATAAAAAAGTGAAATTTATGGCTTAATGCGAGACAACATGTTTTGTTTAATTATATTTTATAGAAGTTGGATATTTTCAAAAAAAAGTCACATCGAGTTTCTTACTTGTATAAACTGTCAATAGATGGCAGCAGGCACTTCTAGTATCAACCATAAAAAAATTTACTATTAGAACGAACTGCAGACACCTATATATGTCGATATGCTCCAGGGAACACCAAACTGCAACATACATTGACTTACATGTTCGCAAGATGATTAAATGTATTAATTTACATATTAATTTTAAAAATTCTGCAAAATTACTCAAAATAAACATACAACGGCTTTTCCAGGTATCGTAATATATACTCCTGAACGGGATAAAATACTCACTGAATAACTTTAGGGTCAGCTATCACTATGCCAAACAGTCATGGGTGTTAGACAGGTTGAAACACTGATTAAATCGTAATAAATATACCAAGAGTAAGACAAACCACAGCTGCAGTGGACTAAAAATGATTGCACTGCGCATGCGCAGATCGCCCCTTACAGTTGTTTTTGTGCATGCACATCAATTTGCCACGTTCAGCTTCGGTAAAATTCCGCAGAACGGCGCCACTTACGCTTGTGCGAAGCTAGCCTTCTCCTTAGACCTTCTTTGCCCAGGGCTCGAACCCAGGTCCCGTAGATCAGTAACCAAGCGCGCTAACCACTCGGCGACGGGACGGCTCATAATAAATAAGCTGCTATTAAATTAATTCCGATCTCCGCATGATCTCCGCATGCGCAGAAACCTCTCCAGAACAACCAGTCGGGACAAAATGTGCACGGCGATTAAACGAAAATAAATTAACTTGTATTAATTATTTTAAACTTTGTGCAGGTAGCTTTAACTTCTAGTGAGGGAAAAATTTTTTTTTTTTTTTTTATAACATTTCGTTTTATATTCTACACGATGGTAGAAGTTTATTTACGCTACATTAAATGTTTTCTTCCTTAATACGTATTAAATGATTCATACAGTGCTTGGACTAAAGTTCAATGTGAAGCACCCAAAGGATTTCTTCTAGGTCCCTTATTATTTATTGTTTACATCAATGATTCAGATTACATTAACCTGATAGGTAAATTAAGTATTTTTGTTGACGGCACATGTATATCATTGATCACTTTGTTTCAGCTTGGTTTCCTGATGGTGTTTTAATAACTAAACTATCAAAAATCAGATTTTCCAAAATTGCTTGGGAAGGGGGAGGAATTTTAGGAGAATGAGGTACATGCAACGATTTCTCTCCTCTGGTTTGCCCACTGGATTGAGCAGACTTGCCACAGCTCAGGAAATAATGAACCAATGCTTGTAATCTGTGTCGTAATCAATTGGGACTCGAACCTTTCCTACTTCGAATTCCAACTGAGCCTATGTTGAGAATTTTCTCTGCTAAATCCCCGTTCTGCCCTCGGTGAGAATTAGTGACACCACTGAGCTTGGAAGACGACTGTCCGTCGCAAAGGACTTTAAGCCGTGTTCAGGACAGCCATACGCTGTGCACGTCAAAGAACAACTGTATGGCCTTGACTGAAGGTTACCATCTGTCTCCTGTCCAATAGATCCCCTTCCCCAACTTTCTCTGACCCCTTGGAATCCTTGTGACCTGGCTATTTAACCTGTTGCATGCAAAAAATTGCCGCTCAGAGGTAAAATAACCCAATTCCATTAGTATTACCGCTAAACGACTTCATAAGCACAACCTGTCACAGTTCTGCAATGTATTTTGCATTCAACAAAAAACAGAATTTAAAGTCACTTTCGGAAGACCAAGCCTCACTCAGTTCCTTTACGGAACCAGGTTTCCTTTTCTAGCTTGACGAGGACAAAATTGATCCTTATCACGAGACAGGAGAGAAGAAGTCGTTGATACAGGGGCATTCTTAAGGCTAGAATTTTGAAATGCTATTTGAAAAGTGACACTAGTATTTTCGAAATGTTTGAGAGGCGATTTTTGAAACGATTGAAATTCTAGAAAAAAATACCACAGCCGAATTTGGCAGAGACCTGTATGTGGCACTTATTATTACAATTAAAAATTATTAATTATTACATATATCTTACGATTTAAAATAATAATTCGTTAACTCGGGTGGTATTTCGAATTGCTGCTGAAGGGAAATTAAAATAGATTCAAACCCGACTGAAAATGCCTGGGAAAGGAATTCGAGATGGTTGCAGCTCTGATTCGAAACCAGGCTAGTAATCTGTAGTACCGAGGTTCGAGTCCCACTTGGGCCAGCGTTGCCTTTTACTATGGCATATGAACTGACAGACTCCTGTCAGACCTCTGTGGAAAGCAGCTGCTTGAGGGGGTATTTATTCATTTATTATATGGAAACTTAATTCGAGTCGACGTTTATACGAAGTGTGGCATAAAAATAAACGAGTCTCCCCACACCACCACCACCAATCAAACGGATTTAACATCGGTTTAGTCTTGTTCTTTCTAGTTCTAACAATCGCTCGCATATTTGAAGCGAGTGAATAGTGTCTGTGTTATGTCTCAAGCAGTTCAAGTACTCCTAATCTTGAGAGAAAAAGCAACGCGAGATCAAATTCTTTTCAACGATCACAATACCACACTTCAAGTGTGAAAGTAAAAAAAAAATCAAAATACTATTTTTTTTTATTATTGTGTTTAAGCAAT
This sequence comes from Ryuthela nishihirai, assembly GCA_038380435.1. NCBI lineage: Eukaryota > Metazoa > Arthropoda > Arachnida > Araneae > Heptathelidae > Ryuthela > Ryuthela nishihirai. The sequence continues at coordinate 12,179,520 of JAWZYU010000009.1, forward strand.
TCAATACCAAATATATTTTGGTGAAATATGGTAGAAAAAAAAGCATAGATTGGTTGGGTTGTTTTACCTCTGAGCGGCACTTTTTTGCACACCATGGGCTAAATGGCCAGGTCACATGGACCCCGAAGGCTCAGAGAAGGTTGGGGGAGGGGACCCACTGGAACAGCTGTTGGGAGACAGATGGTAGCCTCCCGTCAAAGCCATCCAGCGTGTTCTTTAACGTGCACAGGGTATGGCTCTCCCGCACACGGGGCCACGGCTTAACGTCCTATCCGACGGACGGCGGCTTTTCCAAACCCATCGGTGTCCCCTACTGACCGTGGGCAGAGCGGGGAATTTTGCGGAGATAAATCTCAACGCTGACCCAGCTGGGACTCGAACCTGGGAACTACAGATTACGAGCCTGGCGCGCTACCGACTGAGCCACCCCCGCCCCAAAAGCATAGGTAAAGAGTAGTAAATCTTGTGCAACAAACTACATTGGAATTTATTTTTGCTTAAAGATTAATTCTCAATTCTCAAATATCTGACACTTCCAAGATATGAGGCCGAATCTAAGGGGAAGTCAAAAGTAGTCATGCCCCCTCCCTCCATCGAGAATGGATACTAAAATTTTGTTCATATTTATTCTATCTACATTACCATGATATATATATGTTGAGTGCATTTCTGAGTTCTGGGTGCTTTCGTGTTAAGCCTAAGTATTCTGGCTTAAAATTATATACACTGTACGACATTGAAATTGCCCCACCCAGAAGGAGTGAGGGGTTGTTGTTGTTTGTTGTTTTACCTCTGAGCGGCACTTTTTTGCACACCATGGGCTAAATGGCCAGGCCACATGGATCCCGAAGGCTCAGAGAAGGTTGGGGGAGGGGACCCACTCGAACAGCTGTTGGGAGACAGATGGTAGTCTCCCGTCAAGGCCATCCAGCGTGTTCTTTACCGTGCACATGGTACGATCTCCCGCACACGGGGCCACGGCTTAACGTCCCAGCCGACGGACGGCGGCCTTTCCAAACCCATCGGTGTTCCCTACTGACCGTGGGCAGGGCGGGGAGTTTTGTGGAGATAAGTCTGAACGCTGACCCAGCTGGGATTCAAACCTGGGAACCGCAGATTACGAGCCTGGCACGCTACCGACTGAGCAACCCCGCGCCTATTTTGATGTGACTAGGCAAATTTGGGAGAGAGGTAAAGATTGGGATTGACTTTGCGAAATTAAGGATTACTCATAATAATAATAAATTGCATTACTCATAATAAATAATAAAAAATAAATAAAAAACCCCTCAAGCAGCTGCTTGCCACAGAGGTCTGACAGGAGCCTGTCAGTTTATATGCCAGAGTAGAAGGTCTGAGAGGATGGCAGGACCTCAGCAGAAAACGACAGGAACATCCATGCCTTACCCGGGGCAAGGAGTGTCTAAGGGAGAAGAGAGCTAGCTTCCATAGACGTAATGTAAACTTTTCGATTGCAGCGCCCTCTAAACATGGCAAATTCGTGTATTGCAGTGAAGCCACCTAGCCAGGAGAGGAGCCAGTTCCTTGCGTTATTTTTCCACTGCCCAGCAAGGTTTTCAATAATTTCTTAAATTTTACCATCATGATTTCTTTTCACAAGGATTAGTTAAAATTATTTTCCTTAATAAAATCTCGTTTTGTAAAACAAGAGATAGCTATGCTCAACATAAATATTTTAATATTTTGAACATTCTACTATATTTAATATATTATAAAAAAGTGAAATTTATGGCTTAATGCGAGACAACATGTTTTGTTTAATTATATTTTATAGAAGTTAGGATATTTTCAAAAAAAAGTCACATCGAGTTTCTTACTTGTATAAACTGTCAATAGATGGCAGCAGGCACTTCTAGTATCAACCATAAAAAAATTTACTATTAGAACAAACTGCAGACACCTATATATGTCGATATGCTACAGGGAACACCAAACTGCAACATACATTGACTTACATGTTCGCAAGATGATTAAATGTATTAATTTACATATTAATTTTAAAAATTCTGCAAAATTACTCAAAATAAACATACAACGGCTTTTCCAGGTATCGTAATATATACTCCTGAACGGGATAAAATACTCACTGAATAACTTTAGGGTCAGCTATCACTATGCCAAACAGTCATGGGTGTTAGACAGGTTGAAACACTGATTAAATCGCAATAAATATACAAAGAGTAAGACAAACCACAGCTGCAGTGGACTAAAAATGATTGCACTGCGCATGCGCAGATCGCCCCTTACAGTTGTTTTTGTGCATGCACATCAATTTGCCACGTTCAGCTTCGATAAAATTCCGCAGAACCGCTTGTGCGAAGCTAGCCTTCTCCTTAGACCTTCTTTGCCCGGGGCTCGAACCCAGGTCCCGTAATCAGTAGCCAAGCGCGCTAACCACTCGGCGACAGTACGGCTCATAATAAATAAGCTGCTATTAAATTATTCGATCTCCGCATGAGCAGAAACCTCTCTAGAACAATGATGGGCACAAAAGAGCATACCCGATTAAACGAAAATAAATGAACTTGTATTAATTATTTTAAACTTTGTGCAGGTAGCTTTAACTTCTAGTGAGGGAAAAAAATTTTTTTTTTTATAACATTTCGTTTTATATTCTAAACGGTGGTAGAAGTTTATTTACGCTACATTAAATGTTTTCTTCCTTAATACGTATTAAATGATTCATATAGTGCTTGGACTAAAGTTCAATGTGAAGCACCCAAAGGATTTCTTCTAGGTCCCTTATTATTTATTGTTTACATCAATGATTCAGATTACATTAACCTGATAGGTAAATTAAGTATTTTTGTTGACGGCACATGTGTATCATTGATGCGAAACTTTGTTTCAGCTTGGTTTCCTGATGGTGTTTTAATAACTAAACTATCAAAAATCAGATTTTCCAAAATTGCTTGGGAAGGGGGAGGAATTTTAGGAGAATGAGGTACATGCAACGATTTCTCTCCTCTGGTTTGCCCACTGGATTGAGCAGACTTGCCACAGCTCAGGAAATAATGAACCAATGCTTGTAATCTGTGTCGTAATCAATTGGGACTCGAACCTTTCCAACTTCGAATTCCTACTGAGCCTATGTTGAGAATTTTCTCTGCTAAATCCCCGTTCTGCCCTCGGTGAGAATTAGTGACACCACTGATCTTGGAAGACGACTGTCCGTCGTAAAGGACTTTAAGCCGTGTTCAGGACAGCCATACGCTGTGCACGTCAAAGAACAACTGTATGGCCTTGACTGAAGGTTACCATCTGTCTGCTGTCCAATAGATCCCCTTCCCCAACTTTCTCTGACCCCTTGGAATCCTTGTGACCTGGCTATTTAACCCGTTGCATGCAAAAAATTGCCGCTCAGAGGTAAAATAACCCAATTCCATTAGTATTACCGCTAAACGACTTCATAAGCACAACCTGTCACAGTTCTGCAATGTATTTTGCATTCAACAAAAAACAGAATTTAAAGTCACTTTCGGAAGACCAAGCCTCACTCAGTTCCTTTACGGAACCAGGTTTCCTTTTCTAGCTTGACGAGGACAAAATTGATCCTTATCACGAGACAGAAGAGAAGAAGTCGTTGATACAGGGGCATTCTTAAGGCTAGAATTTTGAAATGCTATTTGAAAAGTGACACTAGTATTTTCGAAATGTTTGAGAGGCGATTTTTGAAACGATTGAAATTCTAGAAAAAAATACCACAGCCGAATTTGGCAGAGACCTGTATGTGGCACTTATTATTACAATTAAAAATTATTAATTATTACATATATCTTACGATTTAAAATAATAATTCGTTAACTCGGGTGGTATTTCGAATTGCTGCTGAAGGGAAATTAAAATAGATTCAAACCCGACTGAAAATGCCTGGGAAAGGAATTCGAGATGGTTGCAGCTCTGATTCGAAACCAGGCTAGTAATCTGTAGTACCGAGGTTCGAGTCCCACTTGGGCCAGCGTTGCCTTTTACTATGGCATATGAACTGACAGACTCCTGTCAGACCTCTGTGGAAAGCAGCTGCTTGAGGGGGTATTTATTCATTTATTATATGGAAACTTAATTCGAGTCGACGTTTATACGAAGTGTGGCATAAAAATAAACGAGTCTCCCCACACCACCACCACCAATCAAACGGATTTAACATCGGTTTAGTCTTGTTCTTTCTAGTTCTAACAATCGCTCGCATATTTGAAGCGAGTGAATAGTGTCTGTGTTATGTCTCAAGCAGTTCAAGTACTCCTAATCTTGAGAGAAAAAGCAACGCGAGATCAAATTCTTTTCAACGATCACAATACCACACTTCAAGTGTGAAAGTAAAAAAAAAATCAAAATACTATTTTTTTTTATTATTGTGTTTAAGCAATTCAATACCAAATATATTTTGGTGAAATATGGTAGAAAAAAAAGCATAGATTGGTTGGGTTGTTTTACCTCTGAGCGGCACTTTTTTGCACACCATGGGCTAAATGGCCAGGTCACATGGACCCCGAAGGCTCAGAGAAGGTTGGGGGAGGGGACCCACTGGAACAGCTGTTGGGAGACAGATGGTAGCCTCCCGTCAAAGCCATCCAGCGTGTTCTTTAACGTGCACAGGGTATGGCTCTCCCGCACACGGGGCCACGGCTTAACGTCCTATCCGACGGACGGCGGCTTTTCCAAACCCATCGGTGTCCCCTACTGACCGTGGGCAGAGCGGGGAATTTTGCGGAGATAAATCTCAACGCTGACCCAGCTGGGACTCGAACCTGGGAACTACAGATTACGAGCCTGGCGCGCTACCGACTGAGCCACCCCCGCCCCAAAAGCATAGGTAAAGAGTAGTAAATCTTGTGCAACAAACTACATTGGAATTTATTTTTGCTTAAAGATTAATTCTCAATTCTCAAATATCTGACACTTCCAAGATATGAGGCCGAATCTAAGGGGAAGTCAAAAGTAGTCATGCCCCCTCCCTCCATCGAGAATGGATACTAAAATTTTGTTCATATTTATTCTATCTACATTACCATGATATATATATGTTGAGTGCATTTCTGAGTTCTGGGTGCTTTCGTGTTAAGCCTAAGTATTCTGGCTTAAAATTATATACACTGTACGACATTGAAATTGCCCCAACCAGAAGGAGTGAGGGGTTGTTGTTGTTTGTTGTTTTACCTCTGAGCGGCACTTTTTTGCACACCATGGGCTAAATGGCCAGGTCACATGGATCCCGAAGGCTCAGAGAAGGTTGGGGGAGGGGACCCACTCGAACAGCTGTTGGGAGACAGATGGTAGTCTCCCGTCAAGGCCATCCAGCGTGTTCTTTAACGTGCACATGGTACGATCTCCCGCACACGGGGCCACGGCTTAACGTCCCATCCGACGGACGGCGGCCTTTCCAAACCCATCGGTGTTCCCTACTGACCGTGGGCAGGGCGGGGAATTTTGCGGAGATAAATCACCCAGCTGGGACTCGAACCTGGGAACTACAGATTACGAGCCTGGCGCGCTACCGACTAAGCCACCCCCGCCCCTTAGGAGTGAGGGGATAGGGTGAAATGTAGCACACACATAGCAATACATATTGGCGTACCATGAATTAATTTGCAGTCACTTACAACGGTTAGGAGATGAGATAATGCAGCACAATGTTAATGCCTCAGTAGCTAATGCCTCTGAAGTGCATCTGAATGAATTCTTGGTACATGCCTAAGTATTATGATTTGATATTCATGTTATACTGTTGTAGGATTTTTTATTAATTTACTCGGATACAGAGTTGGTATTAAGTATCAAATTATTAGAAAATTGCATTAACATTGTTTGATTGATATGCTTTGTATTCTTTTGTTACTCTTTTTGGTTTATATGTTGCTATTCATGTAATGCTATGATATATGTTTATATGTTGCTATTCATGTAATGCTAATGATATAGATACAGATAGATATATATATATTTATTCTCAGAATCTGTAGTAACATTACATTTATGTTTACATGTTTTTACCTTACAATTACGACGAAATATGTACAATCTTGAATATTATGTATACACAATTTTAAAACATTATATCTTTTTTTTAATATATATTCTTCTTTATATGGTTTCTTCAGTAAAAATATATTTTTGCTCGTACAAATATATATAAATATCTAATATTACATTTCATTAATGTTTTATAATTTTACGTACATTCGCTCAAAAAAGTATCCGAACTTGACAGTTCACGTCCGAACGTGACACGAACGTGTATCTGAACGTGACACGAAGGTTGCCAGATGACTAATTTCTAAAAAAATCAATGCCAGATATTTTTTCTGAATTTTGCAATCAACCACAGTGTTCGGATACTTTTTTGAGCGACTGTACATTTTTCGGTAGAAATCTGAGAAAAAATGTTAAATCTTCCCCGAGAGTAAGAACTCGGTTGTGGAAGAAAATTAATAATTATGTTTTAATGAAAAGGCAACATGCTTCCGTTTCACAATTTGTCATATTTTCGTAGCTTCAGCATAAAAATCAGAAAGTAAATATTCACCGATTTAAAAGTTGAAAAACTACAGTTAAGAATAAATGAAAACAAAAACTTTATAAAATAAATACCCCCTCAAGCAGCTGCTTGCCACAAAGGTTTGACAGGAGGAGCCTGTCAATTTATATGCCAAAGTAGAAGATAGCAGGACCGCAGCAGAAAACCGACACATACATCCATGCCTTACCCGGTGCTCGAAACACAGGTCCCTTGGTCCCTTAACCACTTGGCCATGGGACGGCTAGGAAAACTTTACTTAGTAGAAAAAAAAAAGAAATATTACATTGATTTTGTATGTCAATAAATGGTCAATATCCATTTTTGAGCACCATAAGGGAGCATAAGAAAAGCAATTAGCTTATATTACTTACCTTTCTTCACCAGGTATTTTTTTATTATATCAAAACTAATCATATGATCTGCTGGAGAAATAAACAATTATTGTTATCATGGATATAAGGGTCTAAGGACCTCCGAAAATGTCTTAAGAAAACTTTCCTTTTTGTCTTTAAGAAAACAAAAGCATTGGCAGATTTAATTCGAAATTAACAAAATCATGATTTAAATGATTCTTAAAAGTTAAATGTGAGCCTTCTCTATATCGTAAGAGACTTCTGCGATGCTTTAAAGCTTCAAGTATTCAATTGAATTCTGCTCCCAAATTATCTACTCATCCCTTCCTGATCTTCCAACTCTTAAAGTTTCCCGCTAAAAACATCCATTTTCGAGAATTATGTTTCTTTTGGAAGTATGAAGGGTTTATCGTTAAGCTATACATTAAGAGGGAACAGACCCTGATCTAGGAAAAGGGAGGACGATAGGAAGAATTGGGGCGAAAGCTCGTTCCGATATAAATTTGTCCCCTCCTTTTTTAGTGGCTTTTATAGAAATTTGTAAAAATACTTATAATATACAGGGTGATTCAGAATTCATCATCAATATTTAGTGGGGAGGCAGGGAATAAGAAAAGAAAGAGATTTTACATAGGAAAGTATGGGGGCAGACGTGGTGTAGAGGGCGCTGTGTGTACACACCTCTCATACAGAAGCACAGCTGTTTGACGCGTGCAGTCAGTTGTCATTCGACAAGGTGAATTTGCAGAAGTAACATGAACCGGTATACGTGGAATGAATGTGCAGATATGCATGTAACTTACGGTGCGGCAGGAGAAAGATGTCTTCGAGCCAGGCAATTGTATGCAGCGCGCTTCCCAAACCGCCGTGTGCCACAGCATCAAATGTTTTCACGTATTCATCGCCAACTGCGTGAAACAGGATCGTTTGCTGCTAGTAATATTAATCGAGGGAGGCGCAGATCGGCACGGACAGTAGCAGTAGAGGAAGCTGTCCTACAGGAAATCGAGGAACAACCTGGTGCTAGCACATGAGGTATGGCTAGGCAGTTTGGAATTTCGCAAGCAACAGCGTGGCGGATATTACACGATGAAGGGTTACATCCGTTTCATCTGCAAAGAGTGCAATTATTGGCAGCAGACGACCATCCCAAGCGTGTTATTTTTTGTCAGTGGTTCATGCAGAGAACAGCCGTTGATCCCAATTTCCCAACGTATGTTCTTTTCACCGATGAGGCGTTGTTCACTCGAGAGGGTGTCTTCAATACACACAATTGGCATGTGTGGGCTCATCAGAACCCACACGGTACAAGACCTGGAGCTGCGCAACAACGTTTTGCTGTCAATGTGTGGACTGGGATTGTCGGTGACTGTTTGTTGGGCCCGTATTTACTACCATCCCGTTTGGACGGTGCCAAGTACCTAACATTTCTTCAGACTGTGTTACCGGATCTTCTGAACGAGGTTCCTGATGGTAGTCTCCGGCGAATGTGGTTCCAGCATGACGGCGCTCCTGCACATTTCGCAAATGCTGTGCGTGCTTACCTACGCAGACAGTTTGGTGGTCAATGGATTGGCCGCGGTGGACCGGTTTCTTGGCCACCACGTTCACCGGATTTATCTCCAATCGATTTCTTTGTATGGGGTGCTATGAAAAACATGGTGTACGAGACCCCTGTTGATAGTGCTATGGATCTTGTAGCACGCATATCAGTTGCTGCCTCAAACATCCGGGAAATGCCAGGCATCTTCCACAGGGTCTGGCTGTCCATGCAACGCCGTTGTGAGTCATGCATTCTAGCACATGGTCGGCAGTTCGAGCACCTCTTGTAAGTCTGTACAACCAATGCAAAGAAATGTTACATGTAAGATAATAAATGTTTTTTCCTTACCACTTCCTTCTTATGTGTTCTTTCCATCATTGAACTGGGGTCATTTTGCCCTACTACATGGCATATGCGCCCATGCTTTCCTATGTGAAATCTCCTTCGTTTCTTATTACCTACCTCCCCACCAAATATTGATGATGAATTCTGAATCACCCTGTATAGGTTATTTATTTCTTTATATGATTTTGCCAGTGATTCAGTTAATAGCCTTCTCAAAGGGAAAGCAATATTCAGTTTTCTGCAATGGTGTTCGCATTAAGGGAGAGTGTGAGATGAAATTTTTCCAAAGGAAAACGGCCGAATTGAACTCATTCTTTATTTGTTACATTAGTAACACTTTTAAACCACAGCACTTTAGAGTAACAAATTTTTTTAACCCTATCACGCTAAATAAATGTTAGCATAGAGTAAAATTGAACCCACGACCTCCTGATGACATGTCAGGTGCTCTGACCACTGACTACTGATTAATTATCCTCTATTATGGATAATTAATCAGTAGTTTTTTTAAACCCGTCGTTGTAGGATCAGCCGCTACTGGCTGCGTTGGGTTGTTTTACTTCTGAGCAGTACTTGTTTTTGCACATAATGGGCTAAATGGCCAGGTCACAAGGTCCCCCGAGGGTTCAGAGAAGGTTGGGAAGAGGGGACTTACTGGAATGATGATGGAGCGATGGTGATGTGAATATGATGATTAAATGATAATATAGATTGGGAGACAGATGTTAGCCTATCATCAAGCATGTTCTTTAACGTGCACAAGGTATGGCACTTCCGTACAGTTAACGTCCCATCCGACGGACAGCGGCCTTTTCAAGCCCATCGGCGTCCTTTACTGACCGAGGGAACTGTGGGGATGTTTGTGGAAATAAATCTCAACGCTGGCCCAGCTGAGATTCGAAACTAGAAAATACAGATTACGAGTCTGGCGCGCTACCAACTGAGAAACCCCCACCCCACTCTAGTGGCTGCCTTATAACTGCAAGTGAAGGATCTTTTATTGCGGATCTCCCAGGCTCACACATGACAAAACAAACTCCATCGAAAAATTCATTGGCATTTTTATATGAGTTATCTTCAATTCTCATGCACAATTCTTAGATATATCATACATCTAGTATATATTAGCTGTTACATTAGTAACATTTTAAATCGCAACATTTCATAGTAACAATTTTGCCAACATTATTATGCTGTAGGTCAACGTGGGCATAGAGGAAAATTGTTTTGAACCGCGTGGGAATGGAACCCACGTCAGAAGAAGGGCGTTTGTTCAAATCCCATCCGGCTAAAAATAATTTTCCGCTGTGTTTAAAAACTTGAACTGAACTTAGTTAAAATTATTAATTTTGAACAATAACAGTAAATCTGGACATTAGAGTAAAAAATCACTCACCTCTGCCAAATGTAGAATGCTTGTTTTCAAAAAAGGAAATTAAAAAGCGATCCGATAAATGTGAATAGTAACATTCAGAAGTGGGAAAATTTGGAAAAATCTGATTAGACAACGGTTTATACCACAAAGCATAAACCAACATAGGGAGGCAAAAATATTTTGTCTGCTTTTTTGTTCGTTAAAAGAAAAGAGCATGCACCGAAATTAATAATACTTTATTCAAAGGTGACAAATGAACCTCTTTTCTCTGGAAATATTTTACTGTTGAAATTTTTCGTACATTTGGAAGTAACATGCCATGGATGAAAATTCACTCGCGTTGTGTTGTTTGAGTAGTTTTACTACTTAGAGGCACTTTTTTTGCAGACTATGGGCTAAATGGCTTAGGCCATAAGGACCCCAAAGGCTCAGAGAAGTTTGTGTGAAGAGAGACTGGATAGATGTTAGAAGTCAAATGGAAGACTTCCGTCAAGGCTATCCAGCGTGTTCTTTAAAGTGCACAGAGTCTGGCTCTGCCGCACACGACTTAACCTTTCATCCGATGGACGACACTCTTTCCAAACCTATCGGTGTCCCTTTTCTGACCGAGGGAAAGGTGAGGGTTTAAAAGAGAGATAAATCTCAACACTTGTACAAATGAGACTCGCATACGAGAACAGTAAATTATGAGCCTGGCGTGTAACAGACTGAACTAACCAACATTTCATAATTCTTATCAAACACAAGATAATTTTTCCTTCATCTCTTAAAACAAAAGGAATGAAGACCACGACCAACATACAGACATATAGACGTACAAAACAAAAATGGAAGTGATAACTCACTTTAAGAAAAAACGGAAAAAAAACGCATTTTTTTAAAAATATAGAAAGTTTGTTAACTGTGCCAAATGGCTGAAATTGTAATCTAAACATGTGCCAACACTCTAATAAACAAACACCGTTATAGAACGGGAGAAAACTGACACAAAAAAGCACTCTAGTCTCGTAATAACTGTCAGAGTACCAATGCGGATTCGCAGTCTCCGGTACGTCACTGGTAGAAGCATTCCGAAATTCCTTTTCCTTTATCGACGAAAGAGTTATTCAATTTTCAGAACCTCACTGTTTAAAGAAGTCCTAGCTGCATTCAGACCGTGTCCAAAAGGGAGCACTTCATAACTTCATATTTCCATTTATGATGGAAGCGACGGCAAAGACAAAGGAAGTTGTTTCTCCTCACAACCTCTAGGACGGATCTGTCTGATTCGCGAACCGAAAAAAATTTCGGTTTCTCTTTTAGCGGTGATCGTTGACATTTGCTTCTCGCTCCACCTGACCCCTCGCACACGTGAGCTCACATCTGGGTCACCATGAAGTTCTCTGCATCCGGACACATGCCGCGAGACACTGTGACGTCACGTGGACACCCGTAATAGACCCTTACGAAGATGGAAATTTGTATATAAGCGGAGGGATAGCCCCTGCTGCTTATCAGTTGCAGATCCTCGCCACAGAGTGAATAAGTACTAGTGGAAAAGATTCTCTTGCATCAGAACTCTAGGTAAGAAATAATTAAATCCTGCGTTCATTTAAATGTAGGGTTTTGTGCTAACATTAAAATGTAGGTTTTGTGCTAATAACTAAATTCTAGAGCTATTAAAAAATTTTCTTCAATGCAAAACATAGGACAGAGTAAGCTGAAACAATTCCTAGATTGTGGAAATTTACTCATCGGAGTGGTTTATACTAGTCAGTGACCCCCCCCCCCCCCTACACACACACACACAAAAAAAAAACTTAGAGATATGTAAATGATTTTACTACTATTCACATAATCTAAATTAGTCCCTAAATTTTCCAAGTGAAACTATTTCTCTTTGTTTATTCAAAAAAAAAATAGGGTCTCTGAAACGGGCCGTGAGTTGGCTCAGTTGGTAGAGTCAGTCTCCTAATCTGCTGCTCCTAGGTTCGACTCCCCACTCTGCCTGTGTTCACTTTTACTCCTCTAAATCTTGCTCTTCAGTGAGGAAAAGAACACTTGGGAAGACCACCATCTTTTGGATGGGATGTTAAGTTTTGGCCCTTGTGCAGAAAAGCTATACTTTGTGAATTTTAATCTACACGATAGATGGCTTTGACGGGAGACTTCCATCTCTCTTCTAACATCTGTCTAGTAGATCTCTACCAACACCCTACTCTGACCCCTTGTGATCCTTATGATCTCCCCTATTAGCACACTGTGTACACAAAAGTGTCGATCAGAGGAAATTTAATTCAATCCAACCCCCGAATTCTCCAAAGTTCTACGACGTTTGCTAGCTCCGAAGTTCAAATGAAATATACGACATTTGTTAGAATAGAATTCTTCTATTACTAATGTTGAGGCAGTTATCACAAAGAAAATAATCTTTCTGAAAAATTGCCCTTTAAATATCAAGTTACACAGGGACGTACGTGTGATAAGTTCCACTAGAGGTAAAAGGTAGCTTTAGAGAAAAGTTTGCGTATATCAGCTCTAAACGAAGGCGCCAATCTCTCTCCCTTGCAAAACTTCCCATGTAATATAATCGATCCAATGCATAGATACATACAAAATCCTCATGCAGTCATGAGCTACGGAGGTCCAAATAGACTGTGTAATTTTCCTCTCCAGATGTGTCTCTTCTGAGCTACAGCTGCTGCATTTGGCCACTCTAGGCCAATTCTAACAAGGTCCTGTTTGACATTGTCTGCCCATCGCATCCTAGGTCTCCCCTTTTTCTGAAACCCTTAATCATACTGTTCATAATCTTGTTTGACAATCTGCAGCTATGCATAAGAGCAATATGACCAAACCAACGCATCTTTGCACAATACGCTGCTCAAAAGAGGTTGATGACTCCTTCTAACCTCATCATTACTTACAAAGTCAAACTACCTAATGCCCAAGATATTGCGTAAGCATCTAGAATCAAAGGCATCAAATTTCTTGTTATCCTGCTTAGGAATGGTCCATGTTTCGCTACCTTAACTAAACTTAGAAAAAACCAAACTATTATACGGCCTAATATCAGTCTTTAGGTATAATATTAGTATTTCCTTCCCAACAGCTGATCGCAACTGTTATGATACAGCAAAATCAGTTTTCTGTCGATCAGTGGTAAAGTTTCTTGAATAATTTTGCTTAACAGAATTAATCATTTGATCGACGGCAACTTCCAAATGTTCAGAAGACGTAGGCGCTGCATAGATTTAATATTTTCTCTCAGATCGATTGCTAGCCAACCACTGCAGGCTTTATCAACTCTCACAAATGACTTAGTATCATGTCATAAATGGCAATTCTTTTTATGCATTCAGCATGATCTCCATATCAATTAACATTCTTGCCTTCTTGAAATTCATAAAGTAGTGACTACATGAAGTAATCAGCTGAAAAAAAAAATGGTTTTTCCATGAGTGGATTCCACTCAATGGCAAAACCAAATCCAACTTCCTCTCCTGGGTTGGGGCGCATACTGAGTTAAATCTCACAAATTAATTAAAATCATTTAAGGGCTTCTTTTACCCGTTGCTGAGGTGGAGAGAACCAAAAATTTCGCTTTTTGTTCTTGTTTTCAAGTATGGATCTAACCTAAACGATCATAGGAATGCTTTTATATTTCTATTCCTACTGATTGGTAGGGAAGACATGATCGTTTCCTACCTTCTCTTATCCTGTCGTCCTTGGCGATCTGACAACGCGGAAGCAGGGTATGGAGGGATGATGAATATTACTCCTTAGCTATGGAAATCGGTAGATGACAGCAGAACTATCAATGCCCAATGTCTATGTACGACGTCACTTAGGCGGCGAGGAGCACCACACAACTGAGGAGACGGCACGACTTCCACGGCTTCAGCGAATGGCTGCAGACTCAGGAGGCATACATCGGGAGTCTTAAGACTACCTCTTGATGATCTACACACATAAAATAAACTGTAAAGCCCTCGGCTTCTCCGTGCTTCAATCGAGTCTTAGGACGAAGAATCGACTACTGAGCATCGGAGATCTTAGAGTAGAGAAAACAGTGTTCGATGTCGAGTCTTATGAATTTTTTTCTCCAGAACTTTTCCCGTTGGTTGCCCCCCTGGTCCGTTCAGTTTGCAGTCACGTATAACGGGGGCAGTCTCCCAAAAATCTTCATAGGCCCACGTGGTTTTAGAGTTCCAGGGGCTGGTTTCCCACGGAGTAGGGTATGGTTACATAAAATGGTTATGTAGGGGCTTATAGCTCCTACATAGGGGATGGAATGATTATATAGGGGCTATAAACAGTCCAGAATAGGGGATGGAATGGTTATGTAGTGGTTATAAACAGTTCAGTTAAACAGATTGGAACGGTTCGTGTCTGTCCTCCCTTCCACTAATTAGGGATGCTTCTACAGGTGCAGGTTTAGTTGAGGGGGTGGGGGTGTGGAGCTTGTGCACTATGAACTATCTTTTATATGGTGAAGAGTTCCGTTGAAGCACGGATAAGCCGAGGGCTTTACAGTTTATTTTATTAAGCCTCCGGAAACGGGCAACACGCTCCTGCGGATCATGGCGCTCGAGGTGGACGGTGGCCACACCTGCGGTCATTTCCCACTTCCTCTCGGAGAAAGAGCTGCTTTTCCCGTTCTCCCTTCGTTTCCTGCTTAGGAATAAGAAAGCAGATCCGCCAAGGACACACAAAGCACTGATGAGTTACGTTCTAATTGTTTGGTTGCACTGATTGGAATATCAGTTCATAACACAGCCTTCAGAAATATGCACGTATTTATAACGAATGAAGCTAATAAAATTCTTAAGACCAACATCTCCAACATAGATTACCAACTCCCAGTTGTATTTAGTGAAATCCCTGAAAAGGTACTTTATAATTATGTTAATATTAATTAAGACAGCATATCTTTAGTATGCCGTTCTGTTAATCAAATATTTTGCTATTTCAGATACTATTTTGCTTTTATGCCGTATTGATAGATATTCTTGCACTTTGTAACACAATCTGAATATTTTGCATTACATCGATTGGTAAAGTTTATTCAATTTGCGAATTTTCTCTTGAAACATTTTTACGCTAACTTATCCCTTTCGTAAATCTAGGCCTTACCGCATTAAAACTGTTGTACAAGGATTTTTATTCAATCAAACTTCATCAAACTTCATTTCCAATGATTCATTTTCAAATCAAACTTCATTTTTGAGTGATCAGCATTTTTATTGATAACGCTAGAATTTAAGACAAATATTCTCGCCTTAAATTCTAGCCTTAAAAAAATTTCGAATAATTAAACTATCTGAAAATTTTTTTATTTTTTTCCCCTCACAGATTTCTGAAAATGGCATCTTTACCCAAGTCATGCTTCTTGTTTGCTTTAATCGCTGCATCAATTCTCCAAGCGATGTCTGAAATCACAGAGGCTCCTTCTGGACATCGCGATGGACGTCAACTGGTCACTTCTGCTCCTCTCCTTGATAACGCCCTCAACGCTGGAGGATGGAGCCAAGTCCTATCTCTCATCATTCCTATCGTCTTGATCTTAGGATTAGGATCTCTGATTCTCCCAGTGATTGCCGGAGTTTTCCTTCTCGGCAGTGGAGGAAGTGGATTTGGAGGTTTCTTCGGTGACTACTTTGGCAGAAAAAGGTCTGCTGCTGGATCCGAAGAGCATCCTCTCTTCTCCACAGAGAAACTAATAGAACTGTTACAAACTGTAACCAAGGCTCTAGATGAGGTTGCTAAGGACAGCTGAGCAAAAAAGGTAAGATATCGTTCATCACTTCTTCTGAACAATGTACACCCACTACATTTATATAGTATCAGTAGGATTTCAGTAATAAATTATCACACGAAAAGTCCTGTAAACAAGGAAGGCTTGAAAAATTGAGTTGAAAAAAAAATTTGTTGTCCTCACTGGGATTTCATTCCAGGTCTTCTGAAAAAAAAAAGAAAAATGCAGGGGTTAACCGCCAGACTACCGAGAAACTAGCCAGCACTTTAACAAAGTGACATATACGTCTTCCTGTTGAGTCACCAGTGGCGCCATCTATTATTCGGAGTTATGGCGCCACCGGTGACTCAACAGGAAGACGCATATGTAACTTAGTCAGGACAACTTTTTTCAACTCAATTTTTCAAGTATAGATGAATGCTATTCATTTCAGATATGGCAGGAAATTGTCGCTATGAATTTCTCCGCAGCTCCCAGATTGCAATCCCAACTGTGTCTTCTTTGAGAATTTTCTCCACTAACTCCTGTTCTTCTCTCGTTGAGAAAGGGAACATCGATGGGTTTAGAAAGGCCATCGTCCATAGGATGGGATTGTAAGCCGTCTTCCCGTGTACATAGATAATTGCAGTACTTTTCATCATCACAAGAAATGCACTCAAAGTTTTTTTTCCTTAGTCTTTCCTGGGATCTGCCTATCTACATACACAGATTTAATGACAGCTTTGAACTTTGATCTTGAGTAGGCCACCACACGTCGGATGAGACTTTAAACCCTTGTCTGTCAGTGTACAAGATAGCCACACTCTACACGTTAAAGAATAATACACTGGGAGAACTTTACTGGAGCTCCATCTGTCTCCTAATGTGCTTGTGCAATAGATTTCTTGTTCCAACTCAGCTCTCAGCAGTCCTTGTTACTTGGAAATTTAATCCATTATTAACGTAAAAAATACTGCTCGGAGATAAAATATCACAAATTAACAACTAAATCCTTTCAACTCGGTAAATATTTTCACTGATGCTAGGAATTATTTCCCACAATGTGGGATTATAATTCATGAGACGATACAAATTTACTTATGCTACCTGAGAAAATCGAAACTTTTGCAGCAACGTTTCACTGTTTCACTGGGGAAGCTACTAATCTCGCATTACTTGCTGAACAAGCCACAGATCAGTTGGTTGCGTGGAGAAATTCTGAAAAGACATTTTTTCACGATTGATTCAGGAAGGAATGAAGCTCATTACAGTGTTATTCATTTTAGTCATTAGGCAAGTGTGAAAAAAAATCCACCCATCCGCCTCCCGGACTCGAACCTGGGATCTGCTGGTTACGCTCAAAAGGTGGAGCAACTGATGCGTAACCAGGAGTTCTCGAGTTCGAGTCCGCGAGGCGGAAGAGTCGATTTTTTCACACTTGACTAATTACTATAAAATATTGTTTCAGTTTGTTAACAATTTTCATTTCAGAGCAAATGTTGCAATATCTACCTTATAATTTGCAGGTTACACAATTTAAACTACCTAAGTCTCCCACGATTATTTTTATATATTTCTTCTTTCTTTTCCTTAGATGCTGTGCTCCATCATGTAGCAGAGGATGCTGGAAGCAGGCCTTTCCATCTTCTTCATCATGCTTAGTGCAGCAAAAGAAATAAATGTGGAAAATGATTCTGAAGCAATGTGACAACCATTTGGAAAATGTTTTCTCCGTCTTAAACACCGGTGCATTAATTCTTCAAACACATCGTCCTATCATTTAGAAGAATTTTGGCATTTTCCTTTTTTGTTAGATTTTTGTTAGAGAGAAATAGTTACAATTTCTTTAATCGCTTCAAATCAAAGCAGCAAATCTGATGTTTTTTGAGATTGAATTCAATCCTCTCTCACGATGATCTTAAAAACATTTTCTCTCCTCTTTTTCAGCGTTATCTGCTAAAAAGGATCTAATTATTTTAAATTCTTTATGTACAGATATGTAAATTCAAAACTTCAGTTAGAAAGAAGGATGCAAAAAATTTGTAGGCAGAGGTGACTCAAATAAAAATATTGTTCAGGATGATTTAATGGTATTTCTTTCTTAATGTACACTACCGAAAAATTGAAAAAAAAAAACACCATTAACAATTGAAGCGTAATCTATGAGATTTATTTAGTAGAAACAACTTGTTGAGAAAGGACAGTGATCACACGTATGAAGTGATTAAATGTTTATTTTACCTTTTAATGAATGTTACATTTTACAGAAGGCACATTTTAATAAGGTGTTGAACCTCCTCGAGCAGCAATACAAGCTTCCAATTTGGCATGCAATCGGTCGTACAGATACTGGATATCACGCTGGGGGATACCATTCCATGCGCTTCAACTTGGCCGCGTAATTCAACGATGGTTTTTGCCTGCAGGGGTCCACGGAAGAGTCTTTGTCCGATCCAGTCCCAGACATGCTCGATTAGAGACAAGTCCGGAGAGCGTGCTAGCCAAGGGAGTTGGTGCACTGCCTGAAGAGCATGTTGAGTTGCTCAGCTACTGCAGGCTGGCGTTCTCCTGCTGGAATATCGCATTTGGGATTACACTCAAATATAGCAGGACTACCGGCTGTACGATGTCGCTGGCATACGTATTGCTATTCAGTGTACCCTATACAAACACCAGACATGTACGAGAGTGATGTGATAGCTAATCGCTCCCCACAACATGATGCCCAGCATGGGCCCTGTGTGTCGTTGGTGGAAGAAGCCGCTCACCTTGTCGCCTTCGGATGCATAAACGACCATCAGACGCTCCTAAGCAGAATCGGCTTTCATCACTGAAGACACAGACTGCCATTCTTCCCTCCAATGAACTCGTTCTTGACACCACTGCTAACGTGCTCGACAGTGACGAAATGACAGCAGCTCTCGTGCCCGTAGTCCTGCTTCCAAAAGACGATTGCGTACCGTTCTTGTAGACACCCTTGGTGCGACAGAGGATATAATTTGTGACGCTATAGCCGTCCGCTCTGCCACCGCCACCCTGCTGGTACGCCGATCCTCTCGTGCGTCCGTAAATCTGTGTTGCCCGGAACCATGTCTGCGAGTGTGCGAATGCTCTTCTGACCATCGACGCTACCATCGTACCACTGCCGATACCTCTTGTCCAACGCAGTGTGCATTTGACGAAAAGACCAATCTGCTTCCCAAAGACCCACTATACGACCACCCTCAAACTCCGCTAACTGAACAAATGTTTCGCGCCTGCATCGTCAAGGCATGGTAGCTTCCTCAAACAAAAGAAGAATAACTTCTTTCTTCACGCCCTAGTCCTTAAATATACGCTGCGTACATTTGCATGTTGTCGTCCTCAGTGACGTCATTTTATTTCACCCAATGACTTTCAATCTTGGATCACGGTTTCTGCTGACCTTAACTATTAACATATTATAATGACTTTCGTAAAGAAAGTCCTTCTTGTAGGGGCGGGGGTGGCTCAGTCGGTAGCCCGCCAAACTCGTAATCTGCAGTTCCCAGGCTCGAGTCCCAGCTGGGTCAGCGTTGAGATTTATCTCCGCAAAATTCCCCGCCCTTCCCATGGTCAATAGGGGTCACCGATGGGCTTGGAAATGCCGCCGTCCGTCGGATGGGACGTTAAGCCGTTGGTGTGTGTGAGGGAGAGACATACCCTGTGCACGTTAAAGAACATGCTGGATGGCCTTGACGGGAAGCTGCCATCTGTCTCCCAACAGCTGTTTCAGTGGGTCCCCTCCCCCAACCTTCTCTGAGCCTTTGGGGTCCATGTGACCTGGCCATTTTACCCATGGTGTGCAAAAAAGTGCAGCTCAGAGGTAAAACAACCCAACCTTCTGGGTGTTTTTTTTTCTTTTTCAATTTCCGCCAATGTATTTAGCATCAAACAACAGTATAAGTTTTTTTTTTCCTTTGGCAATCCTGGTAAAAAGATTGTCTCTCTGGTGATGCGGGAACTGACACAAAAAGAAGGCTCTTCGTTTAGATGTAAGACTTTTATCCCTTCCCCAATCTACACAGGCGATATTGTAACTTCATTATAAATACCTGTTATAGAGTCAGAAGACAATAGATGGTCGACATCACTGAAAACCACAGACTGCCATTCTTCCCTCCAATGAACTCCTTCTTGACACCACTAAAAAACATGCTTGACAGTGACGAAATGACAGTGGTAACTATACCAGTGGTTCGCGTGCCCGTAGTCCTGCTTCCAAAAGATTATTTAGATCCATTTGTTTAGTTTTTATCTTTTGGCAATCATGGTAAAAAAAAAACACTCTCTGGTGATGGCGGGAACTGACACACAAAGAAGGTTCTTCAGTTAGATGTAAGGTTTTTGTCCCTTCCCGAATCTACACAGGCAATATTGTAACTTCATTATAAATACCTATTATAGAGTCAGAAGGTAATATTTCACTTTTTTTATATATTTTTATTTGCAACGTATAGGATACAGACGAATCCTAGATTTTACAGGCTTTCTCAGAGAAGAGCATGCCCTGTTAAGGACAAAGTTACTGCAATTAGAATCTAACACACAAAGTTCGCCTTCCTGGAACAGTCGTTAGCTTCTTAATCACTATACCAATTAAGGATTAATCTTGTACTGATTTTAGAGACTAGTTTAAGCTCCATCTACATCTTAGTTCATCTGTGATGCAAACTACCAGTCAGGGTTGACAATCTCTGCGCTTTAAAATGTCTTTATAATAAGCTACCGATGGCACGTGTTAACCATGAATATTGGACTTTTGAATTTCTCAATGTATGTAGTAAGATTAAAAAAATTATGTGGGCAGCTTAATTCTCTGTCAGTCGCATCTGTTGCATCGCCTTAATACTATCTTCCAGGCTTTTTATGATCGTATAAGATTCAGGAAACACTAGGTAAATAGTGAAGAGCATTTCAAACACACGTACCTTTGCTTGTAATGAAATGAAATTGAAGGAAGGATTTGCTATGAAAGGAAATATATAGGAATGCGGTCCACATTACATGGCTGATATAAAAACCACGTTACAAAGACCAATTTCATGATTACTACTATGAATGCAATTACTAAAGAGAAGTTATAGTCTCCTAGTCCTTGTATATTCAAGTTACTTGCATACTTTAGGAAATGCTTTAGTTAATAAGTACATCTGCCAAAATTTTCTGAATGATAACTACAGGATACTGTTCCATATTTTCGTAAATAACTAAATGACGATTTAAAATGATATTCTGCTTAGGGAACATAATTTTTTGTTCTGTTTAATATATTGCCAACCGAAACACGAAACACTCTTCGTTGTTGCAGAAATCATTAAGATATATTTTAGGCGTTGCATTAACCATAATATAGGTGTTTCGATTTAAATTATCAGCAATCATTTTTATCCTAAGAATACTCGGAAAAAAGAAGTGTGCATTCATCAATTCATTCATTCATTCATTCATCATTCTTAAGAGGTATCAAGAGCGTTTTTGCAATTTGCATCCAGTTATGTGCTTCTTTATTATGGGTTGTTACTTCATGTATAAATGACTGTTTGGAAATAAACTTTTAAAATCTACCAACTCCATTTTTATATTTTTTTTTCTGAATAAATGAGAAATATACTTCGGTTATCCTGATTAAATCGCTCACTCTTCTGACAAATACGTCCTTATTGCGCATCAATAGTTTCTCTAATTTTGCTCGCTCACCGGGTTCAAGATGTTCCAGCTGAAAATCAGCTAACGATAGGGGCTGAGAGGTCTTGCTGCCCTCGGTGCCGTGGGGGTTCGGCTGCTCTCGGTGCCACTAGTTTTAAGTTTCCCGTGCGGATCCACTACAACGGTCATTCCGTTTGATTGCATGAGAGGAATTCGATCAGTGCGTTTCGCTCGGTGCGGGGAGGCACACGTGACTTACTGACCATCCGTCCCGTGCCGTGTTTCAATAACCAGGTGATTGGATTGTTTCACCTCTGAGCGGCACTTTTTTGCATACCATGGGCTAAATGGCCAGGCCACAAGGACCCCGAAGGCTCAGAGAAGGTTGGGGGAGGGGACCCACTGGAACAGCTGTTGGGAGACAGATGGTAGCCTCCCGTCAAGGCCATCCAGCGTGTTCTTTAACGTGCACAGGATATGGCTCTCCCGCACACGGGGCCACGGCTTAACGTTCCATCCGACGGACGGCGGCCTTTATCAAGCCCATCGGTGTCCCCCTACTGACCGTGGGCAGGGCGGGGAAATTTTGCGGAGATAAATCTCAACGCTGACCCAGCTGGGACTCGAACCTGGGAACTACAGATTACGAGCCTGGCGCGCTACCGACTGAGCCCCCCCCGCCCCAATAGCCAGGTGAGTATCAATTATTGACTAATATTCTTTTCTGTAAGACATGTATTTTTAGTAAAAAATTAACGCTATTCCCATATTCTTAATTTCCATTTGAAATTGTTATATTAAATAAAGACTTTGTTGTTAAAACTTCTGTGTTAAAATTTTTAACAAAATGAACTTGTAATAAAATGAAAATATAATGAAGTGGAGAAAATTGTTATATAAGTATATATGTTATGGTTAAATGAGTGTATATTAATTAAGCAATATATTCTATTTTAATGATAAAATTTTCAATTATATTAATAATTAAATTCCATTTCATCATTTTTTTTTTGGTTAGCATAAATTAACAACTAATTCCTAATAAATCTTAAATCGGAATTTTTACCATGTTTCGTATCAAAATAACGGCACATTTTACAAAAACAAATTTCAGAACAATAATTATATCATACTTAAGATTAGTAAAACTCCTATTTAATATACTGTTAAAAATTACTTCATTATTGTTTGGCTTATTTAATTAATTTGCATAAATATGAGAAAAAACCGTGATCTCAGCATAACGTTTTAAAGGAGCTGAAGTTAGCTAACACAAATGACGAAAATAAAATTTCTAATTTACTGCTCATTCTTAAGCAAAAATTTTAATACAAGGATTTGATAGTTCATCTCTTTCTAGCTGTGAAAATTAATCTTGATTTCAATTCAGTTTTTTAAAAAAATTACTGTTTAAAAGTAAGAGAACTGATTTAATCTACCGAAAATTATATTTTTCTCTACAATGTATTGTTTAGTCTAGATATCTTCACATCTATGATTGTTAAAAATTTGAATTTAAATAAATTTATAATAAAATTAAAATTAATAATGACGTGAATCAAATTAAACAAAACGAACTTGCAGTATTTCGTAGAGAGATGCCATAGTTGTCATCTTTTTGCCCGTACACCACTATGTGTTTCGTTTTGGTGAGCCAACTCTAGTTGCCTATTAATAAGTCGACATCTCTGATCGTCCTGAAGGGTTCAAAATCCTCAGACCTGATCTCCATTGAGCAAAGTATGGCCTATAGTGTAATGATGTCTGTAACCCTAGTTTCCATAACTATGCTCCAAATGAACTGCTTCTGATATTTCAAAGGTTCTGGACCGGTCTACCTTCAAACAAAGGAGGATAAATCCATCGGACATTTTGTTTTAAAGCATATAGATCATTAATTTCGAAACCAATAACCTCACACAGCATGTTAATATCAGTCAAACAAGATTATATGTATATTATAGGATGCGAGTCTTCAACAATAACGGCATTGTTTCAATGTTTTGAGATTTTTACAACATTTTGTTTAACTAGTTCAAAAACTTTCAGTTCTATGCCGATATATTAAAAAAATTATTTTTTCGAAATTGTTTTGCTTCTTTTTCTTTCATAAAGAACAATTTACCCCTCAAGGAGCCACTTGCCACAGAGATAAACTAGGAACCTGTCAGTGTAATACGCCACGGCGTAGATGTGTGAGGAAGGAGAGACCTCAGCAGAAAGAAACCACAAGAGAAACACGATACCTACGCGGTGCTCGAACCCACATCCCGTTGTACCGCAGCTAAACATGTTATTCTTCGTTTATTGGTTCTAATTTCTACTCTTAAAAAGGTTTTAAATCAGGAAATACAAACTTCATTTTTTGAAAACGAGCATTCGATATTCGCCAGAGGGGATACGTTATTCTCCTAGCACTATTTTTAATATGATTTAAAAAAAACCTTTATTTAGTATAAGACAATTTTTAAGTTTACTTTATTTCCCTTTTGAAACAAGATCTACTAGTGCTAGGAACAATATATTTCTAAGTGAATGCAAAATCTTGATTTGTAATTTTATTTTACACCTTTACACAAAATGGAAGAAAAACAAATCAGTTAAAATTGGAAACTTCAATGTCTTCTCTTCGGCGTTTATATCATGTAATATAATGATTAAATTTCTCTTAAATGGATATTACAGACTTCATCAGTTCATCGTGTTAATAAACAGAAATGAAGTAATAAAATATTATTTACTTAGAGTGTAAAAAACAAGTAAACAACTTGTAAATAATATAAAGACAACGTTTTTTCCTTTATATATATGTTACCGCTAAAGTGCAGAAATCAGTTATTCTACAGATTATCTAGGTATTGTGCAGATTAACTAGGGTGATCCGTTAACGTGCGGAAAATTGTTTCATTTCTCAAATTACCTAGGTAATCTGCAAATTACCTGGATAATCTGCACATTACCTACTAGGCACTCGTTAAAGTGAAAATAAGATCTTTGCTCTAACAACAGGAATATTTCTGTACGCTTAAATTAACATAATATTATTTATCTAGTGTCCGAGAGTAGAGTTGAAACCAGGGTCATCCCTCTGTCAACATGAATCAGTCGTCCGAATTATAAAAAACACCCCAAAATGAGAAGGCCATGTGAGAACGAATCATTTTAGTGATTCGTTATCAAGAATGAATCACTTTACCGATTTGTTCTCACTTGGCCTCCGCTCATCCGGGGAGTTTTTTATAATGCGGATGAGTGAATCACGTGACACGAAGATTCATATTCAAGAGATTCACCACTATGAGAGAAACAAACTTTTGAACTTTAACGATACGGAAGCCGTTAATGTGCACATTACCTAGGTAAAATGCGGAAAAACGGAGCAAATCAGTTAATCTGCAGATTAGCTAGGTAATGTGCACATTAACAGCTTTCGAGCTTTAGCGGTAACATATATAATTTTATGCTCATGAGATTCAATAAATTATTCTTACATACAAGTCTAGGTTTAAATTCTTTTCAACTAAGGAAATCTAAGAAGAACAATAATTTTTCGAAACTGTGAATCATGAACATTTCGTCCATTGGTATGGTTATTGTCTACCACTTACCCCTCTGGGGCGGTGGTGGCTCTCAGTCGGTAGCGCACCATGCTCATAATCTGCAGTTCCCAGGTTTGAGTCCCACCTGGGTCAGCAATGAGATTTATCTCCGCCAAAGTAAGGGACACCGTGGATTAGGAAAGGCCGCCGTCCGTCGGATGGAACGTTAAGCAGGGCTTCGTGTCCGGGAGACCCATCCCTGTGTACATTAAAGACATACTGGACAGCTGTCCAGTGGGTCCATTCTCTCGACCGTATAACGACTATACTGTATTACGTCACTGATTGGTGTTCATTTAGCCAATTATGTGCAAAAAAAGTGGCGCTCAGTGTGGCACTTCAGTAAAAAACTTCCTATTCTTTAAAGGGAAGGGAGAGCGACTGGTGGACAGATCTATTTGTCCACCACTCTCAATCTCTTCAAAGATTAACAAGTTGTTCATTTTGATCTTATCTCTAAACCTGTTTTCGAATTTCGGAGAACGCCAATATTTTACGCAACAGTTTGATATTCAAGGCCCCGAATCGCTAACCTTAGAATCACGCAAACTATATCCCGGCAAAAGCTAAAAGGTGGTGAAAGAAAGGTACCCAATAGCTAATGTCATCTACAGTTCGTGAGATTTCACACCTCAAGAATTCGAGAATGGCCGACGTTTCCTTTCAAAGCCATTCTCAGTCTGTCGCTACCGCTTATCTGTTTTCTACATTTCTCTTATCTTTCTCTCTAACCTAATTATAAGACTTTGCTAAATCTTATCAATCACCCTAAAAGCAACGCTATCAGATCCAAAAACAAAGTGCATTGAATTTTTAGACCCCTTCGATAAATAATAATTACATATAAATCCCATTAGAACCCTTTCAGAAACGATTCTAATGCTGCAGTTATTTATCGAACCGTATCACTAATAAGATAGTAGATTATATTTCATTTTTATATTTTGCGTGCCCGTACAACGCTCCCACTCGATAAGGTTTCACACCAATACACAAACACTAACGATCACTATCATTTGTAAGTTAATGATAATTCTAAGCAACATCACAAAGGCTATTATGCTGCAAGTTTATGGCATACGTTATTTTAAAATATCCTTTTTTTTAGAACCTAACATTTATTTTAGAATTATGATATATTTAGAATTTAATACTTTTAGAATACCTAATTTTACTAAAAGTTTACAATATTATACATGTGACAAAAACTTGCACATCCGGAAAATAAAGTATATCGCGAATTTGTTTATTTTTTCAAAGGATATTACATTTTTAACCTCTGCATTCGATAGAGTTTGCCTGAACTTATTACTTTCAATATTAATAGAATTATTACCAGAAAAGGAATAGATAGGCAAAAAAAAACTGTTCAGTTTTACTTACTCATTTCAGTAGGGATTGATATCATAAAAACCTACTAATATCTCTCTAACTTAAGGGACCATTTCCTTACCAGGAATAAATGCATTGCACTTACTGTTTTTTGCGAATATCTCGTGAACACACAATTCCATAGTGAATCAACAGAAAAAAATTCCGTTGATTCTGCATATCTCTACTTTCTCTCAGAATGCTTCACTTGTATGGTTCCTTAGAATGCAAATTTTTAACTTATTTTCAAAAAGAGAAACGAACAAATATTTTCACGTTCATCGATGGGGTGGCGATTGACTCAGTCGGCAGCCCGCCAGGCTCGTAATCTGCCAGCTCTCAGATTCGAATCCCACCTATGCTAGCGGTTGAGATTTATCTCCGTTAAACTCGCATCCTGCCCACGATCAGAAAGGAGACAAACCGATGGGCTTGGATGCCCGTCGTCCGTTCGATGGGGCGTAAATCCGTGTCCCCGTTACAGATTGGGTTGGGCACTTTTTTGCACACAATTGGCTAAATGGCCAAGTCATAAGAACACCGAGGGCTCATAAAAGGTTGGGGGAGGGAACCCACTGGAGAAGCTGTTGCCACAAAAATGTTAGCCTCCGTACAATGTTATCCAGCATGTTCTTTAATGTGCATAGAGTATGTCTCTCCCGCACAAGGGGCCACTCCTCAGTGTCCCTTCCGACGGACGGCTGTCTTTCCAAGCCCATCCATCGGTGCCCCCTACTGACAGTGGGCAAAGCAGAGAGTTTAAAGGAGATAAATCTCAAAGCTGGACCAGCTGGGAACTGCAGATTACGTGGAAATTGAAAACATCGAACCTAGGAACTGCATATCACGAGCCTGATGCGCTACCGACTGAGCAAACCCCCACCACCCACCTCACAACCACCACCACCACTAACCCCTCCGGCCAATGACAAAAATATATTTTTAGTAAAAGAATATCGTTATAACTTGTTATAGATGACGATTTGATTCATCTACTACATCACACGGCCATTGATGAACTCATAGCCCCATTTCCCACATGTTGCACTGATAGCACATCAGAGACGTTCATAGCCACAGGCTGTCGATGGATTACCACCATTTGTATGAAAGTGATAACCGTTGCCACATAGTAAGTGACACTATTTTATTCGATACTAAAATGTGGGGGGCGGGGGTAGCTCAGTCAGTAGCGCGCCAGGCTCGTAATCTGTAGTTCCCAGGTTCGAGTCCCAGCTGGGTCAGCGTTGAGATTTATCTCCGCAAAATTCCCCGCCCTGCCCACGGTCAGTAGGGGACACCGATGGGCTTGGAAAGGCCGCCGTCCGTCGGATGGGACGTTAAGCCGTGGTCCCGTGTGCGGGAGAGCCATACCCTGTGCACGTTAAAGAACACGCTGGATGGCCTTGACGGGAGGCTACCATCTGTCTCCCAACAGCTGTTCCAGTGGGTCCCCTCCCCCAACCTTCTCTGAGCCTTCGGGGTCCATGTGACCTGGCCATTTAGCCCATGGTGTGCAAAAAAGTGCCGCTCAGAGGTAACCCAACTCAACCCAACTAAAATGTGGTGGTGGCACAGCCAGATGTTTGTTATTTTGTCAGGTAACAAATCGGAAACTTAGCTTAATGACAAGCCCTCGTATTTATTTTCCAGTTGGTCATTCTCAGCCACCATGTTTACCTTCATAAAAGTGGAACACACTTAAAAATTCACGACCCCATCGAAAATTCAAACACCCATCCTGATTTCATTTCTTGGTAAAAACACTCCACTGGCATTGTGATAATTAATCGGCACTTAAAATTGCCTTTACTTTTGATGAGATTTCATCGGCTCAATACGTTATGAAATAATATCTGCCGATGAATATATATTTAAGCCTAGGTTATAAAATTTACGCCACTAGTTGGGTTGTTTTACCCATGAGCGGCACTTTTTTGCACACCATGGGCTAAATGGCCATGGTCACATGGACCCCGAAGGCTCAGAGAAGGTTGGGGGAGGGGACCCACTGGAACAGCTGTTGGGAGACAGATGGTAGCCTCCCGTCAAGGCCATCCAGCGTGTTCTTTAACATGCGTGGGGTATGGCTCTCCCGCCACGGGGGGCCACTATGGGCCACGGCTTAAAGTCCCATCCGACGGACGGCGGCCTTTCCAAGCCTATCGGTGTCCCCTACTGATCGTGGGCAGGTCGGGGAATTTTGCAAAGATAAATCTCAATGCTGACCCAGCTGGGACTCGAACCAGGGAACTACAGATTACGAGCCTGGCGCGCTACCAACTAAGCCCCCCCCCCCCCCCCCTACGCCACTACGAGTATATATGTATATTGAAATTGATACATTGTTAAAGTGTATCAAAGTTTGAATTATAACTACAGGATTTTTTCTTAAACCAAGAACAATATTTTCCGCTATATATTTTGGTTACAAAAAGTGCACATTTTCTTGACACCAAATTGAAGCATTTATCTGAACATGAAACGATCCCCTTCCGGGAAAGGTAACTTTTAGGGAAATGCAATTTCAAAATTGATAAATAGATACGAGACTCTCGAAAAATAGATACGAGACTCTCGAATAGATACGAGACTCTCGAAAGTTTTTCAAAATTTAAAATATTAATAGATTTTCACTAGAAATATTACTTAGTAAACCATCCCTTACACATAAAACACAAAATTATGTAAGATCACCAAATATCCCATTAAAATTCAATGGGTGCTTTGAATACCCCTTAATTAAGTATTTATAAATAACATAAAAATGCATAGCCAAGGACATCTACAGTCGACTCAGTCATCAGAATAAAAATGCTTAGATTTTCCCGCCACTCTTAACGGTTACGAAGTAGTTTAGAAAGTGCTTTTCTCTGATTGGTTGCAGACTGCGACTAATATAGACAGTGACGCTTCGGCTATCATAGCACCAAGGCATTCACTTGTTGCTAAAAGAAAAGAACCCCTCCTCCTATCCGGAATACGGTTATTAATTATATACGAAGGTCGTACCGAATTCTCCCCCTTAAAATAACGCCGCCAGGTGTGGCTGCGCAGGTTGCATATTCCTTAGCGTCCCCCTTGGCTATTTGATAGATCACATGAACACAAGAAAACAGTGATACACCTGGCATCTACACTCCAAAGGAAATCATGATAACGTAACAGAATGATGAATATACAACACCAATATTAGATTTGGTTGAAACATATTCTATACAGCCGGATTGGGAGTAAATATTAAGATATACTCCAACTACCAAAGGTTATTGGGTACAGTGGAACTCCTTGCAAATAACAAATGGTGCAATTTTATGGGAAAAAAATGATTCGCTAAGTGGGATTCCAACCCACGCCTACAAGTTATATGACAGGATATCTAATCATTAAGCGATCACCAGCTGTGTCATATATCTACTTAGTTCGATTTTAAATCTCACTGAACTTATCGCTTATGCGACATGATCAGGAAAGACAACTTATTCAATTACTCAAGCCATCCAGTGTGTTCTTTAATGTCCACAGTTCACCTGCAGACTGGAACACAGCTTTACAACCTATTTTATGGATCCTTTCCAAGCTCAGCGGTGTCCTCTACTGAGCAAGGACAGAGGGGAAATTTCGTGGAGATAAATCTCAATGCTGGCCCAGGTGGGACTCGAATCTGAGAACAGCAGATTACGATCCTGGTCCGCTACTGACTGAGCCAACCTCGCCCCAAAACTGATATCAAAACTCATGTCACTCGTGCAGGAAAATATGAGAATCTGAAATCGTGCATGACGTAATGAATAACTCGACTTTGTTACCAAGAGAAAGCAATCCCATCGAAAACATAAGCAAACTTTTTCGATCAGATATTAGACCATAAATTGAGTAATGGAGCTTCGCTAAAGTAACGCCGGGAGCCGAAGCGTGCCGATATCGGAGACTCGTTGGTCACGTGACACATGGCAAGAGGTAATATCCACATAGCTTATTGCAAGGGGTTTGACTTTTTTCGATTTCTGGTACAAAATTATATGATAAATATTATGATATGAGCTTTTTGGTAAATAAAATGCACACAACATATCGGAGGAAATCATTATTCAAAATGCAATGGAAGAAATCAACTCTTAGCAATATTTGCAATAAATTGATCTTAGTAATATTTGCAATAAAGGGTCATTGAATTCTGACTACTCCATTTCATGTCATATGAACAGGAAAGAAATTTTAAATTGCTTTCACTTCTAAAATAAGCTTTTGAAAAAATATAACTTTAGTGATCTAGTTTACTTTAGTTTACTTTTTTGAGCGACTGCATCCATGTTAAAAGTGACGTTGAATTGTTGGATGCGGGTAAAGCAAAACCTGTTAATAATTTTATTTTAAGTAAGTAATTTAACAATAACAGTCATACTTAAATAATTGACATAACGTTCTAAGTTAAAATTGCTTTATTCACCTGTGAAATTTAATTGTTCCTCCTTTGATAAACCTTGCGGAGCAAATCCACACCACGGCAACACCATTCCCATAGCTTTCTTCCCATCAGTCACGTGATATCACAAGCTTTCGACGTTGAGCGTTGAAGTCACGAAATGCTCCGTCTGCTGTATTTATGGTCTAAGGATCACATTCCTGATCCTCACCCACGAAAGAAAAGTTGGTGTGCTTCCAATGTCGCTCAATGAAAAGTGAATACATTTGGCTGCTGCAATCAAACTAAAGGACTTCTGTGTATTCTTTTCTTCCCAATTTCTTCACTTTTTCAATCATTTTTAAACCACCATCTTTCTTGCTCATCAATCTTAGTGGGGTCATCACACTCCCCAATTTTCGCTTTTTAACACTCCTGTTTAACCCGAGTTAAGTTTAACCCCTTTTATGATTTAAAGAGTTATGGAAGCTGGAATATCGAATAAATTATTTTGATATATAAAAGATCATTCAAATTTTTTAATATTCAAAAAATAATTATGGAACTTCAAAATGTATATTTCGTTAAATGGTTTAATACAACACCATTGTTTTAATTTCTGATATATAATCATTGCTGGGTAAGTGATAGTAAGGGGTACATCTCCCTTTTCCTACTTCCACGACTCGGTGAGCTTTATAGCAGATATAGTTAGCTTATTGGCAAATTTGTCGAACGTTGCGGTAGCGCTGGTCTAGACTTTCTGTTTCTAACTAACTATGCAAAGTTGCAGACGTCTACGCCATTTATAGAATGCTTTTTAGGACTCCCTTGGCTACTGATCTACGGGACCTGGGTTCGAGCCCCGGGGCTACTGATCTACGGGACCTGGGTTCGAGCCCCGGGTAAGGCATGGATGTATGTGTTGTTTTTCTGCTGAGGTCCTGCCATCCTCTCAGATCTTCTACTTTGGCATATAAACTGACGGGCTCCTGTCAGACCTCTATGGCAAGCAGCTGCTTGAGGGGGTATTTATTTATTTATTTTTATTTATTGAGGAATACTCCACAGCTCTGAATGAACGCATTTTGCAAGGTCTTGCACCCTTGAAAAGGTTTCCCAGTAAATTCCTTTTTAATTTTTGGAAACAACCAAAAATCGCATGGTGCAAGATCGGGGGCATCTGCAGGATGGAATAGTTGTTTGATTTTTTCCTGCTCCAGATTGGCTGTAATTTGTCGGGTTTTGTGAACACTGGCACTGTCATAAAATAGTCCCTTGACACGCCAGTTGTTGGACGCTGCTCCATCTCTTTAACAATTTTGGACAAAATGTCTTTGGTGCAGTATTGGTTATTTATTGTCATTTTTTCAGGTAAGGTGTCCACGGCTTACACTTTGGAATTTAAAAAAATTGTGAACATCCTCTTCCTTTAGCACAAGTTTTGTCAGAGGATTTGGAGATGTGGTTCATCTTCCACAAACAAAACATAGTCGTCGATCTCTTTCCGATTTGCAAGCAATAAACAACATCTCATCACTTGTCACAATGTCTATTAACCCTTTGAGGCCACTAGCTTCAAACATTGCCAGTATCTCGTCGCACGTATCGACTTCAGCCCTCTTTTGCTATTCTGCTTTTCAACAATATTACGTAATTCAATATTTAAAGATGTATGGAAGTTTGAATATTTCACAACAGTAATGCGTCATGATTTTACCTCAGAAATTAAAACTTAAATGAATGCTCTATCAAACCATTTAATGAAATATACATTTTGAAGTTTGCACAATTATTTTTGAACATTAAAAATTATGAAAATAATTTGTTGAATATTCCAGCTTCCGCAACTCTTTAAATGGTAAAAGGGGTTAAACTTAACTCGGGCTTAACTGTGCTTAAAAACGAACGCATAATGGGAGCGAAAAAAAAGTTTTTTTTTTTTCAAAAAATATTAAAAATTTCTTGACCTTCCAAAGAAAAAAAAAATTTTATTTTATTTACATCGAAATAATAATTTAATCAAGCGGAATTCACCACTATTTCTACAAACGAAAAATAAAAAACTTTAAATGCTGAGTAAGAAATTTTTTTACATTACATTTTGTCCATGAAACGATTGCGATTTTATTGAGCAGTATTCAAATAAAACTTTCGGATATATGATAACTGACCTGTAGCGCGCATCTTTCTCAGTAGGATCAACATGGCGAGTGCTAGCTCTGGACTTTCTGGTTTTAACTTCCGGTATGACTGACCAGTATGACTAACATATTTGTGCTGAAAAGGACTAACTCAACACAGGTCTACAAGAATAGAACACGGGAATTTTTTTATAGTATTTTGGGGATTGGAACTTCTGCAGCTGTTGAAATTCCGATATAACTTTGGATCAGCCACTGCCCAAAGGGGACTTTGTCTGTTCAAGTCCCGTATAATGTGGAAGGGTAACGACGGCTGCGAGACGAAGTCTTCCCCGAAGATAGACTGAGCAGTCAAAAAAAATGCTACAAATAGACCGATGGCTGCTGCCTCGAGAGTGGTGGCTCACAAGGACGGCAACACCCCCAAAAATCACATCTCCCTCCCAGCAAACGAGAGAGAACGTTGGCTATCTGAAGTATGTCTTCTGCAGACAGACGCTGATGTGCTCGTATGCCCGAAGGAGGACCTTGATGTCCTCAATTCCTCTAAAATTCCCAATTCCAATTTAGGAGTGTGGCCATCTCAGGTCTTAGGGTAATGGGTGGATGAATTATCTGTCGCAGACGACAATTTTGGAAAATGAGGGAGTTCCGTGCCCTCGCAGTCATCAAAGGGACAAGGATATGAGAGTGCCGCTCGAGGGGTCGTTTTTTTCTTCGGCCTCAATACGGGTCCCTTAGGGTTTGGAAGGATATTACACAAGTATTTTACCTTCACAAGTATTTTACCTAAAAGAATTATCAAAAAAAAATTTCCGCAATCAAATAAAACTATGTTATAATGAGCTGGGAAAAAAACTTTTTTTTCAACTCATTATTTCATGAGTTCCATGTCTACAGGACTTATCCTGTGATTCTTTACTACTAATGCTATGTTTTCAGATCCGGGATCAGTCACCAACATTCAATAGAAGAAACCGCTTCAAAGTTTTCAAAGCTTGAACTACCAGTTACATATTCCTTTTGTTTCGTGAGAAATCAAAAATATTAAAGACTGAAATATAGATATTTATATCTCTTCAAAGGTTAATTTTAGATACTTTTATTCTGTCTTTTTCATCTGAAGGCTTTTTTTTATATTAACAAATTTCATGACTCAATCTAATGTTTTTTTTTCATCTTTTATATATAAAATTTTTTTATTAAAATATTTTATTTCTATTTGGCTAATGTTAAATTTTAATTCGCTAATAAATGGATTAATTTGATTTAAAATCGCCTAACATCATTTCTTAAAACAATTTTATATATTTTAAATACAGTAAAAAATTAATTTTATGTAGACATTATAAACAATAAAATAAAAATAAATACCCCCCCCTCAAGCAGCTCCTTGCCACAGAGGTCTGACAGGAGCCTGTCAGTTTAAAACGCCTTTGTAGAAGATCTGTGAGGGGGTGGGACCTCAGCAGAAACACAGTCCACACATCCATGCCTTACCCGGGACTCGAACCTGGGTCCCTTAGATGAGTAGCCAAGCGTGCTAAACATTTGATTGATAGAGAACTGCGTGATGAAAGTGTGGTTCAGAAGTGGTAGGAGATACATATATTACATGTTTTCTCTTAGATTAATTCTTCAGAACTGTTTAGAATTTTCATTGAGGTATATGCGGAACTGGAGAGACTAGCCTCTAATGCTTTGCCGGTGCAAAAGTGGGGCTTGCGATATCGCTTAGTTTCTCCAGATTGCGGGAAAAATTATAATTTATTGTAATTGCACTTTATTGCTTTATAGTATGTTCCTATAATTTCATGCAATTAAACATAAGACTCAACATATTTTCGCATTTGGAATCCGTAGGATTTCCAATTAATGTTCCTCTGTTAATAAATATTTTGAACCAAAATAAAGAAATTCTAGGATTATATTTTTAATACTAATAAATCAAGACTTTCTGTCGTTTTATAAATTCCTTTCTTGTTTGAAATACTTCTGTGAATATCATTTTTGCTAACATTGATACATTTCCTTATTGTCAAAAAAAATATGTTTTGTGATTACCTGCGATACTATTAATTCACAGTCTTTTTCGCAATGATTGGTACAGTCGAAATCAACAGAACTTCTCCCATAATTAAATTTTACTACAAATAAATCTAATATAAAATACGACGATTTTGCGTAGGTTAACACGTAGAGTAGACCTGTTTGCCACCTGGGCTCGGAGAAACTAAGCGATATCCCAAGCAGCACATTAACACCGGCAAAGCATTTAGAGGCAGTCTCTCCAATTCCGCATATAGTTCAATGAGCAGAGAAAACTGAGCAGCACTGAGGTAAGGTAACGGCTTGATGGCCTTGGACAGGGAAAGAGTATTAGGGCATCTCAATGCTCTTTCCCTGTCCAAGGCCATGATGCCGTCTCAAGAGGATGGTGGCCATGCTGATGCTTCCAAACAAACCATCTATTTGCCACAATCAAGCCTACTTTTGACATGCTTTGCTCGCTTCTACTATGATATTTACTACTTATTAATTCTAATTCTCAGAAAAGTACATTTACATTATTTGGTTTAAATATATACATTTTTTCGGCAATGAATATTCCTGTATTAAATAGCCACACCATTTGGGAATGCTAGTAAGGGTAACGAAGCTGTAACAGAGTACTGTATACCTTTTCCGTTACATAACTATTACTTTAACACGTTTCGTACAAATAGATAAATTTTAATGAATGGGACAATAACAAAAGAAATGATTGCACATTTTTTGAAATTTTATTGATGTGTTTCGCAATGAATAGTTGAAAACAGTACTCACAACACTCAACAATAAATAGTTGAAAATAGTACTCACAACACTCAACAATAAATAGTTTATACTTTGAACACTGATAAACTGTTCATAAAAAATACGTATTATTAAGGGCCTCCATACTAGAGCCTTCATCTTTTGAGACTGCTAATAAGGGTAACGGAGTGCAAACATTTGTGAACTTATGCATATTTCACGAATTTTTAAAGAGTTTTTTAAAGCTCTGTTTTTAAGACAAAACATAAGGGAAAAACGTTATAATACTATGATATCCAGTTTCTTGGGCTCCCTCATTTTACTATTTTATTCCGGCTCGATTGCGTAACTTATCCCCACTACTATTTTTTTTTCACTTACAGGCCTGGTTAATAGCGGAACTAAAATATCAAAATCACAAATGCATCATGCTAACCTGCTGTTTCCTATGTTGACTAAATTTGTTTTCAGATTCTAATGAACAAAAATGAATTTAATGAGATTAAAAACAATAATTTAGAAAACACATCAGTAGCAATTATTAATTTCTAGGAAATTTTTCATAATTTAATCTTTGATGCTGACTAAATATAAAACATATCTTCGTTACATGCAATAAATTGTGCTTTACTCCCATCTTTCCTATTAAAGGGGAAATAAACTGAAAGCATGTTAATCAACTATGACACTCATTGTTTAAAATAATTTTGATCTTGCTGAAATTTCAATTTGTATGTTCCAACTTGTGCCAGCTTTGAGATTTATCTCCACTAAAACTCAGTGACAAAGGGGACACTGATAGCCTTGAAAAGGCTGCCATCCATCGTATGAGACGTTGAGCTATCATCCATATGCAGAAGAACCAATGGGGTGTTTTACCTCTTTACTTTTAATATATATATAAATACAACAGCACCTTTTTTGCATAAAATGGACTAAATGGCCAAGTCACAAGGACCCCTGTGGCTCAGATAAACTTGGGGGGAAGAGAACTCACTGGACAGCTATTAGGAATCAGTAGAATTCTCTCATCAAGTGTGTTCTTTAACTTGCACAGTGTATGTCTCTCCTGTACATGGGGCCATGGTTTACTGTCCCATCTGATGGATGGTAGCCTTTCAAGCCCATTGTTATCACATTTCTGACAGAGGGAAGTTTGAGTTTAGTGCTTATAGGCACTATACTTTTGGCTTTGACATTTGTCGGTTTGTCAGTTTTCCATTTTATTGGTTGAACGGTTTATTAGTTTGTCGGTTTGTTGATTTGCGAAAAGGTTGTTGCACCACATCTTTTGAACGCAATGGAGAAACTTAATGATTTATGTGCCAAATGAATTCTTGTAACACGAGGAGTGTCATGGTCTATAACAAATTAACCTCCCCCCTTCCTTTCTTCCTCCCTAAAAAAGGGGAAATATGAAAACTATCCTTAAGCTATTATCTCCAAAACGTGAATGCCGGAAGGAACAAGCTATACGTCAAATGAAAGCTTCTGATACGGAAATATGATACGGTGTGTTATTCAAACTAAAAAAAGGTGCGTTTTTGTCAAATTGATAAATCAATACAAAAAACTATAGAGTCCAATAGAATTAAATTAGGTTTATCAGCCATTGTATTTTGTGCCACACATGATTTGCCGTTACGGGATGAAAAGGAGTGATTCTGAAAATTTACATGATTTATTTCAATTTCGGATCGAAGCGGAAGACTTCATTTTAAAATAGCATTTGATGAAAGCTCCTGCAAATGTCAGGTACACTTCTGTAAGAACTGAACATCAACTAATAGAACTTTGTGAGATGGAAATACGAGAAACATTTTATCTGCTGCAAATAAATCTATTGGATTTTCAATCTTAGCTGACGAAACCGCAGATATTGCTGGGATGGAGTAGCTTTCACTTGGCGAATTGATTTGTTGACGAAAATAAAAATATAAGGGAAGAATTTTTAGGATTTACAAAACTCTATGATATGGATGCGAAAAGTATTAGTTCTGCTATTTTAAATAAATGTACTGAATATGGTTTGGACATGAACAAATTAATTGGACAAGGATGCGATGGCTGTGTACGTATTGCAGGAAAGGAAGCTGGTGTTCAAGCCCAATAACAAATATATATCCAAAAGCCACTTATGTATATTGTGCTTCTCACAGATTAAGCCTAGTTGTGAATGACTTAAACATTGTACCAGAAGTTCAACAGACAATAGGAATTATAAAATCTATAGCAAAAGTTTTTAGAGAAAGTCCAAAACGAACAGCCACCACCAACAATTCCTTTACTTTCAGAAACTAGATGGACTTCGAAATATCAAAGTATATTGGTTTTTTTCAAAGAATTTTCAATTCATTTTCAATAAATTAGAAGAAATGTCTATGAACTGGGCAGGATCAACACATCAAGAAGCGCATCGGTTAATAACATCATGTAGTAATTCAATGTTTAGTTTTTGTTTAAATATAATATCAAAATATTCTGCTAGTCTTGAACCAATAACCCAAACATTACAAGCCATAGATGTAGATTTACTAGCCGCTCACCAACATATTGAGGACTTACTTAAAATATTTGCATTTCATAGGGAAAAATCTGAAGAAAAATTTGAAGAGATTTATAAACTTTCACTAGATATGGCTGAAAAATTAGCAATAAAAATAGAAATACCTAGACGATGTTCCATACAGAAATATAGATGCAATTATCCTGGAATCACACCTGAACACCATTATCGGCAATCAACATTTATCTCATACTTAGATTCTTTAATTTCATCCTTAAAATCAAGATTTTCCTCGGATAGCGAAATGGCATTTTTTAGTATTTCAGTTTCATCCCAAGAATATTCCAAAAATAGATAAAATAAAGTTCCAAAACAACGTCAAAAGAGTAAGCGAAAAGTACAATTTACAGTATTTAGATATAGAGGCAACAACGTGGTATGAAAAATGGACAAATTTTCCTTCGACTGATATTCCAAACTTTACGAAAAGTTTTGGAACATTGCGGCTACTTCCCTTCTATTAATTTGGCAATAACTATTGGTATGACATTACCTGTTACGACCTGTACCATTGAAAGAAGTTTCAGCACCTTGAGACGTGTGAAAACATGATTCTATAACCTATTTGTGAAAAAAAAACCAAAAAATAAAAAATTAAATAAATATTTATTAATTTAATTATTTGTCTCCAAGATTCCCCCCCCCTGGAAAATTTTCTGTGGACGCCCATGAACAGCATTATAACAAATCAACACTATAAGAGCAGCACTAAACGAGGTATGCATGTATAATAAATATTACAAGACTATTCCATTAAAACAGTAAATCTGGTCATCCTAATTTGGACTAATTAACCATTATTAGTGCGACGAAACAAGTGAGAGCAGCTTTTCTATGAAACTCACGCAATTGCGAATCTAGCCAGTGACAGTTTAAAAGGGAATTTGTCTCTTTTCATTCGCTTCAATGTTTCACATTCATTGTCAGAAAGATTTCCCAAAGGATCTGAAAACTGCATCCTACTCACGAAGAGAAAAAGTGAGAGATTTCAATCAGGATGAAGGAACTTGCTATCTCTGGCATCCGAGTGTCATCACACGGTTGGCCAAGAGATGATGAAGCACCGGCTCCTCCGTTTTCACCCATCCCTTTCGACTACCTCTTCAATAGAAGAAGCGCACTTAACCCACTGAACCAGAAGAGTGGGTGCATGCTTGCGCGTATTACGGTAACGTTCTAACAACGCGGTTTTTGCGGTTGTCACGAAAGCACCCCAGCTCAACCTTAGCAGGTACTCTAGTTGGCATCATCCCTACACATTACCATGCATCCAGCATCACAAAAGACGGGGCATTAAAATGCGCGTTCTTTTTACGCCACGGTGATTTCTTTTCACCCACTTTTGTAAATCTGAGTATTCCAGAACCTTATACAAAACTTTGAAACTTCTATCTCCTTACTGAAAGCATGCTAAATGGTCTACTTACTACAAAGAAAGGGCTAATTATTGCGAGAAAATTTCCGATTTGTAAATAAGAAGTGCAACCAGCAGTGGCTGCCTTGTTCGAATGGTCTTTGCTGTGAAAAAAAATATTCTCACGCATTATTAAGAATGTGTCGTTCATCTCTTCCCCCCCCCCACCTCCTAAAAGTAAGTGGGCACAAAAGGATGGCTCCACAATGTAACCAAACTGTTTTTCTCTTTTCTATTCTCTCTCTTACGGCGGGATAGCAAAAATTCGACACCGCAATCCTTTGATAAGTGTTCCAGATGTGAAGACTGCCAGAAAAACATCCGTATGGGTTAAGACTCGTCAAATGTTTCCCTCTCTGTCCTCCAATGAGACTTAGGTTCTCAGTTGACGTCACAGAACAAACTTTTAGCACTATATAATCCCTGGACTCTTAGAGAACTCATAGTCACTCATCTCTCTTGTGTTTGCTGATTCTTCTTGCCTTTGGGGATTTATCCAGCTTCATACAACAGTAATGTAAGTATTTCGCAGTGCTGGAAGTTTATGGATATCGTTTTAATGTGGCTCTTGCTTACTTGTGTTGCAGTGACATGTTTTTAAAAGCTCACTGATATCATCCGAAAGCGAGAAAGCAATCGGTATTCTGCAGATCACCAAATCTGGGGGAATGGATACCTGAGAAGAATTGTTCAGAATTTACGTTTTCGCCAGTTAAGTGCTTTTGATCAGACTTTTAGAACGACTTTGATTTCTGCGATGTCAGTTGTCTTTGGAACCATTCCGGAATTAGAGAGGGAATGCATCTGCTTGAATCAACATTTTTGAACCTTTGCTTCTGTCCATTCATAAATTGAATGAGCTTCAGTTGATTCACTTAGACCTCTTTGTTACTGATAGTTTTTAAATGTGATGACAATATTTGGGAAGTGAAGAATATTATTTTCAACTTTAAATTTAATTCGTGTATTCTGTTATCTGAATCACAATAGACCAAGTTTTGAAAAAAAATCAAGGAAATAAATTTTCTTTGAGTCGGATGAGAAACATTATTTAACCTTTATACTAATCTAATATATATTGAGAACTTTTCCTCCAACTCGATGATAAGTTACATCAATCTTGTAAGATTTACTAAACTGATCTTTATTGACGTTTCTAAATGTCATCTTGTTTCAAATGGCTGGAATAATTTTTCAGCAGAAGTGCTCAATTCCTAATCAAAGTGGGGCGGGGGTGGCTCAGTCGGTAGCGTGCTAGGCTCGTAATCTGTAGTTCCCAGGTTCGAGTCCCAGCTGGGTCAGCGTTGAGATTCATCTCCGCAAAATTCCCCGCCCTGCCCACGGTCAGTAGGGGACACCGATGGGCTTGGAAAGGCCGCCGTCCGTCGGATGGGACGTTAAGCCGTGGCCCGTGTGCGGGAGAGCCATACCCTGTGCACGTTAAAGAACACGCTGGATGCCTTGACGGGAGGCTACCATCTGTCTCCCAACAGCTGTTCCAGTGGACCCCCTCCCCCAACCTTCTCTGAGCCTTCGGGGTCCATGTGACCTGGCCATTTAGCCCATGGTGTGCAAAAAAGTGCCGCTCAGAGGTAAAACAACCCAACCTAATCAAAGTACTCTAGTACTACCACTTAGGTAAGGGCTAAATAAAAATATGGAGCTAAGATGCACGTCACTACTATGAGCTGAAAAAGATCAAACGATCATTTGCAGTAATAAATTTTTCCCCCATTTTATTAGTCTTTTAAAAAGTATTCTTGAAAAACACGTGCGAAATGAGGTTCTGTA
Organism: Ryuthela nishihirai; assembly: GCA_038380435.1. Taxonomy (NCBI): domain Eukaryota; kingdom Metazoa; phylum Arthropoda; class Arachnida; order Araneae; family Heptathelidae; genus Ryuthela; species Ryuthela nishihirai. The sequence goes on from JAWZYU010000009.1 coordinate 12,221,143, forward strand.
CTTCTCAGTGTCGGAAAAGAGGCAAACATTCTTCTGAATTTTGAGCCTTCTACAGGATCATTTATTTATTTCACTTCATTGAACATTTTAGGTGTAAACTTCCTTTGGACAAAGCCGCAGAATATCTGTAACTCTGTTGAGCAGTAGTACAGTCGCTCAAAAAAACATCCGAACACTATGGTTGATTACAGAATTCAGAAAAAATATCTGGCAACGTCTTTTTTTAGAAATTAGTAATCTGGCAACCTTCGTGTGACGTGACACGAAGGTTGCCAGATTACTAATTTCTACCTTCGTGTCACGTGACACGAAGGTTGCCAGATTACTAATTTCTAAAAAAGACGTTGTCAGATATTTTTTCTGAATTCTGTAATCAACCATAGTGTTCGGATACGTTTTTGAGGACTGTACTTCCCCACTATGGGAGAGAAAGGGTCGAGCCCCAAGGGCTGACCTTCACCCCGGAGGGTCGGTAGATCTGTAGGCAGACAAGAAGCAGGCTGTTGACTACTTCTGGACCGTCAGAAATAGTCAAGAGCTTTAATTTACGCTAGTGTGGCCAACTCTTTTCCATTCGTTTGCACAAAACAATTTTCCAAGCTGAATAAGAGGACCGAGTAATATCCAAACTCTATTCCGAACACTTTTTTCTTAAGAAAAATTCATTTTGGGACATTGTTTTGTAAAATTAATTACTGTTTTTAACTGGTTTTCAAAAAACGAGCTGTATCGTCCGTTCATCTGTTCGTCTCTACACATTCAATTTTTTGCTTTTGGAGAGAAATGAAAAATATTTTTGAGGGATTTGAATTTGTACTAAAAAAGTGTAAGGATTCGCCTTTTGGGAAATTCAAAATAATTTTGATTTTACCTTTAAAACCTCTAATGGTGGAAAACAGTAAAACTTTATTCAGTCATTACACACGGTCTGTTCATGCTGAAAATCTGAAATTTAAGTGGTAGGGTTTGGTGAGAGGTTTACATTGACACGAGCGATTTCTTCTCTTATGCCCATGAGAATGGAAAACGTGACTTTTTTTAATTCTAAGAAGTAAATAAAATTCTTTTTCGATTGATACGCATTAACAAAATATTATTATTCGTATTTTCAAAATCAAACGTTAGCTCGAATTTTGCTTTAAAAAAATGTTTAGTCGGAAAATAACAAACTTCATTTTCTTTGAAAACAAGCATTAGATATTTGCCACAAGTGATTTGTTATTCTTCGCTCAATAATTCGGTTAATTAATAATTCTTATTAAAGGCGTTTTTGGGCGCTTTTCTAAAAAAAATCATTCTCCCGTAGTTCCGCATTTTTTATTAATGCTTTCCCTCTCTGTTTTATCTACGTTGTACTCTTACAAGTAAAATAGTTTAAAGACTTCCGAAACTTACCTTTATTTTCCTCCTTTTTATTAAATTCAGATGATACAAGATTAACCATGCTTTCGTGATTTAGGCAGTATATAGTATTGCGTTAGTGATTCTTTAAACAAAAGAATCTCAGTATCTGACGTTTTATTTCAGTACGCCATCGATGTATCGAAAATTGATTATGTTTTTGGAAACATTGTTTTAAAAGCTTGAACTTCTTATGTTGTCCCTTTTCACTTATTGTGAAATTGTAAAGTTTTTCTGTAATGTTTAAAATGATATTTAAGTGCATAAACTGGTTCATTCATATTTCACACAATTTTTTTAGTGTTTTGAATCAACTGGATGAGCAGTTTGTTCCATTTAAAGTGCATTTAGTACGCAACAATACTATAAAAACTTAACTTTTCGTTTTTCATCTGTTTCATTTGTTTGTGTGTCGGAGCAAAAGGTCACTGATGTGTTTTCCACTCTCCGCACATGTGACAGGATAGAAAGATGTTTGTTGGTATATGCGTCAAAAAACGTGTTCGAAAAATCGCCATAAAAATCAATTTTTTTTTTCTTTCCGGCGTTTAGCTTTTTTTGTGTTTAAGTGAAGATTTCTTTTGGTGAGGATTTTTTTGGTACTTTTTAAGTGAGGAATTTTGTGTTTAAGTGAGTTAAAGATAGTAATAAAGATTATTATTAACCTAAATAGGTTGATAAATTATTTTTGGTGTTGTACATAATATTAACATGACACTCATAAGTTATTGTCACCATTAAATATATTCAGTAATATATTTAATGTGGTTTTCGATTTGTTTGAAAGGTAAAGAAGGTTTCTCAATTTTTATATTCGATGAAATTAATGAAAATAATAGTAGTGAAGAATACTAGTAGTCAAATATTTGGAACAATTCTAATGATAACAATTCAACAGAGGTCAACTTCTGTTGGCCGATTTCAAGGCTCTATATAGACACAAATCACCTCTCATATAGTAGAGGAGTCCAAATGTTTTCAAATTTTTTTAGTTTTATGTATTTTGTTTTTCAAAACAGTATAATTCACGAATATTGAATATTTGTGGATATTTATCATTCTGATTAGTAAAGTTGATGATTTTAGCATTGCCAGAACCTTTACAAAAGTAAACTCTCGCATCCTAAGTTAAGAATAACAGATTTTGTATTCGTAATCAGGCAACGTATTTAATTTTGATAACTTTCTTTTCACTTTCTTGGATATTTTCATGTCTAACAACAACAGCATTTGCAACAGACATAATTCATCAACTGCTAGCATACAACGATAGCAAAAAGCCCTGAACATCTCTGTGATTTTGCATATTTCTGTTATTCATATTGATTTCTTGCCAGAGAAATATTAACGATGTATACCTTTTATCGTTCACGCTAAAATATTTTGCTATGCTGATTTGAAAACTGCGTTCCGTTTTTTGCTATCTGAAACGGTTTTTAAGATATTAATATCAGAATGCAATCAACTGTGTATCAGTTAACAAAAAGAAACATTTCATGAAGTATCTAATTTCACCATTTCATTCATTATATTGTTATACTGTTACACGTGTAGCAAATAATCATTATATGCTTACACGTGTTAATGAGAAAATTAAACATTTTAAAATCAATATTTTAATCAAACTTTCATTTTGGCATGGAATATATTAATATCGCAAGCACTTCTTTTGAAACAATATGGTTAAAAGAAAATAGCAAATATTCATTTAGCTTAGTGCTTTAATGCACCATAGGCTTATTTGAAGGCCTCTTCTTCGAATTTTCGTAACCAATTTTTTACCTGAGTTCTCAAAAGGATTAAGGTCCGGAGACTGTTCAGACAATTCCATCCTTTTAATGGTGCTATCTGCTAACCACATATAAAGAATCTTCGTACAGTGACAAGGAGCGTTATCGTCCTGAAAAATCCGAGGTTCTTCCCTAAAACACTCCCTGACTGTTGTCAAAAATGTCGTTTTTAATTTTTCGATATAGTTCTTAGCTTTCGCTTCTCCTTTTACAATATTTAATTCCAACACTTCAACAAGGCATGCAACACCATATCATGATTTTGATTGAATGGTTCACATTACCTTTAAGACTGAAATCTTGGCGAATCTTCTTACGTAGACTCTACTTTGATTTCCAAATATATCAAAACTGACTTTCATTATTAAAACTACTTTTTCCCAATCCTCAACAGTCCACAGTGCATGCCTATCTTATTCGTCTCTTATGCTCAAAATCTGTCAGTAAAGATTTCGGACGAGCTTTGGAGCCCTGTAATCCCATTTCTATGAAACTTCCTCTTAGAGTTCTTGACCACACATTGACATTTGGAGCCACTGTCCATTCTTTCAAAACTTGAGCTCCATGTTCGAAAGTGCAATCCTATGCAATACGTAAAATTGATTCCTAATCTGTCAATTCTTTCTCTATCAGCAATTGATCTAGTTTCAGAATGTCTTTGTAATGTTCTCAAAACAGTGTAAAATTTGCTGTTTTTATGCAAAAAAAAAACTTCTTCGTTCGGATGTACTTTTAATCTCTGTATTCCGTTTTGCACCATAGGTTAGTTTTGTTAACACTGCCTGACCTGCCACCAATGACCCTTTAGCGGAGATTAAACGCGGAGAATTGCCCTGCCTTGCTCGGGTCGTTACTGTTGGGGCGGGGGTGGCTCAGTCGGTAGCGCGCCAGGTTCGTAATCTGTAGTTCCCAGGTTCGAGTCCCAGCTTCGTCAGCATTGAGATTTTTCTCCGCAAATTTCCCCGCCCTGTCCACGGTCAGTAGGGGACACCGATGGGCTTGGAAAGGCCGCCGTCCGTCGGATGGGACGTTAAGCCGTGGCCCCGTGTGTGGGAAAGCCATACCCTGTGCACGTTAAAGAACACGCTGGATGGCCTTGACGGGAGGCTACCATCTGTCTCCCAACAGCTGTTCCAGTGGGTCCCTTCCTCCAACCTTCTCTGAGCCTTCGCGGTCCATGTGACCTGGCCATTTAGCCCATGGTGTGCAAAAAAGTGCCGCTCAGAGGTAAAACATCCCAATAACCCAACGTTGGTGTCGTCAGTGCCCGCTTTTCATCGTCGCAAACTTTCGAGATTTATATTTCCGATAAATTTTGCTTCCTTGTGGTTCTCGTCATACTAGACCAAAAAGTGGCAAATTCCGCACGCAGGTTTTCCCTGTGTGACCCCGTTTGGATTAAATATCAGGTTCCTACCTGAAATGGGACGCCTTAAAATAATAATTTCCTTGTCAATGAGGATATCTGGCAACAGCGACAGATTTAAACGTTATGACTCTTATACGTTCACAGTTAAGGAGCAGTAAATGGCAGGAATAAATTTGGCAGCGATTGCCGCTTCCCATAGGAATAGCATGGCAAATATTTTTGCCTCTAGTTGATTGGTGAAGGGAGTCCAGTACTGAAGGTGCCGCGCCCAACCAACACCTCCTAAGAGCCATTAGAAAAAAAATCATATTCTTAAAGAGTAGCAGGAAAAATTTCCTACTTGAAAACATACGTTTCTAATAAGTAATGAATTGTAAAGAAAAAGTTATTTTTTTTAGAATAAAGAAAATATCTTGATTGAAAAGCAAAAACATTTTTTTAACGAATACTATGTCTTCTCAAAATCGTTTAGTTACACGCTTAAAAACGTTCGACCAGAAAAATTTAGAGAAATGAGCCAGATTCAGTATATTGATCATTATTTTATTAGTCGAGAGACCGCCTGAGATAGATGTTTGTAACATTTACTTAATCATTCACTTAGCAGTATCGTAGAGAATAATTACCCAGAGTAAATGCATATTACATACTTCATTTACCCTAATGCATTGCATATATTTCTCTTTAGGACGATTCCCCTTCGTCTGTGTGTTCTCGCCTGCACGATCTTCTACTGCTACGCCGTGTCGACGTCACCTAAACATTCGGAAATCTTGTCAAAGCCATCCGGGATCCGTGAACTTCCTCCACCTAAGTCATTCATCCCACCGCCACCTCCACCTCCAAAGCCATACAACAAATACGTGGACTTCGAACTCAAGCCTCAAAGTAGCAGATACGGGTACGGCAAAGGAGACTCCTACTCCCACAGCGCTCACGGAACCCACAATGTTCCTCAGCATCACGGGAGCTACTATCCCCATCACGATTATCATTCCATGCAACACGGCAAAGAATTCGATTTCCTCTACATGCTTCCTCTGATATTGGGTGGGTTAGGCTTGGTGCTGCTGCCTTCTCTGGCATTACTTCTCACCCTGTTCGTTAACATAGCACCAGCTTCCACCATACCAACAGCCGTTGCCACAGCAACTGGAAAGAAACTCGGTGCTCCCAGTTTGGCTGATACCATCTTGAATATGATAGGCAAGGTAGAGGAGGCTCTAGAGAAGTACGACAAGAAGGAATAAACGCTGATGGTTTGGATTCGATTTTTAAGGTTTGTCAGAAGTTGCCGATAAACACATGACAGAACTGTTTATATTTCAGACTGCTTATTAGTTTGATGGTTGTTTCAAAACAACTTTTTGCTCCTTAATGTACATAAAGTAGACTTTCACCAGGGTCTAACATCAGTAATTGGTTAATGGAAATCGACCCACGGATTTCTCTCACTTTCCCTGAATACTCTTATACCTCTCTTAGTTATCAACAAGTTGTACTCACTTTTGCCACTTTAGTCACTCCATTAATCAGTTGTTGCTTTTAGTCACTTTCATCTCCTTAAATGTCCCTTCTTAAAATATTTGAGCATCCTTCCCCTTAAAACTGTAATCATCCTCGATTTAATTTTGCAGAGAAACTGGTTAACCTGTAAGGTATCACTTTCTCCATTACTAAAATCAAAGACAGCTTGAGTTACACTGTTCTGAATATTGATGATGGAATTAAACGAACGAGTTTATTTTTTTCAAATGTCAGATCCTTCATTGACAGTATTTAAACCAAGAGTGTAAATAAATCACTTTTAAATTATTTACGCATTTAATCAAATATTTTCTAATCTTTTTATACGTGTAACATTTATTAGCTAAGAAAGAAATCTTTTGTTTCCAAAATGTATACTTCCACTTTACTATTTGTAACATTTTGTTTAAAATTATGACATTACTTCCCTCTATTAAACTTAATAGAGATCAGAAAATAAGAGATGTCGTTTCATTTTCAATAAAGAAAAACTTCACGACGCATATCTTAAAAAAGAATACTTCTCCAAAGCTATTATTATAGTTCATTGCATTGCTTATCCGATTTAAAATATGGTTTGAACATTATTTCAATTTTAATTAAAGTCTTCATTTATAGTGCTATATTCTCTATAACTTTTTAAACTATTATTGCCAAATATTTCATAAAGGCATATAATTGATTTCTACTATGCTCACTAATAGCACAAAACGATTGATTGAGTTTCAAGCGAAGCATAAAATACAGACAGTTTTACTTCCTTATTTTCTTAGGTTAATATTACGATATTTTTCAAGAAAAAAAACATGATCCAAATGGTCTATTTTCATTCTTTATCAACTTAGAGAGAAAATAATGCAGAATTTCATTTATTAAATAATAATATAATAAATACCCCCTCAAGCAGCTGTTTGCCACAGAGGTCTGACAGAAGCCTGTCAGTTTATATGCCAAAGTAGAAGGTTTGAGAGGATGGCAGTACCTCAGCAGAAAAACGACACAACAGCCATGCCTTACCCGGGGCTCGAACCCAGGTCCCTTAGATCAGTAGCCAAGCGCGCTAACCACTCGGCCATGGGACGGCATCATTTACTAAAGGCGAACTATAATGCAAAATTAAATTAAAGTAAGTATAAAATTAAAATTGCAATAATCAAAGGAAGAGCATTCTATTCTCCCAGTTATTTCTACTAAACATTAATTTGTTTTTTCGATACCTTCATTAAAAATATCTTTACTTCCACACGAAAAATTAATTCAAGCATTTAAAAAACTTTACGTTACATATTAAATTCATTTAAAGATTATTCAGATTCTTTTCATTTTGCAGAAGGATGGAATACATTCAAGTTACGAGATCAGATTAAAAAAAATTACTTCCATGGCTCTCATCTTTTTCTTTACAAACCAACGCTTTGATGATATTAAATGTGGGCATTCAGTTTCATACGAATAACGTTCTTGAATTTCATAAAACAGATTGAGTAAAATCGTTGCCTTACTTGTACTAAGGAAAACTGATATTATTTGTATGTCTCCGTTATCGTTATTATGTATTAATTTTATAGGCTTTAATTAAACGAAATTCAAAGTTAACTAACATTACTTTTGTTTCACTAACTATTAAGAATGAGAAAAATTTCAACAATTCTGTTCTCAAATTCCAATAGCCAAGCTCATTACAAAAGCTATAAATATTCTCTCATATCAATTAAAATTCGAATCATATACGTATAAGAAAACAAATTTTTCCCCTTTCTAATCCCGAGTCAAGAATGTCAATTCCTAATTTCTTTCTCATGCTGCCCTCTAGTACTTTTCTTATAATAGCGGCAAGAAATTTTAATCCAGGCCTCAAACTAAATGCTTCTACTCCTTAATCCTAAAACCCTGCGACGGAGGTTGCCTCAATCAAGTAGTATGCCATGCTTGTAATCTAAAGTTCCAACTGTGTCTGCATTGATAATTTTCTTCATTAACCCCCGTCCTGCCCTTAATGAGGAAGGGGGCACCGTCGGGCTTTGAAAGGCAGCCATCCATCAGATGGAGTGTTAAGGGTGGCCCCCGTATGCAAGAAAGACACAAGCTATGCCCATTAAAGAACTTGCTGGATGACCTTGAAGACAAGTTTCCATCTGTCCCCAAGTAGCTGTCTAGTGGATCCCTCCCCAACTATGAGCCCCTTTCGATCCTTGCGACCTGGACATTGTATGCAAAACATTGTAGGCAGTCCATTGTATGCAAAAAATTGCCACTCAAAAGTAAAACAACTTTACTTATTAACATTTTATAAAAAAAAAATGACTAAATTACAAATATGAAGAGGTGAAAAAAAATATTCCTTGTCATTAACCATAACATTCTCTGCCAGACCGCATTATACCTAACACGCATAAAAGTAGAGCATCTGCATGGCCTCCTTTTCGCCCACAAAGCCAAGGCGCTGGTCGCTGAGGCGCTGTCTCTTTAACTGGTGCATTTCCATTGTGTTTTATCTTTCTCTCATGTACTCTCTTTACACACTTCATCTTATCGCTCATCCATGCCCACCAAAGAATAATTTCCACGGCCTCTATCGTGCAATCGGCATGCCACACCCGCGGTATGAGCGGGGATACATATCACTTGAGACGGAGGAGAGGCGAGCTGGACCTTCCTCTCTCGATCACGTGATGATTCGTGGTGCTTCAGTTCCCCCGACAATGGTGCGTTGTAGCGCTGTTGTTCTGGATGCTCTTTCTCGAATGTTTTCTGCTTTTGACAAACACTATCTTTTTGTAGCAAAGAACTGTGTTCATGGGTAACATTGACCTTTTTTCTTGTTTGATGGCTTTGTGTTTTTTGCTAACCATTGCATTTTTTATGTGCTATCTTTTCTTTCACATGCTTATTTTTCCCGTTGGTAATCAGACACGCAAAACTTGTAATTTATGATAAAATAAATAACTATGTTCTCAATCCGGGATTCGAACCCGAACTCCTGCAGTTGTTGTGTCAGCCATTGTGATATCACTTCACCATCTTGAAATTCTAAGCATCTTAAGCATCTGCCCTGCTTTTTTTTCCCGAACTTGCAGTTTCTTTCATTATTTCTATATAGGATAAAGTGTAAAAATAGTTTTTGACCAGTTATTTGAATTCCTATATGACTTTATTATGATCCCTCAATAATATCTTTTGATACCAAATGGTATTTTACAATATTCCTCCTATTTATCAATCCATTGAGAAAATACGAATAAAATCCAGTTTGTGCTACTTATTACTCTGGCACACCACATTTCAAAGACGCTACGAGAATCAGACTCTGTTAATCGTCTTTTCAAAGATATGTGGAAAATCATGAGATATTACTTTTTCTATCTCCTTTCGCGTCCAATTCTAACAACGCATCTCACTGTCTGACTTGGTTCGTCGCTAAACAATGATGCGATGACTAATTTCATGCATTTTAGAACTGTTCTTCTGTAACAAATATATATGCAATTTGCTGATCATCTTCCGTTCCTTAAAGTTAATTCAGTGCATACATAAATTATAAAATGAATATTTTATACTAGTTAAATCCAAACCCAAAGTATGGCGCGAAAATGTATCCATTAATAACTCTTCCCATCGATAAGTTCATTCATAGCTTTCCGCCGTTAATATGCTACTCAAGTCACAATTAAATTCCGCCAAAAGTTTAGCCCCAAACTGTTTATCCATTGCCACCTTCATTCTCAGCATTCTACACCTGCAAGAACATTCTACACCTCTTCGTTCGCTAGTTGGGCGACGATAACGCCCTCGGAATTTTAGGACACTTTTCGAAGGATCACTCTCGACCAGCGGCAGCTAGGAACCCGATCTTAGGGTTAGAACTAAGTGGGACTACCCCACCAAATTTGGGACCGCTCGCTCACGTATCCGCGGAACCACAGGAAAGCCGATCATTTCGGCCACTGATAAGGACAGAAGTGTCAACCCACTGTTCGTTCGGAATTCCGGCTATTATATAATATGATGATTATTAATGTTACGCTTTCAATTATTGCAGTCTTTCCATTTTGAAATATGTTATATGAATAATAGAAACTCATAAGCAATTACATAAACAAGCTAGCTGACAGTGCAGTCAGGTTCTTTGATGGCTGCATTAGGTAAAGCTAACATGCGAAATCTTTTTGCTCATATAAGCTCATTATTTGTAATAATTTTGATTTAGAAAATTATTTTTATTTTATTTCAAATGAATTTCTCTTCAGTTAGTTATTCTACTCTTTTAACAGCGCATATTTCGCTTCTTTGTGTAACTTTAATTTTTTTGTTTCTACATTTTTATGAATAACTCACGATTCTGTTAGCAGAATTTTCTTTAACTGCTTTTTATCCTTACTTGATTAATATAGATGTTCACAGTAGTACTTACTTCTCTATCGCATTTGCTTAATAATAACTACCATTACTGAAAAATATTTTTCTGGGATCGTCAGACAACAATATATTGAATTGCTTCGTTCTAATGCAGACATCATTTAGAAAAATTTGCAGACCCTTAGAAATCGCAAAACATTTTCCCAGTATCATATGTTTATTCTGTTAACACTCTCGATCTTGCAGATGTTTAATAATTAGTTATTATAAATTGCTATACATTATTTACTGTAATGATAAATTCTACAATTAATTAATAGTTTTAAACATGCTTTTAACATTAGTAAAGAATCTCAGGATAGGTTCTGTAGACACGAAATTCATGAAATAATAAGCTAAAAAATTTTTTTCGTTAGTAAAAACATTACTGATGACAGAATTAACATATTTCTCAAATTTCAATACTAAATATTTTCTTTGAAGGAGGTTATCGAAAACATGTAGATTTATCGAAAAGCTCAGTAGTAACACAGATTTGTATATTTCTTTTTCCTCTACTTCATTGTCATCCTCTCATCAACGTACTTCAAAATTCTCACCTGTTTGCTTCCATATATACTGTATATATGTCTTTACAAACTACATTTACCACCGCTTGTTGGAAAATTTTGATAAAGCACATGCACGATATCTAAATATCACTAAATACAGAATCATTAAAACGACATAAAATTAATCATCAATAATTATTAAATTTAACTATAAGGTATAATTGTATCATCCTTTTGTTGGATCGTCTTCCTTTTATTGTAAAACTTATTTCTGGTTTTGTGTTGCTTCAGGAAAGTCTGTTAAATGTAGATGATATTCAAATGTTTGCCAGTGGTGTAAGATCACTGTAAATTATTTCAGCACGTTAAAAGGGTTACAGGATTATGCTATTACATTTTCGCAAACATGTAAAAATGAAACACATTTCAGGAGAACTCTTGGCGGCTAGAGATTAACATTTCACAAAAGTTCTTTTGGTTCTTTGCATTTGTTACAAATAATTCGTATCTAGCCAAGTGCGAAAGAGGTAGAATCGAAATAACTTTTCATTTTCCGCAAGTTGGAAACACCAGCTACAAGTCCACTATCGCCATCTGTCGGTGAGAGACGCTGTAAAGTAATTTAAAAAGTTGAATGCTTCGTAGTCCTTCATTTGCTAATTTATTTCGTAATTTATTTGTACAGTTAAAAGTGTATATGTTATTAAAAATAATTAACCAGCTCATTGTAAATTTATCCAACCTTTTACTTTGTATGTGGGCTTCGTTATGTAAATGTTTAAATAAATAAAATGCTTTTTGCACTTTTTGTTGTAGACTTTTCTTTCATAAAATGTACTTAACACCTATTTTATGAAACACCACTTAATTTGAATAATGAGTACTTCAGACATCACCAGCTTTTGCTTAGCAAGGAATAGAGTTGACTTTCGTGACTGGGAAACGTATTTTGGTAACTGTCAGAAACAGTTTTTTCTAATCTTCCTTTCTTCGGAGCATTAGCCTTCATTACTCCTCGATATCAAGGGACGGGGGTGGCTCATTCAGTAGCGCGCCAGGCTCGTAATCTGTAGTTCCCAGGTTCAGTTGAGATTTATCTCCGCAAAATTCTCCGCCCTGCCCACGGTCAGTAGGGGACACCGATGGGCTTGGAAAGGCCGCCGTCTGTCAGATGGGACGTTAAGCCGTAGCCCCATCTGCGGGAGAGCCGTACCCTGTGTACGTTAAAGAACACGCTGGATGGCCTTGACGGGAGGCTACCATCTGTCTCCCAACAGCTGTTGCAGTGGGTCCCCTCCCCCAACCTTCTCTAAGCCTTCGGGGTCCATGTGACCTGGCCATTTAGCCCATGGTGTGCAAAAAATGTGCCGCTCAGAGGTAAAACAACCCTCGATATCAATAGATATACGTAGTTTCTCATTTAATTCCTATTTGGCATTGATATTGTTTCAGCGCTCCAATCACAGAAGTCTTATCGTTGCCAACATTTTTATATTCCCTCCTTGTTTAATAAAGGTATAAATATACGGAAAAATATACGTGGGTGAAGCGTAAAGTAAGAATGTAAAGTAGATATGTCATACGTAGTTCAGACTTGAACCTGGGAACTAAAAATTAGGAGCTTGGTGCGCCATCCACTGAGTTAACATCCCCCCCCCAACCCCCAGATGTAAGTTAATAAAATACGCATACATATTATCAGGAAACTCTGTATTACTTGACTTCCCTCTTTAAGAAATATATTAAACAAAACTGTTTTCACAACTATTTTCCTACTCACAATCAGCAGGAGATACCGCTATTCTCTGAAGTGAGAGTGTTTAAAACTAGGAAACTGTAAGCATCTTATTGACACTTTCGATTTTTTTTCGTCATTACTGTTGGATTTTTCTTAACATGTTGAAAACAAACTAAAATCCATTTAAAATATTCTAAAAGAAAACGTTCCATTTAAAATATTCTAAAAGAAAAGGGGGTATAATTTACATCATTGCTGGAGGAGCTTAAAATTTTAAAATACATCGCCCAAAAAAATATCCGAACACATTATGGTTGATTACAAAATTCAGAAAAAATATCTGGCAAACACGAAGGTTGCCAGATCACTAATTTCTAAAAAAAAAAAAAAGTTGTTGCCAGATATTTTTTCTGAATTTTGTAATCAACCATAGTGTTCGGATATTTTTTTTTGAGCGACTGTACAAAACTCATAACGTGCCTCGATGATCTTACTAGATTTCACAAATGAGGCTTTTTGCGTGACTTTTTTGTATCATGTTATTAAAGATATTTCGCCAATTCATATTTTATTTAACCCTTAGAGTGCCACGTTTTTCACGATAAATGTTCTTGGGGGCAGAATAATTTTTGGCTTTTTTTTCCCGCAGAAAATGAATTTGAAACCTCATTCTAAACGTAACTGGAGATGAGTTCGAATTCAATTTTTCGATCTTGCCCCGCCATGGCACGAAGTTATTGAGCCCGAGCCAATTCGGCAATTGTTGGGGCCGAGACCGAACCATTTCGATAATTGTTGGGGCCGAGACCGAACCATTTCGATAATTGTTGAACTCGAACCCGACCTGGGGGGAAATTTCCCTCACGCATCTAGAGTTTATTCTCGAGAATTTCTAGAGAAATGCACGATCACCAAAATGTTCGCTTTTCGAGAATTCTTTTTTTCCTAGAGAAATTTTCTAGTGAGATGTTATTTTATTGAGATGCAAAATTGTTTTAAAATATCATGTGTCAGCATTTATATATGCCTCTTATTTATGTAGAATAAATACCTCACTGGATTAAATAAACTATTTATTAATAAGCTAAATAATAAGAGTAGTAAGCACCGTCAGGAAGGGGAAATTTCGCTGTTCGACATTGGACCTAGTTCTATTTCACTTTCTTTTTGACCTCCCTAGTCTTTTACCGACACTCCATTTCTTTAACTGCGAAAGTTTCCCCTGACAAGCGACACAAGGTGGGACGGGGGTGGCTCAGTAGGTAGCGCGCCATGCTCGTATCTGTAGTTCCCAGGTTCGAGTCCCAGCTTTGTCAGCGTTTGAGATTTCTCTCCGTCAAATTCCCCGCTCTGCCCACGGTCAGTAGGACACCGATGTATTGTTGGAAAAGCCACCGTCCGTCGGATGGGACGTTAAGTCGTGGCCTCCATGTGCGGGAGAGCCATACCCTGTGCACGTTAAAGAACATGCAACCCAAAGCGACATAAGGTCACTAAGAAAAAAAGATTCAGGTTATTTTATAGACATTTCACATCTTTGGGCGTTTAGTGATATCGCTTCTGCCCGAAAGCAAATTAGAATATAATACAATATAGACCAGTGTTTTTCAAACTTTTTGGACCGAGATCCACAATAATAAATACATTTACATTGCGACCCACTATTGGGTCGCGATCAGTGTGGGAGTGATTGACGGCTGACTGATAGGGGATTACGCTAATTCTGTGACTCAGAAATGATAGAGCTCTGAGAATTTATGCGCCAGTTATCTACCCAGAACAAATCGCATGAGCATCCCCGACACTTAGAATCACATAGTAAAGGTCATAACCTGCCTTAAGCAAGTGTAAATTACCCCCCATCTTAATTCAAATGGTAATGCGGGTCGTAGATCTCGGGCAAAATCCAAAATTTGACCTCCGACATCCCCTTCAAGATCAAATAGGGTCACGTAGTGGTCAAACCTTGATCTACCAGTGCTAGAAACATGAAAATTGGTGTCTGGGGTGTTTCAGACCGTAGATATAAGGAAACGTTAAGAAATTAGGGATTCGATGAGTCCTTCGAGGTCAAAGGTCAAATTTATATCTTTCGATGGTAGAGAGCCAAAAATTGGTTCCTGGGGATATTTTGGGTCGTAGATTTTGGAAATGTTGTGGAATTTCTGTTGCGATGGGTCCTTCGAGGTCAAAGATGAAATATAGATCTACCAGTAGTACCAGATGAAATTTAAAATTTGGTGCGTTGGGGTAGCTTGAGTCGTAGGTCTTAGAAATAATACCAAAGTTTTTGATGCGATGGGCTCTCAGAAATGATATAGCTCTGAGAATTCAAGTCAAATATCAAATACCAATATGCTGCACTGGAGAGCTAAAAATTGATGAATTTTACTATTTCCTGCAGTAGACCTCGGAAATGAGAGGAATTTTCAAATCCGGTGTCGCATTCCAGGTCAAATAGTGGACGGAGTGATGGTCTAGGAATCAAGAGATTCCGAGATATCGTTTGATTTCTAGTTTGAAATAACATCTATTTGAATTTTATATATTTGAAACATAAATATTATTTTTATGTGAGGAACATATTTGCAATTAATCCAAACAGAAAATGAGAGAAAGGTCGTGAAGGACTGTGCGCAGTCTGGTCTAAAAACCCATACCTGCTTCATCTGACTTGGCCCCCTAGGGAAATGACGATATTAGCAAATTAAACATAACAATAGGAAGAAATTAATCTCTCTACAATGATCGTCATTTTGTAGAAACAAGGTAAGTGTGAAAAATCTACCAGTCAGCCTCCCTGGTTCGAACTCGTGAGCTCCTGGTTATGCGCCAGTTATCTACCCAGAGCAAATCGCATGAGCACCCCCGACACTTAGAATCACATAGTAAGGCGTCATACACAGCCATCATAACCTGCCTTAAGCAAGTGTGAATTACCCCCATCTTAACTCAAATGGTAGAGCAACTGGTGCGTAACCAGGAGACCCGAGTTCGAGTCCAGGATGCAGACGAGTGGATTTTACAAACATAGCTTGTTATTACAAGCATAATAATATTTTTTAATCATTAAGTAAAAAATGTATACAATAAATAAATAACAATAATAAATATACAAATGTTTATATTGCAATTTACAATAAATATACAAATGTTTATATTGCAATTTACAATAAATATAATAAATACAATAAATATGCAAATGTTTATATTGTAATTTCAATTTTGTTGTTTAGTTAATAATTACAGTATTAGTTATTTTAATAAAAGATTTCAGAAAAATCAAAGAAAAACAATTATTTCGTCGAGAATTCAGAAATCTGATTCTTTTTTATTCTCGAGCATTTAAAATTATATAAATATCAGAAACCCTACTAAAATGCAAGTATAAAAAAACTTTGTAAATGTTATAAGAATTAAAAACTTTTAGTAGCATTGCCTTGTTTTTCTCCTTAATCAGATGATTGCCTTTATGTGTTTCTTTTTAAATCGATGTGTGTTGTTCCACACATTGCCTCTGTGTATTTTTAATCTTATGCGAATTGTTTTCTAGAGTGATCCGCTCCCACTAGAAAAATCGTTTAATTTATACGCTGCACACAAGTCCATAACTGCGTACCGCTGGCTTACAGACTCAGAGTACTCTTTACTGAACTGCGAAAAAGTATGAGCCGTGCACAAGGGATGACCTCGTAACTTCCCTTAACCTGCACTGTCAGTCTCGCATCCCACCTCCCATGCGATGACCAGGCAGCAACGTTCTTTCCTGGTTGGTATATAACACAAAGATCATAACACACCGGCAATGGCAAGGGAAATGTACTGGGCTTATGATCTCTGGGTAAGTACACTTTGTTCATTCATCTAACAAGCTTTGGTTTTAGTGCCTTACGATAAAGATGTAAGGAAATACATAGATGTAAGAAATGAAGAAGTTATACGAAAATGATATGAAGATATACGAAACTAATTCACTAAATATAAGGCGCTTATTGTGAACTTTTTAAAACTCAAAAACCCTGAAAAAGATTTAACGAACCATAGATAAATACAATTCTGCAAAAAAAAACGTTTGCAAAATACGAAGGAGTTCAAGTATCAAATTTTATTAAATTATCTTTTCAAATTAGTACGACTGAAATATACATTATTTGTTCGCATATACACTGGTTTCCATATGTTAAGGAAAATCCCTATGTTAAGTCAATGGAAAACTAACGTCAAAGCTCTATAACTTCTAAAATAAATTTTTTTGTTTTGAAAAATGTGATTGCAGATAAAGATCTCAATTAAATAAATCAATATCTCGATTTTCAACAATATTCGTTCAGTACTTAATGAGTTATGGAAGTTTGAATATTTAGCGATAACAATGCCACAGTCTTAAGAGACTTATACAAAAATGAATAGTGAAAGAATTCTTTGCACAAAGTTCTAAAATACAAACTTATTTTATTAAACACTTTGATACAATACTTATTACTAAGTTTTAATTAACTTCTGAAGTCAATTCTTGTGGCTGGCATTGTTATGGTTTCAATTTAAATTATTATTAAATATAAATACTGAAAGAATATTGATGTTGAAAAATGAAATAATGATATATTTAATTGAAATCTTTATCTGCTATCACATTTTTCAAAAGAAATATTTTTGAAGTTGTAGAGTTAGATGATTTTCCTTAATTTCTGGAAACCAATGTATTATGGGATTAATTTATTTTCTACTCTGACGTCTATACAAATATATATCTTGAAAAGACCACTCGCTTCGTGGACAACATGGAATAATCATTTTCAAAAAAAATAAATGCAGTCATTTTACAGCTTTAGCTCCTTCCAAATAGTGGAAACTCAAACTAATAGAAGAATGGCTTTGTTTTTTACCAATTTCCCCCCCTTTTTGTTAGTTTTTTCCCCATTTTTTTCCAATTTTTTCCCTTTTTTGCCAATTTTTCCCCTCTTTTTATCGTATAAATAAAACGTTGGCTTATTCCACTGTTGCTAGAAGAAAGAGATAAATCGCTGCTGTTCGGGATAAATCTCTTCACCACCATATTCTACCACAAAATTTTCAAATTACTAGCACGAATAGACTCTTTACAATATTAGGATAAAATTATCAACATGTTCATCAAAAGAAATGCTACAAATTTCTTGAAAATTATTGGAAACAATCCATATGAGTTCATTCAAAATATTACGGACTACGATCACACCTTTCTTTCAATAGTCAAGCGACCGAAGTCTATTTTGGATAATGACACATAGATCTGTTTTTCCTTTGAATAAGATTAATTTGCATCATTTACTCCTGACCCAATCATATTTGCATTGGTTAGAAAACAGTCCGAGCATTTTGGGCCCACATAAATGTGGTTTAGCCAGTTGTCATTCTTGATACAACAAAAAATTTCAATTCCCATTAGTGGGTAAAGTAAGATGGATGAGGTTAAGAGTTGAATAAACCTTAAATCCGGCACTCAGTTCTATCAAGTTACAATATCCGATACAGGCATAAAATTGTGCCATTTTTCAAATTTAGCACCCATGGCATTAAAATACACCCAGTCCCCAACTGACATGAATTCTGTCAACGCGATTTCGTTTCAACGTCATTTTTAATGTAGGTGTCATTTTTTACTAACACCGTTCGCTTTAACACGATGTCTCTTCTAACTCTCTACGATCGTTTCTATTATTGTACACTGCAGGAAATAAAAAATGCAACGCTAAGAAATTATGCAAATGTGACGAAATTTAGACTGGCGGTAGTATATGGAAATGCATGGAAATGATTAGGTTTGCAGGACGATCGATTAGTTTGTTGATCAACTAATCGATGTTGACGATTGATGTTGACGTATTCGATGTTGACGATTGGACAAGCGCGAGCTGAGGTCACAGGTGCGGAGCAATCAAACACAGATAAAGACAACCAAAGCTCCCTGGTTCACAAAACGTTGTGGAAATAATTCTAAACCACTAAAGATGCCATTACGCAGACGTCGACAGCCGTTCCAACAGTTAAAAGATTTTGAGCATGGAAGAATTATCGGCCTTAGAGTAGCTGGTTTGTCATACAGAGATGTGGCAAACCTTGTTAGCCGCAATCCCAGAACCATTGTACACATATGGTGCAGTGGGTTCAAAAAGGATCCAGCACATGCTGATAAATATCAGGAAGACGACGTATGACCACAGAGCGATAGGACCACCATTTGCGACGCATGGCATTGAGTGAAAGATTCACAACTATAATGCAACTGCAAAGGGACTGGCAAACAGATAACACATCGAATACCTACCAGTTGGACGGTAAACAACAGGCTTTTACAGTTTTCATTGTGAGTCTATCGTCTGGCATTGCGTTTGCCCCTCACATCTGCCCACATGCAAGCACGTCTTCAGTGGTGTCGCCTCAGACAGAACTGGAACGAACAAGAGTGGAGTACCGTGGTGTTTAGTGACGAATCTCGCTTTTGTCTTGGTCAACACGACGGTAAACAGCGTGTTCGCCATCATCCATGGGAAAGGAAGCCACCCAGTGCGTACGACATCGTCACACAGCTCCAGCACCTGGTGTGGGGTGCCATTAATCGGACATCTCGGTCAGAATTGGTCATCATGATGGGATCTCTAACTGCCCAATGATTTGTTACCATTTTTTCAGCGAGTGGCTGTCCAATTTGTTCAGCAGTGCGATACCCTTTACCAGCAAGATAACGCCCGTCCTCATAGCCTGCATTAGTCTGTAGTATCTACACGAGCAAAACGCTTAGGTATTACCATGGCCAGCACGCTCGCTGGACCTTTCACCTATTAAACACGTCTGGGACATGATGGGCCGACAATTCCAACAACACCCAAGAGGCGCGCCAAGCACTGTCGCTGAAACAGAACAGCGACTTCGCGCTATTTGGCGTTCTATCCCTCAGGAGGACCCTATAGAGCTCTTGGATAGCCTTCCCCGCCGTGTTCATGAATGCATTGCTGTGGGGCGGTTCAACATCATACTAATTATATCACTTTACTGGGTAGGTGAAGTGGTAATTCTCCATATTTTTTTTTAGAATGAAATCAATTGCACATCTCAATGTATGCTACAGCTACCTGCGTTTCAAAAAAATGGCATTAACCCTTCCAGGTTTTGCAATTTTTTTCCTGCAATGTATTTACCACATAAGAAGACACTATGGATGTTTTCCTTGTCTCATCTATCTCGCCTATCCTTGCTCATAATTTCAGCACTTTTATTATAAGGTTTTTCTCATTTGCTTATACAAACTAGAGTATTAAACAACTTTAATGTAAACCTTATATTTGTAAACAATAAAGAATATTTCAATCGTCGCTAACCGATGACAATGTAGGTATATAAAAATTCCACCATGATTGGTTCAAGATCATAACAATGCATAATAATGTAAAGTAGAAACGCTTTGTAAACATACAGTTAGTCATCTTCATTACTCGACAATAATTTTTACAACAATCAATTTTCCATTTTCAATCTTTATTTTGCGTCAATCATCTACACTGAGATGCCAGTTATTAAATACACCTACCTAGTAGCGTGTTGCGCCTCCTTTGGCCATCAGAACAGCCCGAATTCGCGGGGTTTAGAACTTACAAGATGCTGGATGCGTTGTTGAGGAATATTGTATCATGTGGAAATGATTGTGTCGCGCAGTTGCTTTGAATTGGATGGCGGCACAGTCTCGCTGCAAACAGCCTCTTACCACCTCATCCCAAAGATGCTCGATAGGGTTTAAATCTGGGGACTGTACACCCCATTGAAGCAAGGAAAAGTCGTCGGCATGTTCCTGGAACCATTCGGTGACGGCACGTGCCTTGTGAGCAGGTGCATTTTCATACTGAAAGATGTCCATCCGAGAGAAGATAAATTGTAGTCATGAAGGGATGAACTTGGGCAGCAGCGCTGTCCAAATGCGCAGTGGCATTCAGACGTCCTTCGATGGACATCACGGGGAGTAATGTATACTAGGAAAACATTCCCCATACCATCACACTGTCACCACTAGCCAGTATTGTTGACACCAAGATGCTCCATGGCCTCATGTTGCTTGTGCCAATATCTAATTCTTTCATCAGCATGATGCAAAAGAAACCTTGATTTGTCCAACCAGGCTACCTTTTTCCATCCTCAATGGTTCAGTGTCGATGCTCCTGCACCCACGGAAGACGTGCTTTCTTGTTCTTCGCTGACAACATCGGCACTCGACATGGTTGGCAGCTGTTGTAGCCCATTTGCGACAAGGTCCGATACGTGGTGCATTCGAAGATCACCTTTGTGCAGCATTGTTTATTTCTGCTGTGATTTGTCCGGTTGTGGCCCATATATTCCCTTGCACGATTCTTGCCAGTCTCCTTTGACCCTCTGATCCACAAGCTGTTTTCATCCACAGGATCGCTGATCACTGGAAGTTTTTCGCTTTTCACACCATTCTTGGTAAACCCTGAAACAGTTTTGAGGGAAAAGCCCAGGAGGATGGCCGTTTGGGATATGCTAGAACCTAGCATCAGCTGTTATGACCCGTTCAAAATTGCTCAGAAATCGCTCGATTACCCATTTTGATGTTCAGTCCAACTCTAACTGATGCTGGAAGAGCTGGTCTGCCTGATTTATACTGCATACCACAATCACATGATTTATTACATGTTGGAATGAACTATATTTATGACGAGGGGTGGTGTATCTAATAAACTGGCATCTCACCATGTACCATGTACTCAAACGGAACTGCATTTAGTCGTATTTTGTCTCCCTTTATCATTTTTTTATCTGTAAAACAGAGTTACATATCTGAAATATACATTCAGCTCTTATCAGACCATGTACACTCTACCATGATCCTTCTGTTCCTAGACAGGAATGTACGATATATTCGTACGATAATTCGCCACGTCACCAAGCCAGGACTGTATAGGAGTGGTCAGAAGAAAGCAAAGAGGACATCACTCATCTTTCCTGGCCACCGAATTCACTGTTTATCAATCCTATCTAACGTTTTGTTGGACACTCTGAAAAGTGATGTTAGATTTAGATCCTCCATTAGATTTCCTCCATTCAGGAACTGTGGGATGCTTTGCGGATCACATGGCTACAGATCTCTTGGGACATTTTCAGATATCTAGTGTAATCGGTGCCAATGTTCACTTTGTCTCACCTATCTGCCTAGCTCTTATCTCATTTTTTTTTTCTGTATTAGAAATTTTTTGCTGAATCGTTGAGATACCAGTTTTGTCAAGATTTTTTAAATATGTTGAGATACCAGTTCTACTTTCAATTTTTAATGTAAAGGGTGCTAAATTTGGAAGATGGTACAATTTTATGTCACTATCGGATATAGTGATGTGATAGAACTGAGTACCGGGTTTGTCCAACCCTTAACCTCATCGTTCTTATTTCACCCACTAACGGGGCTTGAAATTTTGTGTTCTGACAATTGGCTAAACCATATTCATAGTTACAGGGATGTATTCGTGCGAAAGGTGGTCCAACATGACGTTAGATAGTTGGTTATAATTCAGTGATCACTCAGTGTATGCTGTGTGGTACACACAGTCGGATCCTTTTTCGTGAAGCGACTCCAATTGGTTGCTAGCCAAGAAGCTGAACACAGGATTTCTTGCCTGTCTTTACAGATGGCTCGATGTCTGGCCCATCAGTGGGTTCGGCCATGGTCTGCTGTGATGTAATCATTGCAGATCGGATCCCACTGTAGTGTTCCATCTTTACTGCAGAGTTGCATGCTATCAGCTTCGCTTTGGATCACGTGGCAGCTAAGCATCAACATCAGTGTGTGCTTTACACCAACTCACTTAGCTCTCTAAAGGCTTTGAATTCGGTGCGGCCTAGATCTCACTGAGGCTCACTTTCCAAGATCCACCAGCGGCTTTACCATCTGGCAACCACCTCGAACATCTGTTGGGTGCCCTGTTATGTCGGCATCAGGGGCAATGACTTGGGAGATGGAACTGCCAAGTCTGCCATGCCCCTATCCGGCTCTCTACTGCCGGTTCCATATCTGGACTTCTTGCAGCGTTTTACCAATGAGCTCCAGACACCGTGGCAGCGATCTTGATCAGAAAAACTTGCGAACAAACTGCTTGAGATCAAACCTATTGTCAAACTATTGCAGTCATGTTTTCGCAAGAATCTCAAGGTGGAAGTTGTAATCATTCAGCTCCGATTAGGTCATTCGTTTATTACTCATTCTTTTCTTCTATGGATGGACGACGAACCTAAGTGCGAGTAACCGTGAAACATATTTTAATTTCATGTTCATGTTTTAACTTTGATCGGCATATGTTTTTTAGCTTTCAATATTTTACGCCCGAGCCTCTTACACTTGGACACATTTTATTGAACCATTCGCTTTTGCCCCCTATATTTGCTTTTTACGTATGTACTGTTTATTTTAATAGATTATAATTTTATGGATTTGCTGCTTATATTCTGTCTCGCCTGGGTCTTTTACACCTAGGTTGGTTTTATCTTTTGCATACTTATCTAATTATGGTTCTACATTTTTTATTGGCATTTGTATTATTTACATCTTTTGGTTTTGTCCTTTACACCTTTGATGCATTGGTTTTTAACATTGGTTGTGGGTTGCATGTCTTTTACCCTCTTTTTTTATCTTGTTTGGCGAATTAAAACCTTATTTGCTAATGCGCCATAAACTTCATGCAACCAACTAACCAAACTAAAAGGAGAAGGAAAATTTAAAGTGGGTCGATGGTTACGAGCTACACATATAGTAGTTGGGTCGGATTGTTTTACCTTTGAGACACACATATTTTTCTCAGACACTGGCTTAATTTTTCAGATCACAAGGACTACGAGGGCTCAGAAAGGTTGGGGGAGGGGACCCACTGGACAGCTGTTAGGAAACAAATTGTATCCTCCCATCGAGGCCATCCAGCCTGTTCTTAAGAGCACACGTCTCCCGAACCCGGGGCCACGGCTCCATCCGACGGCATTTTCAAGCCCTTTGGTGTCCCCCTAATGACAGACGGCAGGGCGGGGTTTTGCGTATATAAATATCAACACTCTCCCAGGTGGGACTCGAACCTGGGAACTGCAGATTACGAGCCTGGAGCTCTACTGACTGAGCCTTTTTTTGAAACGAGATAAAAGCACTATTGCCTCGTTCAGATAATCGAACTTTTCAAATCATTTCGTACCCACCAGAGTTGATCGGATACAATTTCACAAGTATATGCAACTTTATAGAAAGAAAAATTTAATATGGTCAAATTGGTCCAAAAAATGTGTTCATGTTACGAATTTAATGCAAAACGAAAAGGAAAAACATTATTTATTACTTAACATATATAATTCAAAATGCATATTAAATTAACATATTCTATGAGATATACGTTTATTAACTTTTACATATTTTTCCAATTAAGAATTATTTTTTCTTTGATAGCAGTGGATGATATGATGCCTGATATTCTTTTCTTTTTACTTCAATTTAGTATTTTGCCTCTCCACTGTAATAATTTCCCTTATATGGATATGTATGCATTTTTCCTATTTTAGTAGTATTTTAAAAATCATTCGTGAAAGTTATATCTAATATGAAAGCTGGCAGACACACAAACTCTCGTCTTTATGTATTAGATATCCGTAATACCTTTTAAAATTTTAATGCTTCTCTTTTCACTATAAACCCTATAACTTCCATGTATCTCCTATTGCAAACCCTTTCAAACTCATGGATCAGCAACACAACTCTATGTGACCAAAACTGTTTTAAGAATCTCACCTTTGTTGTTTCAAGTGAAAATTTCAAAGAATTCTTGATCTTGCGAATGGTCATTATTAACTTTCTTCTTCGCAAGATCAAGAAGTCCTTGAATTGTTGCTGAATAACAAATGCATGAATCTTAAATCAGTTTCAAGTGTGTTTAAAGTTTAATAAATGGAGTGCTGGGAGTGCTACTAATATTTAATATCAAATTATCGTATATATTTAACATTTCTAACAATTTTTTACTTTATTTTCCAGCAAACGTTGCAGAATCTTTATAATGGAGTTTCAAATAACACTGATACAAATTTGCTGCATTTCTGCTACCATCGCGGGTGGAGCCCATCGCCCAAACCCTAAAGCGGAAGATGTTTACCAAAGCATAAAAAGCAACATCCAAGGTGAATCACCTTCACAGAATGGGGAAAATGTTCCTTCCTCATTTTTCAAATATCTAAAGAAAACCCCAATGTTTCCACTTGACTCCGAGACACAAAGAAGACTGCATCACAACATACCCTATAATAGCAAAGCACATAGTAATTCATCACTTAGTCAAAGGGTAGTCTCTAAAAAAGAAATCCGATCCACAAATTCCATATATCAAGGTAGAACGAAACCATTCATTAATCACAACTATTCTTTGAAGCATAATAAACACCCTGAAAATGATTTCCAATTGCTAAATAGATCCAGAAGATACGAGACGCCTTCTCACTATTCATCTCATGCAGAGCAAAAGACTTCAAATCACGGATTCCGACGCAATTCCAAAACTTTCCAGGGAGCTATTTATGACGTTCGGATCAAAGATAATCGCCATAATCCTGCTACATTCTCATCCGGGAGATACAACCTCACCTACCTCCGAAACAACAATTCCAACTATGCTATTCACATGAAACCTGTGCTTTCGGTTTCTGCAGCTCCGCATCAAAATTCGGCCATTCCTCTGCTGCAAAAAGTAGCCACTAACGACCATAGATTTATGAACTACGCTGCATATGGCAAACCATCTGCAGACACTTTGAAAGAAAGTTTTGCGAGCAGTAGCAAGGAGCAACCAATTGCCTCTTATAGTGATAATCAAAACCCAACCCACAGTACAAAAGAAAACAAAGTGGAATACGATGCGGAAGATATTCCTCCTGATAAAACGCATGATTCTTCCGTCATACCCAATCACCTTCTACCCTCTGAGCATGTGCCATATCCTCTCTTAGGACCATCATATAACTATCCACCTTGGAAACCTGGTTACATTCCTTACAAGGAAGATCCTTATGAGGCCAAAGAGACTGCAACACTCAGCACGAAAGCAAAGATTTTGGTTGCACCGTTTCTACTCCTTTTAGGAACTGCTTCATTAGTGATTCCTTATTATGCCTTATTAAATGGAAAGATCGTGAGAAGAAAAAGAAGTGGAGACTGGGAAGCACTCGAGGAGGGAATAAGTTTCTTTTTCGACGTTCTACAAAGTGCTCGACAAAAATATGAGTAATCCTATGCTTCCTTACTCACAAACTTGGATACATATAGTGTACTTTAAGGTGTGACTGACATCGTGATTTCTTTGCAACGTCTAAACTCTTCAACTTAATGGCTTTTAGATTGAAATGGTTTATGACGGAATCTAATGCTTTAAATGTTGATAGAGTTCTTGTTATTGCTTAGTAGATGGTATGGATATCTAAAATAAGTCGTGTCGACGTTGACGACATCATTTGATGATTTTCTGTGTGAATTAATATCCATGAAGCAAATAAATGTCAAATATTTTATTGTTCTTAACCTATTTTATTTTAGAACGAACTTTTGCATCCGCTAGAAAGATAATTATTTGTCTTCTTTCATTACATTAAATAGCACAACTAAGTATGCAACCTATAAAATACGAAAAATTATTTCTCTATTGAACAGAAAATATGACAAAGTATGCGTACAGTCGCTTAAAAAAGTATCCGAACGCTATGGATATTTTTTTGAGCGACAATACCAAGACTGAGATAAAACGAAAAACTTTTCAGCCGTAGAATCTATAAAATAGAAACTTGACATTAATGCTCCATCCATGCTAATAGCCATCATTACGTGTAGCAATTGCTTTCAAAAAGATTTAACCTATCGCCAATTTTTCATTTTATAAGTACATCAGATTCCCTAAAATTTACTAAAATTTTCTTGAGATTTGGCATTCCTCAAGATTAATAACAGACTTCCTATGGGTCTCTTTCTACTCATAAATTTATTTACGATATCTTAGGTATATAACAAACGAAACTAGAAAGTATTAAAAGTCGTATACTATTCCGATTAAGAATTATTAAATACGACGACAAACAACCGAGTTTTGTAATACAACTCATTCACATATATCTGCTAAAAACTAATATACCAGCCAATCAGCTGTTTGGCACAGAGATCTGACAGAAGTCTGTCAGCTGTCAGTTTATATGCCATAGTTGAAGGTCTATGAAAATGGCTGGACTTCAGGAGAAAAACTACCCAAACATCCATGCTTTACCTGGGGTCGAAAAATATAAATCCTTTTAAGACTTCCATGCTTTACCTGGGGTCGAAAAATATAAATCCTTTTAAGACTTCCATGCAAAAATATGCTCAAGTAATGCTGCAATATAAAAATCGAATATTCATCAACTATGTGAAAGTTTTAAAAGAAAATTTTAAATTTTGCATTATCAGTACTTTAAAAGGGTGTTACATCTAAATTAAGCTGTTAGTGGTTTAAGTATGATTAGGGAAATAGAACAAGTTTTTTTTACGTAGTAAAATATGAATATAACCAAGATCGAATCAAAGGGAGGGAATGTCTCCTCCCACCCCAAAAATGCTAGTAAGGGTAATGGAGGCAAAAAAAGCATTAAACTTGAATATTTCAAATGTCGTAAAGTCGTCTAAAATGGAATGTAAATATTATACTGCAATGAAAATACAGTCTCACCCCATTACATTTTTGTTCTGCTCAATTGCGTCAATTAGCGGAGAGAATTCTGAACGAAAGCCCCGATGACATTCGAACCTGCGAACTGCAGATTATGAGCCTGGCGCGCTACCGACTGAGCCAACCCCCGCTCCAAACACAGAAGAAGTTATAACAAAAGCGAAAGATATAAATAACATCGAACAATATTTATTTTTTATTACCTCCGACCCTGCCTTCTCGTGGTGCAGGCCGTTAGTACCTTTCAAAAGAGATACTCTCTTGTGGAAGTGAACGGAAGGGGAGGGCTGCCAGATTAGTGTGGCCTACTGATCTGGACAATTATGGCTACTTTTCCTTTTTTCTACCCTGCTGAGGAGTGGTCAACCACACAGGGTCCTGGTGCTGACCATATAAACCCACTGGACTGGACGGATATATGACTCTGAGCTTGATTATGGATCCTGATTTTGCTGCACTGGTGGGCTTCTGTGGAGGGAAAATCTTCCGCTGTGTTTTCTGTTTGTTTGTGGGTTGACAGCCCCAAGTGAATAGATTCACAGGATATGTTTATCAACTGGTGGATAATCCTGAGCAGAAGTCATCGCAGGCAACTGAACTCTTTGCTTCTATTGGCATCGTCAAATTCTACATTGGAGGAAGTCTTCCAGTGTAGATGGCTTCAGCCTTTAGTGGTGGGGGAACGGGTCTTTGCCCCATGTCTGCGATTAGGGGGCTGTTTGATATTGTCGGCATTCCCTCTCTCAATAAACATAGTTTCTTTAAACATCCCACTAACCATTTTCTCTCCATAGGTAGTTGGAATGTGAGGACTCTGCACAGAGCTTTTTCTCTTGATGTCCTCACACAAGAATTCCACCGTTATAATTTAGATATTCTCGGCTCGCAAGAGACCAGATGGACAGATAAAGGTCAGAATCTTAAAAATAATCTTAAATTTCTCTTTTCAGGGAGGGACGACAATAAGCATCACCAAGGTGTGGGTCTGCTTCTCAGCAGACACGCTAGTGATGCTCTTCTAGGATATGAGTGCATTAATGAAAGGTTTCTTACAGCAAAATTTCAGACAAGCGTTAAAGACCTGAATGTTATCTGCTGTTATGCCCCCACTGAGGATGCCGATGAGGATGAGAAGGATAGGTTTTATGAACAACTTCAGGATATTTTGAATTCTGTCAAGGAAGGAGATATTACCCTTGTTCTTGGTGACTTCAATAACAAAGTTGGTACTGACTCTGACCTTTGGGGAGGGGTGATTGGCCCTTTTGGTATTGGTAGCTGCAATGGCAATGGGCAACGTCTCCTACAGGTAAGTAAACTCAATGGTTTCAGAATAACTAACACATATTACAAACACCGCGACATACATAAGTACACATGGGTTCCACCTGATGGGCTGCATAGGAATATGATTGATTATATATTAATTAACAGCAAATGGGCTAGTTCTGTTAGAAATGCCAGGGCATATAGGGGAGCTGAAATTGGATCTCACCATTACCTTGTTAAAAGTGTCTTGCAACTTAAACTTAAAAAGTGTTGTGCTAGGGTTAAAAATTTTGCTTTTAATACTGAAGCTCTGAAAGACCCAGTTATAGCCAAAGCTTACCATGATAGGTTACTTAGTCATTATGACAGTCATGGTACGCTTACTACTGAAGTTGAGGAAGAATGGGATTTTTTAAACAGGCTTTTATGGACACTAACAGTACTCATTTAGGAAAAAAGGAGCAGAAGAGACAGAATTATCTGAGTGATAAGGCACTTGAGCTTATTTCGGAAAGAAAGAGCTGCAGGAATGTCTTTAATCAATACCCTACTAGTCCTAATAGAAAGCATTACAGAGAACTTAATAAACGTGTAAAAGATCAGTTAGCTGCTGAGAAGAAACTTTGGCTTGATGGTTTGGCTGACAAAGCCGAGGAAGCAGTTAGACAGCACAACAGCAGAGAGCTGTACCAGATAGTTAATGTTTTGTGTGGTAGAAAACAGACAGGTATACAGGGATTGAAGGATAAACAAGGTAAGGTTATAGAAGGTGAGGATTTTGTCATGGCTAGGTGGGCTGAGCATTTCAGTGATGTTCTAAACAATGCGGTTAGTTCTATTCCCATTGTTTGCAATGATGATAGATGCATTGGTGGCTTTAATGTTGGCCCTATAATACAATCTGAAGTTATTTTGGCTGTTTCTAAACTTAAACTTCATAAATCCCCAGGAGTATATGAAATTACTACAGAAATGCTTAGAGCTGGAAATGTTTCGGTTACCACTTGGATGACTGAAATTTTGAATATCTTTTATGATAAAGGCATGGTCCTAAGGATTTTACCAGAGCTATTGTTATCCCTGTTTTCAAAAAAGGTGATCCACTTCTTGTGATAACTATAGGGGTATTAGCCTACTCTCTGTTCCAGGTAAAGTTCTTTCCATGATTGTGCTTAATAGAATTAAGAATCTGGTTGACACTCAATTGCGTGATGAGCAATGTGGATTCAGAAGTGGTAGGGGATGTGTGGATCAGATATTTTCATTTAGGCAGATTCTTGAGAAATGTTTAGAGTTTCAGAAACCTTTGGTTGCTAGCTTTGTTGATTTCAAAAAGGCTTTCGACTCTGTTGATCGTCATAATTTGTGGTTGATTGTGAAATCATATGGTATACCAGACAAGTTTGTTAACATAATGAAAGCTCTCTATAATAACACTGAGTCGTGTGTGAGAGTTGGTAAGGCTTGTAGTAATCGGTTTAGTATTAATTCTGGTGTTCGACAAGGGTGTATTTTGTCTCCTTTTCTCTTTAGTTTGGTTATTGATTATGTTATGCGAAATTCACTTCAAGGGAAAGATTTTGGCCTTAAATGGGCTGGAGATAAGAAAATTTCTGAGATAGATTATGCTGATGATTTAGCCCTTTTGGCAAATGATGTTGATGAGATGAACTCTTTCATTCGAGCTGTTGATGAGACTGGTAGTAGAGTAGGTTTGGTTATAAACAGAGAGAAAACTAAAGTGATGAAAATTGGTCAGGCAGGCTGTGATTCAGTTAATCTGAATGGTTGCAGTCTTGAGCTGGTGTCACAGTTTAATTATCTTGGGAGCTATGTAACAGATAATAGTGATGTGCGGCATGAGATTAACAGACGAATAGGGATTGCTCCCGGGACTTTTAAGAATCTATGGAGAGTGTGGAGAAATTGGCGTATACACCTAAAGACTAAAATTAGACTGTATAATAGTTTGGTTCTTTCTAGGGTTAGTTATGGTAGTGAAACTTGGACACTTTGTAAACAAGATAACAGGAAACTAAATGATTTTGATTCCAGATGCTTACGCAGTGTCTTGGGCATTAGGTGGTTCAACTTTGTAACTAATGATGAGGTTAGGCAAAGGAGTTTGCAACTTCCTTTAAGCAGCATATTGTGCAGAGAGAGACTCCGTTCGTTTGGCCATGTTGCCCGTATGAATAATTATAGATTGGCGAATAGGGTTATGAACAGTGTGCCTAAAGGCCTCAGAAAGAAGGGGAGACCTAGGATGCGGTGGGCAGACAATGTCAAACAGGACCTTGTTAGAATTGGTGTGCAGTGGCCAGATGCAGTAGAGGTTGCTCAGGATAGACTTGCTTGGAGAACTAAATTGCACGGTCTGGTTGAACTTCGGTAGCCCATGGCTGCTTGATGATGATGATGATGATGATGATGATGATGATGATGATCTTCCTATTGCTTTTGGCTTTGACATCAGTCGGTTTGACAAAACGTTTTCCCACTATATCTTTCTAATGCGATGGAGAATAAATTAATTTAAAATTTTAAAAAATACCTATTTTCCTATAGGGCCCAAAAAAGTCAAAAATAAACCTAAAGCATATCGATGGTGCAACCAGTCACTGAATTCGTATTCACGTCGAAGAAAGATAGGTCGCCGATTTACCTACTCAACAAGATTGCTGGCGCCCTATCTTCCTTTCAAGTGAATATGAACTCAGTGATTGATTGCACCATCGATATGCTTTAGGTTTATTTTCTTCTTATTAGGGCCCATATAAAAAGATAGATTTTTTTCTAATTTCCTTTTAATTAATCTATTTTTTAGCCATACGAAAGTGATAAAATTAAATTACTCTATGAATTTGCATCCATGCTAAAAAAATCATGAAATAGTAAAATATTAATAAGCTATTCTAATAAGAAATGGTCCATAGAAATAGAAATCTGATTGGTTGATCGTAACTACTGAATCCTCTTTCTGAGAGGAATAAGGATCCTCTCAGAAAATCTTACAAATAAAACTGTAGAAGAATGTTATTTTTAGAATCAGAAATTCTAAAAATAAAAATAACACTCATTAGGATTCAGTAGGTTCTGTCCTACATTACATATTAAATTTGCATCCGAAATCTCTTATGGCCCACTCACCCGAAATTTATTCCAAATCTCATTATATCTTAAAACAAAACAAGAGTTGCATCGAAAGACACATCATCAGCTAACTACGATCAAAACCATCTGGATTATCCTGTTTGGTTAAAACCAAACTGGAAACTATAATGACACGAATGCAAAACTTATTGGCTACATCAGTGAATATTCCTGCGAAACACGATGAGTAGGAGACTTGCCGAGAGTGTCTTGGGACACTGGAGCATACTTCGTAGACCGTGTCCAGTGCAATTCTTCTGTTCCATGACATTATCTAGCAGTTCAGTAGGCTGGCTGCTACTGCTCGATCAACCAACCAGATTATAGTTCACGTCCTTCGCGAAGCGTGTTGTGTTCTAACTAAATAAATATAAAGAATAACAAAGAAAAGGCTTCAGTTTATCAGCAAATCGATTGAAGGTTAATGCCATTATGGAGGAATCCGGTTTCTTGACGATCACCTGCTACTGTAGAGATGAGCGACAACTTCCTATACAGAATCAGATGCTTCTTCACCGAAAGAAAACTGCCGTAATAAAACGGAGGGGGGGGGGGAGTAAGTGCTGCTCAATTCTCGTCACCTCCCTACCCCGCCCTTTCTCATCGCCCTATGAGCACTCGGGCGAGGAAAATCTCGAGAGCTGCTGATGTCAATCGCGTGCCTAGATACAGTCGCTCAAAAAAGTATCCGAACACTACGGTTGATTACAGAATGCAGAAAAAATATCTAGCAACGATTTTTATTAGAAATTAGTGATCTGGCAACCTTCGTGTCACGTGGTTGCCAGATCACTAATTTCTAATAAAAATCGTTGCCAGATATTTTTTTTTGCATTCTGTAATCAACCGTAGTGTTCGGATACTTTTTTGAGCGACTGTACATGCGAATCATGAATCCAGCGCGGAGGGAGGGAAGTATTGCTGAAGATCATTCCTAATAACAATCGTATGCAGGGTGTAACGAGAATTTAAATTTTCAGAGGGTGACTTTCTAATCTTTATGGGTGT
Organism: Ryuthela nishihirai; assembly: GCA_038380435.1. NCBI lineage: Eukaryota > Metazoa > Arthropoda > Arachnida > Araneae > Heptathelidae > Ryuthela > Ryuthela nishihirai. The sequence continues at coordinate 12,254,052 of JAWZYU010000009.1, forward strand.
AAGTGTTGCCAATCCGCCTGGACGCTATGTTATCGTGGAGCCTGGTTGTCTCTAAAAGGCAGGTTAGGTTGTTTTACTATGTAGTACTAGTAACATTACTTACTAGTACATTACTTACAATCCACTGGTACGGTTGGGATTCGAACCTTCAGATTACGAGCTTGGCAGGCTGCCAACTGAGGCAATTCACGTCCCTAAGAGGACAGTTTTTTTTCTCGTATAAAGTTAAATTAAAGATAAAACATGAAATTTTCAGTAGAAAGTACTACTCTGTAAGTCGCTCAAAAAAATATCCAAACGCTATGGTTGATTACAGAATTCAGAAAACATATCTGGCAACGGTTTTTATTAGAAATTATTAACTTAGCAACCTTCGTGTCACGTGACACGAAGGTTGCTAAGTTAATAATAGAGTACACGTGCATAAGAAATGCTGAACATTAGAAAATGTGCATAAGAAATGCATAAGAAATGCTGCATAGAAATGCTGAACATTAGAAAATGTGGGGGAAGACGTATGTGTTGAGGCTCGTGAAAGTTTAAGTTTGTGCGGGTGTACAGTCGCTCAAAAAAGTATCCGAACACTATGGTTGATTACAGAATTCAGAAAAAATATCTGGCAACGATATTTTCAGAAATTAGTGATCTGGAAGCTTCGTATCACGTGACACGAAGGTTGCCAGATCACTAATTTCTAAACATATCGTTGCCAGATATTTTTTCTGAATTCTGTAATCAACCGTAGTGTTCGGATACTTTTTTGAGCGACTGTACCTTGTGAGAGTGTTGATTTAGTAAAACTATCAAATAAAATTGAAAATGGCCGTTGGCGGCAACAGGAAAAAGAAATCATCACCTGGCAACGGAAAAATCAAAGTGAAAAGGAATAAATATCAGGACACTCCAGAAGTTAACCCTAACCTTAACCCTAAAATGGAAGACATCAAGAACAGTAAGACCCGTGACTTTACTATATTAAAAGAAGACTTGAAGTTGTCTTCAGACTCAGAATCATCTCCAACAAAATCAATTGAGGAAAACGATGTGCCTGACAAAGTTTCAGTCAAGGATATGGAAAAGAAAGTACAGGTAAATGTTAATGATACTAAACAAGACATTAAAAACAAAATATTGACCAATGAGATCTCTAATACTGAAGAAGTAAAAAAACAATATACTGTTATTACAAAGATAGACTGTGAGTTTTCTAAATTCCCTGAAATTATCGAAAAATCAATTAATAATAAGAACGACTTATCACTTAGCATTAAAGGAATCAATACTGACATCAGTAAACTAGATATACTTAAAGTAACATCATTTTTTTTTAATTTATTAAAGGAGCACATAGATGGAAAATTTATATCTCAAGGAAGGCTTCTTGTTTTTCCCAAATCAAAGGAACAACAAAATTTAATATTAAATATTAAAGAAATTCTAAATACACCAGTCACGGTGGAATTCCCTGAATTCAAAAAATCAGTTCTGGGAACGATAATTGGTGTTCCCACATTTTGGGATGATGACTTCATACTCGAAAATCTGGAAAATCAGAATGTCATCAGTATGCGCCGAATGTGGCACTACGAAAAAGACATTGATCAAAAGAGCGAGACATATTCTAATCGTACCCATAAAATAGTATTAGAATTTGAAGGAGAAATCCTTCCATCCCATGTTTTCATTGGATTTACCAGGCATACAGTAAAGAATTATAACCTACCCTCACATCGTTGCTTAAAATGCTATATATTTGGACACTTAATGTACGCATGTATAGGAAGAATTACATGCAAGAAATGTGGAGGCAGACACAATTATAAATATTGCACAGCCAAGAACTTTAACTGTCCTAACTGCAGAGGAAAGCATCCTGCAACTTTTGCAGGATGCCCTGTAAGAATAATAGCATGTAAAGCCATAGAAATTCAGCTAAACGAAAATATTACATGGAATCAAGCATTTAGTAAGGCAAAAATTACATCGGAAAACAAATTTTGAACAACTTACACCACGACTAATAATATGACACAAACGGCTGAATTGCGTCAAAACGTGAAACCGGAAAGGATTCAAAACCCGATGATGATGAAACTACTCACTAAATTGAATTTTCCAGAATAGTATTCTATTCCGACTCATTCAGGTCATATTACATTGAAAAAAAAAAAAGGAAAAAAAAGAGAAAATTAAAAAAAAATATTTTAAAATATAGATGAGAATGTGATAGGTTTATAAGATATAAATGTATTTTCGTGTATATGTTATGTTTTCTTCATGTTGTTATGAATGAAATCATTTCACAAGATTATTTTTTTGTTTATTCTTCATGTTGTATGAGTTGTATGATTAATTGTTTTATACAGTTAATATATTTAATTTTTTTTTATTTTATTTTGTGAAAGGTTATCTTCATGTTGTTTGAGTTGTTTTAATTGAATATTTAAATATTATTAAATAGATCACATTCTTTAAAAAAGTTGATAAGATGTTTTAAAAAATTTTTGTTAATGATTGCATTGTTGTGATGTAAAATTGAAGAGAAATTATTAGGTGTAATGTTGTGTTTTAATAATTTATCATAGTAGTTCTTTCTCTGTGTTGAAAAGATTTGACATTTAAAAATTATGTGCTCTGAGGTTTGAGGAGTATTGCATGTATTGCAATTTGGTGAAGATATCCTTTTGAAAGTGTATAGAGTAGTATTTGTTAAGGTCCAATTTGTTTTAATTTTTGAGATTAGGCTAATTTCATCTTTTTTAATACCAAAATCATTAAATTTTTGAATTTTATTACATATGAGGAATCTATGAGAATTTATTGCATTTGATTGAAAATATTGTTGTGTATTGAACACACCTTCACGAGTGAATGAAGCTTCATCTGTAAAAAGGACAGAAGCTGGAAAACTGGGGTCCACGGCACCTTTCTGCATGAACCATTGTGCAAATTCCACACGCTTCGGATAATCGTCAGGATGCAGTAACTGCACCCTTTGCAGATGGTAAGGATGCACACGTTCCTCGTGCAGTATCCGCCACTCTGCTGACTGAGAGACCCCAAGCTGCTGAGCAATAGCTCGTGTGCTGGTATTCGGATTATCTTCGATGGACTGTAGGACTTGTTCTGCGACGTTGACAGTCCGCGTCAGTCGTCTTCTCCCCGTATCCTGCATGTTATTGCGCAGTGAACCACGTTCGCGCAGATTGCGATGCACACGTGCAAACATTTGATGCTGCGGTATTCTTCTGTTGGGGTATCGGTCTTCGTAAACTTGCCTTGCTCGGCGGCCGCTTTCGCCAGCTGCCCCATATGCGAGATGCATATCCGCTAGCTCTTGATGCGTAAAACGATTCATCTTATCACTAGTAAGTCAGCTCGTACACTGATGACAGTGGGAGTGGTCGGGCGAGCTGTACACTGGTTGGGTACACACAGCGCCCTCTACATACGCATGCGTACATTTGCGGACATTCTTTCCTATGTGAAATCGGTTTCCTGACGTATTCCCTACCTCCCCACGAAATTTGAACGATAAGTTTTGATCACCCTGTATATTTATCAATATCAAGAAAGAACATGTAGTTTTGAATTTACTGAAATATTTTTTTCTACGTTTTTACTCAATAATATGACTAAAAGTTGTTTATTTTCATCTTTTGACAATTTTAATTCAAAAATAATATTGTTACGACAGATGAACGTGCTACAATGAACTCGTGATATGATGTATCGTTTTGAATCTCGTGTGTGCTTCAGCTTGCGAATTACAGCAACAACGACTTGAAATCCTGATTTGACTCAAAGGATATTCAGTTGTGAGTTCGGTAAATTAAAAAGAAGAGTCGATTTGGTATTGTGCGCGATTAGTCGGCTTGAGTGTTGTTTTATACTTAGTATTGTGTGTTTATCTTGATGGAGATGTTTCTAGTCAGTGTCAAATAGTGAATATTAGGATTCAGTAGGTTCTGTCCTACATTACATATTATATTTGCATCCGAAATCTCTTATGGCCCACTCACCCAAAATTTAGGGAATTGAGTTATTCAAGAATAGAAGCCAGAAGTTATGTTCTTTCTTACAAAGTTGTGCGCGGGCGGGGGTGGCTCAGTCGGTAGCGCGCCAGGCTCGTAATCTGTAGTTCCCAGGTTAGACTCCCAGCTGGGTCAGCGTTGAGATTTATCTCCGCAAAATTCCCCGCCCTGCCCACGGTCAGTAGGGGGACACCGATGGGCTTGGAAAGGCCGCCGTCCGTCGGAATGCGACGTTAAGCCGTCGCCCCGTGTGCGGGATAGCCATACCCTGTGCACGTTAAAGAACACGCTGGATGGCCTTGACAGGAGGTTACCATCTGTCTCCCAACTGCTGTTCCAATGGGTCCCCTCCCCCAACCTTCTCTGAGCCTTCGGGTGACCTGGCAATTTAGCCCATGGTGTGCAAAAAAAGTGCCGCTCAGAGGTAAAACAACCCAACCTAAGTTCTGATTAACTTCTGAGGGGAATTCTTTTGATTGACATATCTGTTATTCAATATTCAAACTTCTTTAACTCTTTCAGTAATGAAAGGATATTGTTCAAAATTGAAATTTAGATAGTTTAATTGACATCTTATATTTATCTTCAGTCTTGTTTCCATAAAATTAATTCAGTTACGGAGTCTCAAATTTGATTTCCCATTGACATAAGATGAGGATGTTTTCACTTTTCTGCCCATTGCTTGTAGTTCAGCATAAGAAATGTTCAAAGATACAAAAAATACGCATTTTTCTTGAGATTTATTGTTACTCATAAAATTATATCATCATCATCATCATCATCAAGCAGCCATGGGCTACGGAGGTCCAACCAGACCGTGCAATTTAGTTCTCCAAGCAAGTCTATCCTGAGCTACATCTACTGCATCTGGCCACTGCACACCAATTCTAACAAGGTCCTGTTTGACATTGTCTGCCCACCGCATCCTAGGTCTCCCCTTCTTTCTGAGGCCTTTAGGCACACTGTTCATAACCCTATTCGCCAATCTATAATTATTCATACGGGCAACATGGCCAAACCAACGGAGTCTCTCTCTGCAAAATATGCTGCTTAAAGGAGGTTGCAAACTCCTTTGCCTAACCTCATCATTAGTTACAAAGTTGAACCACCTAATGCCCAAGATACTGCGTAAGCATCTGGAATCAAAAGCATCTAGTTTCCTGTTATCTTGTTTACAAAGTGTCCAAGTTTCACTACCATAACTAACCCTAGAAGGAACCAAACTATTATACAGTCTAATTTTAGTCTTTAGGTGTATACGCCTATTTCTCCATACTCTCCATAGATTCTTAAAAGTCCCGGCAGCAATCCCTATTCGCCTGTTAATCTCATTCCGCACATTACCATTATCAGTTACATAGCTCCCAAGGTAATTAAACTGTGACACCTGCTCAAGACTGCAACCATTCAGATTTACTGAATCACAGCCTGCCTGACCAATTTTCATCACTTTAGTTTTTTCTCTGTTTATAACCAAACCTACTCTACTACCAGTCTCATCAACAGCTCGAATGAAAGAGTTCATCTCATCAACATCATTTGCCAAAAGGGCTAAATCATCAGCATAATCTAAATCAGAAATTTTCGTATCTCCAGCCCATTTAAGGCCAAAATCTTTCCCTTGAAGTGAATTTCGCATAACATAATCAATAACCAAGCTAAAGAGAAAAGGAGACAAAATGCACCCTTGTCGAACACCAGAAGTAATGCTAAACCAATTGCTACAAGCCTTACCAACTCTCACACACGACTCAGTGTTATTATAGAAAGCTTTCATTATGTTAACTAACTTGTCTGGTATACCATATGATTTCACAATCAACCACAAATTATGACGATCAACAGAGTCGAAAGCCTTTTTGAAATCAACAAAGCTAGCAACCAAAGGTTTCTGAAACTCTAAACATTTCTCAAGAATCTGCCTAAGTGAAAATATCTGATCCACACATCCCCTACCACTTCTGAATCCACATTGCTCATCACGCAATTGAGTGTCAACCAGATTCTTAATTCTATTAAGCACACTCATGGAAAGAACTTTACCTGGAACAGAGAGTAGGCTGATACCCCTATAGTTATCACAAGAACTGCGATCACCTTTTTTGAAAATAGGGATAACAATAGCTCTGGTAAAATCCTTAGGAACCATGCCTTTATCATAAAAGACATTCAGAATTTCAGTCATCCAAGTGGTAACCGAAACATTCCCAGCTCTAAGCATTTCGGTAGTAATTTCATCTACCCCTGGGGATTTAGGTAGTTTAAGTTTAGAAACAGCCACAATAACTTCAGATTGTGTTATAGGGCGAACATTAAAGCCATCAATGCATCTATCATCATCGCAAACAATGGGAGTAGAACTAACTACATTGTTTAGAACATCACTGAAATGCTCAGCCCACCTAGCCATGACAGAATCCTCCCCTTTTATAACCTTACCTTGTTTATCCTTCAATCCTTGTATGCCAGTCCTTTTTCTACCACACAAAACATAAACTATCTGGTACAGCTCTCTGCTGTTGTGCTGTCTAACTGCTTCCTCGGCTTTGTCAGCCAAACCATCAAGCCAAAGATTCTTATCAGCAGCTAACTAATCTTTTACACGTTTATTAAGTTCTCTGTAATGCTTTCTATTAGGACTAGTAGGGTATTGATTAAAGACATTCCTGCAGTTCTTTCTTTCCGAAATAAGCTCAAGTGCCTTATCACTCAGATAATTCTGTCTCTTCTGCTCCTTTTTTCCTAATAGAGTACTGTTAGTGTCCATAAAAGCCTGTTTAAAATGATCCCATTCTTCCTCAACTTCAGTAGTAAGCAAACCATGACTGTCATAATGACTAAGTAACCTATCATGGTAAGCTTTGGCTATAACTGGATCTTTCAGAGCTTCAGTATTAAAAGTAAATTTTTTAACCCTAGCACAACACTTTTTAAGTTTAAGTTGCAACACACTTTTAACAAGGAAATGGTCAGATCCAATTTCAGCTCCCCTATATGCCCTGGTATTCCTAACAGAACTAGCCCATTTGCTGTTAATTAATATGTAATCAATCATATTCTTATGCAGCCCATCAGGTGAAACCCATGTGTACTTATGTATGTCGCGGTGTTTGTAATAAGTGTTAGGTATTCTGAATCCATTGAGTTTACTTACCTGTAAGAGACGTTGCCCATTGTCATTGCAGCTACCAATACCAAAAGGGCCTATTACCCCTCCCCAAAGGTCAGAGTCAGTACCAACTTTGGCATTGAAGTCACCAAGAACAAGGGTAATATCTCCTTTCTTGACAGAATTCAAAATATCCTGAAGTTGTTCATAAAACCTATCCTTCTCATCCTCATCGGCATCTTCAGTGGGGGCATAACAGCAGATAACATTCAAGTCTTTAACGCTTGTCTGAAATTTTGCTGTAAGAAACCTTTCATTAATGCACTCATATCCTAGAAGAGCATCGCTAGCGGGTCTGCTGCCCGTTCCCCCACTACTAAAGTCTGAAGCCATCTACACTGGAAGACTTCCTCCAATGTAGAATTTGACGATGCCAATAGAAGCAAAGAGTTCAGGTGCCTGCGATGACTTCTGCTCAGGATTATCCACCAGCTGATAAACATATCCTGTGAATCTATTCACTTGGGGCTGTCAACCCACAAACAAACAGAAAACACAGCGGAAGATTTTCCCTCCACAGAAGCCCACCAGTGCAGCAAAATCAGGATCCATAATCAAGCTCAGAGCCATATATCTGTCCAGTCCAGTAGGTTTATATGGTCAGCACCAGGACCCTGTGTGGTTGACCACTCCTCAGCAGGGTAGAAAAAAAAGAAAAGTAGCCATAGTTGTCCAGATCAGTAGGCCACACTAATCTGGCAGCCCTCCCCTTCCGTTCACTTCCACAAGAGAGTATCTCTTTTGAAAGTTACTAACGGTCCGCACCACGAGAAGGTTGGGTCGGACATTAGGTGCTAGGCCTGGCCGGTTCTATGCATCATCACAGGGGATTGGTGCATAGCTCTCCTTCCAGTGACTACCTAGCTACCATTTACAGACCTAAAATTATATACGATTGACTAATTATTAAAATTAATGTTACTGATGTCATTGAATTTCTTATTAGCTGACATCTGGCCTGCCACAATTAGATAGTAAATAATAGTGTTATTGCAATTGTGAGGCAATAATTTCTTTTCATTTTCGTTAATTTTTGAAACTTAAATCGGAAGTGTTTATTCCAGTTTTCTTTTTGGCAATCGAAAACAACATACATGACAGTGATGGGTTATATGGCATAGGTTGAGATCATTTTCAGTTTCGTCTGCCAGTTAGCGTCGATTGACGTCCTTTGTAGCTACCAGGTAATATTATCGTTAGATTTATTTCTTTGACTTGTAGGGTACCACAAATTTTCTCCAGTAATCATGCAATTGAACGAAGTTCAAGTATCGATAAAAGAGTTGGAAAGTGACCATCAGTTTAAATTCAAATCAATGTTGGGTAGTGGAGGATTTGGCGTCGTGTTAAGGATGACTGACTCAAACCGCCAAGAGGACGTTGCTGTCAAAATCATCACCAGGCGGTGTCATTTCGAAGAAAAGATATGGCCAAAGTTGAAGCATCCTTTCATTGTCCCTTTATTCGACAAGATAACAGTCAACAACAAAATCACGATTTTTATCATGCCATTGATGAAAACGAGTTTGCACAACTTGATTCGAGATTACGCCTTTCAGAATTCCTCCATTGGATACTTGACTTCCAAAATGCACCTGAAGCAAGTGCTACTTGCGCTCTCCTATCTGCACGACAAAGGGTACTGCCACAGGGATGTGAAAACGGATAATGTGTTCATCACCAATAGTGGCAATGCAGTGTTGGGGGATTTCTCCTTGATCAAGAAAGTGAACTATCTGAAGAAGAATACTGTGCTCAACTTCATCCCTCTGACGCAGCCACCGGAATTGACCCGCCGCTGTAAATGGACTGGAAGCGAAAATCCGAATGGAAAGACCGGAGATTATTGGCAGTTTGGAGTTCTTGTTTTGGACACTTTAACCCGAGGTGCTGTGGTAAACCATCTAAACGACTCCGACGAGAAACTGAATTGGGAAAACGACGTGTTGCCCTTTATTACAAAGTTCAAAGACGAAGATTTATTTGCTTTGGAGATGAAGTATTATCATAGAGAGATCCGCAAGACCGAAATAGATGATAGTTTAGATTTGATCAAGGGCTTTCTGTGCCTAGATGCAGCAAAGCGAATCACTGTGCAGGATGGACTGAAACATCGTTGGCTGAGTTCAGTTATTCCCGAAGAGGCGAATCATTTGATGTGCACCGAGGATGCCTCATTAAAAAAATGTGGCACGACATGGAATCAACAGTGTGCCAATGTTCGACGCATTCGACCAACAGGGAGCACGGGGTCGAACGAAGCTGTGCGCTTTCCGTCTTCCAACTCCTTTTCAGTGCTGTGCGGAGTTAATGCACAAAAAGTTTCGTCAAGCGCTTCAAAGAAGAGATTTAAAGTTAGGAAGTTTAAGTTGGGAACTTCTTGCGTGTCAAAGTTCTTCAAAAGGAGGAAAAGGTCGGATCAGGAATCTTCAGATTCCTTCTCGAATTAGATCTTCAGATTCCTTTACGATGACTTTTGCTTGGATCTTACTAATCTGAGAATTCAAACGTTTGCTTATCTGAAACAAAAGAAAAAATTCTCTTTTTTTGGAATGATTAACCACTCAGATATATTTATGATTCTAGAGTGTCTTTAATGCATTTGTAAACTGTTGTGTTGGTTAGCTAAAACCTTGTTTTTTATCGATTTGGAAAAATTAAATTTACATCAGAAGCAATCTAACGAATTGTGTTCATTGCTTTTACATATTTATAAACTGATTGGGAAAGGGATAGTTAAAAGTTTGTAGATATGCTCGTGATATTTTGTAATTGCAATATTCTGGTAGTTGGTGGTGTATTATTACCCCACTGTTCCCCAGCTTCGTAAACTGACGACCCAATCGTTTCGACTGCTGTGGCACTGATGCAAATTTTGAAGAGGGGGGGGGGGAGGCAAAATGGGAGTATAAGTATGATACCATTCCACTTAAAGAATTTCATGCCTCAACAGCGACGTGAGTGCAATTCAATTGATTGCAGAATTGAACAATAGGCCTTTAAGGCATGGGCCTAGAAAGAAAGAAATTATGACTCTCTAAAGATGGCCAATTAGCCCATTGAGTGCAAAACACAAAAATGCCATTGAGATATTAAACATCCCAAAATGCTACTAGCAGAAAGTTGCTCTCCCTTAAATAGGAAATTAAAAGTAGTAATCGGATAAGTTACTTTTTTAACTTTTTAGTTCCCATTTGTTTTGTTGGGCAAATCTATTTCAAAGTTAAATTTTCACCCAATTGGTTTCTTTATCTATCGATAACAAAATTCTGGAGCCCTGTCTTTGAAAGCAATATTGGGGTGCTTGGTTTGGACACTTTAACCCGAGGTTCTGTCTTTGTTCAAAATTTATCTTTAAAAGCAGTTTTATGTTTAATATATCATTTGTTTCATTATTTTTACGAATAGTGAAATATATTAACTTTAGAGGAGAACACATAGTTCCTCTATCGAATATGAGATGCTCGTTTTAAAAAATAACGAATTTTTTTATTTTCCGACTTTGCTCATTTTAAAAGTGGTAATTCAGACTAATGGACGATTGGGGAAAAGCAAATAGTAATATTTTATTAATACTTAAACAACATAAAATGACTTTGTCGTTTCCCCTTAAAATGAAAAAGTTGCGATTTTCCATACCCTGTAGGAAAAGGGAATAAATCTTTACTGTAAGTGTAAATCGTTTAACAATAAACACTATACCATTGAAATTTCTAGCATAAATATTCGTAAAAAAGTTTGGCATTCTGCACGTTTAGCGCCCTCTAATGACGGAAATTAAAACATTCTAGAGGATTTGAAAAATGTGAATCGTAATATGGCATATCAGATAAATAACGGTGAGATTTTGAAGCACTGTCTCCAAAAACACGAAAGGAATCACATTTATTACGTTTTTAATCCACAGCACTTTGCAATTGCAAAATATTTAGCCACTATTACGCTGTTGAAGTATATACACGAAGGCCAACGGTGTTTATGTGCATTTCGGATCGATTGAGATTCTCCCCCCCCCCCCCCCCCCCACCACTTTAATTTTTTTCTAGTGCGGGCCTGGTATTATGCAGGCATGATTCCTTATTTGCAGTTGCATTCATTGACTCATCCATTAATTTTTATCTTGAAACATTGATGTAATTATCACCCTTTCTAAAAATATTTTATCCCTTCCTGAAGCAAGCTTGCCATCTCTCACCTCGAAAATATTTAACTGGGCCAATGGTCGTTTGCAATATTTGTTTGAAGTTTTGCAATTTTTAACTTTACCACCTTTAGAGGGCGCAATTAGAACTGGTGAGAGATTCGGAAATTGTACATCCTAAAATTTCATTAGCACCTATTCAAACCGAAAAAAAATATTTTCATTTACCTCAAAAAAACAAAAGAAGAAAAAATTGAATTACAAACGAATGATAAAGTGAAAACTTTAACTAGTTTTATTTTAAAACAAGCAAAAGTGCACACATCAACTCTTTTAGTCCGTCACCTCGGAATAGAGTCTGAGTCTGACACGCGGTTGTCAATTCACAAGTAAGAAAATAAGCTAGACAAAGCTGGGTTGGGTTGTTTTACCTCTGAGCGTCACTTTTTTGCACACCATTTAATGGCCAGGTCACAAGGACCCCGAAGGATCAGAGAAGGTTGGGGTTGGAGACCACTGGAAGAGCTGTTGGGAGACAGATGGTAGCCTCCCGTCAAGGCCATCCAGCGTGTTCTTTAACGAGCACAGGGTATGGCTCTCCCGCACACGGAGCCACGGCTTAACGTCCCATCCGACGGACATCGGTCTTTCCAAGCCCATCGGTGTCCCCTACTGACCGTGGGCAGGGCGGGGAATTTTTGCGGAGATAAATCTCAACGCTGACCCAGCTGGGACTCGAACCTGGGAACTACAGATTATGAGCCTGGCGCGCTACCGACTGAGCCACCCCTAGACAAAGCTGTGAAAAAAGCATTTTTTGGCGTAAAAAAATATAGATTTTTTTTAATGCTAGAGAAAAAGCCATTTACTGTAGCTTACCACAGTCGTTGGGCAACGAAGCCTACATTCGAAGCAGGTGAAATCTCTCTATTTTGTAAAAATTGAAGCATGATTTAAAAGTTAAATATGATTAAAATAAATGGAATAGTGATCGAAGTCATCCCAGAAGAAAACCTATTGTACAAGCTTGATTTAAAAGCTTTTTCTTCTGTTTGTTTGTTTGTTCCTGACTCTAGAGAGGGAATTTTGCTTCACCTTACATTTATACCAAATCTACTAAATTGATTTCATTTCTAAAGGCGAAAAACTTTTGACCTTAAAAATATAAATTTATTGATTATACAAAAATTGAAAAATATATCAAACGCTAAGAAATCTTACCATATATAAAAAAATTAATAAATTCATTCAAGCAGCTGCTTGCCACAAAGGTCTGGTCTATATTAATTGATATTTATACAAAGTAAATTGATGCAATGATTATTTTCTCAGAAGGTAAAACCTATGTGGACATACCAATATGACATTCAATTTAAGAATAACTTGCAGGATCATCAATGTCAGTATGTTTCATGGATGGTAAGGAATTAACTTAGATCTACACTGGGATTAGGAGCTTTAGGAGAACTTGTCTGAGACGGTAGCACTTGTGGAAGCTGTAGTCAGTGCTCTCTTGGATAAGCATAAGAAATCTCCATGCACCAATCTTATGCAGAACACCCTGAGGAGGGGCGGGGGTGGCTCAGTCGGTAGCGCGCCAGGCTCGTAATCTGTAGTTACCAGGTTCGAATCCCAGCTGGGTCAGCGTTGAGATTTATCTCCGCAAAATTCCCCGCCCTGCCTACGGTCAGTAGGGGACACCGATGGGCTTGGAAAGGCCGCCGTCCGTCGGATGGGACGTTAAGCCGTGGCCCCGTGTGTGGGATAGCCATACCCTGGGCACGTTAAAGAACACGCTGGATGGCCTTGACGGAAGGCTACCATCTATCTCCCAAGAGCTGTTCCAGTGGGTCCCCAACCTTCTCTGAGCCTTCGGGTTCCATGTGTACCTGGCCATTTAGCCCATGGTATGCAAAAAAGTGCCGCTCAGAGGTAAAACAACCCAACCCATGTGTTAATAAGAATAAAATGTAGATAATCTAAAAAATTAATTACAGTGAAAAATGTTTTTAAAAAAATCGAAACAAAAAGAAAGGATATTCATCCGTTTTAAATCCGAGCCAGTTTTGCCAGATACCATTTGACCTTAAATTATTAATGATCTACCCGAACGTCTGCAACTGATCCCTCACGCAATCTCAAAAGCAACGCCGAACTGGGTTGCCCTCGTATGATCCGGTTCGGCCTTGACTTTTTTATCTGCAAACTAAATGTTAAATAAAAATACAATTTCAAGGCTCACAGGTATCGGAACCGCTTATGTAATAAAGCCATAAATGAATTCTTCTAACTAGAATGTTGAGGGGATTTTTTGAACAGTTTAGATTTTCAGTGGTCTGTTTCGGATCGCTACTTCTTATTTGCAGCAGACTGGGCGTGTCTGTCAGACCCACTTTTAAAATTTGCTTCTTAAAGGTTTAAAGTCGGAAAGTTTACATTAACAGGGGACTGATGAATCGCTAAGATTGAAAGAAATAATACTTCTAGAAGAGTGCTTTTAAACCGTGAAAATGCGAGAGTTGTCTAGAATGACTCGAAACTTTGAGGAAATAATATTTAACAAGAAAAAAAAAACAATTACGTAAGTTTTCGGTCAAATGTGTTCCTTTCTCCTACCATTAACGAAGCTATAATTTTACAATTATGTTTTATAATTTCATAATTTATAACCTTATGCGATGAATGCTACTATGGTAACTGATACCTTTCGTCGAGTCGTTGGTTCACTCGGTAGCGCTCCAGTCTCGTAATTTGTAGTTCCCTGGTAATCTGTAGTCTCAGCTGTGCCACCATTGAGATTTTTCTGCACTAGCCCCACCCTGACCTCCTTCCTGACCTCGGTGAGAAAGGGGACACCGATGGTCTTGAAACTCGGTGAGAAAGGGGACACCGATGGTCTTGAAACTCGGTGAGAAAGGGGACACCGATGGTCTTGAAACTCGGTGAGAAAGGGGACACCGATGGTCTTGAAACTCGGTGAGAAAGGGGACACCGATGGTCTTGAAACTCGGTGAGAAAGGGGACACCGATGGTCTTGAAACTCGGTGAGAAAGGGGACACCGATGGTCTTGAAACTCGGTGAGAAAGGGGACACCGATGGTCTTGAAACTCGGTGTGAAAGGGGACACCGATGGTCTTGAAACTCGGTGAGAAAGGGGACACCGATGGTCTTGAAACTCGGTGTGAAAGGGGACACCGATTGTCTTGAAACTCGGTGTGAAAGGGGACACCGATTGTCTTGAAACTCGGTGTGAAAGGGGACACCGATGGTCTTGAAACTCGGTGAGAAAGGGGACACCGATGGTCTTGAAACTCGGTGAGAAAGGGGACACCGATGGTCTTGAAAAGGGCGCCGTCCATTGGAATAAAATTTGGAGCATTGTGATGTGTGGTTACAACATGATGAAGCTCAGCGAATCGAAGAGTCGTGGTTGCAGGTTCAGAATCCCTATTTGCCATTAATTAGTCTGCTCTTAGTGCAGTGTTTTCGAGTCTTTTCAGGTTTTAACCAAATTTTTTAAAAGCTCTTCGAGAAGTAATGGTCAGGTAAAAAAGAACAATTCCATCCTGTGTGAGAAAGCGGACACCGATGGTCTAGGAAAGAACACCGTCCATTAGAATTTTCGTCCACCATAGTTTCTTATTAACTGAAATGATATGACGATTATATAGATTTCCTTTCTCCTCAGTTTCTCTTACTAAGAGAAACTGAGGAGAAAAACTTCCCATCCTTATTTGGATATCCAAATAAGGATCGGTGGCATGACTCTTAGCTTCCTCACCACCATTATTAAATCTTCCTTTTCCCTATATCTCGATCTTTAGTAAACAAATATTTCTTGCGAAAGGTATCAGTTACCATAGTAGCATTCATCGCATTCGTTATAGCTTCAAAATCTTGAAAGGCATTTTGTCGTTTTTTATACAAATGTGAGAAATAGCAAGATAACAATTTTAGTAATAATATGCTTTTCTGCATCTTCTTGTTATTAGTAACGCATTATATTTAGGGAATGGATTTTTTTTTTTTTTTTTTTTGCATAAAGGGACTTTTGCATTTGGGTAGTAGAAATAGGGTTAATAAAAAAATGTTTTTTCATCTCAGCATACAGTAAAATTAGGTTCTACTGGATTATATTATTTACACAACAACTTCTCGAAATCAACAGAAAAAGCTAAATGTTACCAAACGAAAGCGTATTAGCAGCGAATTGCTATTATAAAATTTATGTAGCTATGTGGCTTTCAAAGTTGCAAAATTTAGCTACAAAGTATCTAAGTTGACAACATTGCTACTATTTGTGGACTGAAAGTGATTACACATTGGTCACTAACCTTTTACGTCAGTTCAAAGTGACGTCATCATAAATATCCCGTCAAGCAGCTGCTTGCCACAGAGACCCCGTGGCCAGGTCACATGGACCCCGAAGGGTCAGAGAAATTAAATTGTTAAACAATTGAAATTAAATTGTTTAATTGAGGACAAATGGCCAGGTCACATGGACCCCGAAGGCTCAGAGAAGGTTGGAGGAGGGGACCCACTGGAACAGCTGTTGGGAGACAGATGGTAACCTCCCGTCAAGGCTATCCAGCATGTTCTTTAACGTGCACAGGGTATGGCTCTCCCGTACACGGGGCATCATGTCCTCAATTAAACAATTTAAATCAACATCCATGTCCTCAATTATATTCCATAATTTCTTTTCCCGTTTCCGGAACACTTCTTAATATGGTGCACGGATGCAACTCTCCTGCTGCAACTGCTCTGTGCACGGTCCTAAAATAGAAATGTTTCCCCAATTCTTTTCTAAATCCTCGTAACCTAAACCTTTATATTATTATCTTTCTGTTGTTTTCGATATGGTTGGTGACTTATCGACATCGTCACATTTATTTTCTCGGCACAGAAGAATACATAAGTACCACTCTTATGAGTCCATAATGGACGCGAATATATCAGTTTGCAAATTTAGAATCATAAAGAATTTGCGAACTTGCCTGTGGACTTTAATTCAACATATGCACATAAATTTTATTAGTCATCTTGGCAACATTTCGCTAATTCAGGGCATCTTGATTTACAGAAAATCGTCGTTACTCAAATGTCCGAACACTTTTTCCTCTGACGATGACGCTGATCTAAAATGCTACGATATTGAGTCATTAGAAAAGCTTTTTATTTTAAATTCAAAGCTTTATATACTAAAAGAATATTTTTTCATATGTAAGCCGAAATATCAGGTGCGTTTGTAGTAGTTTGACCAAAAGAGGGAAATGCAAAACTCTGTGCTTCCTGTTTAAAATTAACCTTTATAGCTGAGGCCTACCTCACACACTCATGTAATTTTTTTACTTCTTTGAGACTTTAAAATATTATTATTATTAATTATTTTTTTTCTCTTATAGAGAAATTTTTAAATGCAATTTTGGGAGCTCACAAGAATATTCTCATGCATGAGCTCTCCATACATATACAGATCGTTAGTTTGGAGGAATAGGAAACTTGGAGAATCCTAAAGACTAAAATAAAATATAATACTATTATAATATAAGCCTATAATAAATATAATAGGTGTATAATGGTTTGGTTCTTTATGGGGATTCATATAGTGAAACTGGACCCTTTGTAAACAAGATAGCAGGAAATTTGGTGATTCCTGATCTAAGGAACCTGAGTTCGAGCCCCGGGTAAGACATGGATGTGTGTGTTGCTTTTCTGCTGAGGTCCTGCCATCCTCTCAGACCTTCTACTATGGCATATAATCTGACAGGCTCCTGTCAGACCTCTGGGACAAGCAGCTGCTTGAGGGGTTATTTTTTTTATTCTAGATGCTTACGCAGTTATTTTGGGCATTAGGTGGTTCAATTTTGTAAATAATGATGAGTTAGGCAAAGGAGTCATCAAACTCCTTTAAGCAACATATTGTGGAGAGAGATAGACTCCGTCGTTTTGGCCATGTTGTCCGTATGAATAATTATAGATTAGCGAATAGGGTTATGAGCAGTGTGTCTAAAAGCCTCAGAAAGAGGAGGAGACCCAGGATGCGATGGGCAGACAATATCAACACGACCTCGTTAAAATTGGTGTACAGTGTCCTGATGCAGCCGATGTAGCATAGACAGATGTGTTTGGAGAACAAAATTGCACAATCTGGTTAGACCTCCGTAGCTCATGGCTATTTGTGGATGATGATACAAAATTAATGGTAATTAGTGATAGTATTAATAATGTTTGGGATATATACATTATTTAAATTTCTCTAATTTTCTTTATATAATCTATTGCGCAAGCAATATATCTTCTGTAAGTAATAAACCGATTTATTGAGATATGCGATTCCTTTCTACGAGAAATATCAAAAACTCATTACCCTCGAAATTTTTACTTACTTATTTATTTATTTATTTGATATTCTTTGATACTTTTTTAAATTCGGATTCAAGCAGAAAAAAATTATTTCCTTTCAATTAAGTCTCCACTCAAATCCCTGACAACAGCCTCAAAGGTCACACGACCCCCGCTTCCGTTCTCAAAATTTCCCCTCTTCGAAACTTTCGAATGGCATCTAGGAAGCCGATTTTTCAACGTTCATTTTGCGTTGCATTCAAGTGCGGTAAATGAATCAAATCATACGAACACCCAGTTCGGCCTCATGGACTTCTGTAGGAGTCAGCCATCATAATCTTCACTGCACCAGCCTACGGCAAAAGTAGGCCATTTGCGACGCAGCTCAACAAGCACACACCACCAGCCTCGGGCAGACAGCCTGTCCTACAGGCGGTCCGGGTCAGGGTCGGGGGAAAACGATCGGTTTTACTGGTCATGACCGAGGCACGCGGAAATGTGGTTTCTTGTCGGTGGGTCCACGTCACGCATCGTCCAGTGGGTTGAATGCTCATCCCCTCCCTTTGTTGCTTCATCCCAGAATGCATTCGCTTATTCGTTTACATAATGCCTATGTGATACAACTGCGTCTCTAAACGACAGATTCCTGGAATGGAAGCTTCCCTTGTCCCTGTCGTAAACGTCAATGCGTACGTTCCTGGAATATTTGAAGAAACTCCTGAGGGTTAACGCAGAGTATCAGGAAACTATGCGTGAGGTGGAAACAATTAGATTTTTACGGTTTAAAGTTGGTAATATTCTGTCATTCTGCTTATATCTGATGGATTAGACAAGTATCATTCGATCAAATTACTATAGAAATTCATTTTGATATATTTAAAGCCAACGAATACAGAAAGATAAGAATAAACTTTATGTGAAAGATTTCATTATTGGTATTTGAAGATCAGTGTCCCAAGTAGGTGGGAACTGAGTGAAAGTTATAATGAATCGTAAGCGAACTTCGTTAATCTGTTTGTGGATTTACTTTAAAGGAACGTGTCAAAGATCTAATCCGATACGTAGTTAGAAACCAGTGGTGGATTATCCATAAGGCATGTTAAGCACATGCCTAGAGGCCCCAGTCTCAGGAGGGCCCCACCTCGAGAACCTTTGGTTGGGTGTTTTAAAAGAAACCTATTAAGCTTATAATTTATAAAATAAATTACTTAATTTAAATGCAAAATCATTTTTATATGTTTTACTGACTTTAGAGATAGGAATTTCAATCAACAATTATGTGTACTAATAGCATAGTGTAACTAGTAATACACCCCCCCCCCCCCCAACTCGGCGACGGTTTACTGGCAATCCTTCGGAGAGCGGACAGAAACTTCAAAAACATATTGCAGAACACTTGATCGCTCGCACTCCCGGCGTTATACCGCGCTGTTCGCAACACTCGCATGATAGTTAAAACTTATAAAAATTTCCAATATCTTCCAGAAAGTAAGTTTGCTCATTGATTTAATTTAAAATAACTTGATTTAATTTTTGTTTTGATCTTAGATACCGCAATGAAAAGGTAATATCCCAGTGGAGCAGAAAAAATAAAATTGCACGCAAAAAAGGTTAAAGATTAATCTGTTAAAGGACAGACATCTGTATTAGAATTTTTAGAGTTGCAGAAACAAAAAGATTCCTCGTCAGCTTCACATAATTTTCAAAAGGATTCCATGTTATCACGAACCGAACATGAAATTGTGAAATCGAAAGTGATTCGTTAGAACCATCAACAGTATATAATAATTCGGATAATGATAAACAAGAACCAACGGCATCTTGCAACAAGTGTGACCTAATTAGCAATGATCCAGCTGAATGGAGTAAGTCTGAAGAACTAAGACAGTATTTTATCGAAAAAAGACATTTTGTACAGAATATTGATTTTGAAGATAAAGAAATGATAAAATCTACATTACAAATCAGCGGAGCAACTCAAAGATTCATTTCAAAATCGATGTTTAAACGCAAAATGTTAAACGGTGAAGAAGTAGATCGCTTTTGGCTAATATTTTCACCGAAAACACGTAAGTTATACTGCGGACCCTGCAAGTTATTTTTATTAGAAGGATTTCAAGATCAGTTTATCACAGGCTTCATTGACTGGAAAATGCCGCATCCAGGCTCTTATCACATGGAAATAGTGCTTCACATTCAAAGTCCTGTTTTAGTTGGTTTGCTAGATCAAAGAAAGAGTGTTTGGAAACCGATTTCTCTAAAATGTATGAAAATGAATGTGAGTACTGGAAAAAAGTTT
This sequence comes from Ryuthela nishihirai, assembly GCA_038380435.1. Lineage (NCBI taxonomy): Eukaryota > Metazoa > Arthropoda > Arachnida > Araneae > Heptathelidae > Ryuthela > Ryuthela nishihirai. The sequence goes on from JAWZYU010000009.1 coordinate 12,274,041, forward strand.
TACAAAGAATTATTGATGTCATATGTTTTTTGTGTCAACGCGGGCTTCCATTAAGAGGTAAAGATGAAATTTTTGGATCAGTACATAATGGGAATTATTTAGGTGTATTGGAGCTTTTGGCTAAATATGACGCGTTTCCAACAAATCATAATGAGAAATTTAAAAATATCGGGCGTTTCAAAACATCTTACTTGTCTTCAACAATTTGCGATGAATTTATTCAACTGCTAGGAGACCATGTAACTAATTTAATTTTAAAACAAGTAAAAGAATCAAAATATTTTGGAATTATAGTTGACTCTACTCCTGATGTGACACATGTCGATCAATTTATAATTATAATTAGATATGTAAACTCGCAAACTTTTGAAGTGTCAGAACGATTTTTAAAATTTTTGCCTTTAAAAAGCCACAAAGGAAATGATTTAGCTCAAGAAATTGTGCATATTTAAGTGAGTGCGATCTAAACATTAAAAATTGCCGCTCTCAAAGTTATGATACTGCGACCAATATGACTGGAAAATATCAGGGTGTCCAAAATAGAATCAAGGAAATTAATAATTTTGCAGAGTTTGTACCATGTAGTGCTCATTCCCTGAATCTTGTTGGATAAACAGAAGCCAGTGTATGTATAGAGGCGATATCATTTTTTGGGGTTGTACAAAAATTATACAATTTTTTGTCTGGTTCGACATATAAGTGGAATTTGATGAAAGAAGAGATATCGAAGAAACAATCATCGAATTTAAAAGTTAATGAGAGACTATTTGTGTTGAAGTCTCTCTCTGACACAAGATGGTCAGCTAGATATGATGCTTTAAAATCATTAAAAATAAACTACATGGAATTATGTCAGCTTTAAAAAACTTATCTCAGGATTCTGACCAAAGTTATGACACGCGAAATGAAGGGACAAATATTTTGAGTAAACTATGTAAACTAGAGACATATTCTCAGTTTATTTTGGTATGATGTTTTAGAAAGGATAAATAAAGTAAACTTGACATTTCAAACGGAAGGGCTTATTTTAAAACTAGTCGTAGATCAAATACAATCTTTGACAGATATCTGAAAATAATTCGCCAAAATTTTGACTATTATGAAGAAGAAGCAAAAAATATTTTAAAAAAATGTTCATCCGAATTTGAGTTAATCATATGTTATAAAAGCGATAAAACACGTCAAATTAAAAGAAAATTATTCGATGGTGAATCCGGTTGTACGGAAATTTTTTCTTCAAAACAAAAATTTAAAGCAGAAGTTTTTTTAGTAATTTATGATAGCCTAATTGCTGAAGTGGAAAGAAGTTCTCGTTGTTATAAAGAATTACATTTATATTTTTCATTTATTTTCAATTATGAAATGACAGATTTAAATGGAAAAAAATCTGCAGCTCAAAGACTTGTGAAAAAATATCCACTGGTTCTTGAAAATGAATTAGAAAACGAAATTATACACTGTCATGAGCATATAAAAGTAATCCTCCAAAACACAAATACCGGCACAGAAGTTCTTTTAAGAACTATTAAAGAAGTTTTAAAATCCAACTGCTATTCAAATGTTGCTATAGCATTTAGGTTGTATTTAACTTTAGCTTGTGGAGTTTGTGAAGGAGAACGATCATTTTCCAAATTATCATTAATAAAAAATCAAAAGAGAAGCGCCATGTCCCAAAATCGCCTAAATGCCTTGAGTTTGTTATGCATAGAGCACGAATTTGTTAAAGACATAGATTTCAAAGAAATAATCCGCAAATTTGCTGCTTCAAAAGTGCGCAAAGCTAAAATATAGTTTTATATATGTATTGTGTATATTTGCAAAACTTTTTTTTTATCACAAAAAATTGTGTTTGTTTCATTAATATTTTTTTTTTACAATTTACAAAGTCGTCTTCCCTCTTTTACCTGATTAAACAGTGGCGGATTAAAGTGGATACACAGTAAAAGGATAAACAGTGGCGGATTAATATCATTTGGGGCCCCTGGGTCTGTGCCTAGGGGCCCCAAATGATCTTAATCCGCCACTGTTAGAAACATTTTTCTTTACGACTCAAGAGTTATAAGAACAGTTAATTCTCGAGTTATTTAGCTGATTTTAGGTAACTCATCGTTTTGAGTTATAAAGCAAACAAATGCGTTAATTAATATCGTTAATTCGTGATGTCTTTTGAATCTCTTCTGAAGCGTTTCTGATCCGGATGTTTAATGTTATACCTGGAGATGATACTCTGATTATGATGTACAAAGTGATGCGTGAAGATTTTCTGATTATGATGTATAAGTGTGGTGCTTGAAGAGTTTCTTATTATGATGAACAAATGTGATGCGTGATGAGTTCCTGATTTGCATGTATGAATGTGATCAGAGCTATAACTAGCTCTTTTTTGCTCCCGAGACAAGAATAAAAATTTTCGCCCCCGATATAGTTTCATAGCAGACTTTTTCTGCGCCCCAATATAGTTTCATAGCAGACTTTCTCTGCTCCCCAATATAGTTTCATAGCAGACTTTTTTTGCACCCCCAATATAGTTTTATAACAGACTTTTTTGCGCCCCCAATATAGTTTCATAGTAGACTTTTTCTGCGTCCCCAATATAGTTTCATAGCAGACTTTTTCTGCGCCCCAATATAGTTTCATAGCAGACTTTTTTTGCACCCCCAATATAGTTTTATAACAGACTTTTTTGCGCCCCCAATATAGTTTCATAGTAGACTTTTTCTGCGTCCCCAATATAGTTTCATAGCAGACTTTTTCTGCGCCCCAATATAGTTTCATAGCAGACTTTTTTTTGCACCCCCAATATAGTTTCATAGTAGACTTTTTCTGCGTCCCCAATATAGTTTCATAGCAGACTTTTTCTGCGCCCCAATATAGTTTCATAGCAGACTTTTTTTGCACCCCCAATATAGTTTTATAACAGACTTTTTTGCGCCCCCAATATAGTTTCATAGTAGACTTTTTCTGCGCCCATTCATCTTGTGTGCCCGAGGCTAGTGCACTACTCGTCTCGCCGTTGTTACGGTCCTGAAAGTAGTGTCTAAAGAGTGTTTGATTGTGATGTATAAACGTGTTGTCTGAAAAGTATAATGCATAACTCCTGATTGGGATGTTTAAATGTGATGACTTAAGTGCTTCTGATTTGGTGTAGATTTTGTGCGTGAAGAGCTTCTCTGATGTATAAATGTGATGTCTAAAGAGTTTCTTACCGGGATGCTTAAATGTTATACCTCAAGAATTTCTAAGTGAAATTATAACTTTAATGAGTTCTAGAATCATAGAAAGGAGCAATAGAAACTTGAAACGATTTGAATATGTAGCAAGCAAAAAGAAAAATTTCTCCGCCACGATGTAAATTGACAAATATACAATATGTATGTTAACAGAAAAAAAAGTCATGCGCCCCATAAAGCTGAGGACGCTTTTCCCAGTTAACCCCTTGGATCTATAATGAGCTACAAATACTTACAAGACGTTCAGATCACCGTTAAAAAACAACATTGCTTATGAATCTCAAAATAAAGAACTTTCTCTCCGACATCCACCTTAAATGCACTCAGCTAAAATATATTTTTTCAATTTTGTTCTTTGCGCCCCCCCCCCCCCGTACAAAATCCTGTCGATGGTCCTGACTGATCTTTAGCCTCGTCATTCGAAGCTTTACCTTTTTTTGGTTCACAAACTTTCGCAGAATACGCGCCTCTACGGTTGTTTTAAACTCCACTCTTTAAAGCACTGCCATTTTTTTCCCTTCCAAAAATCCCTTTCGTTACAATCAGTTATTGCTATTACCATGTGCATGTGATGCCTTTCATTTATTTGTCGTCATTTTATCCTTACCAGCCATCACTTTCTACCTCCTTTGTTCTTCGGAGACATTCCCCAGTTCGCTCTCGTAATAACAAGGTAGTGATCGCAGGAAACGTCAGCACCACGCTGTCACTTCAGAACAAAAAATGAATCTCTCCTAGGCATTCACTTGCCACGAAAGTCTTGCCGAAGCCTGTCGGTTAAAACACTAAAAGATAACCCATGTGTGGAAGGAGAGGTCTCTACGAAAAGAAAATAAACAACTGCGCCTTACTCGATATTTGAAGTATCTTTTTTATTCTAGCTAAAAACAACATATATTTACTTTGTATCTGTAATATTCTCTTCTAAATCTATAATATTCACGCCGTCCGTCGGATGGGACGTTAAGCCGTGGCCCCGTGTGCGGGAGAGCCATACCCTGTGCACGTTAAAGAACACGCTGGATTGCCTTGACGGAGGCTACCATCTGTCTCCTAACAGCTGTTCCAGTGGGTCCCCTCCCCCAACCTTCTCTGAGCCATCGGGGTCCATGTGACCTGGCCATTTAGCCCATGTTGTGCAAAAAAGTGCCGCTCAGAGGTAAAACTACCCAACTCAACCTATAATATTTATTCTATATGTATAATATTTTATTCTAAATCTTTTTTTAATCTGGTACATGTCTTTAAAGTGTCTCTATGTCAGTCCGTCGGATATAATTCTCCTGGCTCTGCCATTTAAGACGTTAACCAAGAAAACTTCTCATAACTGAAAACGGAAAAGATTTCGAGGATTATATTATGCAGACAATGAACGGGATGGATCAGGGGAATATCTAAATCAATTATAAAGAGATGAGAAAGATGTTACAGGTGGATATCTCTTTATATTATGAGAAGAGAATTATACGGAAAAAGCAAATATTCTTCATAGGGGTAATGGATTAACTCCATAATCACGAACCTTCATCAATGCGAAGTCATTTCCCTAGATGACGTCTTTTTATCATTCTCCAACTAGAACACTGAGTCTATCAAGCCCAATGGTTCTAGATTTTTCCTTAGTAAATCATTATTTCGTCAGTTTCGGAGTGGTTATCGTACTTGGTCAAAGGGACATGGGTTCGTGCCCAGTTAAAGCATCAACATTTCTTTATGCTGAGGCATCGCGTTCCTCACAGGCCTACTTTATGGCGTTTAAATTTATAGGCTCCTGTCAGACCTCTGTGACACGTATCTGCTTGAGGGGGATTTTTTTTTAAGAAATCTTTTCAATTAACTCACCTTCCCTTCCCCCAAAAACACCTACATCAGGACGTAATTTTCCAAATAACGCTGACTGGGGGAAACAAATTTTTAACACGAAAAAACGTGAAATTAATAGTTTATATAATACTGATGAATACGTTTCGCTATTTAAGCAATGTTCCGCTTTTTCGGTAATAATTTATGTCTTGAAATATTCAAACCTCTTTAGCATGTAATCCTCCGTTAAACGGAATTTTCCTTAGGCCCATTGTGGAGAGTTTTCATTCCACTATGATCGAATGGTCAGCATCCCAAAAACAGTTATATTTGTAAGGAAAAAACTATAATAAATGAAGATCACCACAATCCGGTAAGGTTAAACTTTTTTTAATTATCTTTTACCGGCACAATTAGTACTTAACACTTTACTTTTACTTTTTTACTTTTGTGTGTATAAACATAGCTTTTCATATCCTATGTTGTTGACTAATTCGTTCATATTTAGTACGTACATCAATACATAAATCCACCACAATGCTATAGGCGAAATAATCTCTGATCATTCTGCATCCATAATATTTTATTCTTTCTCCATAATATTTATTCTACAATATTTTATTCCAAATCTATAATTGATTGTTAATCATCCACATAGTTCAAACTTAAATAGTTTAGTAACGAATTTTTGAAAAAAAAAAACGAGAAAAATCTCGGAGGTATATTTCCATTGTCATATCTTAACCATATTTGTAGAAAAATGCGTTTGATATTTGATCATTCTCTCTGGTACTAAAGTTTAAATGGGCTCTAAGTTACGCTTAATTTGTCTTAACTCCATTTTCGAGTTTAACATTCTTTAAAATTATTAAGTTCTTATTGGTAGACTGTTTTTTTGCTCCAGTTACGTGTTAGGCCCAGGGCCCGTCTCAACCTCACAAGCATTCCAAGTTGCTATTTGCGACAGCATGCTAGTTGGGCTTATGCTAATCTCAATTCAATGAAAAACTACTCGATTCTACAGTGCAAGAATCCTTTACATCAGCGTTTCCCAAACTTTTCCTACGACGGAACACTTAACAAATCCTGAAATTTTAACGGAACACCTTGGTTATTTTGTAAGGTAGGTAGATATAAATAATAAATAAAATAAATGAGTAAATCTAAGCGTTAAGAAAAAAAAAACATTTATTCTCCAAAGGTAATTATTTAAAAAAAAACACATAAAAATAGTAAAATGAACTAGCACATATATATTGTAAAATAACGTTCTTAATGACTTTTATGCGTTTGAGTCTTTGAATTACAAATTCTTTTGATATCAGGCACAATATTAGAAAGTTGAATTCTCATATCTGGTGTAGCGTCGAGTCTGTTCCTGAACTTTGATTTGGTTGCAGCATAATCCGAAAATCCTGCCTCGCATAAATATATCGTTGTAAAAGGAAGTTAAACAAGAATAACTAGTTTCGACATGCTGGGGTACTCTTCTGTTAAATTTGTTCAGAAATCATTTAATGGCAGTTCCTTGTATTTTTGTTTTAAATTAGAGTCACTGATTAATTCAATTAGATTTTCATAATCACTTGCGCTAAAGCCTGTTGACTTAGCTGTCACTGCAAATGGATTCCGAACCCAGGAATTGTCCTCACTAGATTTTGGAAAATATTGCAAAAGGGTTGTTTGTAAATCATGCAAGCATTCTAAAATTACGTTAGAAACTTCTTCATCTACTTTAGAATTTATTTCAGTCAAAAAATCATGCAAGACGGGAAAACAATCAAAATTATTCTGTTCAACTGTAGAAATCCAGAATTGTAACTTCCTATCAAAAGATGCAATTTCTTCTCTTGTGTAAAAATTGTAATATTCTTTCCTTGTAATGATAAGTTAATTTCATTGCACTTTGTAAAAATATCTGACAGGTACGCAAGACTCATCAACCATGAAGAATTTGTTAAAAATTCAATAAAATTTTGTCCTAAATTATGTGACGTCAAGAAGACTAATAACTCACTACGAAGTTCAAAAATCCTCAATAGTGCTTTCCCTCTGGACAGCCAGCTGACTTCAGTATGTAATAAAAGTGCGCATGTGCACTACCCATTTCATCGCACAAAATTTTAAATAATCTGGATTGAAGTGGTCTGATTTTCAAACATGTTTGAACCATTCCAGGTTCATATTAATTTTGATAATCTTTCACGGAACACCAGTAGTGAGTTCTCAACCTGGAACCACCCACGCACAGTGGTTTCCCCCTATAACGTCACCGGCTACGTTGAAGGAACATGTCGAATTGTTGCATTTCGTCATGAAACAGATAATTATTTCAATCTATCAGAGTTCAAAATTTCTAAATATAGTACTCATCATATACACTAGATGGCGTCAGGGGGTTTTAATAAAGGGGGAAGGAATTTTTAATAAGGGGTTAATAAAGGGGGCGAAACTTTTGATATGGGGGGTTTTAATAAAGAGGGATTAATCATGAAATATTAATTAATTATTAATTATGAATTATTAATAAGGTGGTGTGGCCTGAAGGGGGCGTGGCCGGTGGCGTCATAGGGGGAAAGCACTGTGCGTGAGGGGCTACGGTGCGAACTCACTACTAACACCAGTGTTTCGCGGAACATAGTTTGGGAAACACTGCCTTACATCATGGGTTTCGAAATTTTACATAGCTGGGGACTTTTCTATTTCTTTTTTTTTAATACCTTTTCTTGCGATCCAAAAAATATAAACACTTATAAAACAATGGAAAAAAATAAACGAACAAATTTTTGCTGTTTATTTAATCTTATGACAAAAGTAATTTATCAACCGTGTATTTTATATCTTTTAAACAACCAAGAAGAGAAAATTAAGAAGGAAATGCGAAATATGCGGTGGGAACCAGTCTTTAACGAACGCTACGCGGTAATGATAGGATTATTTTTATATTTTCTAAGGACATATTTTCCCTACGGATGGGTACCGGGCCGCGTACCGCACTTTGGGACTCGTTTTTATAGATGACTTTTGCTGAATGAAAATTTGAGACATTCGCGAAAAATAAGGTTTTCAAATTTCATGTGGTAATTTTAAATTCAATTTTATTGATAAACTAGAAGAAATGCCCGGCGTTGCATGGGCCTTAATATAATGACTCAGAATAGCAAGCTTCCAAGCATATTCTGAAGGTGTGTTCGTCCCGTGGCGAAGTCCGGGATGACGTCACTGATGGCTCCAGTTTTCGGTTCCCCGTAATTCCTGTAATGGTAGCTAGGTAGTGGTCAACCACACAGGGTCCTGGTGCTGACCATATAAACCCACTGGACTGGACAGATATATGGCTCTGAGCTTGATTATGGATCCTGATTTTGCTGCACTGGTAGGCTTCTGTGGAGGGAAAATCTTCCGCTGTGTTTTCTGTTTGTTTGTGGGTTGACAGCCCCAAGTGAATAGATTCACAGGATATGTTTATCAGCTGGTGGATAATCCTGAGCAGAGGTCATCGCAGGCACCTGAACTCTTTGCTTCTATTGGCATCGTCAAATTCTACATTGGAGGAAGTCCTCCAGTGTAGATGGCTTCAGCCTTTAGTGGTGGGGGAACGGGTCTTTGCCCCATGTCTGCGATTAGGGGGCTGTTTGATATTGTCGGCATTCCCTCTCTCAATAAACATAGTTTCTTTAAACATCCTACTAACCATTTTCTCTCCATAGGTAGTTGGAATGTGAGGACTCTGCACAGAGCTTTTTCTCTTGATGTCCTCACACAAGAATTCCACCATTATAATTTAGATATTCTCGGCTTGCAAGAGACCAGATGGACAGATAAAGGTCAGATTCTTAAAAATAATCTTAAATTTCTCTTTTCAGGGAGGGACGACAATAAGCATCACCAAGGCATGGGACTGCTTCTCAGCAGACACGCTAGTGATGCTCTTCTTGGATATGAGTGCATTAATGAAAGGTTTCTTACAGCAAAATTTCAGACAAGCGTTAAAGACCTGAATGTTATCTGCTGTTATGCCCCCACTGAGGATGCCGATGAGGATGAGAAGGATAGGTTTTATGAACAACTTCAGGATATTTTGAATTCTGTCAAGAAAGGAGATATTACCCTTGTTCTTGGTGACTTCAATGCCAAAGTTGGTACTGACTCTGACCTTTGGGGAGGGGTGATTGGCCCTTTTGGTATTGGTAGCTGCAATGGCAATGGGCAACGTCTCCTACAGGTAAGTAAACTCAATGGTTTCAGAATAACTAACACATATTACAAACACCGCGACATACATAAGTACACATGGGTTTCACCTGATGGGCTGCATAGGAATATGATTGACTACATATTAATTAACAGCAAATGGGCTAGTTCTGTTAGAAATACCAGGGCATATAGGGGAGCTGAAATTGGATCTGACCATTACCTTGTTAAAAGTGTGTTGCAACTTAAACTTAAAAAGTGTTGTGCTAGGGTTAAAAAATTTGCTTTTAATACTGAAGCTCTGAAAGACCCAGTTATAGCCAAAGCTTACCATGATAGGTTACTTAGTCATTATGACAGTCATGGTATGCTTACTACTGAAGTTGAGGAAGAATGGGATCATTTTAAACAGGCTTTTTTGGACACTAACAGTACTCTTTTAGGAAAAAAGGAGCAGAAGAAACAGAATTATCTGAGTGATAAGGCACTTGAGCTTATTTCGGAAAGAAAGAACTGCAGGAATGTCCTTAATCAATACCCTACTAGTCCTAATAGAAAGCATTACAGAGAACTTAATAAACATGTAAAAGATCAGTTAGCTGCTGATAAGAATCTTTGGCTTGATGGTTTGGTTGACAAAGCCGAGGAAGCAGTTAGACAGCACAACAGCAGAGAGCTGTACCAGATAGTTAATGTTTTGTGTGGTAGAAAACGGACAGGTATACAGGGATTGAAGGATAAACAAGGTAAGGTTATAGAAGGTGAGGATTCTGTCATGGCTAGGTGGGCTGAGCATTTCAGTGATGTTCTAAACAATGCAGTTAGTTCTATTCCCATTGTTTGCAATGATGATAGATGCATTGGTGGCTTTAATGTAGGCCCTATAACACAATCTGAAGTTATTTTGGCTGTTTCTAAACTTAAACTTCATAAATCCCCAGGGGTAGATGAAATTACTACAGAAATGCTTAGAGCTGGAAATGTTTCGGTTACCACTTGGATGACTGAAATTCTGAATATCTTTTATGATAAAGGCATGGTTCCTAAGGATTTTACCAGAGCTATTGTTGTCCCTATTTTCAAAAAAGGTGATCGCAGTTCTTGTGATAACTATAGGGGTATTAGCCTACTCTCTGTTCCAGGTAAAGTTCTTTCCATGATTGTGCTTAATAGAATTAAGAATCTGGTTGACAGTCAATTGCGTGATGAGCAATGTGGATTCAGAAGTGGTAGGGGATGTGTGGATCAGATATTTTCACTTAGGCAGATTCTTGAGAAATGTTTAGAGTTTCAGAAACCTTTGGTTGCTAGCTTTGTTGATTTCAAAAAGGCTTTCGACTCTGTTGATCGTCATAATTTGTGGTTGATTGTGAAATCATATGGTATACCAGACAAGTTAGTTAACATAATGAAGGCTCTCTATAATAACACTGAGTCATGTGTGAGAGTTGGTATGGCTTGTAGCAATTGGTTTAGCATTACTTCAGGTGTTCGACAAGGGTGCATTTTGTCTCCTTTTCTCTTTAGTTTGGTTATTGATTATGTTATGCGAAATTCACTTCAAGGGAAAGATTTTGGCCTTAAATGGGCTGGAGATACGAAAATTTCTGATTTAGATTATGCTGATGATTTAGCCCTTTTGGCAAATGATGTTGATGAGATGAACTCTTTCATTCGAGCTGTTGATGAGACTGGTAGTAGAGTAGGTTTGGTTATAAACAGAGAGAAAACTAAAGTGATGAAAATTGGTCAGGCAGGCTGTGATTCAGTTAATCTGAATGGTTGCAGTCTTGAGCAGGTGTCACAGTTTAATTATCTTGGGAGCTATGTAACAGATAATGGTGATGTGCGGCATGAGATTAACAGACGAATAGGGATTGCTGCCGGGACTTTTAAGAATCTATGGAGAGTGTGGAGAAATAGGCGTATACACCTAAAGACTAAAATTAGACTGTATAATAGTTTGGTTCTTTCTAGGGTTAGTTATGGTAGTGAAACTTGGACACTTTGTAAACAAGATAACAGGAAACTAGATGCTTTTGATTCCAGATGCTTACGCAGTATCTTGGGCATTAGGTGGTTCAACTTTGTAACTAATGATGAGGTTAGGCAAAGGAGTTTGCAACCTCCTTTAAGCAGCATATTGTGCAGAGAGAGACTCCGTTGGTTTGGCCATGTTTCCCGTATGAGTAATTATAGATTGGCGAATAGGGTTATGAACAGTGTGCCTAAAGGTCTCAGAAAGAAGGGGAGACCTAGGATGCGGTGGGCAGACAATGTCAAACAGGACCTTGTTAGAATTGGTGTGCAGTGGCCAGATGCAGTAGATGTAGCTCAGGATAGACTTGCTTGGAGAACGAAATTGCACGGTCTGGTTGGACCTCCGTAGCCCATGGCTGCTTGAGGATGATGATGATGATGATGATGTAATTCCATAGTTGACTGATCGATTCTAAATTTGATGTGGTCCCACTTGCGTCTTGTTGCGTAGATTTTATTGGTCAAGTTCATAGTTGCGGTGTGTTGAAATTAAATTCACCGCAAATGTCCAACATCTCTGGGGGCGCTGCAGTCGCTGACCTTATGGATAATTGAAATGGAGAAATTCATTATCGATGGATCAATGGAGAAGTACATTATCGATACGCAAAGTTATCAATAGAGAGAAGTTTCATGACCAGCTTATTGGGGAGGACGTGGCTTTTTTCGACCATCTTTTCCAAGGGGGGTGCAGTCGCTCAAAAAAGTATCCGAACACTATGGTTGATTACAGAATTCAGAAAAAATATCTGGCAACGTATTTTTTAGAAATTAGTGATCTGGCAACCGTGTCACGTGACACGAAGGTTGCCAGATCGCTAATGTCTAAAAAAAACGTTGCCAGATATTTTTTCTGAATTCTGTAATCAACCATAGTGTTCGGATACTTTTTTGAGCGACTGTACAACTCTCTCACTTGCCTCCTCCTGCCGATGCCATGCTGGGGGATGAAGTAAAAGCCATTCACGTGACTCTTTAACATTAGTATGACAATAAAAGATTGCAAGCATTTTGTCTTCTCCTTCCAGCCTTTTGGCTTCTCCTTCTTTGCTTTGCTCCAAAAGTAAAGATATCTTAGTTAAATTAACACAAAAATGAAAAAAAAATTATCTTTCGGATAGGGGGGATAATTAAGATTATTGAATTTCGGCGTAGCTGATCAAATGAATTTTAATCAATGGTGGTTTTAACTAACCAAGAAAAAATACAGCAGTAATTGCAGCAGCAGAAAACAATGGTTTCGTTTTTTGTCTTTCCCTTCGAATCCCGTCACAGTTGTAAATTAAATTCCCTTCGTTCAATATTTTTTGTCGAAGTTTTAAGCTTCAGTCACTTACAGTCCTTTAAAAATAACCTAAATTTACTAAGATATAATAAGCATATCCCATCAATCTGGCACTGATAAATGTTCTAAGTATTTTTCCGTAGTTTTGAGAAAGTGATATAGCAGTTCCCACTCATCTCATCCTCTTCCGAGAGATGTCATCCATCCCCTTCTGAGTGATCATCATCCGATCCCCTTACGAGAGATCTTCATCTCATCCCCTTCCGAGAGATGTCATCCATCCCCTTCTGAGTGAACATCATCCGATCCCCTTACGAGAGATCTTCATCTCATCCCCTTCCGAGAGATGTGACTTCTAGTTTGCTCCTCCCTGGCAAAGAGCCTAGACTCCTGCACACTGATCATAAATGGGAACCATTGATTGGTCTCCTTTACACAGAGTGATAGGTGAGATTCATCCCCTTAGTTGGTACATTACTTATCTCCAAGGGATTCACTGCATGCACTTACCTTCTGAACAAGTATGCTCCCGTTCATGGTTCTTTGTCCACAAATGGAAGTCATAAACGGTTTTCTGCGTAAAGTACTACAACTGGAAGCCTCTCAGATGCCTACGGACGAAGAACCTGAACAGAAGATAAACATCCATTGGACTCCGGTACAAGAGACTATGAAAGAAATCCATTCATTTACCCCCGGTGCAAGGGACCTTAAACAGTAACCATTAACTGATTTCTTATATGAGAGACCATAAATGAAACCCATTCATCTCCGGTACAAAGAATCATAAACGGGAGCCTCATTGGTCTCTGGAACAAGAGACATAAATGTGAGCCACACATTGGTCTCCTACACAAGAGAGATAATAAATGATACCGATACATTTTCTTCCTCTAATAGAGACCACAAATTCATTGCCCTCGTATACAAAGATCCGTGGATTGGAATCTCACCCGAGAATCGTATGGTTCCTTTTCTACAGCAACAGAATTCGAACGACAATAGGAAAATTGAACTCGGACAAATCTGGAGATAGAACCGAAAACTGAGAAGCTGGCGTGCCGTCAATTGGATCACATGCTCTGTCAAATATCTAAAGCGAGGCTAAATAATGACGACATATTTCAGTTGATCATTCGCAATGCATTCCAAGTACTTAAGTATTTCGGAGTTTGTTTTCACAGCTACTCGAAAATTGTTAACGATAACTAAATGCAAGATTACTAATGTGTGTCTTCATTGAATATATCGGAAATGATTTGTCCCTTGAAAGCGGTTTTTGCTTCATGCTGAAAAAAGAAAAGTCACCAACGAACATGTCACTTTCTAAAATTAGAGGCAATTGAACGTTTTCATAGATTAGATCAAGGTTTTGAAAGTTGACGAGCATAGAAAGCATTGACAGTAATGGCGCCAATTACCTTAAACCAGTAATCTCCTTAACGAATTACCTTCGAAAAACCAGTCAAATGACGCTAATTCCACGCAACATTCGGTATGCCGATGGAGCAGTGATCTTGCTATTCAAAATAAGCCACCAGTCTTCAGCAAACTTCTAAACAACCAAACATTAGCGTACTTATAAATCATCAGACTAAAAGCAATGACCAGACAAACAAATGACCTCTTCGGCATCGTTCCCAGAGAATCAATCCGGATGAGAGTTTGGAGACTGAGAAACCAAACCGCTTCCTTGCCTTGTCCTACTGCCACAGTATCAGGCCGCAACAGCTGTAGAGAAGTGAACAAGAGAAAAGGATGAAGTTACAAATACTTCACAGAAGCATCCAATCGGCGTGACGAAATGTTTGGCGGCGATGATGAGCATCAAAAGCTTGGCAGCAGATGCCCACGCATCACTGGACTTGTCGTTCTTCCGCCTGCTCCAGGCACTTGCCCGGGCTGGTCCTCCAGGGGAGAAGCAGAAGGGGGAAACACCACGTGCTGCAAAGCGTCAGAAAACAAGCAGAGGTTGCGCTTCCTAAATATAGCCTGGCCCGCTTGGCCGGAACAAGTGAACCTTTGAGACAGGGGAAGGTAAGGATATCCAGAATGATTCCCCCCCCCACCTTACCTTGCCTCTTCTGACGGTTGCGTGGCCAGGTAACATTCTTGTGTAGACCTACATCCTCCGACAGTGATGACCGAGTGCCCGGATGAGGATTTGAGGCTGCTGGAACCGGCGGCGAAGTATAAAATGCAGTTTCGGGGGCTTTGAGCGCGGGTATTTGCCATCAGTCTCGACAGGAGAAGGTGATTTTTTTTTGTAAACTGTGCTTTGTGATTATTTCTGAAACGGAATATCTTTCAGGTAAGAAGCTTTTGTGAGTTTCTATGAAAGGAAGGTGAATAATTTGGAAATTAGTACGAAGATCATTTTTATTCACTTTCACTTTATTTGTGTCTTTTTTTAGCTAATTAATTTTTTTCATTTATTTTTTAGAATTTTTAAAAACTATTGCGATGGATATATTTGAGATTTACTCTTTTATATAAGATAAATAAAATAATAATAAATACCCCCTCAAGCAGCTGCTTGCCACAGAAGTCTGACAGTTTATATGCCATCGTAGAAGGTCTGTGAGGATGGCAGGACCTCAGCAGAAAAACGACACATACATCCATGCCTTATCCGGGGCTCGAACCCAGGTCCCGTAGATCAGTAGCCAAGCGCGCTAACCACTCGGCCACGGGACGGCTTATATAAGATACTTGTTTTAATTCCGCATCTGTAGAAAATGATTAGCTATAAACAAAATATCTTTTGATGTTTTAATACTTGCATTTATAGAATGTAGCAATTCACAAGTTATAATACGACACAAACGGTTTCTTTGTATTATTTTTCCATTTTGTAATGCTGCAAAGTTAATCTATCAACTTCAAGTTTCAACTTCAAAAATGGTAAATGTTAAATTAGGTTGTTTCCGTCTTTTTCTAAAACTGCAGAAAAATATTTTATCTTTCGAGTATTTTCATTCAAGTAGAAGAAGCAAACATTTCATCTTTGTGCATACAAGTTACAAATTGTTGAATGATTTAATGTTTGCTTTCTCAAGACATGGATGAAAATAATAGTTAAGATCATTTGCATCAGCCTTCAATATTAGACATACTTTTACATCAATATTTCCAACAACACTGATATTATAAATAATTTCTACACAGTACGACATGAAAGTAGACCTAGTCATTATCTAGTATCTTCTCTTGACTCCTCAAGCAGTTTCTAAAATTCTAACGATGAACACAAACAAATTCAAGCGTGATGAGAAGTTATCCCACGAAGTTATTAATCGCACCAATATTAAACATAGCTATACAATGCCACAGGACAATGCGTAAGCATTTATCCTGTCTGAAATTAAGTTTAAACCACTCAATGAGGCTTCAATCAGATTAGTACGAAATATTTCTTAATAAGGTTTATAAACCGTAATTAAAAGTTAACGAATTAAAAGATAAGAACATCAAAAGTTTCTTATCTTCTTAGATTTTTTTCTATTTTATAATACATACACAAGACGGAGATAACCTAGAAGCTAGTCCTGGTTTCTCATACAATATACAAACACTTACACAAGGTCATGTCCTACTGGTCTTAGTCGTCAGGTACGCTAGCCACTAGGCCAGGTAGGGTCTAACTTCTAGAAGATATTCAAGGTTTCCAGATTTAAAGACAACTAAAAACGTGCAATTAACAACAATCACATTTAGTGTGTGTTCATAAAGATTGTTTTATACTTCATATCTGGGACGTGCGAGCTACGGGCAGCGAAGTATTTTTTTCCATCCCTGAAGTGTGAACATATATTAATATTTTCCTGTGACTAAAAACTAGTAGTGTTTAAAGTAGTTTACGTTTATTCTTAAAGAGGAATTATAGAAACGCTTCTGAAGATGGCATGTGGTAGATACGCGGCAAAAGAAGTTGTACTGTTATTTCGGATATTTTATACCATTTAATCAGCGTGGTACCTTAAAGTTTTGGCCTGAGTTGCTTCCATTACAGAAAACTAGTCCTCCTGTTACTTCCATTATTAAAAAATAGCCTACCATTGAAAAAGGGTTATGCCTTTTGCTTTTCACTCGCTCGTCTATTTAATTTCCGTATTTATTTTCTAAAACAAATATTCATGAACAATTTCTTGTTTTGTTTTTGTCTCTACCACTGATTCTCATCTATTACAATTCAACGAATCGCATTCTGTTGTTACCTGCACTCTAATGTCTGGTCTATGATAGACTTTTGTAGCTCTTCTATTCCTGAGAGAGGGGCGGGGGTGGCTCGTTAGTAGCGCGCCAGGCTTGTAATCTGTACTTCCCAGGTTCGAGTCTCAGTTGGGTCAGCGTTGAGATTTATCTCCGCAGCGTTGAGATTATTCCCCGCCCTGCCCACGGTCAGTAGGGGACACCGATGGGCTTGGAAAGGCCGCCGTCCGTCGGATGGGACGTTAAGCCGTGGCCCCGTGTGCGGGAGAGCCATACCCTGTGCACGTTAAAGAACACGCTGGATGGCCTTGACGGGAGGCTACCATCTGTCTCCCAACAGCTGTTCCAGTGGGTCCCCTCCCCCAACCTTCTCTGAGCCTTCGGGGTCCATGTGACCTGGCCATTTAGCCCATGGTGTGCAAAAAAGTGCCGCTCAGAGGTAAAACAACCCAACTATTCCTGAGAAAGAAATGGATTAACTATACTTAATGCTCTTCTAAAGAGTAGGACAACAATATTTCCCAATCTTCACAAAAAGAGGTTAATTTATTCTTCTTTTAAATTCTTTCTTATGGAGAGAAGAGCCAGTGATGTACACACATTAAGATTCCTTAATATTACCCTTTAAATATGAGCCAACATTTCGTTTCTCCAATAAAATTATATTGCCTGCAAGTTTAGGAATTTAATGGTTCGCAATCAAGTTTACGTTTAATTTCAAAGCGTAGCAAAAATTTATGAAAATGAGTTACTTTTTATGAACATGTGGCTTTCTCACAGAGCGAAATTTACTATAAAAGAAAGACGAAAATATGACCGAAATATTTTTAAAAAATGGAAATCCTCCAAGTGACAGGACAGGTCCTTGCAGTTTCGATTTTGAAACTTGAAAGAACAAAATAATGTTTAAGAAATGTTAGATTCAAAAAGCTATGTATCTAGGAAAGCAAAAAAAATAATGCAGGCGTTCATTGTAATAATTTGTAGTGAAAACTATCAATAAATAGGATTTAAAATCTATGACTTTTAAAAACTATGAAAGACTTTAGCATGATTAAATCTACGTTACTTTCATAACAGATTTTTTAAAAACATTTATATATATATATAATAGCTTTGAAACCCAATTGATATTTTTCAGTTGAATTCATTTCCATCGTTAAATATGAATTATTTATTTTCATTTCTTAAAATCCTGTCACAAAACTTTTAGCACTGCTTTTAAAAACACTTTAAATCCTTGATTTTTAAATTGAGAATCTACTATGTATGCATAATTAAGTTACACATACATATCATTATATCTGGGGATTTATAATTAGAAATATCAGTAAATAATATTAATTAATAAGACCCCTGCAAATTATTTTATGCTTACTTTTGTGTATTTCCGTTCTACCTTGCTTAGCTTAAAATTCATAAAGGTACTGTCATATGGAATGGAATAATTTCACACTTCTAATAAATCCATCCTCATTACATTCATTTACCATAATATACGAAGTATTATTCATATTACCAATGTTCATAGCGTTATATTTTTATTATCAATATTTCTGGTATTTTTTACCAATATTCATTATTCAAAGTGTTATTTCTTTTGATTATGAAATATCTAGAAATTTCCACCTTTTTTTTTAAGCCAATAGGATTTTTAGATTATTTGTAACTATGCCTCTTGATTGCAAGAGTCAAAAAAGGTTTTCATGACCAATGAGTTCATAATCAGAAATTGAAATATTCGGTAAGATTTCAACTTTTCACCTTCTGAATTTATGTTGCAAAATGTCTTTTTTTTTTCGAATTGCTTTTGCTCCAAAAAAAATTAGTAGTCCATAAAAGGTGAAGTGCTATGCAGCAGTAAGGACTAGTAATACTATTGAAGAATTATGTTTACATCGTTCGAGATGTACTATGCCCATATACATTATAATCTACATGTACTAAGAAAATAAACTGAATGAAGGTAAAAAAAAATCCAGAATGTAGGCAGACATATTTTAATATATTTCAGATAGAATCGATCAGATAGATTTCAGATAGCTTCAGATAGAATCAGATTAAAATCGGCCATCATTACAGTTACATATTAGTTTAACGCAACTAATTTGGGAGAGGAAATAATTCTATTTCATTTACAAACACCATCATAACTGCGAAGTTACACAGAGGTATTTTCCGTAAGATATTTTCATTGCAAAGACCACCAAGATGTTTTTTTATGTGCTGCTGAGGAATAGAGAAATATTGATAATTCATATCCTCTTCAAATGTGCAGTCTCGTCAATCTCCACTACTTCCGAAGGGGGTGGGGTTGGCTCAGTCGGTAGTCCGCCAGGCTCGTAATCTGTAGTTCCCAGGTTCGAGTCACAACTGGACCAGATCAGTTAATATTTATCTCTTCTAAACCCTCACCCTGCCCTCGGTCAGAAAGGAGCAACCGCTAGGCTTGAAAAGACCGCCGTCCGTCGGATGGTACGCTAAACCAAGGCACGTCTTATCGATTTTTAACAAAAAACTGATCTGGTCCCAACTGGCCCAGATCAGTTAATATTTATCTCTTCTAAACCCTCACCCTGCCCTCGGTCAGAAAGGAGCAACCTCTAGGCTTGAAAAGACCGCCGTCCGTCGGATGGTACGTTAAACCAAGGCACCTTTGACATGATAGCCATAAGCTTATATACGTTTAATAACAGGCTGGATGGCCTTGACGGGAGACTTCCATCTGTCTTCTAATAGCTGTCTAGTGGGTCCCTTCCCCCAACTTTCTGTGAGCCCTTGAGGTTCTTGTGACCTGGCCATTTAACCCCTTCCCCCAAAAAAAGTGCCGCTCAGAGGCAAAACAGTTCAACTACTCCGAAATATCTAAATGCTCATATGCCTCATTTTATTAATAAGTGTTGATTCCCCAACAATTCAGCAGTGCTATGGTATGTAATAAAATTCTCAGTGTTTGCTTATTTTCATCAATGATGGTGAATATTCTGTAATTACATACACCTAATAACCTAGTTTCCCGAAACTAAAGATAGAAATTTCTAGTGTTTCTCTTTTCGATGAAAGACCTAAATGCTTGTTTACTGGGGAAAAAAGTCATTAGCAAAATTATTGTAAAACCCTTGTTGAAAACAATTTAAAAATCGATAAGACGTAAAAGCAAAAATGTAGAAATTTTTGTTAAAAAGAGATATTAATTGTGCAATTTTTTTTAAGTTAGATGTATTTAACTTACTGGCTTTATTTATTCTTAACTTTTGAAGTGATTTCTGTTACTCCTTCATTATTTATTTTGATTTTTTTGGAAATTGATTTATTTAGTTGTTGTAAACTTTGCAAGGCAAATATCCTTTGAATCGAATTACAAAATTTCTCATTTTGTAACAAACTTTGTTTATAGTCAAAGATTTTCAGAAACTTTAGAAAGCATCGTTATGGCATTAAAAGAAAACGAGAAATAATATAATCGTCGTGAAGTGTGCAAACTCTTTGACAACTTAACAAAAAACACGTAAAAGTCTCCTCGGGGGGTGTAAGAGAATATGCTCTTGTTCTGCAGAAAGATCCTGATTGAAATCCAGTTGTGTTTTTCTAACCAATAGTGGTCTGATAAATCCCTCATAGTGATCTATGTTTTTCTGATAAATCGCCGTCTGTGTGTGATAAATCTCATGTATTATTCTGTGTATCATAAAATATGATCTGTGCTCATCTGATAAACCGTCGTACAGTCTATTTTTGTCTCATAAACCCCACATAGATATATGTATTCTATAAATCCTTCATTGTATACTGTGATAAAAAATACGCGTAGTGACTGATTAATAAACCCCAGGAAGTGACGTGTTTGTCAAATATATCCATGTGGTGTTCTGCGTTTGTTAAATCCCACGTAATGATTTGTGTTTGATAAATCACGGATATTTGTCTGCATTTCTTTGTTAAATCCGAGCATAGACCGTATCTAAAAACATTTAGAGAGGATCAAATGATTGTATTGAACAGAAATGCTGTTCGTTCCTGTTTTATGTTGTTTCAGATTTTATTTTTACGAAATAGTGCAATACAGGCCGGGATCTAGCAACAAATAAGGGGATAAGGAGGAAGTCAAATGATCCGAGTGAAAAGAGAGGAGTCCAAGATCAGGTCTAAATTAACCGGAACGCCGTTCCGGTATACAATTTTTCCTTCCGTTATGGTGATCTTTAAAAAATTTCTTCAATAATACTGGTATATAATGGTTCTTGACACATGTCTGCAGATTTGCACTCGTTCCTCCGAAATTAACGAGCAACAATTTGTTTGAAAACTTATCTAAACTTATAATTACGTGTTAAAAGCAAAGGCAGTATCATCATTTCTCTCTACGCTGGGGATGCGAAAAATTCGGTCTGCGAAATCTGTGCGTTGTTGCTAGGAGCCTGCTAAAGACGGGGAAATATTTGACATTTTCACAAGGATGCAGCTTGGGGACGACGCGAAAAAACATGCCGATTTATCACAAGCATATGTGGATCATGCCTGTTCATATGGCACTGTTATGGGATGGATGCACAAATTCAGAGGATAGCGGAGCTTCGAAGACATTCCTCGTGCAGGAAGACCGAAGAAGGCCGTTAGCTAGAGAACCATCGCTGCTGTTCCTGAACTCATTAAAACCCACACATCACCATTTTGGTAATACGTTTAGATATCAGTGTATCGATTGGTAGTGTGGAAACAATTTTTCATCAGCATTGTGGAAACAATTATTCATCAACACAATTATTCATCAACATTTCGGAGAGCAGTTCCGAAAATCTGTGCCAATTGCTTACTCCACAAACTCACAGAATAGCAAAAAAGGGCTAGAGTCGGCTCGTACAAAGAGATTCTGGCATTGTTTGAACTTAGTGACCCAAACGGTTAACAGATATTGTCACAGATCATGAGACGTGGCTTTATTACTATAAAACTCGCAGAAAGATGGGCAACTATGTTTGGGTTAAGGAAGACGAATCGTGTCCCCAATGCTCCGACAAGCTCAAGGAAGATGTTCACAATTTTTTTCAATTCACAAAGAGTGGTAGCCATGGATACCTTATTTGAAAAAATGACTATAAATGGCCAATACTACATCAGCATTGTTTGCCTAAAATGGTTAAGAAGATAAAAGAGCAGAGTCCAATAACAGATATGTCAAGGATTTTCATTCTTCATGACAATGCCAGTGATCTCAAACATTGCAAGTTACGGTTTATCTGGAGCAGGGAAAAAAAATCAAACAGCCACCTCATCCTGCATATTCACCCGATCTTGCACCATGCAATTTTTTGGTTGTTTCCAAAAATTTAAAAGGAACTTGCTGAAAAGCCATTTTCCAGGGTCCAAGAGCTTGCAAAATGCGTTTATTCAGAGTTGCGGAATGTTCCCTAATAGGAGTGCCACCAAGCGTTCCAGAATTGGTGTAGACTTCTGAAACTTTGTATAGATGCTGGAAGTAAGTTCTTCAAAGGACGATAAAAGATTTTTTGAGATTCTGCAGATACATTTCAAGAACTTTTTGAACACCTCTCATATATACGTTTAATAGTTTTTTCGCCTCCATTCCGGTTACTAGTATTCTCAAAGAGCACCCCCCCCCCTACCTCCTTAGATCCGGCCCTGCTGAGATACTTGTGTTTTCTACTCCGTGTTAGTAGCCTTTTGCAAAAATATTCTTAAAATATATTAGTACTTGTCCTCTCCCACCACATACACACTTCCCTAGATGTCTGTGTTTATCTAATTCCTCGAATATTCTCAACCTACAATCAGTGGCGGAGCTAGGGGAAAAGCAGCACAAAGAAAAGCATAAAAAAAGACGTTTCCTGCCTTATTCTGATTTCAATCCCAACTCCCTTTGTCCTACTGACAAATAAGCTGAACTCACCCAATGGGATGAAAGAATTAGGAAATTGAATCCTCTATTCCTCATTTATGTCAATGAACAACTGAAAAAAAGATTGGGGAGAGAGAAAAAAATGTTAATTTGAGTTGTTTTTATATCTGAGCTGGCTTTTCTTGCCCACAATGCGGTATATAGCCAGGTCACAAGGACTTCAAGATCTTAGAGAAAGTTTGATGTAAAGGATCCATCAGCCAGCTGTTACGAGACAATTGAAAACCTCCCGTGAAGACCATCCAATGTGTTCTTTCACATGCACAGGCGCTCTTACACCACGGGCTACGGCTTTTCTCCCCCAACGTACGGACAGCGTCCTTTCGAAGTCCATCAGTGTCCCCTTTCTCACCGAGGTCAGAGTGAAGGGGTTAGCCGAGATAAATTTCAAAGCAGGCACAATTGGGACTGAACCCGGGAACATTGGATTACGAGTCTGGCTTGCTACCGATTGAGCCAACACCTCTCCCCAAAGCCTTAAGATATGTGACTAAAATTATCATAATCATCTTGTTTACTAACTGTAAATGTAGCATTTCCAACTGTACATCAAGGCCGAGGGGTGGCTCAATCGGTAGCAGGCCTGACTCGTAATCTGCAGCACCCAGGTTGGTCCCAGCTGGGCCAGAGTTTAGATTTATCTTCGCTAAGCCCTCACCCTACCCTCGATTAGCAGGGGACACCGATGGGCTTGGAAAGGTCACCGTCCGTCGGATGGGACGTTAAACAGCGTCCCAATAAGATGGAGAGCCATACCCTCTGCACTTTAAAGAACAGGCTGGATGATCTTGATGCGAGGCTACCATTTGTGTTCTAACAGCTGTCCAGTGAGTCCCCTTCCGCAGCCTTCTCTGAACCTTCGAGGTCTTTGTGGCCTGCCATTTAACCCATTGTGTGCAGAAAAGTGCCGCTCAAAAAAGTATCTGAACACTATGGTTGATTACAGAATTCAGAAAAAAATATCTGACAAAGATTTTTTTAGAAATTAGTGATCTGGCAACCTTCGTATCACGTGACACGAAGGTTGCCAGATCACTAATTTCTAAAAAAAATCGTTGCCAGATATTTTTTTCTGAATTCTGTAATCAACCATAGTGTTCGAATACTTCTTTGAGCGACTGTAACCCAACCGAATTATACATCCAGATTTCATCTAGAATTTACCAAAGAAAAATATTTCTTGTGGGGTCATTTGCCCTTTAAAGTTTTGTCCATTATTTTTTTCATTTTCTTCATTTATAAATATGCTCCCAATACAGTTGCATTTTCCACACATTTCACATATAAAATATCAAAATTTTGTTTTTTTTTAACATCTTCAATAATTAAATGCCAGAATCAAAAGTGCCAGAATCAAAAGTCATTCTAATTGATTTATTGTGTCTTTTATTAATGATCCTCATCATTCATTCCTACTAAACTCAATTAAATATTGAATTCGTCCTAATGCATTCTGAATATGTCTCTCTACCAGTACCATTAGTTAACTCAGTAGGTCATTTCTCGAGAATTACGTTCTGCATATCCTTCGGAATCAACAGTTTCTGCATTGTAATGCAAATAAGTGACACTTAACAGTAAAACAAACGATAGGAGTCATTAGGTCTTCTCTCTTATTAGTGTAACTAGCACCAGATGGGACTTAATCAACAGGTTCTGATCGTGAAGGATACTCGATCAGCAGTGCCTTGACCTTACCTTTCAGAGCGTCCAGACTTTTTTTTTTTCCATTTGTAAAGTGTGTCACTTCCTGGATGCTTTGTTTAGTGTAGTCCATTCAGCTTCTGGTCACGAACAAGACAAGCAAAATAAAACAGCTGAAGAATTAATGGATCGATTTTTTTATGCGTACAGAACGCGGGTTATTTATTCTCGCAAGTGCACGCTCCACTGAAAAACTTGGCTTGGAATTTTTATATTAACGTATATGGGTTAAAAATGATGAAAAATAAAATGTAGATGCCACAACGACAATATTTACTATATCATTTCTTACTAATATTCTTTATATATATATATACCTATATTTTCGTGGTGGACACGGTATGTTGTGATGATGACGAAGAAAAACAAATTTGCTTCAAAACTATTTCGGGCATTTTGACATTTTAAAAATAGCGATAAAGCTGTTGTCCAGTGAACAGAAATCAGTTATTAAAAACCTTCACAAAATGTTACAGAGCAATATTTCTCAAACTTACTTGGCTTAGAACTTACCTTAAATTTAGCAAACATTTTACGAGTTTCTTGTGCTGGATGAATAAAAGTGAATGCAACGAATTCAAATATCTGTTATTCAAAATTTATAAATGCAATATATATTAGCAAGTCCTACATATTCAGAGAAAACGCTTGCAAAATTGTTTTACATACCAACAAATATTACAAATGGGTCACCTTACATATAACTATTCTACATTCCAGCTCATTCCGTACTTTTCGTAGGGTGTCAATATCAGCAGAAGCAATGATTCGAGACATATGCGTTCCTTCAACTCATTTGCAGTTGATGATGACAATGGTATGTCAGCTGTAAATGAGCTGAAGAAATGCATGTGTCGAATCACTGCGTCTGTTGACACGGACATTCTACAAAAGTTATGGGGTGAACTGGAATATATAGGATGGTTATAGGTAACTAACAGGTTGTAATTAAAATAAAGTGGGTAACGAGGAGAGGTAAGAAACTGGATTTCCATTGCAATGAAACATTTCTCTCTCCGGTTTTGAGGTTTCGAAAAATTTCTTGAAAAGTATGTGAAATATACACATAAGAATTTTTGTTTCTGTTGCCTTACTAGCTTTCTCAAAAGAAGGAGGAGCATGATACCCCCCCCCCTAGATTTGCCCATGACCGATGGTAGTTTATTGAACATTTGAAATCTTTTTCTAGTATACAAAATTTACGTAACTGTTCTCTCCAAATGCGTAAGATTTGGTGATGTTGCATTTATAGATTTCGAGTAATAAATATTTAAAACGAAATTCCCACGTTTTCATTTCGTCATATGTTAATTTCATTCCTTATATTCTTTCCATTTCTTATAAATTTCTTCTCTCTGTTTGCCTCACAATATGCTTCCGAATAGAGATACCTACTTCAAACTTCAATTACTAGCATTTACAAGTAAGAAGATATGCTTAGATTTTTTTTATGTGGATATGTATCTACATCTTTGAGAGTTTAACAGCAGTAGGTTAACATTGAATGGTTATTTTACCACCGATTGGATTTTTTTTTTTTTACATTTATTTTTTTAAGCATGAAAGACGGAGAAAACTGTAAGATTTTGGCTTGTCTTAGTTTCTTGTACACTATACAAACACTTACACAAGAAATACAACAGTTACACAAAGACATGCCCGCTGGATTTTTCACTTGAATATCAACTAGTGGAAACCTTTATTGAGTCCTGGCATATAGCAGACTATCATGAAAACCATCTAAAATGGAAGCAGAGTACACCTGGCAATGAACGACATTAATTGTAAGCCCATTGGAAATCCGTTTTGTGTATGAGAATAGCCCCTTAAAAAGAGGAGAAAATCAGGATGCAGGTGATACAGTATGCTATTCAGCAAAATTTTATGCATTGCTTTCTTACTCTCTTCTCATTAACTGCACTGTAATTTCTGTTTGTTCTCCTTTCATTAACTGCTCATTTTAATTTCTCTTTGCTCTCCTCTCATTAACTGCTCACTGTAATCTTTCTTCACATTCCTCTCATTAACTGCTCATTATAATCTCTCTTTAATCTTCTCTCATTAACTGCTCACTGTGATCTTTTTTATTCCTCTCTCATTAACTGCTTACTGTAACCTTTCTTTACTCTCATTAACTGCTCACTGTAACCTTTCTTTACTCTCCCCTCATTAACTGCTCATTGTAACCTTTCTTTACTCTCCCCTCATTAACTGCTCACTGTAACCTTTCTTTCCCCATTAACTGCTCACTGTAATCTTTCTTTCCTCATTAACTGCTCACTGTAATCTTTCTTTACTCTTCTATCATTAATTGTTCACTGTAATCTTTTTTGTTCTACTTTTTTAGCCTCAAGGCACTCTTGCTTTCCTTTAATATTTACTGTGAGTTCAATTCATTAACTATCACTGTTAACATTCACTCAATTGACTTTGCTTTTCCACAATATCCATCTTTCACTTTTACATTTTCATTTCCTCTCTATCCTCTTTGAAACATTTCCAACGGATTCTGTCCATACCTAATGAAGTCTCCAAAAGATGGCGCCACTACCAATAATCGCAATGCTGCTCCATGACGTGATATTCTAATATTCTCTTAACGAAACTTCCATCTTCTACGCTTCATAAGTTATGATTTCAAATCTAACGTTGTTTTATTTCTGCACCTTGATCTTATCAAATATATAGAAATGACAGGCACTTCGGTTTATGACAGTGGTGTACTCAATGGGGGTTTGAAATGGTTGGTGAAAGTTTTGCAGGTAAGCATTTTTAGTGAAAATATTAGTATATAAATAAATTAAAAATTTTTGAAAATACCTATCTTCCCATATGCACCTTAGAAAGTGTAAAATAAAACTAAAACATATAGATGGTGCAATCAGTCATGGAATTCGTATTCACTTCAAAGGAAGATAGGGCGCCTGCAATCTTATGCGGTAAATCGGAGTCCTATCTTCCTTTGAAGTGAATACGAACTCAGTGACTCATTGCATCATCGATATGCTTTAGTTTTATTTTCTACTTTTTAAAACGCACATGGGATGATAGGTATATTTTAATTCATTTTAATTTAATTATAATTTTAAAAACTTCTAAAACAAATATGAAAATGATATATTGCAATAGAAATACCCCCCCCCCTTCATTAGGGCCCTGGTCATTAGAGATATTTAGTTTCAACAATTAGGCAAGTATGAAAAAAAAACGCACCAATTCTCCTGACGGGTCTAAAACAGGAAATCCGACAGGCGGATTGTATGTTTTTCTTTTCTCATTTCACTAATCGATGGCACACTGTAAGCACACCAGCGAGATCTAACAATGCCATCTCAGCGACGCAATCAAGCCTGAAAAAGGTAAAAGGGGAAAGCCAAGAGACTTAATTTCCATTGCAATGTAAAACATTTTCCCGCTTCGTTTCACAAGTTTTTAAAACATTTCTTGAAAAATGAGCGAAATATACAGCAGTTTAATTATTTTTTGGACTTCCATTACTCTTATTGGCATTCTTAAAGAGAAGAAACGACAACTCTTACCCCCACCCACCCCCCACCCAACTTTCAAAAATCCGGCTTCGGCTCCTCTTGACGCTCCCACAGTTTAGGTTCGGGTCACGGCATAGTATGGTTGTATATATGTTATATGAGAAACCAGGACAGGTTTCATAGAGCTTTTAAGTTATCCCCGTTCTATTTTTTTTTCAATTATAGTAATTAAAATCAAAGTTTTGAGAGATTTGATTTTGATTATTAACCTGTCTCCATTAATATTTTTCCATCAATAATTTACTGTCGAATCAATGTATCTTTGAATAGTGGCATATTGGCAGAGAATGTCGGTATCGCGTCACATTTTTGAAAATGTATTTAACGCAAGTTATTCCCTATTGGTTCGCTTTTCTAACATTATTTTGATCCAATTACCTGAAAAATATTTTTTTTTTCGAAGAATAAACATCTTTGCAATCCAAACGTCACCTTATGAACATTTTTCTCTCCATTTACAGATAATTCCCCAAGATGAGATTGGTCATAGCTCACGTTCTTTTGCTCCTCTTGATAGCACTCGCTTGGCTATCCCAACCAGCATCGTCAGCCTCCCAGAAGTCATCCTATGATTCAAAGTCCAACAGTTACGACGATGACCAGAAAGGCTTATCGGTTCCCAGAAGGTTCGGCCTTACTTTTGCTTCCATTAGGCCCATCATGAGGGTGCTGGGAATGATGGGACTCCCTCTTCTGCCTCTCCTCTTCATCCGTCAACTCATAGGTGGAGCAGCAGGAGCAGGAGGAGGTCAAGGTCTCGGAGGTGGCTTTGGAGGTGGTGGAGGTCTTGGTGGTCTCGGTGGTCTCGGCCCTCTTGGGGGAGGAGGCCTCGGTGGACTGCGACCTTTGGGTCAAGGACTGCGGCCCCTAGGTGGAGGTTTGAGGCCGTTAGGTGGATTGATTGGAGGAGGATCTAATGCCGGCCAAAACGCAGGATCCTCAGCAGGAGGAGCAGGTGGATCCACTCTGTTCTTGAAGAAGAGATCCATATCACCCCAAACACCATCACAATTTACCAACTTCTTGAAAGCCCTGGTGAAATTAGAGAAAGTTTTCGATAGATACGACATCACCGTTCCCGATTGTCAGCGTCTCTTGCTGTGCGAAGTCCACAGACGAGGACTCAGCCCTGGTGTCGGCTCATTTGCTGAGAAACTCATTCAAGCATTCGGGTAAGTATTTACAAGAGTTTTTGTAATATTCTTAAAGAAAGGGATAATTACAATTTGACTATAGAAAATGCTGAAAATGCATCTTTCAGAGCAGCTGTAGACATCACGGATACAAATTTTAGTTCATCGACCTCAGTTGATTAATTATGATAAACATGTCTTCGAAATTTTCAAAGAGATATATCTAAATGAGTTAAATGTGGGAAGATACTCTAAAGCAGTTTTTCACAGTCTGTGCCTTGAAAAAAAAAAGAATGAGATTCTAAAAGGTGTCAATTGTGTGCTTGAAGAATGGAAGAAATCATTTATTTCAGAATAAGTAAAAGAATATGAAGTCTTCTGGCTTCATATTCTTTCTATATAAAAATTTGTTCTTTTGTATAAAACTTGTGTTTCATCATTAATAAATTTTCATTAATTATTCTTACAAATTAATTTTTTCTGTTTTTTTTTAATAACTTGTCAGTGGTCAATAATGTTTTGACAAAACACCGGTTCAATAGAACTGGCTGGATGGCACACTGTGCATATGTAATATAATGTTTCTGGACATCCAAAAAGTCCAGAGTTCAACCCGGTAACCCACCCCAAACTACAGTGAAGTGCGATTGAATTAAGGATAGGAGATGTTATTCAAATTCAATGCGGCATGTCCCGCATTTTCGCGCATGCGTGGCTACAACTCTGATTATAGCAGTCAGATTTGGCTTCCCCAAGCATTAGTCGTGAGAAGCATAATGGGAAAGGCGAGGGATTTAGATGCATTTGGCAGAGGGCAGATCGTAGGTGCCTGACGGATGGGACACTCGATCTCCGAAATTGTCAACGAACTTAGATTTTCTCGTACGAGAGTTACAAGAGTGTTCAGGGAATATGAAAATTCCGGCAAAAAAACAAGACCCGGACAAACTGCAAAGGGCAACCAGCCTTGAATGATCGTGGGCTTCGCCGTCTGACCCGCATCGTATGGACCGATAGGGGCCAGACATTCTCTGAAATCACCTCCCATCTGAACACGGGTTCCAGCGGGGAAGTCAGTGTATGGACCATGCAACGTTCACTTCATTGTCTCAGCTTCGGGAACCGCCGACCTACGAAAGTCCCATTTCTAACGGCACAACACCGGGCTCAACGCCTTGCCTGGACTAAAGAACACCGAAACTGGACCATCGAAAATTGTCAACGGATAGCCTGGAATGATGAATCCGATTTAAGCTTCATCACACCAATGGGAGACTGAGGGTATGGCGCCAGTCCCATGAAGCCATGAATACTGCATGTCACGTCGGAACAGTACAAGCTGGTGGTGGCTCAGTGATGGCCTGAAGTGTCTTTAGTTGGACGTCTGTTGCCACCCTCGGGGGTGGCTCAGTTTGGCTTTGGTACATGTACTGACGACTATCAATGCATCCCGGTACATAGAGTTCATGGCTGATCATTTACACCCATTTATGGCCATCATGCATCCCAATGGAGATGGCATCTACCAGCAAGACAACTGTTCATCTCACAGGTCCAGGTTGGCTACTGCATGGTTGCAGGAGCATTCTGCTGACTGAAATAATGAATTGGTCACCTAGAAGCCCAGATTTAAATCCCATCGAAAATCTTTGGGATATCATTGAGCAGAGTGTTCAGACCTGTGTCCCATCAGTGACGACCTTGAGAGAATTGTGGACAGCTCTGGAGGATGCATGGGTTGCCATACCTGTGGAACATTTACGCAAGCTTGTGGAGTCCTTGCCTCGTCGTGTGGCGGCCGTTATCAGGGCCAGAGGGGGTTCAACACGTTACTAGGTTGCTATCCCTAATTCAATGGCACTTCAGTTCAATGGCACATCCATCCGTCGAAAAACAGGAATTTATAATATTAGTTACGCCGAAAACGTTATCATTAAGCGTAAATAAGAAATATGTGACTCACGAATCATTTTCCTTTGCATAGTTGCATTAGTTTCTGGGAGTCCGATAATTTGGTTTTGAGGTGTTCCGAGAATAAGGCTTGAGTAGGATTTCCCAATTACTAAAATATATTATACCGGACAGGAAAGATTTAAATGATGTTATATATGGAATAAATTTTGTAGTTATTTTTATCTATTTTTAATGTCTTGTTTGTTGTGTTTATTTATCAGTTTTAGGTAGAGTTCCCCTCCTCCTCCCCCTGTACCTCCCTGCCAATCGGGGGGAGGGGGTGGCTCAGTCGGTAGCCCGCCAGGCTCGTAATCTGTAGTTCCCAGGTTCGAGTCCCAGCTGGGTGAGCGTTGAGATTTATCTCCGCAAAAATTCCCCGCCCTGCCCACGGTCAGTAGGGGACACAGATGAGCTTGGAAAGGCCGCCATCCGTTGGATGGGACGTTAAGCCGTGGCCCTGTGTGCGGAAGAGCCATACCCTGTGCACGTTAAAGAACACGCTGGATGGCCTTAACGGGAGGCTACCATCTGTCTCCCAACAGCTGTTCTAGTGGATCCCCTCCCCCAACCTTCTCTGAGCCTTCGGGGTCCATGTGACCTGGCCATTTAGCCCATGGTGTGCAAAACAGTGCCGCTCAGAGGTAAAACAACCCAACCCAACCCTGCCAATCGGTGTCCTCTTTATCGCTAAGGCCAAGGTGGAGGTTAGCGGAGATAAATCTCGACACTACACAGTTGGGCTTCGAGCCTTGGAACTGAAGATTAGGAGCCTTGAGTGCTTCCGAATGAGCCACCGGCACTAATATTTCGGAACTATACGGATTAAACTGATTACTTGGAAATTAAAGAAAAATTATTATTTCGACTACTCAGCACTCTGTTTATATATTAATATTGAATGTTATTTTGTTTATTTGCAGGGTGGAAGCTCGACTGGAGCGCTCAGCATTCACCATAAACACAAAATCTGTGCTGAAAGACTTCCTAAAGGCAGCTCGTAATGGACTCACACAGAAAAGTTGCTCGGCGATATATTATCGGTGTCCTGTCTCTGTGCCCATACCACCAGCAAGGAAGGGCAAAATTTGAAGACTCCAAATCCAATGATCGATATTCAACTTGTCAAGACGACTCCCTTGGAGTCAAGGACTAAACAAACTCCTTTATCATGTGTACTCCGTCCTCAGTAAAGTGGTTATTTCTGGTTATGCAACAAGGTGTCAAGAACGACAAGCTACGTCTAATAATGGTTTCCTTCTTTTAGTCATCTCAAGTACAAACTGTATCACTGGAAACCATTGCAAACGATTTCGGAGTCAACTACTCCGAGCCGACTTCTGGCCCTCACCTGAGAAGTAATATAAACAAAGAACTGTGAATAACTACCAGAAAATTTGTCTTCGGACTTCATGAATTTGCGATAGAAAAGCTTTTACATTTATCTCTGATTCCTGCCCTCTTGCGAGATGCCCTTAACTTTGACTTCTTGATTAAGATCCAGTATTCATCGTTTTTCAAAAAAACGTACACAGCACTTGCTGTTTTCTGAACTTGCTAAATACTTCCAAAACCATATCCTGAACTATAAGCATTGATGTTTCTATAAGCATTGATGAAAGAATTATTTTTCATTTCTTTCATCAATGCTTATAGAAACTTTACAATTCTTTTATTATCTTCTTTAATATTTTCGTGTTTTGTTCAATGAAGCTTTCTTTTTTTTTTCTGTGTAGGAAAACACAGCAAAGAATTCTACAGCCAAATGGGAAATAGTAACTTTGGTCAGTTAATAATATAATAAGCGAACGTAAGAGAAGAAACTTGTTAACTGAATAACCTGCGCTTCTATACCCAGGGCATTAATTAGACTAAGGCAAATTTCTCGTTTAAAAATTCGGAACTAAATTCCCTTTAAGAACTAAATGAAAATTAAGAATAGATTGCGATTATTCGTCGTGCGATACTTTTTGGGTCAGTTCGAGAATTATTTGTATTTATTCATAAACCGCATTTAAGAAAGTACACGAACAAATGTAACAGGCTTTTGCTATTTTCCTTTAAGACGTTGAGCCAAAAAAAAACACAACTCTTTCCAATTTCATTTCAAATCTCCTGCTGGCAATTTAAGCATATCTATCAAAAGCCACTTTCCAAGAATTCAGAATTGCCAAAGTTGGATCCAAAAAAAAACAATAAATGCTTTTTTCTGTTACAAAATGAAAGAGTTTATATTATTAGAGCCACTAGCACGTAGCTATTGCTAATTGATAATAAATGCGAAATCTTTTCAGTAAATCATCTGCTGTATCATGATATTTTTATCTTTTCCCATAATCGTGCCTGAACTGCAGCAAAATAATTTATTCTTTACAACATTTGAAGAAGCGTTCAAGATGCAACAAATTTCTGCTATATTATTTATCCATTTAATTAGCCATGGTAATATTTCAATTAGGAGCTGACTTCGGAGCCATACTCAAAGACCTGTAAATAGTCCTATATTATATTTTTATTATAATGGATACTCATTTATATTTTACGGTTGTTTGCCTGTAATGTTGTGAATGATGTTCATACAAGATGTTTGAGTTAAAGAAAAAAAGATTCTTAAATGATGAGACGAATGTGGTTTTCCCTACAGGATGTTAACTCTTACCTAATATTTCCCAATTTATATCGTTGTTTAGAGGAAAACAAACACTTTTACTTAATTTGTCCTGAAAACTTTTATCTAATTTCCCTGATTTATGACATTTCTCATAAATACTGGACTGTAATCGCAACCTTATATTTTACACGATTGTAATTACAACCGTTTTAAAATATCGCTAGTTATTTAGATTTGACTACACTGAAACACGATATATTTTGTTCCTCAAAAATGCTTGAAATAGTAAATCAGGCTGTTTTTTAATAATTGATCTTTACTGTAGTATAAATTACTTCTTTCGTTAATTGCGTCCCAAAGACTTAGAAACTTTTACAAAAATTAAGCAGAACGATTTGAAACAATCGGACACTGTATTGTAAAAATATTCATAACGGAATTTAAATTAAACTTCAAGTAAATGCAAAAGAAATTAAAATTTTCAATCGAGTAAACTACATTTAAAATAATTCGCGAAGTAGTATGTATCGTCAACAACAGTATTACGTAAAGCATTTTATAGAGTAGTACAATATATTTTTTACAATGTTAAACTTATTATAGTTGAAGATTAGTTTTTGAAAGTATTATTTTTTGAAACATTAAACTTAATAGTACTCTTACCTTTTGTCAGATTCTTAAATATTTTTCTACGTGTAAATTTTTTTCCCACCATTTTTTTTACTACGTGTACCTTTAATAATCTTTCATTTTCCCCAAATTTGCTCTGACAGCAATCCAAAATGGCAACTCTGATAAATGGTTTACTCAGAATTTTACTTTATCGAGACTCGCCTCCTCTAAACTTACTGGATGTTCTACGGTCTTTCTCCTTAATTTCCACAGCACTTAAAATTTGAATATTAAATGCAAGAATTTCGATTTTCTTTCTTTTTTTTTTTGAGAATGCATCGTACTGCATTTTCTCTCTTTTTTGTTTCGTATTATTTCCTAAGAATTACAACTTCCTGATTGCAGGAAATTAACAAACACAAATCCATTCCTTATCCACCCCACCTTTGTTTTTGTCACAACTTTGCAGTCCACATTTCCACCAACATTGATACAAAGCATTCACACAAAGGCCACACACAGTTATTAAAGGCAAAATTATTATATCATTTCCTTTAGCTTAAATCTTTGTGAAAGTTAAACTGCATATTTTTAATACAGTAACGTTAATGGTTTAAAGACAGAATTATTAGGATTTTATTTTGTTTTTTATTCATGAAGTTTTTTTATTCGTGGATATAATAATAGAAAGACATTAATTATGAACGCATCAAATTTATTCTCAAACCCTCAAGAAGCATATAAAGAAATGTAATTATTTTATAAAACAAATGACAAATCTAATAACATATCATTTTTATGATGCAACAGCGTAAAATATGCATTACGAAATGATATTTCTCAGTATTATATAATATAAATATGCTCTGCAAAGAAGAGTGAAGAATCATTTTGCTTATGAATGAAAGTATGAATGAATATATGAATGTGCAAATGTGCACTTGAATGAATGAACAAAGATATTTATCAAATACTCTAAAAAGTCCGTCACATATTTTGGCATCAGGTTATATAACTGAAAAAACATACTTCATCTTCTACTTCATTATTTATATATATATTTTATGTCAATTTTAATGTCTTGTTTTGCTTTTTAAATCAAGCTTGATTTACAAGCTTGCTTATGTATAGTTTTTTTTTACTGTTCTTGTAATTTGACGAATAAACATTTTCAGAAAACTGTTTACGTTGTATTTATTTCCTTAAAATATTCTAATAAATTCATAGCATTTGCGAATGTAAAACAAATTACAGAGCATCAATTAAGCTTTGCTATCCTGAAACTGGAATATAGAAAAATAGATTCCTCCATTCCAATTCTTTTTCATCTCATTCATATTTTTAATTTATTTAGTTAAGTGTTTCACAAATGAAGATCTCGGACCCACGAATAACACGTTCTATTATCAAAAGTGTTGAGTTGTTTTGATGTTACGTGAATCGAAAGCATCGTTCAGAGCCCTCTAACTTTGAAAATGTACTCTACCAAAAAATATCAGTGAAGATAAATCGAAGATCAAACTCAAATCTTTCTTCTAAGCCTCGATTTTCAACGAAATTCGTTTAATATTTAAGGAGTTGTTAAAATTAGAACACATAACCGTAGATGTTTGTTCTTATAACACCTTTCTTCAAAATCAACTAAACATCAAAGAACCATTGTACAAAAATTCTAAAATACAATATTTTTTGTAACGGTCCAGGTAAGGGCATGGATGTTTGTGTTGTTTTTCTGCTGAGGGCCCGCCATCGTCACAGACCTTTTACTATGGAGTGTTAAACTGACAGGAGCCTATCAAATTTAAAAGTCACGAAAAATACTCATGGTAACTTGAGGTAAACTAGCTTAATTTGAGGTAATACTAGGTAAACTAGCTTAACCTGAGGTAAACTAACTTAACTTGAGGTAACTAGCACGTTGCCGTTAAATGTTTCAGCTTCTATGATTCTTTAAATATAAAACGAATATTTTTGAAACCGAGATTTTGATGAATTTGACACCTTCAATTCATCTTCGTTGACAATTTTGTATGAGAAGCTTAATTTTCAGTTAGGAGTGGGACTTTTAATGTGGTTTTGCATTCTCATAACACGGTTGTATCCAAGACTCCGGGGGCGGGGTGGCTCAGTCGGTAGCGGGCCAGGCTCGTAATCTGCAGTTCCCAGGTTCGAGTCCCAGCCGGGTCAGCGTTGAGATTTATCTCCGCAAAATTTCCCCGCCTTGTCCACGGTCAGTAGGGGACACCGATGGGCTTGAAAAGGCCGCCGTCCTTCGGATGGGACGTTAAGCCGTGGATCCGTGTGTGTGAGAGCCATACCCTGTGCACGTTAAAGAACACGCTAGATGGCCTTGACGGGAGGCTACCATCTGTCTCCCAACAGCTGTTCCAGTGGGTCCCCTCCCCCAACCTTCTCTGAGCCTTCGGGGTCCATGTGACCTGGCCATTTAGCCCATAGTGTGCAAAAAAGTGCCGCTCAGAGGTAAAACAACCCAAATCCAATACTCCTCTTGATATGCACCCATCCCTTGATTTACACGGTTGACGGGTTCTGGGAAATCACCTTTTAAATCAAAACCGTACAGATAGATACCAAAAACTTATAGAAAAAAATAAGGGATAGGTTCCGAAAAATTCTTTTTAATGAATAAAACGCGCATTGAAAATTTTTTTTATGCATTTTTTTCTCACATTTCTGTTCAACAATAATAATAAGCATAATGTAACATTATTTGATACTTTATTTGCTTTAATTCAGATAACCTTAGCTTAATTTCTCCGTCCTTTTTTTTTTTGGTCACGAAGACGTGTACTATTGAATTTGAAGACGAAATTTGGAAGACTGAATATGAATTAGAAATTAAGCATTTGTACTATATTTTCTAAAATTAGTATTTGCAGATTTTTTTATGAAACAGTATAATTATGAATCAGCTGTATTTAACTGATATAATAGCAGGTTAAACTTGTTGATAAAAGTGAGATAAAACACGGTTTTTATTATTCTGAAAAATTCAGATAGAAAAGTCAACTATCGTTGCCAATTCAAAAGAGGCTTCATTTCATTAGGATGTCACGAGGCAGATTGCATTACAATGGCAAGAACATTATTTTAGAGAAAGAATATAAATATGGCTTGATCAACTAAATTATTTTTACTTTGGGATGACAGTCTAATAATCTTTTTGATGCTATATCACTGCTACTTCAAAATATGTATTATATCTAAATACAAAAAAAAAAAGAAAAGAAAAATGAGGGTCTCAGTCGGTAGCAAGCCAGACTCGTAATCTGCAATTTCCAGGTTCGAGTCCCCCTGGGCAGCATTGAGATTTATCTCCGAAAAGCTCCCCGATCTGCCCAAGGTCACTAGAGGACATCGATAGGCTTGTAAAGACCGCAGTCCTTCGGAAGGCACATGAAGCCCTTGTGTGGGAGAGCCCATACCCTGTGAACGTTAAAGAGCACGCTGGATGACCTTGATGGGAAGCTGCCATCTGTCTCATAACAGCTATCCAGTGAGTCCCCTTCCCCCAACCTTCTCTGAGAAGTCGGGGTTCTTTTAACCTGACCATTTAGACCACTGTGCGAAAAAACGTGTCGCTCACAAGTAAAGCAACCCAGCCCATGAAAACAAATCTCATTCGGTGCCGTGTAAAACCGAGTCTTTAATCGTGTAAAATGAAACTGGTTGCATTTTCTTGACCATGTAAAAAAAACCGTGTAAGTCAAGGAATAGGTGTAGGATACATCCCCAAACAGTGGTAGAAAGGATAGAAAAGTCCCTTAATATGTTACAGCTTCATTCGTCCACTACACGTAAATCGTATTAATAATCTCCGTAAATATCTCGAAATTAATATCGAGACACTCACGGATCAAAGGGGCCTAGGTTCGGTCCCTGAATTTTTTTCTTCTTTCTTCTGTTTTCCTTCTGATGAGTTCTCGACTTCCTCATAGACCTCTGTGGCGTATTATATTGGTAGGCTCATGTCAACTCTATCTGCTTGCCACAGAAGTTTCGTTTTATATACCATATGCATAATTTATTCAGTTACTGTTATCTTCGACGGCGCAGATGAAAATAAATTTTCCATTTGACTCACTGTTTTCAAGGGACTTCGGTTTCTTCGACTTCGTTCTCACACTCTGTACTGTTTTCCTATCCCCCTTCACTCCATTAGGAAGCCGAAAAATCAAATGCTCCTGGACAGGAGCAGATCTAGCAGAAAATAAAAGAGAGGAGGAGGCCAAGAGTCTGGAATTCCACTACAGTATAATATTTACCGCTCCTTTTCTGGGGGCGGGGGTGGCGACTCAGTCGGTAACGCGCCAAGCTCGTAATCTGCAGTTCCCATGTTCGAGTCCCAGCTGGGTCAGCGTTGAGATTTATCTCGGCAAAACTCTCGCCCTGCCGATGGTTAGTGATGAGCTTGGAAAGGCCGCCGTCCGTCTGATGGGACGTTAACCCTTGGTCCAGTGTGCTCGAGAGCCACACCCTGTGCACGTTAAATAACATGTTGGATGGCCTTGATGGGAGGCTACCATCTGTATTCCAACAGCAGTTCCAGTGAGTCCCCCCCCCCCCTAAGTTTCTCTGAGCCTTCGGGGTCCTTGTGGTCTGGCCATTTAGCCTATTGGGTGTAAAAAAGTACAGCTCAGAGGTAAACCAACCGAAATCTCCTGTTTAGAAATCTTTAAAAAATGCTTTGAAGTTTAATAATTATTCGCATAAATAGTTATGTTATAATGTTTTAATAATTTTCATAACATTAATTTAATATTTTTTTGAATAATGCATATTAATAATTTTCAATGCATTGTTTTAATAATTTTTTTCATAAATATTTACAAAAATGTTTATAACATTAATTTAATAAGAAGGAATGAATCTCACTAGAATGAAATCCCTTTGTAATAATTAGGCAAGTGTGAAGAAATCTGTTTCGCCTCCCGGACTAGGAATCAGCTGGTTATCGCCAATTGCTCTACAATTTGAACTAAGGCGGGGGCAATTCACACTTGCTTAAGAAAGATTGTGATGAATGTGCTATAAAGCTTTTAGCATATGGCCCATGGTAAAAGCATTAATGCTGTTGCATCCTATCAAATTGGTTGCCTGCCTACGTCAGAGATGTTATTTCCATCCAGAGCTTCGATGCTGAGCATCTGAATAACCGAAAGTGTATTTGCAATGTGGTTATGAAAGCTTGGTTTTCGTCCGTATAAATAGCACATCAACGCCTCGACACTTAGAATCGCAACATAAAAGCTTCACAGCACAATCTTTCTTAAGCAAGTGAGAATTGCCCTCGCCTAGTCCACTTTGCTCAAATGATAGAGCAACTGGTGCATAACCAAGAAGAGTTCGGAAGGCGGATGGGCAGATTTTTTTCACACAGCCTAAATTATTATATGCCTAAATTAATTAGTAATTATAAATAATAAAAAAATAAATACCCCCTCAAGCAGCTGCTTGCCACAGAGGTCTGACAGGAGCCTGTCAGTTTATATGCCATAGTAGAAGGTCTGAGAGGATGGCAGGCCCTCAGCAGAAAAACGACACATACATCCATGCCTTATCCGGGGCTCGAACCCAGGTCCCGTAGATCAGTAGCCAAGCACGCTAACCACTCGGCCACGGGACGGCTATTAGTAATTATAATGTGCCTGAATTATTATGTACCTAAATTAATTAGTAATTATAATGTGCCTAAATTATTATATGTCTAAATTAATTAGTAATTATAATGTGTCTAAATTATTATATACCTAAATCAATTAGTAATTATAATGTGCCTAAATTAATTAGTAATTATAATGTGCCTAAATTATTATATGCCTAAATTAATTAGTAATTATAATGTGTCTAAATTATTATATACCTAAATCAATTAGTAATTATAATGTGCCTAAATTAATTAGTAATTATTATATGCCTAAATTAATTAGTAATTATAATGTGCCTAAATTAATTAGTAATTATAATGTGCCTAAATTAATTAGTAATTATAATGTGCCTAAATTAATTAGTAATTATAATATGCCTAAATTAATTAGTAATTATAATATGCCTAATTATTATTAGTTTAATAATTTTTTGTCTTCATTACCCTTACTAGCATTCTGAAAAGGAAGGGAAAAGCCCCGTTGCTCTTCCCCCCTAAATCCTGCTCTACTTCGGAATAAAGACATCATAAAGAAATAGAGAGTAGGTGGTAGCAATGCTTAAACACCACAGAGCAATTTCATGCAAATTAAATTGATGAATATTTACGTTACGTTTATTCAGCGGTACATGTGGTTTGGCGTATAAGGAAGATGTCCATCTGCATGATGTTTCATTGCTATGTACAGAACCGAATATAAAGGTGGGAAAGACAGAATCAATCCGCATTGGCAACAACAAAATGGCCGCATTGTACTTCCCAGGTTCGAGTCCCAGCTGGGTCAGCTTTGAGATTTATCTCCGCAGCGTTGAGATTATTCCCCGCCCTGCCCACGGTCAGTAGGGGACACCGAAGGGCTTGGAAAGACCGCCGTCCGTTGGATGGGACGTTAAACCGTGGCCCCGTGTGCGGGAGAGTCGTACCCTGTGCACCTTAATGAACATTCTGGATGGCCTTAACGGGAGGCTACCATCTCTCTCGCCACAGCTGTTCCAGTGGGTCCCCTCCCCCAACCTTTTCTGAGCCTTCGGGGTCCTTGTGACCTGGCCAATTAGCACACGATATGCAAAAAACTGCAGCTCAGAAGTAAAACAACCCAACCCACACAACGGACTAAATGGCCAGTCAAAAGAACCTCTCTCCACCACCCCCGATAGCTCAGAGAAGGTTTGAGAGTTTGCACCTGACAGATGTTGGGAGACAGATGGCAGCTTCCCGCCAAGGCCATCCAGCGTGTTTTCTAATGTACACAGAGTATGGCTCTCCCGCACATGGGGCCACGGCTTTACGTCCCATCCAACTGCGGCGGCCTTTCCAAGTCCATCGATGTCCCTTACTAACCAACGGTAGAGGTTTTGCGAAGATAAATCTCAACGCTAGTCCAGCTGGAAACTCGAACCTGGGAACTGCAGCTTACGAGCCTGGGCGCTACCGACTGAGCCCCCTCCCCTCCTTCCTCCGGAGGGAAGGATTAGTAACATCAGTAATAATGCATTGCGAAAAACGTTGAGGGGGAGGCTTTCTTTTAGCGAATTCCTTTTAGAGTTAAGTGGCTAAACAGTATGCCCCAAGACAAGCAGTTGTGATGGGAGGAATTCAGAATATCATAAAAAATTATTTATCAGTAAATTTACAATAAACAAGCTTTTAATATCCGTCCCAGAGGCAGAGTGGTTAAGCGTTTGGCTACTGATTAAAAGCTTCCGGGTTCGAGTCCCGAATTAACATATATTTATATGTTGTCATTCTACTGGGGTCTCGCCTTCCTTAAAGAAACAAGCAACTGCTTGAGAGGTAATTTATTCATAATATTAATAATATCTGAATACATGTCCATCCCTCGATTTACACGGGTTGGGTTGTTTTACCTCTGAGCGGCACTTTTTTGCACACCATGGGCTAAATGGCCAGATCACAAAGAAGCAAAATGTTACAAGCTTTCATAAAGATCAAGATTTAAATAAATTTTATTATGATCTATAATTTATGCTCAGTCGCATGTTCCCGTAAAAGGTATATCTTAGAAGTTATAGAACCTCGAAATTAGATTCACATTGACATAACATTGCAATTCTCTAATATTTTGGTCCGGCACTATATATGACTGTCTCTGGAATCTCGAAGTTTAAAATGATCCTGATAAGCAACCTGTATTAGAGTCTCCTTTGAAGTTTTGGTTCAACTTGTTTGTGACCCTAGGTCGGTTGTTTGTGAACTAGGTCGACTTACGAATTGAAAAGGTGTTAATAAATTCCCTTTAATGTACAGTATTGTGATTTTAAATGGTGGCGTTTGCATCATGCACTCCATCATCGACCAGAAGATGATGCTGTTTACGAACTAGGAACCATAAGAATTGTTGGCTAAGTTAGTGTGTAAGGTTGCTCTTACGGAACACTGCTTTTCATCACCCAGACCGTTCAAAGTTCCAGTTGCATGAGCAGCAACATTTCTGTTCCCGTTTCACCAATTCAGTGTATCTCTTAACCGCATCAACCGTGCTGCCATTGTGGACCGCATCCTGTGAGAAACGCGTTCAAGCCTCTTCACATAATGAGTCGAGCGTTGATCGACTGGAAATAGTCTCGTAGTTTCATCATCTCGGTCTGCCCTTATGCCCTTTATTCGTCCGCATAGTCCCGCTGAGAATTCCGACCTAAGCCAATATTGTTCTTCTCCCGCAAATTGTGAGGGATTTAACTATGGGACTACAACTCATCCGAGACTGGAATACAAACGTGTTTTGTATTTCACAAATTGGCTATTTTGTGTCTACTCCTTAGAAT
Organism: Ryuthela nishihirai; assembly: GCA_038380435.1. Classification (NCBI taxonomy): domain Eukaryota; kingdom Metazoa; phylum Arthropoda; class Arachnida; order Araneae; family Heptathelidae; genus Ryuthela; species Ryuthela nishihirai. Next base: position 12,316,734 of record JAWZYU010000009.1, read on the forward strand.
ATTTGGATGAGGGCGCAAAGTTGAACGACGCAACTGATGCATATCTAAACACTGAACTCGAAAAAAATATTCTTCCCGTTTCGAAACAGACGAGGTGACTACGAATGTTCTTCTTAAAAGACTACTCTGAAGTTTATTTCGCAATCGGAACACAGAGGAACTGCCAATAGTTCGCTTAAGAACTAGAACACAAATGCTTTTGCTGAAATCAGGAAATAAATCTAAGAGCATCAAAATGCGTCCGTGTTGTCGTAGGTCGATCTTGCATTATTATATTCAAAATTAAAATGGGCGACATGTTACTCAGACAATGGTGGCATATCCAAGAAGTTCTAATGCGGGTATTTTTGGCATGCTTCAGTCTCTAATTTTCAAGGACTGTCTTAATAAATACACCTTATTCCATACGTCAAGTGTGAGGAAGTGTTATAACACACAATCCTCCTTAGTCATTGTACATAAGAGCATTCTGCTATTCGCTGTAGGGTCCAATTTTTACATTTTGGTTCAAGTACAATGCTGCTTAAACTATGAAATTCGGTAAGAATAATGGAAATCTGAAATTTATGTGGTATTTTTTTCTTGAAAAATATCTAGTTCCGAATTATAGTGTAATATGTACAAACAATCATATTTTATGCGAATTTGAATTATGAGAATTTGAAATAGTTAAATATTAAGTGAGACTTTATAAATAATAAAAATATTAATAAATTGTCACTTTATGCGCAAAATTTAGAATTATGCGAATCTCCCTCCAAAATTTTTCGTTAAGAATTATATAATTTCAAAGCTTGCTAAACGAGTGAATTGTAAACTGTTTACCTGTTCCCACATCACATGGTTGGCTGTTAAACAGAAATGCCCATAACCCTTTGTCAGTATCGTGTGAACTATGCTGTTGTTTATGTGCATGGTCTGCGAGGGATTATTGTGCTGTTATTTTAACATTCGCTGTTATTGTAATTTAAACTCTTTTTTTATGTCCTGTAAGGATGTCATCCAGATATGATAAAACGCTATGAAGAAGGCCAAAGAACCGTATCGATACGCCGTGCTGTTCATTTAGGAGAGAGCACTGAGAAATATTAGAGATAATGCTGAGAAAATAAAAAGCAGCTTTGAAGCAAGTACAGTCGCTCAAAAAAGTATCCAAACACTATGGTTGATTACAGAATTCAGAAAAAATATCTGGCAACGATTTTTTTTAGAAATTAGTGATCTGGCAACCTTCGTGTCACGTGACATTGCCAGATATTTTTTCTGAATTCTGTAATCAACCATAGTGTTCGGATACTTTTTTGAGCGACTGTACACTTTTAAGTTCGCGAAGTATCAACGTAACGTGCCCCTAAGCCAAGCTATCGTCTGTGCTAAAGCGCGAAGTATATTTGTTGATTTGAAAGAAAGTGACAGTGATACAAAACGCTTTACTGCAAGTCATGACTGGCTTTCTAATTTTAAAGGCCATCGTGGCTTTAAGAATGTGAAAATGAATGGGGAAGCTACATCTGCTGACTTCGAAGCCGCCGAAAAATTTCCTGAAGAACTAAGAAGACTAAGGGGCCTCATACGGCCCTGACTACTGAGGAGCCCCCAAATCGTTCTGTGAATTTATAACTGCTTGTTTCTTAAAAATCCATAGGGAGCTTAAAAATCCATAGGGGCTGGATAACTAAGTCGTTTCACTTAGGGCCCATGGGCCTTTTAACCCGTTACTGACTGAAGGATATCATAGAAGAGGGTGGATATACCGCTAAACGAGTGCTTAATATGGATGAGACTGGAAAAAATACCAGAAAAAAAAATGCCTGACAGAACATATGTCTCCACTGAAGAAAAGACAGCCCCTGGATTCAAAGCTGCTAAAGATCTGCTTCTCCTCCGCTGGGTGGTAATGCAGAAGGAGACTCCAAATTGAAGCTGCTAAAGATCTGCTTCTCCTCCGCTGGGTGGTAATGCAGAAGGAGACTCCAAATTGCAGCTGCTAGTTGTGTACCATTCGGAAAACACCGGGTATTGAAAGGATACGAAAAAACTTTACTTCCAGTCTATTGGTATGCAAAGTAGGCTGGCTAACTAGCTCTGTTTTCAGAATTTATTTTGGAAGCCATCTACATTAGGAATTAAAACATTACTTCATGCAGGAGGCAATTCCATTTAAAATTCTTCTGCTGCTAGATAATGCCCCGTGTACTTGAAAATCCCTTGAAAATCCCCTAATCCCCCCCCCCATCACTTGAAAATTTTACGGATATCAAAATCGTGTTTCTGTTTCCAAATACAACCTTACTTTTACAACCTATGGAACAAGGTGTAATTAAAACGTTTAAATCTTACTATTTAAGGTCACATTAGATGCAGTTCTCAAGGCGATGAACTACTGCAGAACAACAGTGACGGAACTTTGTGAATTAACTTGTATTTAAACTCTTCTAGTAAAAAATAATTATATTGTCAACTAGGTAAAAAAAAGATCGTTTAGTCAAAATTCTCGAAAGTTTTAAAACTAAATCGGGCATTCAATTTCGCTTTTCAATCCCATCAATCTTATCTCTTGAAGATCAATTTCAGCGGTCAAACGATATCAAGAAAAACAATCTTTATTCTATTGCGCAAGGGTTAAAATTGATCTCACACCAGCCACCTTTTCTGCATGAATGCTTCGAAACGACGACACTTCAGATCGGACATATCTCGTGCCCGCAACCATGAGGTTGGTAAGCGTCCACGCTACGTTTGGCACCGAACAGAAACAGTTAGTTAGCCAAGGCATGACCTACAGAGTCGGCTACAGGCCACTGTCACTTCCGTCCTTCAGGATAGAACTCTATTTTTAATCCCCGTTGTAGTGCGTGCCTCTCAGTGGGAACTCACTGACCTCAAGCCATGTCTCACCGCCTACTTTCCTCCCCGCGCTGCCTCCCACCCCTTGCTTATAAGAGTTAAGGTCAAGACGGGAAGTTGCTGCAGGTGATTCTGTTCTAGGCGCTTAGGGTGAGCGGCACTTCTCTGGAAAGCTGCAGCAAGGAGTCGTTGGATATTTGAGTGCTACTGGAGTCCGGCTTTCTGAGAGGTAGGTAGGATTCGTGCTTGCCTCATTAGGGTTTCAATTTTTTCCTTCCTGTTTTTTATAATTTTGTTTCCTTTGCTATTCATTAAAGTCATAACTGGAAGTTGTTTTTAAATTCCCAGAGAATGAAAAATTTCCAGGCATTGTTTCGGTGTTTATAAAAATAAATACCCCCTCAAGCAGCTGCTTGCCACAGAGGTCTGACAGGAGCCTGTCAGTTTATATGCCATAGTAGGAGTCTGAGAGGATGGCAGGACCTCAGCAGAAAAACGACACACACATCCATGCCTAATCCGGGGCTCGAACCCAGGTCCCTTAGATCAGTAGCCAAGCGTGCTAACCACTCGGCCACGGGACGGCCCAAAAAAAGATGTGGAACGCTTCACGATTTTGCGTGTCATCCTTGCGCTCGGTGTTTACTTGCAGAGATTAAATCGAATGTTTGTTTTCGAAATGTGTTATCTGTTCTATGCTGCTATGATTCATGCATTAGATCAGTGGTTCTCAACCTTTTATGCTTCACGTACCCCCTCCCTGGGAATGAGTTGTATATGGGACCCTAGGAACCCCTTGTATAGATAGATAAATTTATAGTTATAGTATAACAATGGGAATAAAATAAAACATCTATCTATATACACATTAAATTTTGTATTCATAAATTATATTATATCGATAAACACAAAAAATGACATTTCTGCACAGCAGTGCTGCCAACTTAGCGACTTTGTTACTAGATCTAGCGACTTTTGAGCTCTCACGGCGTGCTCCAAAAAATTTTACCGCCTACCCTACTTTGAGAACCCCTGCATTAGATTATTCACATCACTGCACGTGATACTTTCTTGAACGACTAATAAATTTCAAACTGCAGATTCGGTTCTTGAATAAGGAAAATCTCTTTCGTGAAGAATATATTTAATCGGAAATAATATTTTGGTAAATTGTTGAATCTCATTCGGTTTTTTTTTTTCAAGAAGGCAACTGAAAAATTAACATTTCCACTCAAAAATGAAGCTTTGCTGAAAATATAAATAAGATATTTAAATTTGCTTCTCAGTCATGAAAATATGTAGATGCTACAATTTATTGACTTCTATTCTTAATAATAAATTTTAAATATATACATATAGTAAACTCTCGTTAATCCAAATGAATTGGGGGAAGCGGGATACGAATTGGTTAATAATCCGGATTAGCGAAGCAAAAGATGGCCCTAAAAGATGAAAAATCTTTGAGCACAAATAAATGGAAAATTTATTGTACCGCTCTTATAAATATATGTTAACTGTGTAAGCAAATGTAGAGTCACGTTCTCTATTTATAATATTGAATTTCTATCTTGAACAACACTAAAATTTGAGTCTTTATCTAAAAAATTGAAAAAGGACTTTTCACTTTTGAGCTTTTATTTAAAAGGGTAAAAAATGGACATCCTATTTATTCAGATGACTCAAAAATATTTGAAGGCGATTCAGGAACAATTGGCACTCAGTTTTGAAAACTATACCAAATTTTTGTAAATTTGTTCAAAAAATCTTTCTTTCCGAATCGCTTTCTGAAATTGTTCTCAAATTGTTAACGATGGTTCAAGAAATATGTTTTCTTGTTATACCACTTTTCAACTGCTTAGGATATTAATTAGATCAAATATTTTATATTAATTAAATAGCAGAACACAAATTATGTGTAAAGCGATTACGCCCTTCCGCCACAAAGCCAACAATATCACTGAGAACATGCCAAATGAAACACGTTTGTTGAGGGCGTTGAACCATAATGTCGTCTGTTCGTTAATCAGGATCTCCGGATTGGCTGCATCCATAATAGTAAATAAATAAAATAAAAATAAATACCCCCTCAAGCAGCTGCTTGAGGGTTTACTAAATTAAAAATCATAAACAGAGCAAAAAAATATCGAACTAAGTATAAATGAGCAAACCATTTTAGTTTATTGAATCAGAAAAAAATAGTTTATCTTTTTAATGAAGCTCAAGACCTCTAATCGCTTTCTCAACAGAAAGCATCAATTCTCTGATGTTTTGTCAAATTCATAGCTAGAAACGTTTCGAAGTATATCTGGCCATATAGGTCAGAAGTTTAAACTCAGAATAGTCATTTTTTATAGATTTCATAATAATTATGATAATAATAATGCTAAATCAGTAAATTTGTCGTATACTTAAATATGTCACTTACTTAGTCGTATAATACATTTTTATTGCATTTTAATCATGTAGTACATTCTTGATCTAATTAGTAAAAATAATATTGCCCATTATGTTCCAGCTACACATTGAGATTAGTCCCATGATACAGATGCCAGCGGCATTTGACAAAAGCCTAAGTATCCTACTGCAGTATTTCGAATATTTCCTATTTCTTCCGCTAGGGAGATTTTTACCTGTATTTTGGCGCTAGTTCTCCTTTGTTCTACACTGCTAGAAGAACTAGCACCGAAATAAAGGTGAAATTGCCCTGGTAGGATAAAAAAAAAATGCTCCTCTCTTTCCAAGACATTTTAAAATACGGCAGGCATTTATGTCACAGAGGATACGCTTGGGTCTATAAATGAGCAGAACTTTCCATGAAGAAATATATAATAAATCTGATGGTATTAGCGTTGGAGGAAGAAACATTGTGCTTACCAAATTTTGTATGTTGTGTTCCACTCAATCTATTAAAATTTGAATTTTAAAAAAATTAGTGAAAAATGGATTGAGTTTAGGCTAAAATGTGAAGCAGGTTCTGTGAAAAGCCGGTGAAGTGTGAAGCAGGGCCGCGTTAACTACATAGGAAAATTAATTGCTAACCTTAGAAGAAATTTTTTACAGATAAGAAAGTAAATATTTATTGTCAACCAAGAATTTTTGCTGGCATATTTTTGCTTTAAAATACAATGCGCTATAGAACATTAAAATATAATGCTCTGTAGAACAAAATTGAACAATATTTAGCTTTGTTTGCTATTACTTCACAAACTTGACAAAAACAATGATTCATTTTGTATGCTAGATAATTTATTTTTTCCTAACATCATGAAGATACTTTTGTGTGTAAGAACCGTTTCATTGAGTTAATAAAAAAACAAATTGTCAAGTCCTTGTAAATTTAAACTTTTTTCCCCTATTTAGCATTTAAAAATTTCCAAATATTCTGTACATTTAAGTATTATACTAGTTTTAATAAAAAAATAAATAAATAAATACCCCCTCAAGCAGCTGCTTGCCACAGGGGTTTGACAGTTTATATGCCATAGTAGGAGATCTGAGAGGATGGCAGGACCTCAGCAGAGAAACGACACACACATCCATGCCTAATCCGGGGCTGGAACCCAGGTCTCTTAGATCAGTAGCCAAGCGTGCTAACCACTCGGCCGTTTCTTATTTATATTAGGTCATGATTCTGGTTTAGTGTTCCGAATATTGAAAAATTATCATAAACCGTTTCGTAGCAAGACGGACTTTTTTGTTAATGCCAATTTCAAAACAATTTATGGGTTGCAAGAAGTGATCGGATAAAGAAGAGCATAAGTTTTTTGAAAACCTAATATTGTTGAGATAAAGTGTTAATCAAAGATATTCATCATCATCATCATCCTCAAGCAGCCATGGGCTACGGAGGTCCAACCAGACCGTGCAATTTAGTTCTCCAAGCAAGTATATCCTGAGCTACATCTACGCATCTGACCACTGCACACCAATTCTAACAAGGTCCTGTTTGACATTGTCTGCCCACCGCATCCTAGGTCTCCCCTTCTTTCTGAGACCTTTAGGCACACTGTTCATAACCCTATTCGCCAATCTATAATTATTCATACGGGCAACATGGCCAAACCAACGGAGTCTCTCTCTGCACAATATGCTGCTTAAAGGAGGTTGCAAACTCCTTTGCCTAACCTCATCATTAGTTACAAAGTTTAACCACCTAATGCCCAAGATACTGCGTAAGCATCTGGAATCAAAAGCATCTAGTTTCCTGTTATCTTGTTTACAAAGCGTCCAAGTTTCACTACCATAACTAACCCTAGAAAGAACCAAACTATTATACAGTCTAATTTTAGTCTTTAGGTGTATACGCCTATTTCTCCACACCCTCCATAGGTTCTCAAAAGTCCCGGCAGCAATCTCTATTCGTCTGTTAATCTCATGCCGTACATCACCATTATCTGTTACATAGCTCCCAAGATAATTAAACTGTGACACCTGCTCGAGACTGCAACCATTCAGATTAACTGAATCTATACATAGCTTTAACAAAATCAATTTTTCGTAAGCTACTTTATTGTTAAGCTTCACAAGTTCATTTCCATAACGATAAAGTAAATATTTTTTCATCATTGTGAAATTCCTTATTGAAGCTTACGAGAAATTACAAGCTTATCGTAAATTCATGGAATATTTACGGACATTCACGTATATGTCAAATCGTGGTTAATTTTACGGACTGTTAGCAACCCTGGTTTTATGTCTATTTCTTGTCTGTATAATGCTTGTATTGAGTTGCAAACATTTCATTTAAATTTGTAGTGGTAGGCCATCCTCTCAGATCTTCTACTGTAGCATATAAACTGACAGGCTCCTGTCAGACCTCTGTAGCAGCAGCTGCTTGAGGGGGTATTTTTAAAGCAAGAGATAAGTTTAGAACCTGAGCTCCGTACTTTAAAGTGTATAGAACCGTCTGTAGTTATAATGTTGTAAATGTCTCTTCGACAAACTGAATGTTTATGATATGTTATTTTTGTTCTAGTGTAATCTTTCCAGTCACTGGGAAACTGCTGGTTTGTAAATAAATTGTTTTCTTGTTTTTTGAATTCATAAACAAGATTGTCAGCCCTCCCCCCAAAAAATCTTTACTTAGCTGATAAAAATCAAGTCATGTCGAGCGTATGTCTTGTGCTGAATTAGTGAAAAATTTCATTAAGAAGCAGAATCAGTATTTGCTTTTATTTGAAAGAAATTTGAGAAGCAGTATTTTATTATCACTGTTTTCAAAAACGCATTAAGAGACTGAAGTTTTACACCCAAGAATGCCCAGATGAAGTTTTAATATAATTATGTTCAACCACAAACATAGTGATTTCCTCGTGAAAATGGGGCGGGGGCTCGTAATCTGTAGTTCCCAGGTTCGAGTCCCAGCTGGGTCAGCGTTGAGACTTCGCAAAAATTCCCCGCCCTGCCCACGTTCAATAGGGAACACCTATGTGCTTGGAAAGGCCGCCGTCCGTCGGATAGGACGTTAAGCCATGTCCCCGTATGCGGGAGATCCATACCCTGTGCGCGTTAAAGAACACGCTGGATGGCCTTGACTGGAGCTACCATCTGTCTCCCAACAGCTGTTCCAGTGGGTCCCCTCCCCCAACATTCTCTGAGCCTTCGGGGTCCTTGTGACCTAGCCATTTAGCCCATGGTTTGCAAAAATGTGCCGCTCAGAGGTAAAACAACCCAACCCTCGTGAAAATTCTTTTCTTATTTTTAGTGCTTGTTTTTATATCATCTTTTCTAATTTTAAAAGTCTTCAAAAGACCCAACATGACACAAGAAACAACAGTGGGAGTTGCATTCAATGCCAAGAAAATGTCACTATAACTCCATTAAATTGCCAATAATAACAGACTCAACAATCCCAGTTAGTGATATAAAAAATAAATTCCATTCCTTTGTAACGGTTAGTTTTCTGTAGGTCACTTGATGGCTTATATATCTCAGTAGCACTGGTCACACATCATATCCGCTGTCCTGTGTGCTGCGGTACAGAAAAAAAATAACTCCTAGTTATTGTATCAAAGCTTTCAAAAGGTTTAATAACTATAGGCAAATTCTCGTTATGCAGTGTACTTATGGCTGAATTGTCATAGGACATTTCCAATTCAATACGCTATTGAGATTTTTTTGAATGAGGCGAGACCTCAACAGAAAGACAATGCAAATATGTACGTCGTAGCAGGTTTGGGTTGGGTTGTTTTACCTCTGAGCGGCGCTTTTTTGCACACGATGGGCTAAATGGCCAGGTGACAAGGACCCAGAAGACTCAGAGAAGGTTTGGGGAGGGGACCCATTGGAACAGCCGTCAAGGCCATTTAGTGTGTTCTTTAACGTGCACAAGGTATGGCTCTCCCGCACACGGAGCCACGGCTTAACGTCCCATCCGACGGACGGTGGCCTTTCCAAGCCCATCGGTATCCCCTACTTACCATGGGCAGGGCGGGGAGTTTTGCGGACGTCGTATCAGAGATTCAAGCTTCAGTCGCATTGTTCCAAAACTAAACAAGCTGATCACTCAGTCATTGGGACGATTTGTACCTTCCTGAACAAAAAAATTTGAATCTTTTCGTATTATGCCAATGGAAAGACTAATTCGGAGCTCAACAGCTTCTAGAATAAGCTTTTTATAGTAAAATGATACTGAGGCTAAATCAAATCTTTCTAAGTTTTGAATTTCAACACTATTCGTTCAATATTTAAACAGTAATCAAAAATTAAATATTTAGCAGCAAAAGTTGCCAAAAGTAAGAATTTATCCTAAAAGTTAATTACAACCTAAGTAATAACTGTTATTTCAAGTCTTTGATTAAAATAAGTGCAATTTTAGAAAATATTTGATAATTATTTCAATTTCTTAAACCTCGACAAAACGTTTTTGAGAATCAAAGATACTGCTAAATATTCCAGCTTATGTAACTCTTTAAGTGTTTATCGAATATTTTTGAAATTCATTCAGATGTAAATTTTGGTTAGTTTTAAGAAACTATATAAAAATGCAAATTTACTTTTGTTTTTGCGATGTTAGAGTAGTATAAAGCAATAATTTAGACAATTACGATAATAAAAATTCCCAAACTTTTTTAATAAATGGCAGACCAGGAATTTTGCATCTTCCATCATAAATTCATTCAAATACTATACTTCTCTATAGATTTGTCGTTAGAGATTTTCAGTTAACTAACGTTTTTGCACTAATTAACGTTTTATATTAGTCTATTAATTTATCATCTCTTTAAAGATACGTTATCTGATTACTTCCTTTTTCATTCTCGTAATCTGTAGTTCCCAGGTTCGAGTCCCAGCTGGGTCAGCGTTGAGATTTATCTCCGCAAAATTCCCCGTCCTGCCCACGGTCAGTAGGGGACACCGATGGGCTTGGAAAGGCCGCCGTCCGTCGGATGGGACGTTAAGCCGTGGCCCCGTGTGCGGGAGAGCCATACCTTGTGCACATTAAAGAACACGCTGGATGGCCTTGACGGGAGGCTACCATCTGTCTTCCAACAGCTGTTCCAGTTGGTCCCCTCCCCCAACCTTCTCTGAGCCTTCGGGGTCCATGTGACCTGGCCATTTAGCCCATGGTGTGCAAAAAAGTGCCGCTCAGAGGCAAAACAACCCAACCCAATCCTTTTTCATTATTTGTGAATCTCTGAGCACAGATCTATTGCCACCAATTTCTTATGAAATGCACAATAAACGCAATTTCAGGGAAATCTTTTCTTGCTTAAGTAGCAAACTTATTTGTAAAACAGATGTATGAACTTTATGAATAAAACAGATATTTAAATTCTGGAAGAAAAATTCATCAATACTGTCTGTTTTGGATATTTTAAATCAATGAATGCAATTTTAGCGCCATGTTATATTTATTTATTTATTGAGACGAAGGTTCAAAAATATACGCTAACACCGCTCAAGACATCAGAAACAGGGAAATATTTACAATATGGTTAACATTTGTTGTGGTTTACACTATGGTACACATATTGAGGACATATAATTATATAACGAAAGTTAAAACTTAAAACATTTTAGAAACTTGGCCAAGTTGACTGTATTTAGGTGATCATCGAAAATACGCAAAGTAAGGGAGAACAAAACATCAGGAGGTAGAGAGTTCCAAACACGACCAACTCGGCATATGATATATTTACAGTTTGTTCTAGACTGAGGAATGTGTATCCACTGAGGATGCTTCCTTGTTCTACTAGAGTCCATGACATGAATTAATGGCTCGATCGGATTTGAATAGAGAAGGTTGTTAGTGATTTTATAACAGATTTAGATCATGAACCAACCTTCACCATTCCAAGAAGTGAATATTGAGCACTTTCAGTCGCTCCTCATAGCTTGAGTTCGACATCACAATTCCATTCATTAAACAATCTGATTTCATTGTTTCCACTACATTTTTTAACAAAGCGCAAAATTTTTGTTAAGAACTTTTAATATGTCTTCAAAATTTCAGTGTGAGTTCAAAAAGGAGAATATTTTTCACTGAACAATTTTCAACAACTAATCAATCATAAAGATATTATAATTTCTTGTTTATGCTGTATATAAGCACTTTCATGTCTTCATTTTTAACCAAAGAACTTGAAAATAATTATACACAGATTTCACATTTTGGAGTATAACTAGTGCTTGATTTGTTTCTCATTATTTCTGATCTGTACACGATTTTGTTTATTCCTGTAGCAAATAACAAGTAACTACGGAAATTTTCGGAGCAATTCGTGTAAAGAACGTTTCAATTATATATATACATGCATATTGTTAAATTATGAGAATATTCAAGATGATGTTTGCCGTAATCATCCCTATGGTACTGGTCTCCTGTAACAAAAAAGCATTTGTTTCCGTCACCATATAAGAGTACAAAAAAGATTTATAGTTGGGGGAGGGGTAAAGGATCTGGATTTGGTAGACCTACAGGTCGGTATGGCAATGAAAAAAACTATTTTCTCTTGTCTAAATTTGGATTTTTTAATCCTGTGGATTTAAGCCTATTGACAGTATGAGTGGTTTGATTTCTTTCCACTTAAATCTTTTTTCACTGAATCTTTTCTCTGGAACCCTCTTCTCCATTTTCGGTGTATTTTTCCTTCCAGAGAATATCTTCGGAAATGTGTATCGTTAAGATTTGCATTCTTAATAATTTTGATTACTTCTAAAAATACACTAAAAATCAAAATATACTTATGTTTCCTAGTATAAAAATCTGTATTTCTTATAATTAACCATCTTTTTTTGGAAGAAAGGCTATATATTAACATTTTTAAGGTAATATTTTTCTTTACCTATTGTTATTCAAGGTAAGGTAGCCAATACACAAGAAGTTTTAACCTTTTAATCTATCGAGAAAAAATGGTATTTTTTTCTAATAATATTTAATTTAATAATATAAAGAAGAACGTTTGTTTTTTAATAACCCGCTGGGGTAAAAAAAACTGGTATGGACCGGTTTGAATTTCTCGAAATTCCCATAAACTTAACATCAGCGACGAGTTGAAAATAATTGTTTCGTTTAAAAGGAGATATTGTTCAAATTAAGTTCTTTCTGCTTTCGTAATCTGTGATAAAGCCATTGTTTCAGAAACGTGTAAATAACTGGAGCTGGATACCAGGTTCATTATTGAAATGTTGTTGTTGTTGTTTGTTTTTACCTCTGAGCGGCACTTTTTTGCACACCATGGGCTAAATGGCCAGGTCACATGGACCCCGAAGGCTCAGAGAAGGTTGGGGGAGGGGACCCACTGGAACAGCTGTTGGGAGACAGATGGTAGCCTCCCGTCAAGGCCATCCAGAGTGTTCTTTAACGTGCACAGGGTATGGCTATCCCACACACGGGGCCACGGCTTAACGTCCCTTCCGATGGACGGTGTCCCCTACTGACCGTGGGCAGGACGGGGAATTTTGCGGAGATAAATCTCAACGCTGACCCAGCTGGGACTCGAATCTGGGAACTACAGATTACGAGCCTGGCGCGCTACTGACTGAGCCACCCCCGCCCCTCATTATTGAAATGAAAGCATGAATCTTTCATTTGCCTTTGCTGATATATATATATAACAGCATTACTTCGACCTTTTTTTCCCTTTTATTTTCGGAAATGTTGAAATCCAAGGAAAATATCTTTTACTGCATATTGTTGGACCAAAAGAATAGCAATGGAAGATAACTCTTTGCTTGCAAATGCCTTGAGAGCTTTTTTACTTCTAACTCAGCTCGTTTATTCCTTTATTACGAGTTGAAGACAATGACAGGGAAAGCGAGCTCAATTTTTTAGCTATCTGAACACGAAGTTGCTTTTATAATACCTTAAAACATAAGGGAGTTTCTACATGGCTAGGAAAGCTTTAATTCTCCCATCCTTATGTTTGAACGTAATAAATAAAAAAAAATATTCTCTCAAGCAGCTGCTTGCCACAGAGGACTGACAAGAGCCTGCTAGTTTAGTACGTCATAGTAGCAGGTATGTGAGGATGGCGGGATCTCAGCATAAAAACAACAAATATCCATGCCTTACCTGGGGCTCGAACCCAGGTCCCTTTGATCAGTAGCCAAGCGCGTTAACCAACTGTACTGAAAATAAATCAAATATCTCAATTAAATCTATAGAAATCTTGATTTTTTTCCCACAATATTTGTTCTGTATTTAAAGAGTTATGGAAATTTTAATTAATTAAAACTTAAATACAAGATGGGGCTTTTCTTTATAACTCGGTCGACTGATTCCTGTATTAGACTGATTTCTCTAGGGGTGGAGAGTGTCTTTTTGGACGGTTTTGTCTTTTTTGGTTTCTCAGAAGTCCGATTGAGTTTTTCACAATTTTTACTTCATAACTCGGAATATATGCATTTTTTTTTTTTGGCAGTTTTGACCTTTTCATCGGCTTTGTCATGTCGGAAAACATACATCTAGGTCTTTGAAGTGTTCATTTATGGGAATTAGAACGGAATTTATGGCCATGTGTCGTTTACTATTGCTTTTAACTCAGTTCCAAGTACATTTGGAATTCATTAAACATTAAGTCTATAATTCCAATTTTTGGGTGTAGTCACATTTATGTAAGTGAACGAATATTGCCCTCAAAAAAGTGTACAAGGACTTCATATTGTTTTTGAAAGAAATTTTAATAAAATATGTGTATTTTGGAATATTTGTAAATAATTCCTTTAATTTTCGTCAATTTGGTACGAGCTTATTAGGTCACCTTGCAGTTTTCATAACACTTTAAATACTGAACGAATATTTCGGAAAATCAAAATTAGATTCCAATGAGATCTTTAATTTATCTTCAGTCACTTTTCTCGTAAGTGTTTAAGATATTTCGGTTGGGTTGGGTTGTTTTACCTCTGAGCGGCACTTTTTTGCACACCATGGGCTAAATGGCCAAATCACAAGGATCCCCAAGGCTCAGAGAAGATTGGGGGAGGGGACCCACTGGAACAGCTGTTGGGAGACAGATGGTAGCTCCAGTCAAGGCCATCCAACGTGTTCTTTAACGCGCACAGGGTATGGATCTCCCGCATATGGGGACATGGCTTAACGTCCTATCCGACAGACGGCGTCCTTTCCAAGCCCATCGGTGTCCCCTACTGACCGTGGGCAGGGCGGGGAATAGATATTTCGGTGATTCGAATTCGATTCTATTTTGAAATAACACTGGAAAGTTTCCACTTTCAGAAGTCCATGTCTTCCACCGCTCTCGGTGTGCATATGATGAGCACAAATGAGCTGGAAAAGACTAGATTTAGAGATTTAATTCCGTTAGTAGTGATTGCGCTTCACCTGAAATCAACTAGCATTTCGTTTAATTATAAATATGAAATGTATTAACAGTTAAGCAATTCTTGAAACCTTCTTCAGACTTTTTAATTACACCTCGATATTTAAGACTCTCCATTTCTAAATATTTTCCTTCTTTTGTTTTTCAGCATGGGGTTCAACAGCAGATGTTCCTCCATCGTGGTCCTGTTGATACTTGTGGCAGTAACGGCATCCGACAGCGAGAACGGCACCACCACCACCAGCAAGCCCGAAAGCAGACAGATGGGATTCTATCCTTCTCCATTCTACCCTTCAAGTTTCAGCTTTCTTCGCCGCCAGTTTAACGGAGGAATGGAGGCCCTGGGAGATTTCGTCATGCTTGGGATGATAGGACTCCCTATCTTAGGACTACTTACGGCTGGAAGTATGTCCATTGGAAATATGTTGGGACTTAAAGTAGGCAGCAGGAAAACGTCGTCCGGTGCATCATCGAAGCGCAACCGACGTGATTTAGCCGAGCGAGCATCAGAAGCAGTTCAATATGCACGGCATATATGGGAGGTCATGGAGCAATTAGAGAAAGCTTTTGAGAAATATGGAATTTATCACACGGAGTGTCGTTTGAAGACTGTGTGCGAGGCTCATAGTTCGAATCAACATCTTGGCTCGTGGGGAGAATCCATTGTAAATCTCATGAGGTAAGGAAAGCTCTTTGATATTTAGTTACACCTTTTGCTGTGATAGACAATGAAGATTCCAAGGAAGGAAATTTAATATGAATTCTTTCAGCCTTACTGTCTTTTTGTTATGTTAATATACTAATTATACCCTCAAATATGGTTTTTTAATTACTCGGTTATTATCTTGGTATTTATATCCGTATATATATATCTTAGTATTTCTTCCCTTTTATTTTCACTCTTTCATTTTCATCATGTGTTAAAGACATTAAAACAATCTTGTGTTGTTTTACTTCTGAGCAGCAGTTTTTTTTTTTTTGCTCACAATGGGTTAAATGGAAAGTCACAAAGAGCTTAGGGCTAATAAAAGGATGGGAGAAGGGAACCAAAAGGGTAAACTGATGGAAGACGGGAGGCTTCCATCTTTCTCCAAATGTTAGGTAATAGATGGTAACCTCCCGTCAAGGCAATCCAGCGTGTTCCTTAACATGCACAAGGTACGGCTCTCCTGCAGATATGGTCATGGCTTAACGATCCATCGAACAGACGGCGGCCTTTCCAAATTCAGCTGAGTTCCCTTTCTGACTGATAATAGTGAGGACATTTAGCGGAGATAAATCTTAATGCTGGTACAGTTGGGACTCGAACCTGGGAACTGCAGGTTAATAGCAAAGAGCGCTATCGATTGAGAAAAATATTGAATATAAATCAAAAATTGTCTTGAATCGGTGGGATACCAACCCACAACCTGCTGAAGCCTTGGAAGAGAGTCCTTCAAATTCTTAGGTATTCATTTTGATTCTAAATTAGCTTGGAATAAATATATTGATACTGCAAAAAATAAAGCAAACAAATTATTCAATTTTCTTAGATACCTGGGAACCTCAACTTGGGGTTGTGATTTTAAAAATCTACTACTGTTATATTCTTCTATAATATTTCCAAAAAGTTTTTATGGTTTAGAATTAATTAATATCATTTCTAAAACCAAACTAAAAATTCTAGAAAATCTACAATTAAAAATTTTGAAATATTGTCTAGGTCTTCACCAACATTCAAATGGTCTCAATATTTATGCTGAAACATCTATACCTCCTTTATTAATAAAGAAAAAATATCTATTATATAATTTAATATATAGAATTACATTGAAAAATCAGACACATCCTATTATTGATAAAATTATTGGTAACTTTAAAGATATTTCTACATATAACTTATCATGCAAGAATGACATAAATGAAATAGTAAATAAAAAATCTAGTGGAGATAATAATATTAATATTCCATTCTGGAATACAACATTTCCAATTTTAAATACAAATATAGAAAACTTACACTCAAGAAAATCACATGATATTAATTTACTGAAATTATTAGCTAATATTCATATAGAAAATAATTATAAAAATGTTTTACTTATGTACACTGATGGCTCTCTTAGTGAAGATGGAAATAATCTGGCTGGAGCTTTTATATGTCCAGCTGAAAATTATGAACAACTATTCAAATTTAATAAAGCAAATCCTATCTTATCAGCTGAATTAACAGCAATTATTCTAGCCATAAATTGGTCTCTGAAATTCAATAATAAAAAGATAGTCATATTTTCTGAGAGTAAAGCAGCCATAGAAACTATTTACAATGATCCTCTAAAAAGTAACTTTAAAATTTATTTAAACGATATTTTAATTTTAATAAAGAATCACTTAATTAATAAGAATATAATTCATATTCAATGGATTCCCAGTCATGTAGGGATAATATATAATGAAATAGTAGACAAAAAAGCAAAATCAGCCACAAAACTAATTCCTAATATGATTACTCCTGATTTCTTCTATCTAATTAAAAAACTTAACAAAAAAACATGCTTAAAGATATACAAGATTGGTATAATATTAATGCAAATCAAACTCAAAAATACAAAATTTCTCCTATCATATCTAAATTTAATAATTTTGGTTTAAATGAAAAAGAGATTAATATAATTACAAAAATTAAAACAAACTCAGTAATTTCCAAGGCATTTTTATACAGAATGAAAAAGGTTGATTCCCCGGCATGTGATTTTTGCAATGAATATGATAACTTGGAACATGTGTTGTTTAAGTGCAGGAAATTTATCTTAGAAAGAGATAGATATTTAATGCACTGAGAAAGCTGAACATTACCTCCTTTAATTTTAGGAACATTTTAGAACCAGCAAATCCTAAGCACAAAGGAAAGTGCTATAATCTTCTTATTTCTTTTATCAAACAGATAAAAATGTTTATAATAAAATAATAAATAAATACCCCCTCAATGTTTAATATTCTAAAAAAAAGAAAAAAAATATTTTCTGAATGAGTTTGCTACCGGATAAGTTTTTGGTAGCAAGAGTATTCAACTGGTGATTTGATCAAGCAAGCAAGTCCCCGTTAGTTTTCTAACAGCTGTTCATTGAATCATCTTATCCTACCCAATTTTGAACTCTTTGGGTTCCTTTAACTTTATCATTTAGCCCATTGGGTGCGAAAAAGGTCCGCTCGAGGTAAAACAACCCATATCCTAAACCAATACATGTTCCATGTGATATCTTCGTAGTTCACGATCATTCCGCAAATGAGCAATGAAATTGAACTGATAATAATCTTTGGTTTTATAACATGTCTAACAAAGCAGATGAAGCAGTTAGACAGCTTAACAGAAGAGAGCTGTATCAGGTAATGTTGGGGTTGGGTTGTTTTACCTCTGAGCGGCACTTTTTTGCACACCATGGGCTAAATGGCCAGGTCACATGGACCCCGAAGGCTCAGAGAAGGTTGGGGGAGCGGACCCACTGGAACAGCTGTTGGGAGACAGATGGTAGCCTCCCGTCAAGGCCATCCAGCGTGTTCTTTAACATGCACAGGGTATGGCTCTCCCGCACACGGGGCCACGGCTTAACGTCCCATCCGACGGACGGCGGCCTTTCCAAGCCCATCGGTGTCCCCTACTGACCGTGGGCAGGGCAGGGAATTTTGCGGAGATAAATCTCAACGCTGACCCAGCTGGGACTCGAACCTGGGAACTACAGATTACGAGCCTGGCGCGCTACCGACTGAGCCACCCCCGCCCCCATCAGGTAATGTTTTGTGTGGGAAGGAAGAGAGGATTGACGGATAAACATGGTGAGAATATTGAAGGTGAAGATTCTATTTTGTCTAGATGGGCTGAGTACTTCAGTGACATTCTGAAAAATGTGGTTAGTTCTACTCCAATTGTTTGGGAGTTAACAGATATATATTACTGGCTTTAATGTTGGCCCTTCATCACAATCAGAAATTCATATTAAAACTGCATAAATCCCCACGGGTTAGTGAAATTATCACTGAAATGCTTAAAGTTAGGAATGTTTCTGTTGTCACATGACTGCTCAAATATTGAATATCTTTTATGATAAAAGTCGTTCGCAAAGATTTTACTAGAACTAGTACAGTATTATCCTTATTATTAAGAAAGGTGACTGCATTTCTTGTGATAATTATAAGAAAATCAGTCTACTTCTGCCAAGTTTTGTCCATTATTGCTCTTAAAATTAAGAATTTGGTTGATGGACAACTGCGTTATGAGCAGTGTGGGCGGGCATGCCAATGGAGTTAGATAAGGATGCATTTTGTCTCCTTTTCTCCTTAGTTTTGGTTATTGATCATGTGATGCAAAATTCCCTACAAGAGGAAGATTTTGGCCTTAAATGGTCTAGAGATTTGAAAATTTCTTATTTAGATTATGCTGATGATTTAGCCCTTTCAACAAATGATGTTGATGAAATGAACTCTTTCATTAGAGCTGTTCGTGAAACTGGTAATAAGTAGGTTTGGTGATTAACAGAGAGAAAACTAAAGTGATGAAAATTGGTTAGACAAGTTATGGTTCAGTTAATCTGAATGGTTGTAACCCTTGAGAAAGTATCTCAGTTTAATTATCTTAGGAGCTATGTAACACATACTGATGATTTGCGGCATGAGATAAACAGAAAAATTAAGAATTGCTGCTGGGCCTTTTAAGAATCTATAGAGAGTGTGAAAAAATAGGAGTATGCACCTAAAGACTAAAATTAGGTTGTATTATAGTATACTCATCCCATAGCCGAGTGATTAGCACGCTTGGCTATTCATCTAAGGGACCTGGGTTCGACCCCCGGGTAAGGCATGGATGTATGTGTTGTTTTTCTGCTGAGGTCCTGCCATCCTCACAGACCTTCTACCATGGCATATAAACTGACAGGTTCCTGTCAGTCCTCTTTGGCAAGCAGCTGCTTGAGGGGGTATTTTTTTTTATATAATAGTATGATTCTTTCTACGGGTTAGTTATAGTAGTAAAACTTGTAAGCAAGGTAACAGGAAATTTGATGCCTTTGGTTCTAGATGCTTACGCAGTATCTTCGACAATAAGTGTTTTCAAGTTGTAAGGAATGAAGTGGTTAGACAATGGATTCTCCAACTACCTCTGACTAGCATATTGTGCAGAAAGAGACTGCGTTAGTTTGGTCATTTTTCCCGTGTGTATAACAATATATTAGCGAATAGGGTAATGAAGAGTGTGCCTAAAGGTCAGAAAAAGTGGAAGATCTAACGATGCTGTGGTCAGACAATGTTAAATAGTGCCTTGTTGTTAAATTGGCGTATAATGGCCAAATGTAGCAGCTATAGCTCATGATAGACATATTTGGAGAAGTAAATTGCCTGGTCTGGTTAGACTCCGTAGCCCGTGGCTGCTTCAGGATTATGTATGTATGTAAGAAATTCTTGTCACAGCAACGAAGAAGAAGAATACTGATTTGTTGTGTATGATACCATCTAAAAAGATGACGTCAGTCTTGCCAGCTTCACAAAACCAAACTTTTAAAATTTCCCTCATACATATGTAGAAAGTTCTGTAAAAATTTAAAGTGCATTCTTTTATTTAAAAAAAACATTTTAAAATGCTAGAATAAAAACTTATGTTACTCAAGTTACATCTTTTTTTTCTGATTTCTGATGTAATATTGTTGTTTTGTAACAGAATTAAACTGTTACTCAAGTTGAATAGAAATTTTGGGCTTGAATAATCGAAAAGAATTTATATATTCTTGGATAAAGTTTTCACAAAATATTTACTATCGATAACATCTGGCCAATGTTTCAGACTCTTGATAAATTTCCAGTTTACCATTGATTAGATCGTTGCATTGTTTTTCCAGAAGTTTGCGAAACATCTTCGTTGTGCTCAAGGAACACCTCTTGAGTTGTTGAGTTGTTTTACCTCTGAGCGGGACTTTTTTGCACACAATGGGCTAAATGGCCATGTCACAAAGACTTCGAGGGCTCAAAAAAGGTTGGGAGAAGGGAACCCACTGGGCAACTGTTAGAAGACAGACGGAAGTCCCCATCAAATCTATCCAGCGTGTTTTTTAACATCCACAGTATATTACTATAATATATGTATAAGATAGAAGAATTCATTATAAAATGGGTTTCCTCTATTTATGATAAAGTTCGGACTTTGCACAAAATGATTAATTTATTCAAATATTCTACTCTGGATTACGTTGAAGTACTGTTATTGCTAACCAAATATTAATACATGCTGAGATGTGCCTGTTTTACCTCTGAGAGCCACGTTTTGCACACAATGGGCTAAATGTCGAGGCTATTAGGAGACAGATGGTGGCTTCTTGTCAAGGCCATCTAACGTGTTCTTTAACGTGCACAGGGAATGGCTCTTCCGCACATTGGCCCCGGATTAACGTCCCATCCGACGGACGGCAGTCTTTCCAAGCCCATTGTTGTCCTCTACTTTCCGAAGGCAGGGTGGGGATTTTGCGGAGATAAATTTCAACGCTGGCCCAGGCGGGGCTCGAACCGGGAAGCTTCAGATTACGAGTCTGGGGCGTTACCGACTGAACCACCCGCGCTCCACACACCTGTTGAGAAACATTGATTTGGAGCAGTCACATGCAACCCATCGCTCACGAGAACCAGGGTTTTCGTGGAGCTGTTAAAAGGCTCTGCAATATATCCTTTATTGGTGTTCGCTACGACGATCATAATGAAAAATTTCGTCTATTATTAACAAAAGCGCTATATTTCAGTCTAAAGATACTAAATAATCCGATACAACCAATACAAGAAACAATTCATAGTATATTCAACCAGTACAAACACTTTTCTATAAAACAAACATTTTCCAGAAACAAACACTTTTCTATAAAGATGTTTAAAAATTCTTAAAATAATTTTTAAAATTAGAATATATTGGTCTATCATTTGGTAAATATTGAAATAAACAATTAAAATGTTAAGTATCGTTATACTTCGATAATTAGGCATTGTCTTTTAAAATTATCAGAAATCTGAGGTCTATTCCTTCATACCACTCTAGTTTGGATGAGAGGTTTGGATGAGGAGGGTTAGTCGAAAATATTTGATGCTCGCCAAGTCTATGTCTATTCTTGAGCCCTTTGGTAGCTCGCCCAAATGAATCTTTCTACTCCTTGATGTTCTCCTCTCAAAAAGGTTGCGAATCCCTGGCTTAGAATATTAAACAGAGCATCTTTTGGTTAATAACAGTTAATTTTAATTTTGTTAATTATGTTTCATTTGTTAATAACGCAACTTCAAAATTATTTTAATTTAGTTTCGTATTAGTTAATCAAAATATTTAGTTTCCGTGTTTGGACTTTTAACTTTTGAGCACGAATGTATTTGAAAAAAATTAATTATTAATAAATAAGAAATGTTTATGAAATATCTGAGAATTTTTTTTATAAAAAAATGCGGATGAAAATTGTGTGAAGGAGCTTTCATGAATTATGAGGACTCGCTCTAAAATCTGTCTTTTTAAATTTATACCTAATAAATAAATAAATAAATACCCTCTCAAGCAGCTGCTTGCCACAGAGGTCTGACAGGAGCCTGTCAGTTTATATGTCATAGTAGAAGATCTGAGAGGATGGCAGGCCCTCAGCAGAAAAACGACACACACAGCCATGCCTTACCCGGGGCTCGAACCCAGGTCCCTTAGATCAGTAGCCAAACGTGCTAACCAAAGACAACAAATCTACCTGGGTGTCGAAAATAAGGGAATATGGTTGCACTACCCATGGGCAAAGTGTGAATTGATATTATTTTCAAAAAATGATACCAGTAGTAGAAGTCAACTTTAAAAATAATAAAATACTTTTTTTTGTCCTGAATACTTTTCTCCATCGTCCATGTACCATTTCATGCAAAATAGTTCTTATTTCTGAACGTTTCGCAGCTTTTTAAGTGTAATTAATAACTGAGCAAGCTTTCTTCTAATCTCTCTACAGGAAACAGAAAGATCTACAAAATGCAGAAATATTTCCTGTTGCCAGATTCTTATTTTCGAATTACGCCGATGCTGCCAGATCCGGTGAAAAAGACGACGATTGCTCCCAGCTGTACTCAGGCTGTCCGAATCATCTGTCCACTTACATAGACACAGGAGAAGAAGAAACGGAAAACGAAATACTGGCTCCAATGTGAGACTATCGATTACAGCTTGCCGCTCACATTATACCTCACCCTCATCTTTATTTATTCAATATTCTCATCCTATTCACCAATATTGTTCAACCAAATTCATATGTGTCATCATTTTACTTCAATCTACATCAGATGTTCAATGTTCGTCCCTACCCAGATGCAGAAAATATTTAAGACTAGATTGAACCGGAACGCTATTCCGGATATATATTTCTTTATCAGAAATTATCCTCGCTTAATAATACAACATATATATATTTTCCCCCTTCTCTTTAATAGTTTACAACTGATTTCGCTTCCGTTCCTATTATTGATAATTTCAAAATCGAGGGACGTGGCACTTTTGTCACTCGTATCCACACATCCTATCCTGTCCACAACTTTTGGTTACGGCGCGAATTATGCAAAGGAGAGATGCAGACAGAAGAAATTGGGATCATACGATATATAAAAGATAATTGATTTATTCGAAGCTTTAATGGGTTTACATCATTTATTGCAGTATTATATTTATTGGTGTAAGATAAGCGCTCTTGCCCTGGTCTCTTATATACATACATACAGAATCCTCTTGGGGCCATGGCCTACGGAGTTCCAACCAGACTGCAGTTTAGTTCTCCAAATATGTCTGTCCTGAGCTACATCTGATGCCTCTGATCGCTGTAGACCAGTTCCAGCAAGGTGCTGTTTGACATTGTCTGCTCACCACATCCAAAGTCTCCCCCATTTTCTGAGGCCTTTAGGTACACTATTCATAATTCTATTTGCTAATCTATACACAGCCGTATCAGAATAATATGACTCTGATATATTATTCTGATATGACTGTGTAATTATGCATAAGGGCAAAATGGCCAATACAAGGTAGGAATTACATTTTGTGAGAATAGCAGTTATATCTGATGTAAATAGTAACCTGAACACTATATTTCAAATTTCACACAGCATGAATATGCTAACAGATACTTTTAAATGTACGCATATATATAGATATGCAGCGTACATGTTTTACCCAGCTATACATATTAAGCTACTGATACTGCTGTAGTTTATTGAATGATTGTACATTTTCTGTTGACTAATAAATAGCATATAATTCATGGTTACAGCGAAAGAAAAGCCCAAAGTTCCATATCAAAAAAGGAAAACTAGTTTCCAAGTTTTTTTTTTAAGCTGACGCAATTCTCATAAAGATGCAACGTGTGGAATTATATATATCGACGTATCTTTCATATCGGGTTCATGCAGAGTAAAACCTCCTGATAGTATACTATTTAACACCTGTTGGGCCCACTCTGATCAAGGAATGCTTTGTAAAAAATCATTTATGTTGAAGTTCCTGTTCGTATTTTGCATTGAGTAATAATTTATTGCAACATTGTTGTAGAATTGTGGTATCTGTAATGGTCATTATGTCGGAACATTTTTATAAGTGTCAACTTGTCTATGTAATGGTCTTTATGTCTGAATATTTTAATAACCACCTGCATTTTTGTCTGTTTTTATAAAAATGTTCTTTTTAATAAATTGAAAAGTTTTCAAATTACAGAATGTTTAGTTTTGTTAAAATGATATATTCCTAATTCAGCACAAGAGTAAATATGTTATTACTAGCAATTCTTGTATATTACCCTCTTAATTATAGTGCTTAGTAGGGATTACTATGAATCCTCACAATCATAGTATTTAATAGACATTTCCGATCAGTCTCCACAATCATAGTACTTAAACATGCATTCCCATTATTCCTCATAATAATCATCGTGTTCAGTACGTATTTCTTGAAGTACTCATAATCATCGTGTTCAGTACGTATTTCTTGAAGTACTCACAATCGTAGTATTTAGTAGGTATCCTACTAAGCCACTAAGCGCTCACAATTATAGTGCTTAATATTTATTACTAGAAGTATCCACAATCGTAGTACTCGGTAGACATTCCTAGAAGTGCTCACAATCGCAGTGCTTGGTAGGGATTCTCAGAAGTACTCACAATCGAAATGCTTAGAAGGTATTCTTAGAAGTGCTCACAATTGTGGTGCTCAGTAGGTACTCTAGATGTACTCGCAATTGTAGTAACTTAATAGGTATTTCTAGAAGTACTCACATTCATAGTGCTTAATATACCTTCCCCTAACTATGATATGAATATATATTAATTTATACTGATTATGAGATATATGAATTTTTGTAATAGTTAAAGTTCTAAAACCAGTGTTTTACGCGCTTTATTTAGTGAAGGAACATTTAATAGAGAAATTTTTCAGGGAAAAATGACAGAACATTTAGTAATCATATTATATAATTCGAAGATTTCCGGACGTATGTGACATCACCGGTGGCAGAAATTGGCAGTTTCCCTGTGGTTCCGCGGCTCCTTGAGCGATCGGTCCCAAATTTGGTGGGTAACCCCACTTACTTCTAATCCTATTGGTGTCACAAATGGGGTTTCTAGCTGCTGTGTGTCGGGAGTGATCCCTCGAAAAGCGTACGTGATTTCTGGGGCGCGGTCTTCGGCTTCCTAGCGAATGGAGTAGTATGTGTGGAGAGCTGCGAATGAAGTTATCTATTGACGTATGTTTGACGCCAAATTTTTGGCGGGATTTAATTGAGATTGGAATGGTGGTAACCTGTGAACTTATCAATGGCAAGAGTTATCGATCCATTCAAACGTTTGGAGTGGGTATAACTAGTAATGAAATATTTCGTGAACCAATGTCATTGACATACTTTGATAAAACACGAAAACATTTACATAATTAGCTGTATAGTTTTTCAAATATTTTTCAATGTTAAAGAGTTATAAGTTATTTTAAATATTTTTATTAATTTATACAACACTTTAAAAATCATTTAATTAATGTTTCAGCTTTCCTGTATGCTAAAAGTCGTAAGCTGTGAATGCTAAAGAGCATGCTGAATGGCAATATAGAGAAGGCTTCATGATTTGGCCATTTTGTTGTTCTGTGGGTTTCTTTACTCCTCTCAGCTCTATTATCTTTGATTATTTGTAGTCTCATATTTATCTTCTCAAACATAAAATAGGAAAGAGCGATCAGGTCGATGATGGGATTAATTTAAAAACTCCCTTTATCCATATCTCTAAGAGACAATATTAAGAACTGTATGTCACCATTACTTCCTCCTTCAACCTTTTAGGCGACGTAAAAAAGATAAGTAAACCCCCCAAAGAGTTTATATCAGTAATGTCTCTACAAAAATCACAAAAGCAAAATAAGCACATTTACAAATGAAAGTTAAACCTTTCTAAAATGTAGCAATTCGCTTGAAATCTTTTATCAGCAACGTTCATATTGTCAACTTCTGCCAATGGTACCGACAGATACTTACCGGGAAGAGGGGGAGGGGTGCATATGTATTTAGAGGAGGAAGGGCACAAACATGTAAATGAATATATTGGTTTTGCAAGTTTCAGAACGAGAATCTTCCCATTCCGGATAATATGATTATCGTATACCTGGGCTTGGAAAGTTCTATTTATTTCAGTTATGATGTTTATCGCATAATGTGAAAAAAGCAACACTTATTTATAGTTTATAGAAAACTTTATGCATTAACATTAACTTATTATATTTATATCATACATTACCTATATTATACTAATTATATGTAATTATTAAATACATGCTTAACCACGTGTTTAACGATCAAAATTCATGATCCGTCAGGAACATCTTCGGCCAGGAATGAAACACTAACAAAATAATTAACTTGAGGCACAACATGTTGCATTTGATCGATTATTACGTCTAGAAATGACAAGAGTTGAATTTTATATCGCCATTCCTTCTTTTCCATTTATAAGTTCATTATGCACCACTGCGACGTCCAAGACATGAGCTAAAGATTTTGCTGCAGTTCGTCCCTTTCTGGCCCAAATTCCAGGCCTCGTAGAGCTGGGAGTTAACTCTGCCGACTTTTTTAGTTTTCTGGAGTGAATCAAGAAACCTGAAAATAGAGCAACAGACATTTCGTACGTGATTTACCTTATTTCTAGAACGCTGTAAAAAAAAATGCTCTGTCAAATCTGTAACAGTTTAAGAAACTCTGCATCTTCAATTCTAGAAAACATTCATAAATTAGAAATATTTGGGTGTTTACTACACCAATGGTTTCAAATAATGAGTCTGCTAATCATAAAGTTCGGTTGTGTAGCTGTGAGCCGAACATTTTTGCACACAATGGGCTAAATGAACAGATCACAAGGATCCCGAGGTCTCAGAGAAGATACACACTGGACAACTCTTAGGAGACAGATCGTAGTCTCCCTTCAAAGCCATCTAGCGTATTCTTTAGCGTGCACAGGGTATGTATCTCCCGCACACGGTGCCACGGCTTAACGTCCCATCCGACGGACGGAGGCCTTTCCAAGCCCATCGTGGCCCCTATTGACCAAGGCATGTTAATCATAGAATCTCATTGCAATCGTATGTCGATTAAAAAATGTACAACGGCGTTTTCCATTTTCACGAGAAAGATTCCAGTACGTTTGTCAAATTAACAATAGCCTTTGAGCCCGCAGAAGTCATGAAAGATTCTTTTCTTGTGCTGCATTTAAGCTGATATTTGCCTTCCTCACAGATCTTCTCTGTGGCCTATTAAACTCACAAGCTCCTGTCATGCATCAGTTGGGTTGTTTTACCTCTGAGCAGCACTTTTTTGCACACCACGGGCTAAATGGCCAGGTCACATGGACCCCGAAAGCACAGAGAAGGTTGGGGGAGGGGAACCACTGGAACAGCTGTTGGGAGACAGATGGTAGCCTCCCGTCAAGGCCATCCAGCGTGTTCTTTAACGTGCACAGGGTATGGCTCTCCCGCACACGGGGCCACGGCTTAACGTCCCATCCGACGGACGGCGGCCTTTCCAAGCCCAAAGGTGTCCCCTACTGACCGTGGGCAGGGCGGGGAATTTTGCGGAGATAAATCTCAACGCTGACCCAGCTGGGACTCGAACCTGGGAACTACAGATTACGAGCCTGGCGCGCTACCGACTGAGCCACCCCCCGCCCCTTGTCATGCATCAGTGGCGTCAAGCTGCTTGAGGGATAATTTTAGTATTTCATCTATTAATAATTATATATCTGCTTTTCACTGTATTATAGCAAAGGTCCATAACTCAACTCAAGCTTTGGAGTGTGTTTCTGTGAGATGCCTTCTGAATTTTGAAATAAATCCCAGTTTTATCCTATATAACTATCAACTTCAGTTTAAAGAAGAAATAACATTTGGTAGCCATGGAGATACAAAACACATGGTCAATGCTATTACCATCCATGATCTTGATACAGTCGAATGCATTTATAGCGAACCTAAAGAGATTGGTAAAAATCTAGTCTTAAAAAATGAATTGGATTTCTAAAATTTTACTCTCGTGTACCATCATTAAAATGCCGTTACATCAAAAAGAATTATTACGTACATTAAAAATGACTTCGGGCTCAATTTTAACGATTCCGATTTGGGAGGAAAAAAATATCTGACGCATCATTATATACCCGAATCAATTATTCTATTCTTATATTATTAATTATAATCATTTTATGACAAAATTAAAATGCTACCCAGTGGTTAGCGTGCTTGGCTACTGATTAAAGGGACCTGGGTACGAGCCCCGGGTAAGGCATGGATGTTTGTGTTGTTTTTCTGCTAAGTTCCCGCCATCCTTATAGATCTTCTACTATAGCGTATAAACTGACAGGCTCCTGTTAGATCTCTGTGGTAAACAGCTGCTTGAGGGAGTATTTAACTTTTTATTTAAAACGAAAAGTATTCGAAATACTCGAAGAAACTGAAAGTTCGTGGCCAACATTATTATAAACGCAAAGAGCCATAAATTCATTAAAGATAGAGAATGCGTAAAAAGTAATCAGAGGCCGCATGGTATTAATTTTAAATTATTAAAGATTAATTAAACGGTTGAAATTATGATCAAAAGATATTTTCAAATTTTTTTTCACAATTCCAAGAAACATTTAAAATTTTAATTATTCTGAGCCCTAGCCCGAAGTCTTCAATCGGCCAAAGCCCTAGCCCGAAGTCATCTCTAACGCACAATATTAACTGACGTAATAAATCGAAATAAAAATCCCCTCAAGCAGCTGCTTGCCAGAGAGGAGTCTGTCAATTTACTACGCCGTAGTAGAAGGTCTGTAAGGATGGCAGAACCTCAGCAGAAAAACAGCACAAACATCCACGCCTTATCAGGGGCTCGAACACAGATCCCGTAGATCAGCAGCCAACTTGCTATCACTCGGTCACGGTACGGCTTAGAGAATCTCGGCTTTTTCTATTTAGATATGTTGCATTCGTACATGAATAATTTTGTCGCTGTTCCTGCCTTTTTTTCCAATGTGTTCAATGTTTTCGTTAACAACAAAAAATCTCGGGAAAACTCGAAACATTCTTATATGATACATTGGCAAGGAAACTTCTAAACATAGTTTTGCAAAAGATCGACTTAACTCCACTAAATAGTCATTGATAACCTAAAGTTTATTTATTTCTGGTTTCGTATTCAATAACTATTTAATTTTTCTTTAAACCTTTACCGATACCACTAGGAGCAGAATTCAAAACAGAAATATGTAGAAGGTACGTCATACGAGTGCCAAATATCTTAATGCTCTCTGTAACTGAAAAGGAAGAAAAAAACTATGTGTAAAATATACTGAGAAAAAATATCACTCATAAGCTGGAATATACATACAGTACTGTGCAAATTAGTTTGGACAATAGGAAAATGCAGTAACAAAGACACAACTAAAATATTTATTTGTTTAATAGTGTACATAGTTAATAGTGAATGTGACCCCCCTTAGCTTTAATTACTTCTTTCACCCTCTCAACGATTGATGCCACTAGCTTTCCACACATCTCCTTCACTTCAGGGTCGTGGTACCACACTTTCATGACACTTTCTATCATTTTTGGTTTTCGTCGTGCAATCCATCTTAGATATGCGCACTTTAATAATGGCCCACAAATTTTCAATAAGGTTTAGATCGGGTGAATTTCCTGGCCACTCCAATACCTTCAAATGTTTCCGGGTAAAGAAGCTCTTAGCAAGCTTAGAATTGTGGCATGGAGCCAGATCCTGTTGAAATACCCCATCGCCGTTAGGAAATAGCTTCTGCAGTGTTGGAACCATTTTCGCCTCCAGAACGCCTATGTACTTTTTGCTGTCCATCATTCCTTCAATGGGGTGAAGCGTCTGTGACCCGGAAGCTGTGAAACATCCCCAAAACATGATCTTGGGTGGGTGTTTGGGGGATTGCTGGGTGTGGCCGGATCGAAGAGGTTCTCCAGGCAAGCGGCGGACGAAATTTGACCTGTAGCCATGAACCTCAAAGTGGGTTTCATCGGAAAACATCACTTTTTCCCAATTCTCCACAATCCAGTCTCGATGTTTCTTTGCCCAGGATAGCCTTTTTTGCTTCATAGCGGGTGTCAAAAGTTGCTTTTTGGAGGGGCGTCGAGCCCGGCGGCCACACTCCAGAAGGCGACGACGTACGGTGGAAGCATCTGTATTAACCCCATGAGACGCAGTCTCCCTTTTGATGTCTCCACCGGTCTTCTTCGGGTCTATGATACTAATTCTTCGAATTAGACTTCATCTATAGGGGTGGTTTTTCTTTTTCTTCCACAATGTCCTTTACGGGACGTGTCCACGGACCCTGTCTCCTTAGGCAGCTTCATGATCCGTGAAACGCTGGATTTCCCGACGCCAACTGCTTTTGCTGTCTGCCTAGCAGTAAGTGAAGTGTTTTCGTCTAAAGTGATTATTTTAGATCGTTTACGAGGCGTGATGTTCATGATGTATTTAATAAATAAAGTTTCCAATGAAAATTGTGAACTACTTACATAATCACGTCTTCAGCCTATGAAATATCAATTCCGACTAAAGTGGAAGTGTAAATAATAGCAGAGTAAAACGACAGATATCTTGCAGACTTGCAGATAATCGACTGCAAGCGAATAATAGCAGAGTAACA
This sequence comes from Ryuthela nishihirai, assembly GCA_038380435.1. Classification (NCBI taxonomy): domain Eukaryota; kingdom Metazoa; phylum Arthropoda; class Arachnida; order Araneae; family Heptathelidae; genus Ryuthela; species Ryuthela nishihirai. The sequence continues at coordinate 12,347,546 of JAWZYU010000009.1, forward strand.
CGACAGAATTCTAGACTTGCAGATATCGCTCTGCTGCAAGTCTAAACTTGCGCGTGTTCATTGCAGGGACACGAGCAAGTTTAGACTTGCAGCAGAAGGTTACGAACAAGTTTAGACTTGCAGCAGTTTAGACTCTGCAGCGGAAGAGACTTAGCGTTCCTTCGCTTGTCCCAACTAATTCGAACAGTACTGTATGACAGAATACAAGTGCATAATTTTCTCATAAATAAGGACTAACCTACTAAGTATGCATTCACAAAATATTCGGACCCTAGTCATCATTTTAATATCCCCAATGATTAGCTCTCTTAGTTGCAGAAAAAAAAAACTCTGAGTTAAATTCTGACTAAGGAAATGATGTCTGTTGTCCTTCTGCTGAGACAACACCACTTGCACAGATCTTCTCTATGTTGTATTACTAAATATTCAGGAGCGGGGGTGGCTCAGTCGGTAGCGCGCCAGGCTCGTAATCTGCAGGTCCCAGCTGGGTCAGCGTTGAGACTTATCTCTTCAAAACTCCCCACCCTGTCCACGGTCAGTAGGGGACACCGATGGGCTTGCGGGGGTTATTCAGTCGGTTGCGCGCCAGGCTCGTAATCTGCACTTCTCAGGTTCGAGTCCCAGCTGCGTCAACGTTGAGACTCATCTCCGCAAAACTCCCCACCCTGTCCACGGTCAGTAGGGGACACCGATGGGCTTGCGGGGGTTATTCAGTCGGTTGCGCGCCAGGCTCGTAATCTGCACTTCTCAGGTTCGAGTCCCAGCTGGGTCAACGTTGAGACTCATCTCCGCAAAACTCCCCACCCTGTCCACGGTCAGTAGGGGACACCGATGGGCTTGCGGGGGTTATTCAGTCGGTTGCGCGCCAGGCTCGTAATCTGCACTTCTCAGGTTCGAGTCCCAGCTGGGTCAACGTTGAGACTCATCTCCGCAAAACTCCCCACCCTGTCCACGGTCAGTAGGGGACACCGATGGGCTTGCGGGGGTTATTCAGTCGGTTGCGCGCCAGGCTCGTAATCTGCACTTCTCAGGTTCGAGTCCCAGCTGGGTCAACGTTGAGACTCATCTCCGCAAAACTCCCCGCCCTGGCCACGGTCAGTAGGGGACACCGATGGGCTTGCGGGGGTTATTCAGTCGGTTGCGCGCCAAGCTCGTAATCTGCACTTCTCAGGTTCGAGTCCCTGCTGGGTCAACGTTGAGACTAATCTCCGCAAAACTCCCCACCCTGTCCACGGTCAGTAGGGGACACCGATGGGCTTGCGGGGGTTATTCAGTCGGTTGCGCACCAGGCTCGTAATCTGCACTTCTCAGGTTCGAGTCCCAGCTGGGTCAACGTTGAGACTCATCTCCGCAAAACTCCCCACCCTGTCCACGGTCAGTAGGGGACACCGATGGGCTTGCGGGGGTTATTCAGTCGGTTGCGCGCCAGGCTCGTAATCTGCACTTCTCAGGTTCGAGTCCCAGCTGGGTCAACGTTGAGACTCATCTCCGCAAAACTCCCCACCCTGTCCACGGTCAGTAGGGGACACCGATGGGCTTGGACAGGCCGCCGTCCGTCGGATGGGACGTTAGCCATGGATCCGTTTGCGGGAGAGCCATACTCTGTGCACGTTAAAGAACACACTGATGACCTTGACGGGAGGTTACCATCTGCCTCCCAACAGCTTCTCCAGTGGGTCCCCTCCCCAAACCTTCTCTGAGCCATCGGGGTCCATGTGACCTGGTCATTTAGCCCATGATGTGCAAAAAAGTGCGTCTCAGAGGTAAAACAACCCAACTGAATATCCATACTCATTGACTCCTCTCAGACATCCGTAGCAAGCGGGCTGTTGGAGAAGTATTTTTTAATCATTACTTTGGATCAACAGCAATAACCAGATGAGCAGATGCGAAATTATTATTGTGTCCCTAACTTTTGGATGCCCTTGCCATAATTTCAATCTCTGTCTTCAATGCCAGGCTCTAGTCACATCCCACATACAAGTCAACATAGCATTCTAAATATTTCAACATTTTTCTCAAACCCGTTCAAAAAGGAAACAATATATTTATCGCGAATTTTTGGTGTTGAAAAAGCTTCTTCAAATTCTAATCGTACATAAACGAATTATAAGTTTAGTTTAATTTTTTCGTATAGATATCAGGTAACTTTTTTACAGCGATTGTGATGTGCTATGCGATTTCGAGCTTAACGAAACTTAAAATCATGAGAGAATGTTTTTTTAAATTGCGGTCTTTGCTTACTCACCTCAGAAAACGCTTCACCCTGTAGGACCATGTCTTATTAATGTTCTCTAAACTTTGGGCGCTCTCACAAATTAACTTTTGCACACAAACAGGATCATAAAGGTTCGTGATGGTCACGTGATTGGATTCCGTCTTGGATACTTCTCGCTCATTCAAAGATTGCATCAACCTGTCCACGACTTTGGCTATTTTAGCAGCAACCAGCAGGAAATCGGTGCGACCAGCAAAAGACCTGTGAATTGATCAAAGAAACAGGGAAGAGAATTTTAAATTACTAATTCAAAGATTGTTGATTGAACATATGAATTATCATCAAACTCATTGCACAGTAAAGTCATGGGTTCCTTTTCAACTCAAGGTCCATTTCTTCACAACATGTCCTTGTTAAGGCAAATTGGGTCTGCCACTGAAAATAGAAAGAAGCTCCTGAAAAGTTTCGAGCCTTACATTTCAAGGTCTAATCTGTCCCCTAAATCTACTAATGTAAGAATTTAAAACTTGAATACTTCTCATACTTATGATATCCCTCAAAGATTTACGTAAAAATATAAGTCCAGCATTGAATATCCATACTTAGTTCAATTTGGGATTAGACGTGCAACTTTAATCTTTGATTTTAACCCGTTTTTCATTTAGTTAACAGTTTTTTAACCCTTAGATCTACACTGTTGAGCACCTATATAAAATTTGCTTACAAATCACTGAAAGACTGCTGATAAATTCGTAAACATGATTACTCAAAATTGACGTTTCTGAAAAATGTAACAGCATATCATCTCTTAATTAGAAATTGATGCATCTGGTTAATCTACAATAGATACAATAGGAGCATCAATTTATATATGTCAGGGAAAATACAGTTAGAGAACCTAGATGACTTTTAACTCAGAGGGCGTATTCTTGTGCAACCAATGCTGCAAAAATCCATAAAGCTACCAAAAACTTCTTTCTCTGTCTTAAGAATAATAAACTAAAAAAAAAACATTCGAAGTTCACGACGATAGTAGAGGACAAAGCTTAAATACTATTTGTGATATTCTTTATACATTACGCTAATAATTGCATAGCTGAGACATTATGTGACCAAATTACCTAGCCGTCCCGTGGCCGAGTGATTAGCGCGCTTGGCTACTGATCTAAGGGAACTGGCTTCGAGCCTCGGGTAAGGCATGGATGTTCGTGTTGTTTTCTGCTGAGGTCCTGCCATCCTCTCAGATCTTCTACTGTGGCATATAAACTGACAGGCTCCTATCAGACCTCTGAGGCAAGCAGCCTGCTTGAGGGGGTATTTATTTATTATTTTTATTCTAGTTGAAGTTTCTAACTTCACTTATTTATTAAAACACTAAAAACCATTTTAATTTTCGAAGAGAAATTTCTGAGTGATTTCTTATCAACATACCTATACCTCTAGTGGTGGTATACACTAGAGGTATAGGTATGTTGATAAGAAATTGAAATCTGGATGAATGATTTCCGATTTTAAGGAGGTGTTCCGTTTTGAAGAAAGTGAAATAAGGAATGAAAATGATTACATTCACATTGCTATTTACAGCTACTTAGTTTCATCAGCAGAGAGTGGTGTAAGAAAACTAGAAGGTGCATACATCTAGAGTGGAGCAAAAAAATACACTTTATTTTCGTTTCCCGATAATGTGGAAAAGTTGCCAATCCAGCTCCCGAACAAAAATACAAAATTTTTAATTAAAAAATAATCCCACCCAGTTCTTGAATTTTTCATGTTTAGTGAATTACTTCAAAAGTCGACACTACTGATGCAACCATTTCCTTGTTGGACATAGAAGCTAATCCTAGCTTGTAGAGGACTTCTCATAGAACATACTCTTCTAAGACCGATTTCAAGTTTTCTGACCACTGCCTCAGAGCTTACACAGCAAAAAGGGTCTGCCTGCTGTAACCCTAACATTCAGTTATGGCTGGTTTCAATCAGTTTTCAGAAAAATAAATCGAAAATCATTTTTTGTGTATAATTTAGGACTGATATCAGCTTAGGACCTTGCCAATGTATGTTGCTGATAGATTGTACAGCAGAAAGGGAAGTGAGATCAAGGAATTAAGAGATTCATCCAACCCCATGTTTAGAAGTTTTTACATATTTTGCGAATACTAACCATTCGTACCAAAAGTGCTTCTCAGAGGAAATAACCCAACCCAGTGGTCTTCAAAAACATTCATGAAAAATACATTAAAGCTATATATTTAACATTATTTTCCCCTCCATTCCAATTATTAGTATTCTGGAGGGGGGCTACTGCCCCTCTTCCAGAATACTATTCTCTTTGTTCTTTTTTGTCTTCTTTTTTTACATTGTTTGGCGCATAATTACTTCTGTATTATGTGATGAAGAGTAAGCCCTTCATCACATGATACGTAAGTCGATGTAGCCACGAGTGAAAATAAGAAGAGTTGGGTTGGGTTGTTTTACCTCTGAGCGGCACTTTTTTGCACACCATGGGCTAAATGGCCAGGTCACATTGACCCTGAAGGCTCAGAGAAGGTTGGGGGTGGGGACCCACTGGAACAGCTGTTGGGAGACAGATGGTAGCCTCCCGTCAAGGCCATCCACGTGTTCTTTAACGTGCACAGAGTATGGCTCTCCCGTACACGGCGACACGGCTTAACGTCCCATCCGACGGACGGCGGCCTTTCCAAGCCCATCGGTGTCCCCTGCTGACCGTAGGCAGGGCGGGAAATTTTGCGGAGAAAAAATAAGACGAGATACTTGTGTTTGGGACACCAAAAGAGGTGAGTAGTCAAATCCTCCCTGTACTGACGAAGCGAAGAAGAATTAATTACCTATGGTTATGCAAGATTAGGCAAGCTTCGAAGGTGAAGTCACAAGCTGGTGATATTAATGTTGGTAAAACAGTCAACCAACAAAAAAAGCTTTATTATGTCTGTGATGGATAAGAAAAGGATGCTGTTGTTTAATTTTCATCTTTCTTCTTTTACGTTTTTTTTTTTCGTAAAAGTAAAAGAGGTGATGTAGTATAGCCAAGGAGTGTTTAAGGGAGAAGAGAGCTAGCTTCCATAGACGTAATGTAAACTTTTCGATTGCAGCGCCCTCTAAACATGGCAAATTCGTGTATTGCAGTGAAGCCACCTAGCCAGGAGAGGAGACAGTTCCTTGCGTTATTTTTCCACTGCCCAGCAAGGTTTTCAATAGCTTACACCACGTTGTTCAAAGTGTCCATTTCTTAAATTTTACCATCATGATTTTCTTTTCACAAGGATTAGTTAAAATTATTTTCCTTAATAAAATCTCGTTTTGTAAAACAAGAGGTAGCTACGCTCAACAATCTAGGTAGGTGGCCAATAGCTCAGTGGTCAGAGCACCTGACATGTTATCAGAAGGTCTTCGGTTCGTATCCCATTCATCTGAAAACAATGATAAAATTTATATCGACGTTAAACTAAAAGTGATTCCTTCCTTGGCAGTTGAACAAAAGTCGTTGAGAAATTTCCTCAATGCGTATCATTTTAGTGTTACGGTAAACCAACATCATGTAATACAGTGCGATGTTAAAGACATACTAATACCCTTTCATTCAAAGACACTGAAAAATCTGTGAATGATTCGTCATAAAATTGAGATGCAAACCTGCATTACTCATAATAAATAATAAAAAATAAATAAATACCCCCTCAAGCAGCTACTTGCCATAGAGGTCTGACAGGAGCCTGTCAGTTTATATGCCAGAGTAGAAGGTCTGAGAGGATGGCAGGACCTCAGCAGAAAACGACACGAACATCCATGCCTTACCCGGGGCTCGAACCCAGGTCCCGTAGGTCAGTAGCCAAGCGCGCTAACCACTCGGCGACGGTTCATAATAAATATCTGTTTTTTAAATAATTTCGGTCTCCGCATGCGCAGAAACCTCTCTAGAAGCTCCGAAGGACATGATGTGGACACCCCGATTAAACGAAAATAAATGAACTTGTATTAATTATTTTAAACTTTGTGCAGGTAGCTTTAACTTCTAGTGAGGAAAAAAAATTTTTTTTCTTTTATAATATTTCGTTTTATATTCTGAACGGTGGTAGAAGTTTATTTACGCTACATTAAATGTTTTCTTCCTTAATACGTATTAAATATTAAAACTTAATGTAATCAATTTAAGTACATTTTTTAAGAGGAAGCATGGGATGGAGAGGTAAACAACGAACGGAATAAAAGTATTTTCACTGCTGGGTTTCACTCGTAACAAGGCAAGATTAGCAAAAATGAAAGGAAGAAATAATAAAAATTTAAAAGATTAAATTTCTTAAATTAAAAATTAAAAAAAATTTCTTAAATTTTACCATCATGATTTCTTTTTACAAGGATTAGTTAAAATTATTTTCCTTAATAAAATCTCGTTTTGTAAAACAAGAGATAGCTATGCTCAACATAAATATTTTAATATTTTGAACATTCTACTATATTTAATATATTATAATAAAGTGAAATTTATGGCTTAATGCGAGACAACATGTTTTGTTTAATCATATTTTATAGAATTTAGGATATTTTTAAAAAAAAGTCACATCGAGTTTCTTACTTGTATAAACTGTCAATAGATGGCAGCAGGCACTTCTAGTATCAACCATAAAAAAATTTACTATTAGAACAAACTACAGACACCTATATATGTCGATATGCTCCAGGGAACACCAAACTGCAACATACATTGACTTACATATTCGCAAGATGATTAAATGTATTAATTTACATATTAATTTTAAAAATTCTGCAAAATTACTCAAAATAAACATACAACTGCTTTTCCAGGTATCGTAATATATACTCCTGAACGGGATAAAATACTCACTGAATAACTTTAGGGTCAGCTATCACTATGCCAAACAGTCATGGGTGTTAGACAGGTTGAAACACTGATTAAATCGCAATAAATATACCAAGAGTTAGACAAACCACAGCTGCAGTGGACTAAAAATGATTGCACTGCGCATGCGCAGATCGCCCCTTACAGTTGTTTTTGTGCATGCACCTCAATTTGCCACGTTCAGCTTCGGTAAAATTCCGCAGAATGGCGCCACTTACGCTTGTGCGAAGCTAGCCTTCTTCTCCTTAGACCTTCTTTGGTATAGCTACGCTTTGTATCCTTCTCATGAATATGTAAAAAAAAAACGTTTAAAACTTACAATTTAAATTTTTAAGCGGCAGTTTTTTTCGCGCAATGATGAAAGAGAGAATGTCAATAAAAAGATAGTAGCATTTCAAAACGATATGAAAACAATATCATTTGCTGTCTTATCATATAAGGGCACTGATTTCAATTATAGTAATTGTCCCAATTCTGAGATTTTGATGGAAAGCGAAGTAAATCACACAACTCTTCTGTTTCTACGATAATTTATTTTGCTAATTTGTGTATCTGCAAGGCCGAATCTAGATAAAAATAAAGGGTGTAGGATTAAGTGAACCGAGTAAAAGGATGGGGGGGGGGGAGATATCTAGTCGAAACATCGTCCCAGTATAAAATTTCTCTCTATTTCTCAGTGGTCTTTCAGGGGTCGGTCGTTATCGCCCATGGCTCGTAATCTGCAGTTCCCAGGTTCGAGTCCTACCTGTGCCAGTGTAGAGATTTATCTCGGCAAAACCCCTGCCTGCCGTCTGGCAGAGAGGTGACACCTATAGCTTGAAAAGGTCGTCCTCCGTCGGATGAGACGTCTGATAGCCTTAACTGCATATTAGGGCTATAGCAGGCATACCTTTTTGTTGTGTGTAACCTTTGAGGCAGTGGTCAGCAAACTTGAATTCGGTCTTAGTGGAGTATGTTCTTCTGTGAGAAGTCCTCTACAATCTAGGATTAGCTCCTATGTCCTATAAGGAAAATTAGGAAAGTGTTACATTAATAGAGTAGACAAAAAATGAGACGTATTTATAGCCGCTTATACAAAAGAGCCATACTCTGCGCACGTTAAAGAACACTCTGGATGGCCTTGACGCGAGGCTTCCATCTGTCTTCGAACCGCTGTCTAGTGAGTTCGCTTCCCTCAACCATCTCTGAACTTTTGGAATCCTTGTGGTCTGGCCATTTACCTCATTGTGTGAAAATAAAGTGCTACTCGGAGGATCTCTCAACGTATGCATATTCAAGTTGTGATTTTTTTTTTCGCTTGGTTATTAACGGTGAAAAACTCAAGGACCAAACGGAATCCTAAATGTCCGCATAAGGTTCCTCATAGTTTTCAGCTCATTTCAAAGTTGTAGGAAATGGAAAAGAATTTTTCTTGAACATCGCGTAAAATTACTGAAATAAAACAATTGTACAAAGCTTGGAAATATACAACCCAAAAATCTATATAAATTTACAATGAATAAAAATGCATTAAAATGCGTAAGCACCTATACTTTAATTTTTGTTTAAATATCGAAATCTCTCAGAATTCTACAATATCATTATAAGATTTCTTAATTAAAAAAAGGTTGAAAAATCACTAATCTGGAGAGTAATATTAACAAAGAGGATATCCCTGATCCCTTTCAAAACTCTTTGAATACATTCACAAAATAGCCAAGTTCATATTGAAATCAGAATGTATGCATCTTACCTATCTCCATATTGAACCCCAGTCATATCCATATTGAACCACGGATCGAATGGAAATTTCCATTTCTCCTCTTCATCACCGTCGCCTTCATCCTCTTTCGGTTTAGCGGTGAACACCGAGATCACAAAAGGGACGAAAAGTGCCACAACTGCAATACCAGTGAGGCCGATAAGGGCTAGCCCGGTGACAGCAGGACCACTGAGTGCCAGGGTCGATGGATCTACAAAGAGCGTTTTGCCTGTTGAGCCATCGGAGCTCCTTTCTTGATTATCCTCCTGATAGGGAACGATGGCTCGGTGTTCCTCTGCTATGATGTCTGCAGAGCACTGGCAAAGGATGACACTTAAAATCCCGAAGTACAGAATTGTTGTCATGGTACCTAATAACAAGGAAACAGTTTCAGACATCGTAATTACACCCTGAAGAGGGTCATTTCTAGTTTAAAATTGACACAAAAATGCAAAGTTTATTATTTTTTATACTAATTGAGAAATAGCAGAATATTTTTTTTATATTGTGTATTTCTAAAAGTATAGTGTATAAGTAAAACATACATACCAAATCCTCATGCAGCCATGGGCTACGGAGGTCCAACCAGACTGTGTAATTTTCCTCTCCAGACATGTCTGTTCTGAACTACAGCTGCTGCATTTGGCCATTCTACGCCAATTCTAGCAAGGTCCTGTTTGACATTGTCTGCCCATCACTTCCTAGGTTTCCCCCTTTTTCTGAAACCCTTAAACACGCTGTTCATAATCCTGTTTGCTAATCTACAACTATGCATACAGGTAACTTGGCCAAACCAACGCAATCTCTCTCTACAAAATATGCTGCTCAGAGGAGGTTAATGACACCTTCTTCTTACCTCATCATTACTTACAAAGTCAAACCATCTAGTGCCCAAGATACTACGTGAGCATCTAGAATCAAAGGTATCAAGTTTCTTGTTATCCTGCTTACAAAGGGTCCATGTTTCGCTACTATAACTAACCTTAGAAAGAACCAAACTATTATACAGCCTAATTTTAGTCTTTACGTGTACACGCCTATTTTTCCACACTCTCCATAGATTCTTAAATGTCCCAGCGATAATCCCTACTTCCGCGGGGACATTTATTCATGCCGCACATCACCACATGATAATATAGCCACACTATCACCACTATCTTTTATTTCGTGTCGCACATCACCACTATCTATTACATAGCTCCATATCTGTTACATTTCCACATGATAATATAACCGCACTATCACCACTATCTTTTATCTTATGCCGCACATCACCACTATCTATTACATAGCTCCCAAGATAATTCAACTGAGATACTTGCTCAAGAATGCAGTCATTCAAAGCAACTGAAGCACTATCTGCCTGACCAATATTCATCACTTTAGTTTTTTCTCTGTTTATCACCAAACCTACTCTATTACCATTCTCATGAACAGCCCTAATGAAAGAATTCACCTCATCAACATCGTTAGCCACAGGGCCTTGTAATGCCTTCTGTTAGGACTAGTAGGGGTTGATTCATATTAATCCTGCACTTCCTTCTTTCAGAAATAAGTTCCATAGCCTTATCACTCAAATAATTTTGTTTCCTCTGTTCCCTTTTACCCAAAAGAGTACTGTTGGTTTCAAGAAAACCTGTTTAAACTGATCCCATTCTTTCTCAACTTCAGCAGTAACCAAACTCTAACAGCAGTAAACAACACGATTATCATAATAACTAAGTAGCCTATCATGGTATGCTTTGGCTATATCTGGATCTTTCAGGCAATCAGTGTTATAACTATTTTTTTAAACCTTTGCACAACATTTCTTAAGCATCAACTGCAACATTTCTTAAGCACCAAATGATGGTCAGACCCAATTTCGGCCCCCTTTACGTTTGGTTTGCTCCGTCAAATATTCTAGAGTTTCACTCAAATAAAAAAAATTAGTTTCTGTAATTTAAATTTCAGAAGAAGGGAAAAAAAACATTTTTATTGATTTCACCTTCAAACATATTTTTTCAAAAGGCTTAGTTGAGATACCTACATGTTCACAGTCAGTCAGGCAAATTTGTCTGACAATGTTATATAAATAAAACATCTGCAGTTCGATCCATGTACGAGATCGCAAATTATCTGAATTATACCCCAGCACGTTAATCATTACACCGCTGCAAGTGATTAATATGATCAGATACTTCCAAGAGTCATCAGTTCCCTATTACCATAGAAAATCAGCTTGGCAACCACTCTAACACGCTCTCTCCGTCGTACATCTATTATCACGAGGCTTGACAACACCTGCATCCGTCCTCTCTCCCTCCCCCCTCCCCATCTGATAAAATGCGGAAGCCGTCGTCCCTAGAATGTCAGCTGGAATGAGGGTCAGGTCCGGAGATGCTCGTGATTGACCTAGTGTGACCCCGCCACTCCCGGGAGAAATGAGACTGCCTTTAGCAGGTCATTGACCCTCGGCAGCGACCGTTCGACGGAGTAAATGGTCTTGTTTGTTTGTTGTTTGTCGTCCCAGGAACTGTTGTTTTGTTGCGACGCTGTGGCTTTTACCGATGGTACAATGTTAACTGTAGGAATGCCGCCAATAAAAAAGATCGCTTAGGTGAAAGGTCATTCCGAAAATGACTATCTCCGGGAAAGAATTAGATCCTGGGTTACGAGGCCGTAACCTTGCTATTGAGCCACCTTGTAAAATATTTGAAGGAATTGTTTTTTGCCGTCACGTTTTGTTTTTGTGCACGATGTTTGAACACAGATGGGCCATTAGATGTTGCGTGCTGTAAAGTGATTTGCGAAGGAAAAGTTTGCTCTCTTTTAAACATTTCTATAAATAATAAAATAAATACCCCCTCAAGCAGCTGCTTGCCACAGAGGTCTGACAGGAGCCTGTCAGTTTATATGCCAAAGTAGAAGATCTGAGAGGATGGCAGGATCTCAGCAGAAAAACAATACATACATCCATGCCTTACCCGGGGCTCGAACCCGGTCCCGTAGATCAGTAGCCAAGCGTGCTAACCACTCTGCCACAGGAACTAAAAAACAAAAACGGTCTTTTAAAATTACACTCAAATTACGTGAAAGTAATAAGTTGCAGTATACTATGTAAGTGATGACCATAGTGGGAAAGGATTAAATTCCGATAAAAAGAGTCAAGAGAAAATGCGAGTATGTTTGAAAACAAGAGTTACCTTTTGTAAGTACACATCTGATTTCGTCAGATGTGTACTTACAAAATACGATGTCATCTGACATCGTTATTCGTGGAATCGACAAAAAAAATTGCTTTTATGTCGAAAGACGTTTCACGATGAAAGCAAGAAATGTTTTCAGAAATGTATTTCTTTCTGATTCCGATAAATCTGAAAGTTGTATGCTATAAATACTTGCTGTAATCTTCATACCAGCGTCAATAATACCAGGGGACTGCAAATGAACATAACAATTTTGAATATTAAAAAAAATAAAAATAAATACCCCCTCAAGCAGCTGCTTGCCACAGAGGTCTGACAGGAGCCTGTCAGTTCATATGCCATAGTAGAAGGTCTGAGAGGATGGAAGAACCTCAGCAGAAAAACCACACACACACCTATGCCTTACCCGAGGCTCGAACCCAGGTCCCGTAGATCACAAGCCAAGCGTGCTAACCACTCGGCCACGATTGTATGAAAATTATAAATGCAACCCCAGCAAATCCCACATATTTTGAGAGAACACTTAGAAAACTTCTTTTAAATATCAGGAAAAGATTATACACGTTTAATATGGCTATCATGAATCACCTTACATATAATCAGGGTCGGATCTAGGGGAGGAGGGGAAAAGGGCCATTGAGAATGCTAGTAAATGTAACAGAGGCGAAAAAATATTAAACGTATTACATTGCCTGGCCAAATTATTACGAATACTGCATCATGAACGAAGTATCGTGAAACATTTCAATGTATGTAAGTTTTCTTACTGATGCAAGTATTCTTCATCACTACGAAGTCCTATAAAAGCCGTAAAGGAATGGTGAAAAGCAAAGTGCGACATTCATAAAAAGCTGACCCGTAACCGAGGTAATGGAACTCAGGTTTGGGTTGTTTTACATCCGAACGGCACGCTTTTGCTCATAGTGGGCTAAATGGCCAGGTCACAAGGATCCTGAAGTCTCAGAGAAGGATTAGGGGAAAGACCCACTGGACAGCTGTTGGGATGGTAGCTTGTCGTGAAGGTCATCCAGGTACATTCTTTAATGTGCACAAGGTATGGCTTTCCACACAGTGGGCCACTGCTTAACATCCAATCCGATGGACGGTGGCCTTTCCAAGCCCATCGGTGTCCTTTACTGACCAAGGGCAGGGCGAGGAGTTTTGCGAAAATAGATCTCAAAACTGGTCCAGGCTGGACTCAAACCTGAGAACTGCAGATTACGAGCCTGGCGTGCTACCGATTGAGCTCCACCCCATTGGAACTCAGTGAAATATACCAAGGGTATGATGCAGAATGGTAACAGTCTCATAAAACGTACGCCAATTGTGGAAAATGCGGAAGAGAAAAAAGCTCTGATAGACAGGGACAGGCATTTGTTGGTACGAACTGTATAGCAAAGCGGAGTTTCTACAGTTGATAAGCTGAGAGAGATGACCACTAGAAGTACTTCAAAACACATTTTAATGACAACTCTGAGGAGGGAATTTAAAACTATTAAATCAGGGAACTGTACTAATGATATATACGACGAAGTATTAGGTAAATGAATATACTATTTTGGCCAAGCAGTGGACATATTACACTAATTTTTCAGATTTCTTTAAAGACCACTGAAACAGAGGAGAAAATTATTATGCCGGAACCCGGTCCCGGCTCACAATGGGTTCACAAGGACCACGAGATCTCCGAGAAGGTTGGGGGAAGGGAATCCTTTAGACGGCTATTTGCTATCCAAAGGATTCCCTTCCCCCAACCTTTTGGATAATCCCCCAACCAAAAGGATAAATTGGGAACCATTCTTTGACGTATATACAGGATGGCTCTCCTTCACGCGGAACCATGACTTAATTACATATCCTACATACAGAGGTTTTTCCAAACCCATCGGCGTCTCCTTACTGACTTCGTTTTCGTTTCAAAATTCGTTTGAATCGTTCAAACAAAAAACGAGATAATAGTTTCGCTTCGCCGTCTGTCTGTCGATATCGAACATTTTTGCTTATATAGATAAATTAAAAATTACTTTTGCTTTGGATAGGTATTGACGAATTATTACGATTTACATTTTCCGAATATCCCAAAATCTATAACTGCGCCCAATTTAACTATGAATTCATCTGTCTGCGAATTTTCCGGCATCAACATAGTCTATAAAAGATGGAAGCCATATCTATCCAATGGAAGAAATTGAGTCCTACCTGGGCCAACGTCGAGATTTATCTCCGCGAAACCCTCACTCTGCCCTAGGTCAGAACGGATACCGATGTTCTTGGAAAAGCCGCCGTCCGTCGGATGAGAGTAAAGCCGTGGCGCTGTATGCGGGAGTGTCATACCCTGTGCGGGAGTGTCCTACAGAGAACACGCTGAATGGCCTTAGCGGTAGGCTATCATTTGCCTCCTAATAGCTGTCCAGTGGGCGCCCTCTCCACACTTTTTCTGAGCCCTCAGGGTCCTTGTGACCTGGCCATTTAACCCAATGTGTGCAAAAAAAGTGCCGCTCAGAGATAAAACAACCCAACTCAATCCGGAAGAGAATTAAAAAAAAGCTGAGTATTTAGTAATTATTTTAATTGTCTTCAATGATACCGTTTGTTAGCGACTTGATTCCATTACAATACCATTAATTCAGTAGTAAAGCAACACAGATATCCTGTAGACATGGGACTCGTGAAATAGCTGAAAAATTCATCAGTGAGTGAGATTCCAACTCATGCTTCCCAATAACATGTCAGGCGTGCTCACCTCTACATCATCAGCAGCTAAACATTTCTTCAGCTACTGTAACCAATATGCGGGAAAGTTTATAAGTCCCATTAGTTGAAGGAAAAGTTAGCTGCTGATGATGTAGTGGTTAGCGCACATATCATGTAACTGGCGAAGTGTGGGTTCGAATCCTACTAACTGCGAAATTAAATTTCTTCAGCTGTTTCATCTCACGGACGGGGCGTCCTTTCCAAGTCCATCGGTTATGCCCTATCTCAACGCTGGCCCTGGTGGGTCTCAACTTGTTCATTTTGCAGCGATGTTGAGGAGCTTTTCTCACCAACATGGTGATATAGCTTAATGAACATGGTGATATTTCTTGTGCTGGAGTTCTTTGTACATCTCTGTTAAAGGGAAGAAACATCTCCCCACTTCCCGAGTGATCCTTAAACTCCTTTCCATCGAAGGATCGTACTTCTTCACTTTGTCAGTTAACTGTTTAAGGAGTTGAAAGACTTCTCTGAACTTATGGAGGCCTCACGTTTGATCTCTTCTTCCTCTTCTAATTCCTCCGCACTCTTGACAAACATTTCTAGGCTTTCTTTTGCAACCTAGTCCCATCGTCATTCAGTAATTCTTCTATATTATCTCGTCATGTCGTTGAATCCTTCACCACCTACCTGACGAACAATGTTAAGAATCTTCTTGGGAATCAGTTGCATATGTGCGGAGTCGCGTACTCTGAGCAAGGAATGTCTTTGCCCTGAATTAGTATTACCACCTCTCAAGAGATGGCGCCACAATACAAGTGATTTCACTCTAGGAAAAAGAAAATCGTTCTTATTATTGGCAACGTTCTATATGATTTTGTCTTTTTGAACATATTCAACCAATGCAATTTGACAATTTTTCATACTTAGAGTATAACTGAGTGATAAATTTCATTTTTAGCATATCAGAATATATACAAAATTTCCGGGGGGGAAGAAAATTATCTGCTGATACGGCTAATTTTGATTATGATTATTACAACCAAAAACAGATCTTCCTGAGAAATTACACCCAGGCAGAAATGAATTAATCCTCACCAAAATGTCAAAGCAACATGGCATTTGCCTTTAGCTGCACTTGGGCTCAACCCATGTTTATTTACATGGTTATTCTAGAGATATTATTCATGGTCATCCTAGAGATGATACCAGTTTGACGAAATTTCAATTCTATAAATCTCTACATTTCAGGTCCTAAGCTGCAGCTTAGGATCTACAATATGAGGGGGGCCACAAAAAAATTGAGTTTGAAGTTTTGTGGGGCGAATTTTTTTATGTTTGAATTAATCTGTTGTGCAAACATTATTTATATCAGTTTTACACAATTATCATTTTATATCAATGATTTCATCACATCAATTTCATGTTTACTTTTAATGTTCCCTTCAATCAAAAAAACATAAATATATATTTCGATTTCTGAATTTTTTGGGGCCTCTTAAATAATAACTTAGGGCCTCAGAAGGTCAAAGTCCGGCCCTGAGTTTAATATAGAGATTACTCAAATTGGAACATTTTTCCTCGGTAGTGTAACAACAAGAAATTTTTACGGTTAGAATCTCAGAAAGAAACTTTTTTAATCCATTTGGAACATTAAAAAACTATCAGTATATGCTTTGCAATTATATTTATTATTATTATTAATTTTTTAATATTTTCAAATTATTTAATTCTCAAAAATATTGTTTAATATTTTTATTGAATTTTTCACCTCTCGTCAAGCTGCGCCCTGTGTGCACCTGTTGCAATTGACTAGTTTCAGCACTAGTCATTTGTCAACACTTGGAGGATTGGCCCTGGTACAAGCCCTGATCCCTAAATTATTTACTTCTCAATATATGACGAGCCGCAAATTATTATTAGGAAAACAAACATACAGTAATTGCATATATTGTTGTTTTACTATTTAAATGTTGTATGCTCTTAATACCAAAACATACCCTCTGACTCCTAATAGCAATCCAGTGGGTTCCCCTTCCTCCAACTTTCTCTGAGATTTGGGTTCTTGTGACCTGGTCATTTAGCCAGTTGCGTGCAAAAAAAAATACTACTCAAAGGTAAAACAACCCAACCCAAAACATAAACTTAAGTTTCACTTATGGTGGCTTCATTATCGGCTGAACGCGATCATATTTTCTATTCTAGCGTGAGATCATTTAAGTTAATTAGTAAGCCACAGTTTGCTACCATGATTATTATAGAACGAAGAGACGAATCTAGGCATGAATGAAAAGAATGCTAGTAAGAGTAAAAGAGGCAAAAATTATTAAACTTATGTATATTTCATGCATTTTTAAAGACCTTTAAAACGGAGCATATATATACAATGTTACACTGCAATAAAAATTCAGTCTTCCCCCCCCCCCCTTCCATTTTTAAATTGGTATTTTTTCTACATCCGGGCATGATAGAAAGTATTGCTTACGGGCCACACAAAATGGCATCTCAGACCACGTGTTTGAAATCCTGCCCTAGTGTATTCACCTCTGCACTTTTCTCAATACATAATTCGGGTTGGGTTGGGTTGTTTTACCTCTGAGCGGCACTTTTTTGCACACCATGGGCTAAATGGCCAGGTCACAAGGACCCCGAAGGCTCAGAGAAGGTTGGGGGAGGGGACCCACTGGAACAGCTGTTGGGAGACAGATGGTAGCCTCCCGTCGAGGCCATCCAGCGTGTTCTTTAACGTGCACAGGGTATGTCTCTCCCGCACACGGGGCCACGGCTTAACGTCCCATCCGACGGACGGCGGCCTTTCCAAGCCCATCGGTGTCCCCTACTGACCGTGGGCAGGGCGGGGAATTTTGCGGAGATAAATCTCAACGCTGACCCAGCTGGGACTCGAACCTGGGAACTACAAATTACGAGCCTGGCGCGCTACCGACTGAGCCACCCCCGCCCCCAATACATAATTCGTTCATCAAATGTAACAGGAGGGGAGGGGAAGGTGCAAGTGACGCAACACATATGGGCGCCATGTTGCTGGGGGCCATCCGTATGACAGGCTTAGTTAATAATTTATGCATCGTAAATATAAAATAATAAATACCTCCTCGAGCAGTTGCTTGCCATAGAGATCTGACAGGAGCCTGTTAGTTTATACGCCATAGTATAAAGTCTGTGAGGATGAGGGGCGGGGGTGGCTCAGTCGGTAGCGCGCCAGGCTCGTAATCTGTAGTTCCCAGGTTCGAGTTCCAACTGGGTCAGCGTTGAGATTTATCTCCGCAAAATTCCACGCTATTCCTACGGTCAGTAGGGGACACCGATGGGCTTAAAAAGGCCGCCGTCCGTCGTATGGGACGTTAAGCCGTGGCCCAGTATGCGGGTGAGCCATACCTTGTGCACATTAAAGAACACGCTGGATGGCCTTGACCGGAGGCTACCATCTGTCTCTCAACAGCTGTTCCAGTGGGTCCCCTCCCCCAACCTTCTCTGAGCCTTCGGGGTCCATGTGACCTGGCCATTTAGCCCATGGTGTGTCGCTCAGATGTAAAACAACCCAACAACCCAACCCTGTGAGGATGACGGGACCTCAGCAGAAAAACAATATAAACATCCATGCCTTACGGGGGCTCTTTACCCTGACAATCCAGGTTCCTTTGATCAATGGCCAAGCGCGCTAAGTACTCGGCCACGGAACGGCTATAAAAATTATAGAAAAGTTGAATTGTAATAAATGGTAATAAGTATATATTTAACTGTATATGCTTAATATTTTTATCAGTTTATTAACATTAAAATCAATTGCGTTATTGGTACGTCATAATAAATATTAATACTATAAAATATGAATCCACTCTAATAATTTAGGCCAGGTCCTATGATGATTAATTTCGCCACTGAGATGAATCATCTCTCTTCGTTTTCATTTTGACAAGGAATGGTAAACTAGTCGTAACAGCTTTTGAACTTTAGAGTGCTTTCAACATCATATGCACTCATTCTAAATGACAAAGCTTATCTTCCAATTCACTTCATTCTGTTCTGTTATATGCTTTACAACATCGCTTGCAGGAGAGTCATACCCTGTGTACGTTAAAGAACACGCTGAATGTCATTGTCGGGAGGCTTACATCTGTCTTCTAATAGCTATCCAATGGGTCTCCTCCCGTACTCAACGGGGCGGGGGTGGCTCAGTCGGTAGCGCGCCAGGCTCGTAATCTGTAGTTCCCAGGTTCGAGTCCCAGCTGGGTCAGCGTTGAGATTTATCTCCGCAAAATTCCCCACCCTGCCCACGGTCAGTAGGGGACACCGATGGCCTTGGTAAAGGCCGCCGTCCGCCAGATGGGACGTTAAGCCGTGGCCCCGTGTGCGGGAGAGCCATGCCCTATGCACGTTAAAGAACACGCTGGATGGCCTTGACGGGAGGCTACCATCTGTCTCCCAACAGCTGTTCCAGTGGGTCCCCTCTCCCAACCTTCTCTGAGCCTTTGGGGTCCATGTGACCTGGCCATTTAGCCCATGGTGTGCAAAAAAGTGCCGCTCAGAGGTAAAACAACCCAACCCGTATTCAACTATGAGGCTTGGGATCTTTGTAACTTGGAATAGTCTGGAACCGACTGGTCACTTTGCTTATTAAGCAAATTAATTAAGCAATAGTGAACCGACTGGTCACTTTGCTTATTAAGCGCTCAAACGTACCTCTGAGTGGCACTTTTTTGCACACAATGGGCTAAATGGCCAAGTCAAAAGAACCCTGAGAGCTCAGAGAGAGTTGGGAGGAGGGGACCCACTGGACAGCTGGTAGTCTCCCGTCAAGGTCATTCTTTAACCTGCACAGGGTATGTTATATCTTCCCCACACGGAACCACGGCTTAGCGTCCCATCCGACAGACGGTGGCCTTTCGAAACCCGTCGGTGTTCCCTACTTACCGAGGGCAGGAACGTTTTGCGGAGATAAATCTCAACCCTGAGCTCAGACGGGACTCAGAACCTAGAAACTACAGGTTACGATCCTGGCGCACTACCGACAGAGCCATTCACGCCCCAAACAAACTAATAATAACAGTGATTTTAAAGAAAAGTTAAGAGAATGCTGTAGAATGTAGAATAGAACAGACGCCAAAATCGAGGGATGCCAACAAGGATCATAGTTTTTTGTGGTTATAAAAAAAAGCTTTTATTACTCAATCTCTTCATGATTATATCAATACCTCCTACTCAGTGCGGTTCCAGAAAATCTAGGGGACCCTTTGACGAAAATCCATTAGCTTTCAATCATTGAAATCATATAATTAGATTTCATATTAATAGCATTGTTTTAAGATTTTCTGCAATTTTTAACAATTTAAATTTTTAGAGCTCATAGATATTTAGCGTGAAACAAAAATTATTACATTTCGCTGCACAAAATGCAAATGTTTCGGTTTTGATTCAAACGATCATCTTATTTTTATAAAAAAAAAATACCCTCTCAAGCAGCTGCTTGCCACAGAGGTCTGACAGGAGCCTGTCAGTTTATATGCCATAGTAGAAAGTCTGAGCGGATGGCAGGCCCTCAGCAGAAAAACGACATATACATTTATACCTCACCCGGGGCTTGAACCCAGGTCTCTTAGAACAGTAGCCAAGCGCGTGACCTATACTAAATACCTATATAAAACAATTATCCAAAAGTTAATCATAACGTGTAAATTTTATTCTTTGGAGAAAAAAGAAAAGACTGTGAGACAATAAGTTGTGGTCCAGAGGCACAGGAAAAGGTATTTCTAGTAGATAGAACGAAGCTGACTTAGACGATCCGTTTTTATTTACTGATTTCTCACGATCCATCTTGATTCACTGATTGTTCAAGATTCGTTATTATTCGTTCAAAGCTATAGAAAATATTCCAGACTATTCCTTTACCTTTTTTGTATCAATTTTCCCCATAAATTTATGGGGGGAAATCCTCCCTCCCCTGCATTTCCTATCAGTATATCCCTGTTCATATGGCTGTATCGATTTAGGATTTTCATACATGATTTCCCTATTTTTTGTGTATTAATATCTTCATTATGTATTTTAGGCAAACCTTTCTCTATTGCCCCGAAAATGTTTTTTGGGGCAATAGGTTCGAAACTGGGGCGTCTAGTCACCTTACGTGAGACTAAACATCACGGTTGGAATTAAATGTTAATGTTCCTTAATTTCTTTCGAAAATTTCCGATGATTCAGTAACAGAAAATTTATTTTAATAATAAAGCTTAATTGCTTAAATACTGTGCCTCACTTTCATCAAATCTAGGAGCTCTAGCACATTTTTGGGGTGAAAATCTCACTTCTCTTAATAAACTTACTTTATGGAGATTTGCAATGCTGAGATCCTCTCAGATCTCTGTCTAGAGCAGTGATTCCCAACCTTTTCTGGACCATCGCCCCCTTTAGAAGAGAACAAAAATTTCAACGCCCCCCTAGTCCATAATAGTTAATTTTATATGAAATATTAAAATATTGTTGCATATTATCTGTACCTAATTTATCTGTTTATTTATCTATTAAAAATCATAAAGCAGAAATTAATAAAACGACAACCAAATGTACAATAAAATTGTTTATTAAAAGTTTAAAAATAAACACAGAATCAATAAGAAATAAAAAATAATATATAATAAAAATTAATAATAAATAAAAAAATTAATGAGATGGTTGAGGCTGGTGGAGTGTTAACAATTTGTTAATGTCGGGTTCCAATTTCGTTAACATCAATCGCAGATCGCCACGTTCAGTGATGTGTAGTCTGTTCCTCTTCTTTGACAGTAAATTAGCTACTGCACTGAATACACGCTCAGCCATATAGGACGAAGGAAATGCGATTAAAAACTTCTGTACTATTGCCCACAATCCAGGGTAGAGAACTGGTATTGATTTTTGAAGTTAGAACTCTTGGTATCCATGTTTGAATTTTACTTTGAGTGCTTCGTTAGTCGTGAGTTCTAAGAGTTCCTCTTCCAAATTTGATGATTCTTCAGTATCTGTGTTTGTGAAAGGATCTAAAACCCACTCGGTATATTCATGTTTAAAATATCTTGGAAACGCTCCGTAAAATCAACATGAAGAACATCCAAGTGTTGGCAGTAAGTAGGTAAATCTTCCGGTTTTGCAGAAACGCTGATAATGTGGGAAAGTGGTTGTATTCACCTCTACCTAGATTTCGTTTGAATAGAAGAAATTTTCCCGCAAAAGCAGCTATGACGTTTTTTGTTTTAATTAAATTCAACTCATCACCTTGCAATTGTAAATTAACTTGATTAAATATTTTAAACAAGTCTGTCAAATAAGCGATGTCATTTTTTGACGTAATCAGGTTTTCGCGCAATTTTTCGTCTCTGTCTTCAAGAAAGTCCAGTACTGAGTCAAATAGATTGAAAAAACGATTCAGACAAACACCTTTAGAGAGCCAACGTACCTCTGTGTGCAGCAGCAAGTGATTGTAATCTTCATCATTTTCATTACAAAGCTTACCAAATAATCGGACATTCAATGAATTGCTTCTAATCTTATTGATTGCTTTAATAACGTAATGGAGCGACGTATGCAGACGTTCATTCAAATTTTTTGCATCCAAATGCTGATGATGAATAATACAATGTACAGCGAGTACATTTGTTACTGCTTGTTTCAAATGCGCTATGAAACCCTTATGACGCCCTGTCATTGCTGGAGCACCATCAGTAGCAGCAGACAAAATATTGCAAATAGGAATTTCTTTCTCTTGAAAAAACTTTTGCATGGTATTAAATATAGATTCTCCCTTTGTATCAGATTCCAAATTTTTAGCAAATAATAACTCTTCGTGAATTTTTTCTTCTTTTATAAATCGTACGTATGATAAGAGTAGAGCTTCGTTATTTGGTAGAGTTGATTCATCGAGTTGAATGGAAAATTTGCAAGTCTTTAAGTAATCACATAATGATATTTCAACGTCTTTTGCCATTTCATCTATTCTTCTTTGCACTGAATTATTACTGAGAGGAATTTTTTTGATGATATCTGACGGTGTCTTATGATGAAGAACAGTTTTTAATATCTCTTTGACTGCCGGCAAAATTAATTCCTCTCCAATTGTGTGTGGTTTTCCTGCTTTTGCGATTAACAATGAAACGTTATATGAGGCTCGTAGTCCATCATCATCTTGTTTAGAAGACGACGCAAAAAGGTTTGACATAGTTGTCCGTTTTAAATATTGCTTTTCCAGTTCTTGAAAATAGGATAAATCTTTGTTCTTCTTATCAGCATGCATTTTATTTAAATGCTCTTGTAGCCTAGAAGGTTTCATAGCTTCATTTGAAAAAACTTTTCGGCAAATTAAACACATAGGTAATGATTGGTTTGTAGGAGAGTACGTAAATCCATATTTCAAATACTCAATACTGTACTGCCGGCATTTCTTTTTAGATGTAGATTCAGACATTTTCAAATGCAAATTAACTTCTCAACAGATTTATAGATAGTTATAAAAATAATGTTTATAATGACTTCTAACACTTATCACTTACGACTATTTATCACGGCGAAGCACATAAAAATAATAAAACATTGATAGAGCTATCGCTTTTATAGATTTGATTTTGTGCACGCATTAACTTGTATGTTTGCGATGCCGGCGCACTTGCTCCGTAAACAAGTCATTTCAAGCTCCCATATTCTTGTCGAAACATGTTAAATTGCATGAACCGCGTGTTTGCCTACCCACTTGCAAGGACTAGTCGCCGTCAATCTATTTTAAACTAAATCAAATTAGGTACAGGTATACCTAATGCTAATTTAAAAATGCTTATTAACGCGATAACAATAAGATAATTTACATAGCTAGATAAAATGTTTATTCGTGAAAACATGTATTTTCAAAGTATTTTATTATATTAAAAAAATAATTATAAAAAAAATATTAAATATAATAAATTTATTATTATTATATTATTATTGCATCGAGGTTGATTTGCCTATCAGGACGGACACACATGTCCAACATAATAAACCTGATATAGTAGTGCATGGTAAGGTATTGAATGAGATTACAATTATTGAAGTAGGAATAACATCTCAAGATAACCTGCAGACAATAGAGGTTGAAAAGAAGAGGAAGTATGATCTGCTGGCTAATGAGTTGAGCCTAATTCACAAGTGTAATGTTAATATTATACCTTATGTTCTGACGTGGGATGGTATTGTAACTACGTACCATAAAGCATACTCAAAGCGACTTGGAGTGGGAAAACATATTGAAGCTTATATCCAATCTGTGATCTTGAAGAGAACTTTTGAGAGCATCTCAGTCGACTTCAGACGTACCAGTACGTTAGTATTCGGTAGCAGGGAACTTATTGTCCAAGCTGCAGTTGAAAAGCTGTACATGACGGATGAGGTAGTGGATGACCAGAATCACCAGGAAGACACCACAGAACAGAAGAGATAAAAAGGTTGTCACAGAAAATTCCATTAAATTTATTTATTTATTTGACCGCCCCTCTTGACTGCCTCAACGCCCCCCATTTGCCTCTGGATCCACTACCGCCCCCATGGAAGGCTCCAGCGCCCACTGGGGGGCGGTATCGCCCCCGTTGGGAATCTATGGTCTAGAGCTACTA
The DNA here is from genome assembly GCA_038380435.1 of Ryuthela nishihirai. Taxonomy (NCBI): domain Eukaryota; kingdom Metazoa; phylum Arthropoda; class Arachnida; order Araneae; family Heptathelidae; genus Ryuthela; species Ryuthela nishihirai. The sequence goes on from JAWZYU010000009.1 coordinate 12,371,892, forward strand.
ACCAAAAAGCTTTTGATCTGTTACCAAACTGCATTACGTCTTCAAAGGATTTAGTTCTCTCGAAGTTAAAATTAATCTTCACGTTAACAGAATGGCAGGTTCTGTTCAATTAATACGAGTATTCACATAACATTATAATTTTTACATTAGTATAAATCATTACAGATACTATTAGTAATAACACGTTATTTTCTAAGCATAATTTTAACTCTAAGTTGAAACACTGTGATGTGTAATTGGGAGATTGGCTAGTGTAGAGAACCTTTTAATCCAGGAAATGCGTTGTCAAGGCCAGAATTTTCTACAACTCTCAGTCCGAGTTAAATACGGTGCATAACATTTAAAATAAGCAAAATGTAATTAAATCTTATAAGGAACAAGTTGTCCAATATCATTCTGAGTAGCATAGTTTTGAACCAGAATTTTAACATTTTCATGTCAGCTAAATGACAACAACCAATGCTGGAATTTTACACGAATTCTATTTATTCCTTTTTTATCATTTTTCGTGATTAATTTTTTTTACCTTCGAGTTTAAGGATAGTGACCTTTTTTTCGAGGAGTTTTACACTCATTTTCAGAAATATAACGTATACAATAAAAAAAAAGTTGCCAACTTTTTCTGAGCAATACTAACAATACTCAGAAAAAACCTGACAAATAAAATGGAAATCCACTTACTTGCAAAACTGTGTTCAACAAGTGCTGTGGACACCCATGCCAAACTTTCTTGAGGAGCTTCGCCAACACTGAGCTGCAGACACAGAATCTGACCTTAAACGTCGTCTGATCAAGTGGCCTTAGTTGTATCCGATTTTTTTAGTTATCGATGGATGGAGGTTGGGTTTAAATGGATGGCCGAGTGATAGAGAATCGCGAGCACCAGTTACAATTCCTTCTTTTGTTCTGTCACATTCTCGCCTTCACTCCAAGAATATATGACGCCTTGAATGACAACAAAGCGACAGCTATAACGTCACTTACACTATGTCCTCTGATCTCATTCATCTGATTTTCAGAGCTGTCAGTAAATGTTTCATTACTGTAGTCGGTGAGGCGAGATGGGCCGAACGCCTAGGCGTTTAACTACGAGACAGCACTTCAAGTGTCACTCTAATTGCATGCAACCGTGGACGGCAATACGTCAGGCGTATAGCAGTTTCATTAACAAGCAGTCCTATACTCTGTGAACCGTTTGATTCACCAGCGACAAAACTCTCTACTGTAGCGTCTTTACAGCAATAGGATGCAATGCAAGGCTTGAATCTGTAAGGGGCGTTCAAATGAAAAGTGAACAAGTCGGAAATGAAGCTTAAATCATTTATTGATCTTTTCAAATTCGCCATGCCTATTGAGACATTTGTTCCACTATGATACCTTCTTTCCTAGAGCGACGTTTCCGTCGACTTCCACTTCCTTATTTTCATGTCGTGTTTTAGGATGTTCCACGCATTCCCAACTGTTCAACGTTGTTACTAGAGACGTTATCATACAGCAAAGCAATTGTTTTACTTAAAAGTACTGGCGCTTCAACTTCATTGCCTGCCTTCAAATGCCCATCTTTTTCAATATTAACTTTCAAGTACATAAACCCATAGTGACCATAATGTTGATGGCGTCACCACGGTCCAGAAAATCAATCAAGAGCTGATCCTAATAGTCAAACTAAAATATCAATATTCTTTGTTCAACTTTGATGCTTCCATGTAGGTTGGGTTGTTTTACCTCTGAGTAGCACTTTTTTGCACACCACGGGCAAAAATGGCCAGGTCACAAGGACCCCGAATGCTCAGAGAAGGTTGGGGAAGAGGAGCCACTGGAACAGCTCTTGGGAGATAGATGGTAGCCTTCCGTCAAGGCCATCCAGCGTGTTCTTTAACGTGCACAGAGTATGGTTCTCCAGCACACGGAACCACGGCTTAACATCCCATCCGACAGACGGCGGCCTTATCCAAGCCCATCGGTGTCTCCTACTGCCCGTGAGCAGGGCGGGAAATTATTGCGGAGATAAATCTCAACGCTGACCCAGCTGACACGAACCTGGGAACTGCAGATTACGAGCCTGGCGCGCTACCGACTAAGCCACCCCCGCCCCACTTCCATGTAGGAGTTTGTCAGGAATCCAAACAACGTCTATGAGTTCCTTCAATATGTACCTGTTTCTCTGTGTGAATACACAAAGAACACTCAGTCCATTATCCAGATAAACGGATTATCCACTTTTCATTTGAACAGCCTTCGTATTCGTATAGACTTCCTAAGAGGAAGCAGAAACTTAGACCTTTACGCTGAAACAAGCATTCCACCTTTGCACATCAAAAAATTGTTTTTATTTTCTAATTTATTATTCAGAATTATTCTCAAAAAGAAGTTTCATCCCATTATTAATAAATTAAAGAACAACTATGAAGATTATGTTCTTAACACATTTAAAGATAAATCTAAATTATTACACATCATTGATAATAATATTAGTAGTGACATTTTTCAATTAATACCTCTTTGGATTTCAACCTTTCCTGTTTTTATGGATTCAATCCCAGAAATTTTTAAAAAAAGTTCTCAAGATGTTGAAATATTGAAAAAATTTACATTACTTTACATTGAAGAACACTTAAAAAATTTTGTTCACATTTATACAGATGGTTCTTCCAGCCCAGATTATAAAATTTTCTCTGGTGCATTTCTTTGCCCAGAATTTAATTATAGTTTCAAATTTAAATTTGATGTACCAACTGCGATTATTAATTATTGCGGAAATTTTTGCTATCACTGAAGCTTTTAAATGGTCCACAAAATTATTTAATATTAAAATAGTAATCTTTACAGATAGTAAATCAGCTATAAACTGCACATATCAATAAGGCATCTTTTCCAATCTTTGTCAATGACATTTTAGCTTATACATTTCAATATTTACAGCATCATAATTATGTAATCTTTCAATGGATTCCCTCTCATGTGGGAATCCAATTTAATGATAATGTGGATCTTTTGGCAAAGCAAGCCCAAAATATTGTTTTTCTTCAACAACTCAAAAAATAAGCAAAAAAATTATTATTAGAAAAATTGCAAATATGGTATCAACTAAATGCGAATAACAAGCATAGATTTAATATCAATCTTCAAATTCAAAAGTTCGAAGACTTTTTCGAAAACGAAATTATGCTATCCTTAGAATTAAGACTAACTATGCTTTAACGAATAATACACGTTTTAAATTTAAGCTTAATAACCTCACCCAATTGCACTGTATGTAATGCTTTACATACTGTTGAACATGTAATCTTTCATTGCCTTTTATATAACACAGAAAAACAAAATTATTACTCCAAACTGGCAAAATGCAATATTGCATCATATAATTTTAAATATATTTTATACTCTACAAATCTAAATTAATGCCTATACTATATAAACATCTTTTACATTTTCTTAAATGTTCTAAGTTACTTGATTCCTTTTTTTAAAAAAAAGGATGAATGAAAAAATAAATGAAGGGAAAAAAAAGAGAAAAAAAGAAAAAAATCTTTTGAGTAAGAAAATGTACCAAACATTTTATTCTTTTCCTTTCAGATTCAAAAAGTCTTTGAATAAGTTTATTTCCTACGGAAGTAAGAAGAGTCAATGTTTGTGATGTGTTTCTCTCTCTCACTAGACTACCGATAATGCGGTAAATCACTTTCACGCTCACCTATGAAAGCTGAAGCCTTCATACACTTTACTACGTTTATTCCAACAGTTAAATGCTACGTAATTAGCAAAAATGTATTTACCACATGCTGTTATTTGATCACAAACTACTCAAATTTTTAAAAATATGGAAAATTTAAAAAATCAAAAGCTTTAAAAATGCACTATACACCGAAGAGCCAAAACGTTATGACCACCTGCCTAATATGATGTTGGTCCTCCACGTGCCGCCAAAACAGCTCTTACCCGGCGAGGCATGGATGCTACAAGATTTCTAAAGGTGTCTTGTGGTCTCTGGTACCAACACGTTACCATCAGATCCTTTAACTCTTGTAAGTTACTTGGTTGAGCCGCCGCAGATCGAATATACTTGTTCCAACACAAACCACAGATGCTCGATTGGATTGATGTCTGAGGAATTTGGGGGCCAGGGCAATACCTGGAAGTCTTCATCATGTTCCGCAGACCATTCTTGAACAATCCGGGCAGTGTGGCATGGCACATTATCATTCTGAAAGAAGGGACTACTAGAAAGATATATCGTTGCCATGAAGGAATGTACCTAGTCTGCAGCGATGTTTAGGTAGAGAGTAGACATCACAGTTTCCTTCACACGAATGACTGGACCCAGGGTTTCCCAGCAGAATATTGCCCAAAGTATTACACTTCCTCCACCAGCTTGTTTTTTGTCCCACGGTGCATCCTAGTGCCTACACTTCTTCAGGTAAACGACGCACACGTACACGGCCGTCCATATGATGCAATAAGGAACGAGATTCATCAGACCAGACGACCATCTTCTAATCATTCATGTTCCAGTTTTGATGCTCATGTGTTCATTATAGGCGGTTTCGATGGTGAACCGAGGTTAGCATGGGTACTTGTAGTGGCCTGCGGCTACGCAGCCCCATTTTCAGCAGGTTCCATGCACTGTATGTTGTGACACATTATTCCAGTCACCAGCATTCAAATTTCGGGCGAGTTCCGCCACAGTATCCCTTCTTTTGGCTCGTATCATACAGGATAGCCTTCGCTCATCTCTAGCATCGATGAGCCGTGGTTGGCCCCATGGATATGGATGGAGAATTGAATGGTGTACTAGCAGGCAAAAAGCGTGCCGGTGAAAGCAGTCAGTCGTTGCCATCGCAGGTACAATCAGTAGACTCTGCCGTAATTCAAACACATTATAGAGACCTATTTTATAGCCTCGGTAATCAATTATTTCGTTCTCTGCAAACTTGCTTTTTGTTTGAAACGCTAGCTGTTGATAACTGAAATTAATGTGGTAATATTTACCTTTTTTTACGGCATATAATTTATTTTGTGCTCTATGTAACCTTTGCGATAGCCATATCAAGTTACGTTTCTGACTGAGGTAGTACGAATTATAATTTATTTTTATTTTATTCCCCCTGTTGAAACTTTTTTAATTAATAATGCAAAATTTCAACTAAAATATGAAGGTTTCTCCACTGAACCATTCTGCAAATAAGATAGATATAATAATCATATAGCAATACCATGATGAGAATGTTCTGTTATATTAGTGGCTCCATCTAGTGAGCAGCATATAAACTTCTGTTTGAGTATTTCAGTTAAAGAAATGAATTCAATCATTCAAGTCTAAGAGAGGTAGAAATTAGACAAATACAATTTAGCGACAACACGTGAAGAAATAGGATAAACCAACAATTGCTGATTTATGAAATTATGAGCACTTCATGTATATTGAAAGTTAATTGCAGACGTTACTGAAAATTCCATTCATAACATAAATATCTTTAAAAAAAACCTAGTTCTACAAATCTCAACTACAATGTAATATCAATATGACTTCCATGCAAAAGATAATTGTGTGCATGCCCAAAATACAATCCATAACCTAAGTATTACTCATTTAAATCACTCATTGTGGACATTCAATATTTTTTATTTCTTGCTTTAGAAAGAAGAGTTGCTGGACATTCTCTTATATCATTGTTCAAGTTTACCACTCAGTTTTCAGAAATTAATTTTTTTCATATTACCACATCATATACTTATTTTTTACTTTAGGTTAGCTCATAGTTCCCCAAAACTTATAAATAATAGTTTTCAGTGAAAGGTTACTCATTAGATTTCTTCATAAAAATATAATTGCAGAACTTTTTTTCTCAGCTTGTGCTAACAAATTGTTGTTTGATGTTGTCATCTTGCAGGTTGTGCAAGAATAAACCATTCCCATTTGTTATTTTTCTATCTCATTAAGAGGAATGAATCTCACAGATTAACCAGGATTGGCGACTTGCAATTTAAATTAGGATAAATTAATAAAATTATTTTTGAGTCTTCTCTAATATGTTACGTCTGAATAATCACAGAACTCATGAAGAACGAAACTACCCCTCAAAGTGTTAATAACCATAGAGTTCACACAAAAGCCTATCAGTATACCACAGAAACGATTAGTGAAGAACTCACCAGAAAGAAACAAAAGAAGTCTTATAAAAACCTCAAATCCCAGGTCTCTTTGCTTCAGAGCCAAGCATGCATACCATTTGAACACTGGGGGAAAAGATTAATGTAATGCACAAGAATAAACCTTTATTAAAAAAAAGTACAATCATATAAATAAAAATCTACATATCTCTACCAAATTCTTATGTTATTACAACAGAAAGCCAAATTAGGAGCTCCATATCTTTCAGTTTTTTTTTTAATGAAGGAATGGAATAAATTTTGGGGTATGTTAAAATGTAAATCAGGGTTGGGTTGTTTTACCTCTGAGCGGCACTTTTTTGCACACCATGGGCTAAATGGCCAGGTCACATGGACCCCGAAGACTCAGATAAGGTTGGGGGAGGGGACCCACTGGAACAGCTGTTGGGAGACAGATGGTAGCTTCCCGTCAAGGCCATCCAGCGTGTTCTTTAACGTGCACAGGGTATGGCTCTTCCATCCGACGGACGGCGGCCTTTCCAAGCCCATCGGTGTCCCCTACTGACCTTGGGCAGGGCGGGGAATTTTGCGGAGATAAATCTCAACGCTGACCCAGCTGGGACTCGAACCTGGGAACTACAGTTTACGATCCTGGCGCGCTACCGACTTAGCCACCCCCATGTAAATCAGAACTGAATCTTGAAAATTAATATTAAGTATTTGGGTTATAAAAACTGGAATATTTTAAAGCAGTCATTCCACAACAAAGCATTTTGTGCATATTGAGTACAATTTAATGATTAAACATATTCCATAATACATAATTCTGTAGTAATCAATTTGATATAACAATCACATTTGATTAACCTTTGAGCTAAATCGTTTTAATTGACAAATTTTGCTGTTAAACTATTTAAATATTGAATAAAATTGCGGAATTTGATAGACTTGATTTAGATTTTCATTTTCTTCAGTAACATTGCCACAGAAAGTTTTTCTTTACAATACTTAGTTTCTAATTTTTTTTTCGTTATCATAACACGGAGATCCTCTAGTGATTGGGCTCTATATGTCTCTAAGTAGTAAAAATGAAAAGAAAAACTGCATAATTTATGAAAGTATCAGGTTAACATTATGAAGAATGTACACTGTTTGGTTTTGCACTCCGTATGTTCCCACCCTTATGGCAAAAAGCAATTTGAGGATGTTCATTTTCTAGATAGTCTATGATAGTATATTCATATTAAAGGGTGAAATTCACACTTTAAACCTAAATTATTACCCTATGGCACCTGAAACCATATTTTCCATACTAAAATAATTATATGAAACGAGCTAGTTATTGATTACTACAAGCACCATGGAAGCAAAGTTACTTTAACCAGCTACCTCTATTAAAATCTTTTGCCAGTTGGTTGGTTGGTTGTTTTACCTCTGAGCAGCACTTTTTTGCACAACGTGGGCTAAATGGCCAAGTCACAAGGACCCCGAAGGCTCAGAGAAGGTTGGGAGAGGGGACCCACTGGAACAGCTGTTGGGAGACAGATGGTAGCCTCCCAGTCAGAGCCATCCAGTGTGTTCTTTAACGTGCACAGGGACGGGAGGCTACCATCTGTCTCCCAACAGCTGTTCCAGTGGGTCCCCTCTCCCAACCTTCTCTGAGCCTTCGGGGTCCTTGTGACCTGGCCATTTAGCCCATGGTGTGCAAAAAAGTGCCGCTCAGAGGTAAAACAACCCAACCCAACGTGCACAGGGTATGGATCTCCCGCACACGGGACCACGGCTTAACGTCCCATCCGACGGGTGGCGGCCTTTCCAAACCCATCGGTGTCCACTATTGACCGTGGGCAGGGCGGGAAATTTTGCGGAGATAAATAACTTTTGCCAGACATGATTGATGATGTTAGATATGGTAAGACACCACAATAAGCACAAGGAATGGTCAGATTCAGTAAATAAGTACATTTTTATGAAAATATCATTCAAATGAAACAGTCTTTGGAGAGATTATCATAACATATATAATACCTCTAAAATTAAATGTAATAGGTTACATTTGTCTCCCCCCCCCCCCCCCCACACACTACCATGCCTTCTCAGAAAATGACATTAAAAAATCTTGTTAACCACGGTATCAATAATCGGTACACAATAAAAAAAGACTTTCTTGTTCAGAAATTAATTAAAATAACTTAAAATTCTATGTCATTGGACAATACAAACTTTTAAGTTTACCCTTCAAACTATTTGCATGTTAAAATTTTTCAGAGAAAACTCAGAAACTTTTCACTTCACTGCAGAGAGCGTGCTGACCTTGCTCCAGGAAGACAGAAACTCAGCTTCTGAGTTTTCTCCTAAAAACTTTAACATGAAAATAGTTTGAAGGATAAACTTGAAAATTTTATTGCTCAATGAGAGAGAATTTTTAGTTAATTTAAGATCAATATAGGACATTTTTAGTGTTAAATCCAAGTCTTTGACATACACTGCTCGACATTGAAAGTGCTCCACCCAGAAGGACATGTCGTACAAACATGCAAATAAAAGGGTGGGTGTGCGCAGTTTAGATATGCAAATGATGATAATCCGGAGTCAATGGCATATGTGGCTCAAGAGATAAAAGGTGCAAGAAGGAACTGGGATGGTGTTGTGTTTATGCAGGTGGAAGTCATGCGAACCGTTGAGATTAGGTGGTTCAGTGAATTGTTCAACAAAGGCCGAAAATGACTGGTACACGCCGTCGGCAGGTTTATCGCCATTTGGATGCTTTTGAGAGAGGAAGAATTATAGGCCTATGTGACGCTGGATGGACTATACATCTTGTCGCTGCCAATGTTCATCGGGATGCACGAACTATTGGACATTGTTGGCGACAGTGGCGAAATGAAGGTTGCGTCACAGAAGGAGTAGTGTCGTACGACAGACGTCAGCATGGCTTGATAGGTTCGACATGCTCGTTTGTCACCACAGAGCACTGCAGGCGATATTCGACAGGCTGTGTCAGCAGCCATGGTCATCCTCATAATGACCGAAATAGTAAACCGAAGCTTTCATGAGGCATACCTGCGCTCTAGGCAACCATTACGTCGACTGTAACCATCGTAGCGCTAGTCTGGCTTGGTGCCGAAGTCGTGCGAACTGAGGTCACGAGTGGAACACTGTTGTGCTTTGTGATGAATCCCGTTTCTGTCTGGGTGCTGACAATCGACGGGTCCGTTTATGGCGACAACCTGACGAGAGGACGGATCCAGCTTTTGTTTGTGACCAGCACACTGCCCTTCAGTCAGGCATAATAGTATAGGGTGCTATTGGATACGACAGCAGGTCACCTCTTGTCCACATCACGGGAACACTTGACAGCTGCATGATACGTTAGCGCGGTTCTGCTGCCCATTTTGTTACTGCTCCTGGGAGGCATGCAGCAGTCCATTTTCCAGCATGACAACGCCCGTGTACACACTGCTAGGGTCTCCAGACAATGTTTACAACATGTTCAAGTATTGCCATGGCCATCACAATCTCCAGATTTAATCCCCAGTAGAAAATCTGTGGGACCACATTGGACAACGTGTGCAATCCTCTCACCGGCCGGCGTGGAATCTCGATGAATTATGGGAGCAAGTTAACACTGCTTGGTGTGAAATTCCTCGGGACCTTATCCATCAACTGTATGACTCCATGCCCGCCGTAGTGCTGCCTGTACTACCGTTCATGGCAGTGCAACCACCTACTGAGGCAGTCACATTGTACTGTATTATCTCATCTTCTAACCCCTGTAAGTGGCTGCAAATTAAATTTGCAGCCACTTAAATCATTGTATGTCAATATGTATTGCTATGTGTTTGCTACGTTTAACCCCTATCCCTCACTCCTTCTGGGTTGGGCACTTTCAATGTCAAGCAGTGTATATATTTTCTGTATCTTATAGAAAAATCATGGTGACATCCAAGATTTCAATGTGGAAATTTACTTCTTGGATTAGAATTTCTCTTATACAGTAAATACTAGAACAAAGTAAGAATTCAAGAGGAAAACTTTCCAGTACAGATAAAATCATTTAACCATAAACTTTCAGCTTCTTGTGTATACCATCACTAATGGACAAAATATGCATTTTCTCAATTTAAATATTTGTTCTTTGACCCGAAATAAATTCAAGTTATGAAAAGTGTAACAAGTAATTCATTCTAATGAAAAACAAAATTTTTTTATAATTATATGATGTTATTAACATTAAAACTTACCATAATTTTTAATATGTTACACTTTTTATGTTATCCTTCATTGAATTTTAAGTATAATATATATTTCAGTCCCCCAAAATACTTTGTAATAACTTAGTAATCATGTTGTTACTTGATCACAAACTACTCAAATTTTAAAAAACATTGAAGATTTAAAAAGTAAAATCTTTATAAATTCATTAGGTAGTCACTACAACATGGCTTTACATTAGCTCTATGAAAGATTGTACCTGCAATGATAGGCTCTTGTGTGAACATTGTGGTTAATATTGTTTTAAGGGGTAGTTTTGTTCTTCATGAGCTCTGTGATTATTCAGACATAACACACATCAGAGAAGACTCAAAAATAGTTTTCTTAATGTACCCTATTTTAAAATGCAAGTCGCCAATCCTGGTTAATCTGTGATATTCATTCCTCCTAATGAGATAGCAAAATAGCAAATGGGTATGGTTTATACTTGCACAATCTGCTACATGACAACATCAAACAACCATTTGTTAGCACAAGCTGAGTAATAAAGTTTTGCAATTATATTTTTATGAAGAATTCTAATGAGTAACCTTTCACTGAAAACTATTATCAATAAGTTTAGGGGAACTATGAGCTAACCTAAATTAAAAAAATAAGCATATGACATGTGGTGATATGAAAAAATTAATTTCTGAAAACTGAGTGGTAAACTTGAACAATGATATAAGAGAATGTGCAGCAACTCTTCTTTCTAAAGCAAGAAATAAAAAAATGGAATATCCAAAATGAGTGATTTAAATGAGGAATACTTAGGTCATGAATTCCATTTTGGGCATGCAAACAATTGTCTTTTGCATGGAAGTCATACTGGCATTACACTGAACTTGAGATTTGTAGAACTATGTTTTTTTTTTAATATTTATGTTTTGAATGCAGTTTTTAGTAACATCTACAATTAACTTTCAAGGCTCCTGCAGACCTCTGTGGCAAGCAGCTGCTTGAGGGGGTATTTATTTTTTTTATTTTTTATACATGAAGGCTTATAATTTTATACATCCTCATTTGTTGATTACCTATTTCAATTGCAGATTTATGAAATTGCAATTGCTGATATCCTATTTCTACATATGTTGTCTCTAAATTGTATTTGTGCAATTTTTTCTTCTCCTAGATTCAAATGATTAAACCCATTTTTTTAAACTTAAACTCACAAATAAAATGTTGATGTAAAACTCACTAGATGGCGCCACTAGTCTAACTGACATTCTTAACCCTGCATTGCAGTATGATTATTATATATATCTTATTTTCACAATGGTTCAGTGGAGAAACACCTCATATTTTAGATGAAAGTTTCATTACTAATAAAAAAATTTCAACTATAGCTCTAAATTGCACAACCGAGAAGCTAGCAGAATATTTCGTCCATCATATCTCTTCTTATTATACGTTACCTACTTCTGATTCATTCAGAAATCATCATCATCCTCCAGCAGCCATGGACTTCGGAGGTCCAACCAGACCGTGCAGTTTAATTCTCCAAGCATATCTGTCCTGAGCTACATCTGCTGCATCCAGCCACTGCACACCAATTCTAATAAGGTCCTGTTTGACATTGTCTGCCCACCGCATCCTAGATCTCCCTCTCCTTCTGAGGCCTCTAGGCACACTGTTCATAACCCTATTCGCCATTCTATAAATATCCATATGGGCAACATGGCCAAACCAGCGGAGTCTCTCTCTGCACAATATGCTGCTTAAAGGAGTTTGCAGACTCCTTTGTCTAACCTCATCATTAGTTACAAAGTTTATTATTAGTTATTTATTCATTAGTTACAAGTTAGGTTTTTTAACCTAATACCCAAGATACTACGTATGCATCTAGAATCAAAAGCATCTAGTGTCCTGTTATCTTGTTTGCAAAGTGTCCAAGTTTCACTACCAAAACTAATCCTAGAAAGAACCAAACTATTATACAGTTTAATTTTAGTCTTTTGGTGTATATGCCTATTTCTCCACACTCTCCATAGATTCTTAAAAGTCCTGGCAGCAATCCCTATTCGTCTGTTAATCTCATGCTGCACATCACCATTATCTGTTACATAGCTCGCAAGATAATTAAACTGTGACACCTGCTCAAGACTGCAACCATTCAGATTAACTGAATCACAGCCTGCCTGACCAATTTTCATCACTTTAGTTTTCTCTCTGTTTATAACCAAACCTACCCTACTACCAGTCTCATCAACAGTTCGAATGAAAGAGTTCATCTCATCAACATCATTTGCCAAAAGGGCTAAATCATCAGCATAATCTAAATCAGAAATTTTCGTATTTCCAGCCCATTTAAGGCCAAAATCTTTCCCTTGAAGTGAATTTCGCATGACATAATCAATAACCAACCTAAAGAGAAAAGGAGACAAAATGCATCCTTCGAACACCAGAGGTAATGCTAAACCAATTGCTACAAGCCTTACCAACTCTCACACACGACTCAGTGTTATTATAGAGAGCTTTCATAATGTTAACTAACTTGTCAGGTATACCATATCTGACACTCAGTGTTATTATAGAGAGCTTTCATAATGTTAACTAACTTGTCAGGTATACCAGGTCTCACAATCAACCACAAATTATGACGATCAACAGAGTCGAAAGCCTTTTTGAAATCAACAAAGCTAGTAACCAAAGGTTTCTGAAACTCTAAACATTTCTCAAGAATCTGCTTAAGTGCAAATATCTGATCCACACATCCCCTACCACTTCTGAATCCACATTGCTCATCACGCAATTGACTGTCAACCAGATTCTTAATTCTATTAAGCACAATCATGCAAAGAACTTTACTTGAAACAGAGAGTAGGCTGATACCCCTATAGTTATCACAAGAACTGTGATCACCTTTTTTGAAAATAGGGATAATAATAGCTCTGGTAAAATCTTTAGGAACCATGCCTTTATCATAAAAGTTATTCAAAATTTCAGTCATCCAAGTGGTAACCGAAACATTCTCAGCTCTAAGCATTTCCGTAGTAATTTGATCTATCCCTGGGGTTTTATAAAGTTTAAGTTTAGAAATAACCAAAATAACTTCAGATTGTGTTATAGGGCCAACATTAAATCCAGTAATGCATCTATCATCATTGCAAACAATGGGAGTAGAACTAACCACAGTGTTTAGAACATCACTGAAATGTTCAGCCCACCTAGCCATGACAGAATCCTCCCCTTCTATAACCCTACCTTGTTTATCCTTCAATACTTGTATGCCTGTCCGTTTTCTACCACATAAAACATTAACTATTTGGTACAGCTCTCTGCTGTATTGCTGCCTAACTTCTTCCTCAGCTTTGTCAGCCAAGCCATCAAAGATTCTTATCAGCAGCTAACTGATCCTTTACACGTTTATTAAGCTCTTTGTGATGCTTTCTATTAGGACTAGTAGGGTACTGATTAAGGACATTCCTGCAGTTCTTTCTTTCTGAAATAAGCTCAAGTGCCTTATCACTCAAATAATTCTGTCTCCTCTGCTCCTTTTTTCCTGAAAGAATACTGTTAGTTTCCAAAAATACCTGTTTAAAATTGTCCATTCTTCCTCAACTTTAGTAGTAAGCAAACCATGACTGTCATAATGACTAAGTACCTATCATGGTAAGCTTTAGCTATAACTGGGTATTTCAGAGCTTCAGTATTAAAGGTAAATTTTTTAACTTTAGCACAACACTTTTTAAGTTTAAGTTGCAAGACACTTTTAACAAGGTAATGGTCAGATCCAATTTCAGCTCCCCTATATGACCTGGTATTCCTAACAGAACTAGCCCATTTGCTGATAATTAATATATAATCAATCATATTCTTATGCAGCCCATCAGGTGAAACCCATGTGTATTTATGTTTGTCGTGCTGTTTGTAATATATGTTAGTTATTCTGAAACCATTGAGTTTACTTACCTGTAGGAGACGTTGTCCATTGCAGCTACCAATACCAAAAGGGCCTATCACCCCTCCCCAAAGGTTAGAGTCAGTGCCAACTTTGGCATTGAAGTCACCTAGAACAAGGGTAATATCTCCTTTCTTGACAGAATTCAAAATATCCTGAAGTTGTCTGTAAAACCTATCCTTCTCATCCTCAGTGGGGGCATAACAGTAGATAACATTCAGGTCTTTAATGCTTGTCTGAAACTTTGCTGTAAGAAACCTTCCTTTCATTAATTCACTCATATCCTAGAAGAGCATCACTAGCATGTCTGCTGAGCAGAAGACCCACGCCTTGGTGATGCTTTCCATCCTCCCTCTCTGTAAAGAGAATTTTAAAGTTATTTTTAAGTATCTCACCTTTACCTGTCCATCTGGTCTCTTGCAAGCTTAGAATATCTAGGTTATAGAGCTGGAATTCCTGCGTGAGGACATCAAGAGAATAATATCTATGTAATGTCCTCATGTTACACGTTCCTGCAGAGAGAAAATGATTAGTAGGATTTTTAAAGAAATTAGGTTTATTGAGATTGGTAGGGACAACAATATCAAACAGCCCCCTGATCGCAGGCATGGGGCAAAGACCTGTTCCTCCTCCGCTAAATGCTGAAGTCACCGATGCTGGTAGGAACTTCAGGCACCACCTTTTCAAGTGGACTTTTTCAAGAGCCATATGGCCTGCCTGAGACACATTACTCCAGTTTAGGCTTGACGATGCCCAACTAGCTAAGTGAGGGTTCACATACCTGCGATGGCCTCTGATTAGGATTATCCACCAACTGATATAAGGTATCCCATGCCTCTGTTCACTTAGGGCTGGCAACCCAGAAGGAAGCAGAAAACACAGCGCCAGATTCTCCCTCAACAGAGCCCCACCAGTGCAGCAAGTCCAGGATCAATAATCAAGCTCAAATCCATAAACAAGTCCAGTCTAGTCGGTATAAATGGTCAGCACCAGGACCCAGGAAAGTTGACCACTCCTCAGCAGGGTTGAAAAAAAAGAAAAAATTGACCATAGATGACCAGATCAGTAGGCCATACTGAACTGGCAGCCCTCCCCTTCCATTCCCTTCCAAAAGAGAATATCTCTTTTGAAAGGTACTAACGGCCTGCACCACGAGAAGGCGGGATCGGACGTTAGGTGCTAGACCTGGCCGGTTCTGTTCATCATCACTAGGGATTGGTACACAGCTCTCCTTCCAGTTTATGCCTAGCTATCATTTACAGACCTTGTGATATATCTTTGTTTTATTTTATTTATTGATGCGTGTTACTCATGTGCAAAATTTGCATATTTAAGGTGAAGGAAGTATGGGTACAATGTACACGGTACTCTACTGACCTCAATTATTAACTCCGATCTCTCTAGTTATGCCGCTGCTACCGGAGTACTTCATTTTCTTCATCTTTCATCATCGTTTTTGTGCTACAGTTGGCTTATATAGAAGTCGTCTATGTGTGCTAGCTGTTTAAGCTGTAGCTTGAAGCTAGTCATCGATTAGCAAAATTTAAAAACAATATTGCAAAGATTATAAACATTAATAATCTACTGATATAACAGGGGGTATTTATTTATTTATTTATAACATTAATTAATGTCCTTTAGTTTAAAATATAGTGAAGCTAACAATTTGTATTAAAATTTGATAAAAGAAAAGTAGCATCTGTGATCTGGCAATTTCAGTTAATACGTTTTTCCATCTTATTGATTGTTACTTGAAACGTATTTTGTTGGCTATTGTGGTGAGTTTGTTTTACAATATTTTGTGGTTTTCTGAAAACAGGAGAAAAATCTAATTTTTATAAAAATATTTTGGAATATGATTCACTGTTCAAATCAAAATGTTACAACTTTGATAGGTATTGTGTTAGATGTTGATAGATTGAAATTTCCTAGTATAGTGTTTGATGTAACAGAAAACGTGTACCAGTATGTAATATTTTAATTACGAAAAATAGGATGATGGGAAGAGAAGGAAAAAATTATTTCGCCAAAATTATCAGTAATTTGCAAAGTGGAATATTTTTCTTTCAGGGGTCAAGCAGAAAACACGTCACATTTTTAGGCTTATGTAGCTCAATCAATACGAGATGATTATGTAAAACTTTCTGTTGTTAGGGTGTAATGTTGGAAACTTTACCGATCGCAGGGGATCTATTTTAATCAATGAAAGGTTTAGCGCCTCGGGTGAAGTTGCAGCAACTGTTTCCAAACGATTCCTTATAAAAATATATTGATATTGACTAGAGCACACCAGCGGAAATTGGTTTGCAAAAGTTATTGTTTGGTTGTTGCACTTGGCATGCAATATTATTTATGTTTATTTGCTTCGTGTAATTGATTCACCTGCATATTAATAACACTGTTGACTACTAGTATATCCAAGGAGGGGAAGATTTGAGGATTTTACCTTCATACCTTGAGGTTTTGAATAATGTATATTTTTGGATACATCAGTGGCGTTGATAAATTTTATTGGTAGCATATCAATGACGCACAAGCGAAGTGTCATAACTTCTAGTTTATATTGTATTAGCTGAACAGTACCTGTCACTTCCCACAGAGTAAGGAGAGTACAGAATGGTAACTCTGATAGATCCATGAATGAGGCCTGGAAGCTCAAAGAGCCTGCGATGAAAAAAACTGCATCACAGTTGGTTTCAAATCAGGGACCTCTGTGTCACAGGTCAAGTGGCATTGTATGACATCATGGTTTGTATGTGAAATTTTTTTTGAAAATGTGATGTTAGCGAGACAGATTGTATGAGAGAATGTAAAAAAAATAGATGAACTGATTTGACAAGACGTTTTTTCTATTTCAATACTTAACAGCACTCAACACTCCCTTTTCAGTCTATTTCCTATATATTAAGACTGATTTGCATGTTCATTTCCACCGATTCTTCAAATAACTAGATTAAAGCCTTTTTTTCCCTCCTGATATTCTATGCCATGTCAATACACATTTCCACCTTTTGCTGAAAGCTACAAAATGAGACAGGATAATGACTCTTAAGATGATAGCTGACAGAAAAGGTACTTTTCTGTTATCTCTGGTCACATTGGCGACCTTTTTTTTTTGGAAAAAATGGCAGTTTTTGATTGTCAGGAAGGTTAGTGAGTAATTTAGGGGTGGGTTATTTGAGCTATAAGATTTTTTTCATTGTCTTATTTGGTTTCGGGGGCTTTTTTATAATTCGGTCAGCAGTACACTTTCCGATTTTCATGTTTTTCAGTTTGTGTTGTCTGCGAGGACATTTAGTTTTGGGGGATTTTTTATAATTTGGTCGGCAGTGCACTGTTTCTGATTTTCATGCTTTTTGGTATGTGTTGTCTCCAATGAGATTATTTAGTTTTTCGGGCTTTTTTTATAATGCTGGTCGGCAATGCAGTGTCGATGATGTTCTTAGCTTACTTTTGTGTTTATTTTTCGTTGCCAAGGAAATGACCAGAGCATTATAAAAAATGCCCCCAAAACTAAATAATCTCATTGGAGACAACACATACCAAAAAGCATGAAAATCGGAAACAGTGCACTGCCGACCAAATTATAAAAAAGCCCCCGAAACTAAATGTCCTCGCAAACAACAACAAAAAAAATCTTATAGCTCAAATAACCCACCCCTAAATTACTCATTAACCTTCCTGACTCCATGAAAAACTGCCATTTTTTCCAAAAAAGGCGCCACGAAAATGTGATCGGAGATAACTGAAAAGTACCACAGAAAATTAGTAATTTGGGTCTTACGTTAGGTGACACTGTACTACAATTTGAATATTACCTATCTGTTTTCTCCATTATCTGTGGTGCTGCCCAAGTCTGAATTTTAATCTGTATACTCTTATTTTTACAACATTTAAAGGCTAATTTTGCAAGTTCTGCCCTCCCCTACACAGATATTTTAGCACAAATTCAACAAAGTTTTGCCCAATGTTATCGGCTCATATTCTCTCATAGCCCACCCCTTCACCATAAACTACTGAGATTTATTCCAACCAATTTTGATACTCTGTGGTACCAGTCTACCTTGCTGTACAGCTTCAAATTTCATATGCATGATCCCGTGTTGGGTTAAATGAGCTGGTCCCTTGGAACAATGGCTGCATTAAAATAACAATTTGAAAATGGGAATCTGGCAAAGGCAGCAGATTTAAATGTTTATTAAAATTGCTTACATTCACAGTTAGGGAACACCAAATGGCAACAATAAATCTGACATCAATTATCTTTTCCTGTAGGAATAGCATGATAAATTTTTGATCTAGCATACCCCCCTTCCACTTTTGTAATTTCAACAAATTTTGGTACTGCAACCAGAAGCATTCTGTTAATATTTGAAGCACTGCCACAATTTCCTAATGAGTTATGGCTGCCACAGGTACCTTCAGTTTTGATCGTTCAGCCACCATATTATTTTGACATAATACAATATGTTGCATCATCATGTTTCCTAAGCATTGCCAACTATTAGCAGAGGACTTTGAACAGCCAGCTGATCAAATGTGCAGCAATGCACTTTACAGTCCCATAGAATAATTTTTTTAACACAATGTAACAAAATGGTCCTTTTCGATGAATCCCACAACCTGACCTAAACTGGTTTCTACAAAAAAGTTTTTTTTACCACAGTAACGATAATTGGGGTTTATGTCAAATGCAATGTACCGTTTCCATGGTAATGACAATTTGCATTTTGAACAATATTTTTAAGAGAGACTGTATAATTCTGGAAAAAAATTTGTTTTTGTCACCTCATGCAGTCTGGTTGAACACTAAATGGCAATAATGCAACACATAATGCATTATTGTGTTGTTATGTTTAAAAAAATGGCACCTGAGTGCCACAAACCTCTCAAACAGCCACTTGTCAGAAAGATATGATAGGAGCTTGTCAAATAATATACCAAAGTGATTTGTAAAAGTGTGACCTCAGTGAGAAAGACTACCAATTCCAGTATAAAAAAGCCCCCTGAAATAATCACATCAGAGACATCAAGCCAAAAAACTAGAAAATTGTGCTAGAAATCCCATCATCCTGCATTTCCCAATTAACATAATAATAGACAATAAATGTATTTAATATAAATCATCTGCAATATTCTTTATTAACCTGGGATCGGGGTTGTCTCAATCGTTAGCACGCTAGGCTTGTAATCTGCAGTTCCCAGGTTTGAGTCCCAGCTGGGTCAGCATTGAGATTTATCTCTGCAAAACTCCCCCCTGCCCACTATCAGTAGGGGACACTAATGGGCTTGGACAGGCCATTGTCCATTTAATGGGATGTTAAACTGTGGCCGTGTGTGCAAGAGTCATACCCTGTGCACGTTAAAGAACATGGGATGGCCTTGATGGGAGGTTAACATCTGGGTCCCCTCCCCCAACCTCTGAGCCTTCAAGGTTCTTATGACCTGACCATTTAGCCCATTGTGTGCAAAAAAGTAGTGCTCAGAGGTAAAACAACTCAACCCTTTACTAACCTACAATGCAAAATTTATACAAATGCTTTATATGCCAGACCTGAACACCTAGATTGTACCAGGCTCAAAATCTGTAATTCCCAGGTTGAGTTCCATCTTGGCCAGCATTGAGATTTATGTCCTCAATAGTATGTCCTTGGTTAGGGGACACCAACAGGCTTGGAAAGGCTGCTGTTGATCGGATGGGATGTTAAGCCATGGCTCTGTGTGCAAGAGAACTCTTCCCTGTGAATGTTAAAGAACATGGGATGGCCTTGATGGGAGGTTAACATCTGGGTCCCCTCCCCCAACCTCTGAGCCTTCAAGGTTCTTATGACCTGACCATTTAGCCCATTGTGTGCAAAAAAAGTAGTGCTCAGAGGTAAAACAACTCAACCCTTTACTAACCTAAAATGCACAATTTATACAAATCCTTAACATGCCAGACCTGAACACCTAGATTGTACCAGGCTCAAAATCTCTAATTCCCAGGTTGAGTTCCATCTTGGCCAGCATTGAGATTTATGTCCTCAATAATATGTCCTTGGTTAGGGGACACCAACAGGCTTGGAAAGGCTGCTGTTGATGGGATGTTAAGCCATGGCTCTGTGTGCAAGAGAACTCTTCCCTGTGAATGTTAAAGAACATGCCTGATATCCTTGATGGGAGGCTACCATTTGTCTCCTAACAGCTGTCCAGTGGTCCTCTCCCCCTAATATTCTGAGCCCTCAGGGGTCCATGTGACCTGGCCATTTAGCCCATTGTGTGCAAAAAAGTACTGCTCAGAGGTTTTGTCTTTTAGAAAATACTTTCATGAAAGTATCCAATTTTCTCCATAACCTCCAAATTAAAATTGCCTCCACCACTGCATTATGGGAAGAAAAACTTTCAAAAGTTTTATAAAACATCCTAAACAAAGGCATAAAATTGGAATCAACACTCCTGATCCACAATAAAAAGCCTTCAGGGATTTAAATAACCCAATGGACTAAAACAGTCAGAAGAAGTCCTAGGAGTTAACCCCTTGGCTTTTTCTGAGTCTGGATTGGCAGCTCATTATGCCAATCCACATCGGGAAAAAGCTCCTTGGGTTAAATTAATGGGCTTAAGCAATCATTGGCTATGTGTTTTACATGTGCTAAAGATTTGAGGCATGCGCAAAGGCATGCCTCAAATCAGTTGAATGGTGTCATTTTCAGTGACGCATGCAGTAGCACACGTGCTTCCATCAGTAGTGGATTTTTGTTCGACATTCTGTGCAACTTCATAGTTTGTCTGGAAGGTTTCATTCTGTTTTTATAATTATTGACCTTGTGTTGTTTTTTGTTCACCATGTCGTCAGAACGAACACTGGCCTTTATTGAAGATTATACATTAAATAATTCATCAGAGATATAAATTATTAGATTAATTTCAATAAATAAAAGATTAAATCATCAGATTATAGGTTAAAATATTTATCAGAGACATGAATGAATTACCGGTAGCCAAATATCTAAGTGTGATTGCTAATTTCACTTCAGCTGGTATTGCTTCTCTGCAACAAGTATTATTTTTTTTCTATCTTCGGCTCCACCATTCCCAAAAGAATGTAGAAGTTTGTTCCAGACATTCGCGTAAAGTTCTTAAAAAGAACTTTTTCATTTAATTCCAGTTCCCTCATTATTCCAAAATTCTACGTTTTAAAATAATCTTTCGTCCATATCGATCGCCGATATTTTTCATGTCGTTTTTTCACTTTTTTCAGCACTTATACTCACTAACATAGCAGCATCAGTTACATCCATTGCAACTTCATGTCTACACTGGTGAAAAATTGAAAACTATTTGGCGCACAGCTGTAGACAGTTGAAGGCATGCCCTAGACTACTCGGTGTTGAAAAGCGGAATTGAAAGCTGAAGATGAAAGCACATAAGTGTGGACATAGCCATTAGCATCATACTGCCAATCTGCATTTGAAAAACCCAGTGGTCTAAATTAGGACTGGGTAAACTTTCTAGCTTAAAGGGATGCTTAGGAAACTAGAAGGGTGGGTCACCAAAGAAATATATAATTAATATCTGTATGAATTTTAAGGACAATTTGCTTCACCAAAGTTGGACTTCTTGTTCTCTACATGTTCATTTTTCTTTTACAAATTTTGTCATCAGTAGCACATGGGTCATAGTTTGTCCAGTCCTGGTCTAAACAAATTGCAAAAATGGATAAAATCCTAAACCTGCTGATCTACACTTAAAAAAAGCTCCAATAGGTGAAGACTCCAAAAAAGTATATATCTAAACTAAAACATCCAACATAATTTAAAATTATTCATGCCCACGCCATGTTTTCCTTTCTGAACACCACTTTCTGCATTAATATCCATAATCCACTTAAACTCTACCACAAACTACAACATTAAGATATAGTACAGCAAAATTTCCAAACTCACCTATATTCTCCATTAGCACCACAACAACCGCCACACTTGACGAAATGCAATTGCATGTCAAATTTCCCACAATACCATTTAAATCAAAATCCACCACATATTGGAACTATACTTATTCATGATACTAACACACCCACTTACTTTTAACTACCACTTAATTCTATTCATTTGCCACAATATGATGTTCCATCATATCCCTACCCTTCTAGACTCACTGAACCTGCAACTTTATTACAACAGTAGTATCCCATCATAAGAGTCCCTTACAAAAATGCTCATTTTGTACCAAATTTTAATTACAAAAAAATTTCTGATACAAGTTTAGGTATCCAAAACACACCAATTTGCCATAATTTCAAACCTCCAAACCCCTCAGTAATGTCACTACTGTTTGCTTAAATATATTCCATAACTTTAAATGAGGGATGGCATAACTCTGAGTAAATCATTTTATCATTTTAAAGCACTATTTGCTCTGATATAATTAAGAGATTTACCATCAAATATTCAATGTTCTGTAGTTGGCTGGCACATTCTCAATCAGTTATTGATTATACACCACATTAATCTTTGTTGCAGTATAAATTTAGTTATGGGAGCAAAAAATAAACATGAAAACATTTGTTAGTATAAATCATGAAACTACAGTGTTGGCAAATTAAGAGATCCTTTGATCAGAGAATAAGCCCTCTTTAAATCAAAATAGTCATGTTTTGGCACTCAAACAGATACAGGCTGAAGCTTATGCAAAAAACATATAATAATATTTTAGTGTAAAATCCTATATTTTGATGGCTATCCACAGAGGAATTTGTACATTTATGCCAATACTTCATTTATTAATAAATAAATTTGTAGCTAGTTGAAAGTTAGCATTAAGAATTGATAATATTCAGAAAACTAAATTAATGAAACCAAAGAAATATGTACTACCCCCTAAACGAATCATATTAAGTAAGCATAGTTAACTTACAGTGTATATACAAAACCATAATATTGTGATGTCTACTTAACTGTAAGATATATATAATAGAAGTTAGTAATGTAATTGTACAGTTCCCTTGGTCACATAAAGGCCATTGCATGGGAATGTAAATCTGTATCCCCGTGTACAGGATCTCCTATGCACATTAAGAAACATTGGGAAGCTTGTCTCCTAACATCTGTTCAGTGGGTCACCTAAAGCATAATATTTTTTACAAGTTTTTGTAAAGATCTATAAAGTTTGACTTTTTCAGGAAGATTGTGAAAACAAAAATTCTTTGGCATCTTTCAGTTATTGTTTCATTTTGACTATTAAAGGAGGAAAATGTATGTTTCAATATCAGCACTTGGCAGTGTTGAAGAAAATTTTACCAATTGTTTACTCATATGAATTTACATTAATGTTAAAAGCAGTGACTAAATCCCAATTCAATGTTTTAAAAGTCTGATTTAAAAAAATAGTCAGTTTAATGTATTTACTGCTATCTTGATACCCAAATGTGGAAGACTACTAGGACAAAAGAGTCCACTTACACATATAATTTTAAGCTCAATCTGTATAAGGGAAAACACCTAGTAACAACTGGTTCAGACTAGGGACTGTCTGAGACATGGATGATGCACATATGCATTACCTAAAGCATGATACATGTGCATCAAGTGACAGTAAATTGTTAAAAACTTAACACGTTGACTGCCATATGAATCATATGATTCACACTTAATTTGCTCCTGAAGCCACATGAATCGTCCGTGCTTCACATACAAATTTGTAGTTCAGGGCTCATGAATCAGTTGTCACACTAGAATGCATTGCTTATGGATAATACAAAGTGTGTGGCCTGAGAAAAAAATCCATGGTGTTAGCACGGCGAAATTTCAACTAAAGTATATTGTAGGGGTCAGTAAAATAGTATGACATTTTGTACTTACTTTATTGAATTGCGGTGCTAAATAAAATAAGAAAATACTTTTTATTTACTAAACAAAACAGTGTATTCTGAAAATACAATCTCAAACAAAAGCAAACATACTAAAAATATAGAAACCTAACATGTATTGTTATTTTACTTCACATATGTCAAGAATACCCGAATAATAAAATTTATAAAGTGCATTCATGTACAACAGTAAAAAAGGAACACAATAATATTTGTCACATTGGACACATTTCCAGTGAGTCTGTTGCTTTGGAAGCTGCATATTTTCTATTATTTCCTTGTATCACACAGCCTATAGATTTAAAAAAAAAAAGCATGCTCAGGCCGCATGAAGCACACATGATTCACACTTTCAAAGTTTGTTTTTAAGCAAAAAATTTATAAAAACTATATAAACTGATATTGTATAGCAATTCAAGACTGATTTTAGTTGATTTAACAAAAAAAGAAAGACGTGGTCCGAGGACTCGAAAAAATTTTAACATTGTTTCACATTAACATGTTGACTGCCACATTCAGAATTACAAAAGACATTCAAAGTTAATTTTCTAACCACTGAGAGCTGACTCCATCTGTAATATAACTTAACACCATATCAGTCTTATAATTTGCGTTATGCAATGGCATACTCTTTTACTGTACGTCTTGTTTGGCACAGCATGATCTTAATTGCCCTTGCACCAAAAAACCCTGACCAACCAAAATTTATACACAATCAAGTTTTTTCAAAAAAATTAGCTACCAACTTTTACTCACTGAGAGACTGGGGTATTTTGTGTAAAGCTAGATTGCAAGTACTGTTAATAAAAGCTCCCAATCTATTCTGATAGGATATAAGTAATTATATTAGTAATATTGAATGGGTTTTGTGTACTTCTTTTTTTCTGCATATTAAGTGTTAGCTGTGCATGATACTCTTCTCTGTACTTTATAATGTAATTAATGTAAAATTGTTTTCAGACTTGCAGGTATGGCAGATGCAAAACCTTCAAAACCTGATAAAAAGGACAAAAAAGAAAAGAAAGAACAGCCACCTGCTCCTCCAAAAGTTCGAGAACCATTAAAGCCAGGAAGGTAAGTTTTACTGACCTTGATTTCTAACAGATTTTTTATCATTAAGCTTATGAACATATCAATAAATAGTTTTGTGAAAAAAAAGCATTTCACTGGCATGTAGGATTTGAATCCACGTCTCTCCAGATTACATGATAGAGTGTTCTAAGACCACTAATCTAATGTTAGCTCCCATCTTTTTTCCACTAGTATGACTTATCAATCTTCCCTGTGACTTCTGCACTTGGTCTTGGTGCCCTCTATGATCAGAAATGAGAACTATTTCTTTTAATGTTGCGCTGAAGACATGAATTCAAATCTAATTCAGAACGGCTAATTTTTTTCAACTCGTTAACTCTGTATATTATTTATTGATTAAATCATTAATAATGCTGCTAGTGTGAAGTACCATTACTCTTGTCTGTGAATTGCAGGAAGAGAAAATGAAGTTTGCTCTCGTCCTTATTATAGAATTTTCTCTGATGAAGTAGAATTAGCAACAAGTGCAGTGAGATTTCCTTCCCTATGTGCACTTTAAGGCACACTATTGAAGGAAATAATTATGGTTGAACTAAAGCAATAAATCATCATAATTTGATATATCATAATTTGAAGTTGGCTGGACATAACACACATGAAAGCAAACCAAAAACAATGCAATAACATGCTTGCAATTATCTTAGTACCAGATCTTTTCATAAAATCTGTTAACATCTGCTATACCTACATCACAATAACCAAATCATTGCTGTAGGATTGAGATTGCCAGGGTCTCCAGTGTGTTTAGGGTACTTTTTATAGCAATATATTTACATATAATGATGAAACTGTATTATCATTTTTCTAGAGGAAATGCCATCCTACAGTAATTTCGCCATTAACTGCTGCTTTTGTAGAGAGATGTTAATATTTTTACAGTCATATTGCAGAGAAAAAAATACTCTATGGATCAATTTCCCACTCATTCTATTAATGGAATTATAAGTAAGATAGATCCTATTATTCAAACTTTCTGAAAACCATCTACTTGACCGTTGTTACAAATATTGCACCATATACCATATATTATTTTTTCTTCCGTAACCATTTTTTTCCATTTGCCCACCAGAGATGAGTTCAGGCGGGCTCGGAATAATTAAACTTACAAATATTTCTTGAAATTGTAAAAAAAAAAGTACAAAATATTCTTGATTATAATTTCAATCTTCCGCAATTAAAAATTGTTCATAAAAATATCTTTAAAATATTAAGTTTTCTTAATCTAATATCTCCACAAATGAGTTTTCTATTTTACACTTTCAAAATTGTTTTCACTTTTAATAGATCAATCAATATATTTCAAAAGTTTGCATTACAATTCATCAGGAATAAAAAACAAAACGTTATTGTGACTTTTATTTTTTAAGCACTTGGATTGCCAGCAGTGGCCCTTCTATAACCTTACCTTGTTTATCCTTCAATCATTGTATGCCTGTCCGTTTTCTACAACATAAAACATTAACTATCTGGTACAGCTCTCTGCTGTTGTGCTTCCTCAGCTTTGTCAGCCAAACCATCAAGCCAAAGATTCTTATCAGTAGCTAACTGATCCTTTACACGTTTATTAAGCTCTCTGTAATGCTTTCTATTAGGACTAGTAGGGTATTGATTAAGGACATTCCTGCAGTTCTTTCTTTCTGAAATAAGCTCAAGTGCCTTATCACTTAAATAATTCTGCCTCCTCTGCTCTTTTTTTTTCTGAAAAGAGTACTGTTAGTTTCCAAAAAATCCTGTTTAAAACAGCCCCATTCTTCCTCAACTTCAGTATTAAACAAACCATGACTGTCATAATGGCTAAGTAATCTATCATGGTAAGCTTTAGCTATAACTAGGTCATTCAGAGCTTTAGTATTAAAGGTAATTTTTTTAAATTTAGCACAGCACTTTTTAAGTTTAAGTTGCAAGACACTTTTAACAAGGTAATGGTCAGATCCAATTTCAGCTACTTATCTGTAGGAGACATTGCCTATTGCAGCTACCAATACCAAAAGGGCCTATCACCCCTCCCCAATGGTCAGAGTCAGTACCAACTTTGGCATTGAAGTCACCTAGAACAAGGGTAATATCTCCTTTCTTGACAGAATTCAAAATATCCTGAAGTTGTCCGTAAAACCTATCCTCATCCTCAGTTGGGGCATAACAGTAGATAACATTCAGGTCTTTAATGTTTGTCTGAAACTTTGCTGTAAGAAACCTTCCTTTCATTAATGCACTCATATCCTAGAAGAGCATCATTAGCATGTCTGCTGAGCAGCAGACCCACACCTTGGTGATGCTTTCCATCCTCCCTCCCTGTAAAGAGAAATTTAAAGTTATTTTTAAGTATCTCACCTTTACCTGTCCATCTGGTCTCTTGCAAGCCTAGAATATCTAGGTTATAGTGCTGGAATTCTTGCATGAGGACATCAAGAGAATAATCTCTATGTAATGTCCTCATGTTCCACGTTCCTTCAGATAGAAAATGATTAGTAGGATTTTTAAAGAAATTAGGTTTATTGAGATTGGTAGGGACAATATCAAACAGCCCTCTGATTGCAGGCATGGTGCAAAGACCTGTTCCTCCTCCGCTAAATGCTGAAGTTACCGATGCTGGTAGGAACTTCAAGCACCACCTTTTCAAGAGCCATATGGCCTGCCTGAGACACATTACTCCAATTTAGGCTTGATGATGCCCAACTAGCTAAGTAAGGTTCAGGTACCTGTGATGGCCTCTGATTAGGATTATCCATCAGCTGATATAAGGTATCCCATGCCTCTGTTCACTTAGGGCTGGCAACCCAGAAGCAAACAGAAAACACAGTGGCAGATTCTCCCTCAACAGAGGCCCACCAGTGCAGCAAGTCCAGGATCAATAATCAAGCTCAAATCCATAAACAAGTCCAGTCTAGTCGGTATAAATGGTCAGCACCAGGATCCTGTGAAGTTGACCATTCCTCAGCAGGGTTGAAAAAAAAAAAGAAAAAAGTGGCCATAGATGACCAGATCAATAGGCCATACTGAACTGGCAGCCCTCCCCTTCCGTTCCCTTCCAAAAGAGAATATCTCTTTTGAAAGGTACTGCACCACGAGAAGGCGGGACCGGACATTTGCTAGACCTGGCCATTTCTGTGCATCATCACTAGGGATTGGTACACAGCTCTCCTAGTTTACACCTAACTACCCTTTACAGGCCTTATTTATATTACTAGTATTTGTAATATTCATTCCAAACACCATCAATAATTTTGTGATAAAATGATTAGCAACACATTTCTCTTTATATATCATGATAAATTCAAGAAATTTTTTTGCCAAATCAGGCTCGAAAAATTGAGTCTGAACTCTACCAACCATTCCCACACACTTCCTTGGAGATCATCTGTAAAGTAGTGCTTGAGCTTTATAATCTAGTTCTGTTTTGGGTCACAACTTTGTTAGTTATTCTCTTAATCCCAACTCTAACCTCATTGAGAAAGAGGGTTCCAATTGGCCTCAAAGGCTGATTATGTCATGTCATGGTGACAGGTGCAGAGGAGCCACACCCAGCACAGGTAAGACATCCCTAGCAAACTTAGTTTGCTGTTCCTCAAGTAAATTTGCTTTTTGTCATCCTCCAAAATAAGTGTTTACTACACCAAGTGAATAAAAAAAATTTGCTGCCTCAAGTAATTTGTATAATTTTTGTGGCACTCAGTATATTTTTCTACCTCTACATTTGAAATCAAATGCCATCTAAAACATTAGTAAGGATTGCAAAATGAATATGCTTGTGGCAGCTTGTATGCTTATGATATTGGCCCTACCCTTACCATATACACTATGTTAGTGTCTAGACACTTCCATGTTATGTGAATAAAAAGCCACCTTCAAAGCTCCCTAACATTGAAAATAAACCTTTTATGCAAAAACTTATTGGCGATAAATTGTAGATGTCATTCAGATCTCTCTAAATATATTTCACACAATATTTGTTTAATATTTAAAGAATGAATGGAAGCTGAAACATTTAACTTCAATGATTGACACTTGTGAAAAAACACTTCAATAGATAAAACACAACTCTTGTAACAATTTGTTCATTAACATAAATATCTGAAGTTTGTATGACAATTTTTAAAGATTTCATTGATTTGGAGGCAATGTGACAGTGTCAGTTTTCAACAATCTTTTATCAATATTTAAACAGTCATTGAAGTGGGACCATTTAACAGCAAACAACACTGTCACATTGCCTCTAAATTGGTGAAATCTTAAAAAATCGTCATACAAACTTCAGATATTTAATTTATGTCAGTGAACAAATTTTTTCACAAGTGTCAAAGTTGAAGATAAATGCTTTAGCTTCCATTCAATCTTTAAATATTAAACAAATATTGCAGGAAATATATTTAGAGAGATTTGAATGACATCTACAATTTATCGCCAATAACAGTTTTTGCATATGTGGTTTATTTTCAATGTTAGGGAGCTTTGAAAGTGGCTTTCCATTCACATAACATGGAAATGTCCAGACACTTTTTTCAACATAGTGTATATTCATTTTTATACCAAAAATAAGTTCATAATAAGTAAACAAATGAAACTCACAGAAGTTATATATTTTATTTAAGTCCTTATCTCTGAAAAACATTTCCTGGCTATATTCAAGAAGAACTTGTAAACACGTTTTCATTAATATTTTTTGATGAAGTACAATGATAACAGTATAAGTGTATATTTAGTTTTAAGCAATGTAAAAAAAATTACTGGAAAGCTAATTAATTCTGGTTTTATTTCTGTATCACTAGGGTGACCAAACATTACAGTTTTTAGAGAACTGTCCCTGTTGAAACAAATTTTTGAGACTCCTAAGTTACCTGATTTCTTGTGATATGCAGTCCACTCTCCATTTGCATGGATTTAATTAACATTTTCTGAATAACATTTCCTGTATTATGGCTTTTTGTGGACACATCTTTTTCTAATTTATGTTAACATTGCCTCTTTTTTTTATCTGCAAAGCACAAACAGCTGCAAGCTTTGAATTAGCTGTGCCATGAAAAAAATCATTTCTGTAAGACAGGCTTACCATCAATTTACATGGCATAACTTGCTACTGATGTGTGGGTTTGAGCCCGATATAAGATATGGCATTTCTGTGTTGTCTTTCTGCCTGGGTCTAGCCTTCCTCGCAGATTTTCTCTATTGCGTATTAAACTGACAGGCTAAATTTGCTACTAAATTTCCTCAAAAACTGGGCTTTTTCGTTTGCTTGTCTGTAGCAAAGGATATGAGCTTTTATCAATAGCTACATCAACAGCAACATCATAGCTGTGAGTACGAGGGGCATTCAAAAACCTTTTGACATGCATCTGCAGAATGAAAACCATTTCACTTACCTTGACAAAACTTTTATTGTCTTTCAAAGTACTCCCAGCATCTATGTAAAGTTGCAGACGTCTATGCCAGATCTGGGACACTTTGTGGTACTCCTATTGGGAAAAACTCTGAATGAACTCATTTTACAAAGACTTGCATCCTTGAAAAAGGCTTTCCAGCAAGTTCCTTTTTAATTTTTGGAAATAACCAAAAAACTCATGGTGCAAGATCAGGTGAATCTATGGGATGGGGTAGCTGTTTGATTTTTTTCTGCTCCAGAATAGGCCGTAACTTGTTGGGTTTTGTGAGCAATGGTATTTTCATGAAGAAGGAGAACCTTTGATATGCCCTTGTTGGAACTGCTCCTTAGCAATTTTAGGTAAAACAATGTTGGTATAGTATTGGCCGTTTATAATAATTTTTTTCGGGTAAGGTGTCCATGGTCACCACTCTTTGTGATTTGAAAAAAATAGTGAACATTCTCTTCCTTGAGCAAAATTCTTATCAAAGGATTTGGGGACACAGTTTATCTTTTGCAACCTAAATATTGTTGTCAATCATTCTTGGAGTTGTATAGTAATTAAAACCATGTCTCATCACCTGTGACAATGTCTATTAAGTGTTTGGGGCCACTAGGTCCAAACATTGCACGAGTTGACTACAGCACTTTTTTTTTTGCTGTTCTGTCAATTTGTTGGGTACTCATTTGGCACAGACTTTTCAGAACTTTAAATGTTGATGAATTATTGTTTCCACACTGACATCTAAACTTATTGCCTGAACAGTGATGTGTAGGTTTTCATAATGGAATTAACAAACAGCAGTGATGGCTCTCTCATTCACAGCCTCCTTTGGTCTTCAAAGCTCTGCCATCCTCTGAATTTGCTCATCCATCCTGTAGCAGTGCCATATGAACAGACATAAACCTCATATGCTTGTGATAAATTGGCATGATTATTTTTCATCCCCCCCCCCCCAATCTTGTGTAAATGCTTTCCCCGTCTTTAGTGGGCTTCATAACAACTGACCAAATTTTATGCATTTAACAGCTAATGTCAAGTTAGACAAGCTTTTAAACAAGTTGTAGCTTAACTTCAGAGGAACAAGTGTAAATCTACAGACAGGTGTCAAGATCTTTTTAAACACCCTCCATAGCAGCCAAATGGTAGTTGAAGTTACAAAATTGCATTTGAGTGCAAGAGAATTGTGTAGTCCCCTGAAGTGCATCAGTACCAATAGCTTAGGTGCAAATTCAACATTTTTTTGTCAAAGAAATTACTATATAAGTACAACATATGTCAGTTTTATTTTTTTTTTATCAATAGAGCACATCACTTTTTTCCCCCAAAACCTTAATATATTTTGCAAACTGGATGTTTTTTATTGAATTAATAATTGAAATCTACCTCAGAACACCAAGTTTGGTCTTCTCATCTATCACAGAAGCAAAGAAAAATATTAGTTACAATCACAATTTGTATATCTTCCCCTTGGATTAAATAATATGACTCCTTGGGAAAAGTTATTTCAGTTGTGATTATGAAGTTTACAGAGTGAAATGTAGAGGGAGTTACTAGGTAGGGAAAAGGAGTGTTGTTCCATAGTAACTGCATTTAAGAGCAAAATTTACTCTGGTGAATTTCCAAAATTATATTCTGGAAAATGTTTTGTAGTTCTTCCGAACTGCGTGATTTTTTTATTACCTGATATTTTTGCAATTATTAATAATTAATAAACCATTAGATTAATTTCTTTTGCTCACAAACATACATCAGGCTTCAAGCATTTGTGAAACCTCAATGGTTGTTAAGCTGCAAATATATGTGAATATTGGTAGTTTTGAGGGTGCAGATAAGATGATGTAGATAGAACTTTTGCTTTCTGTATATGGTTTTACTTATAAATGCTGTAATTTTATTTCAGTATTTATAATTGTTATATATATAATTATTATATTTTACACAGACCCATGTATTTATCCCTCCTCCACTCAATCCATTCATCAGGATATAGTCTTTGCACAAAGTAGTTTAATTATTTGAATAGTTTTTGTATTCTGAAACCTTTGTGATCTAATTTCTATGGATATATTGACTATGTATAGATTTTAGTTTAGATTTGAAAAGTTTTTGGTAATCTAATCTTTAAAAATGCATTGGAAAATTTTGGTTTTGGACTGCTGTTCAAACTGAATAAAGGTTTCGATAATTAAGAAGTATTGAAGTTTTTTCAACTTTCTTAATTTGAATAATTTTTTTGTGTTAGGAGTCATTCAAATATTATGTCAGAATATTTTTTGGAGGTGTTTGGGGCAAGAGCTTATGTTTGCTACACCAATGCTTTCATAAGAACTGTCTTAATTTTTATGTGAGTTAACTATTCTTTTGCACATATTCATATGAATTTTACAACAATAGTTCCCTTATTGGTCAGTCAGTTTTGCATGTTGGAACAAGATAGCAGTGTGTGGCATCAAGAAAATGCAGGTTGTAAGACTCACCACACATCCACTATCTTGTGCAGTATGTTAAAAACATGCAGGGATTGGCTGTGAGTTAAGGGGAGAACCAGGCAATCATTCTGGATCATCAATGTTAAATTTATACATTCTTAATAAAAAAAAAAAGTTTCATTGTGAAATCAACCTTTTTTGTTCAGAAAATATTAGTTGATGCTGAAGGTAATGGCTGATTAAGAGAGGAGGGGGCCAGTAAAGGCTCACTCTAATCAAGGGTAATTCAGATATGCCTGATCTATTAATTTCTTCTTGTACTGTGACTGCACTTCCCTCTTGACCTTGGCAATCTCAGGTGACAAAAACTATCAAGTTTTTTTTTTTGAGATATTGCACTGGTGCACACACATACAGGTTGTATTATTATTACAGCAATGCTTTATAATATATGAAGTAGTAGTTCCCTTGAGTTTCATTTGTACATTGAATCATGATTGAATAAAATCATTTGTACATTGAATATAATTTTATTTTTAGTACTATGAAATCAATAAGCTTTCTGCAACAAGACTATAATGTGAAAAATAGTTACTGGAAGGAAATATAACTGGTACTCAGTTTATTGATTGAGAATAAAAAAAAAAGAGTTAAATCATTTAGTATTGGACGTTATATGTAATAACAGCAATGCCATATAAAATAACTAATCTGAAAGGCTAAAATGAAAGAAGGCAATATCCTTCCCCAAAAGTACATTTTGTATCCACAGTGATGTCACATTGTACAGTGCATTATATTTTCAGCATTCATTTTAACATTTTGTGTTTTCCTTTTCAGAGCTTTTTTTTATATGATAACGCATGTGTGTTTATATATTTGCATTTTTATGAATTGAAAATTAGGTTATATTGCAAAGCAGTTTTCATTGGCTATAAAAGAGGTCTGCGTAATCAGCATGAAAATACATCTTTGCTGAAGATTGACGGGGTATTTACTAGACGTGAAACAGATTTTTATTTAGGAAAGAAATGTGTATTTGTTTACCGAGCAAAAAAGTAAGTTCTCCAATTTGATTTCTTTTTGGGTATCTAATACCGATTAAATTCATGTAATAAAGAAAACTAACTTTTGTCTTATATCTATTTGAGATGTATAAGAAGTGTTATACTGTTAATTTCAAAGCATACACACGAGCACAATTGTGCATAATTTTTTATTGTGGGAGGTTGTTTAGCTCCTCACTAATATATATAAACTCTTCACTTCCCCCTCTTTTTACTCGTTTTCTTTTAAAACGATAAGAATCTGAAGTTCCCAGGTTCAAGTCCCATCTGGGCTAGTGTTCCAATTTATATCTGCAGAACTTTCCCCACCCTGCCCACGGTCAGTAGGGGACACTGATGAGCTTGAAAAGGATGCCATCTGACAAATCGGATGTTAAGCTGTGGCTTTGTGTGTGGGAGAATCATACTTATGCACATTAAAGAATGCACTGGATAGCCTTTGACGGGAGGCTTCTGTCTCCCAACAGCTGTCAGTGGGTCTCCGAACCCTTGGGGTCCTTGTTACCTGGTCGTTAAGCCCATTGTGTGCCAAAAAAGTACCACTCAGAGCTAAAACAACCTGCCAGATCTCTGTGGCAAGCAGCTGCTTGAGAGAGTATCCTTTTTTTTTTTTGAGGCAGGTTTGCATATAGCCTATATTCATCCCCTGGGTGAAGGTAAAGTTCTTGCAAAGCTTGGTGCTTCTAGCTTTAGGGGGCAGAGTGCATAACAGACAGGAACTTTTATTATTACACTTGCTGTTACTCAGTCATGTCCTAATACCGTTCCAAATGGCATTTAATTGAATTTGCTTAGACCCATTTTGAGTTATGCATACTTGTGTCCATCTCTGCAAAATTCCCCCCCCCCCCCCTGCCCACGGTCAGTAGTTACTCCGATGAGCTTGGAAAGGCCGTCGTCCATCGGATGGGACGTTAAGCCGTGGCCCCGTGTGCGGGAGAGCCATACCCTGTGCACATTAAAGAACACGCTGGATGGCCTTGACGGGAGGTTACCATCTGTCTCCCAACAGCTGTTCCAGTGGGTCCCCTCCCCCAACCTTCTCTGAGCCTTCGGGGTCCTTGTGACCTGGCCATTTAGCCCATAGTGTGCAAAAAAAGTGCCGCTCAGAGGTAAAACAACCCAACTTGTGTCCATTTTCCTTTATAACACCAACACTGTCTTGATAATGATGACTCGGGAGATGCCCAGTATGTTAATTCTGTATTTGCCTGCAGCTAAGCATTTAAATGTGAAGCCAAATTTGATTGTTTAATAATATGCATTGTTTCAAAACTTTCTTAGATGTTTTCATGGTTTTTAAGTAAAGAATCTAAGATTATATACGTATTTACTAATGCATTCCCTAAAATAGCTTTATGTTGGAACTAAAAGTAACTGCTTTTGCATATTAGTTTAGGAAGAACACAGATGTATGAGACTTGAGAGAATTAATTGGCTAATTTAATTGATGACTTTTGAAATGCAGAAAGGAAAATTCCCCTCGACAGTATTTTCCAGTTCGTTACATTCATGTATAGCTTCAATGTTCACATTTCGGTAAACGAAATTTCATCGTTTTAAATATTTGACAGCTAAATGACATTTTACAAAATAAAAATATGTATTAAAATGACTATAACGAATGGTATCAGTAGAAATAAGATGCCAAATAAAAAAAATAGCCACGTTTGGGCCTTTTTTACTGAAGTATTGAAAATTTGTGAATTAAATATTCGTACCCAGAACTTCCAATGGGGGTTTGGGGTTTAATGTGCCATTAAATGAACATTGGTGTGCGTTATTACTCCCTTTTGAGTTTGCCACTGCATAGTATTATGCTGGTTTTACCCTCTTGGAGGAAAAAAAGCACGTATTACTGAGAAGGAATTAGATTTGGTTGTTTGTGATTTTTAATGTGTTTACTAGAAGTTTGGTACTTAAAAAAAATTTTTTTTTTCGTTTTCTTATGCTTATTAATTGGAGTGGATTTTGTTTCATGATCTCATTGTCTTTTTGTCCCTTATAGTAAGACTAGAGTTCCAGGCAAGAAAGATAAATACACAAAGCTGCGAGCAATTTGGGGTAAGGTAACAAGGCCACATGGCAACAGTGGTGTAGTGAGGGCAAAGTTCAGGAGAAATCTTCCAGCCAAAGCAATGGGACGCAGGATTCGAGTAATGATGTATCCATCACGAATATAATTTGTGTATCAAGCTTGTAAAGAATAAACGATTTCAGTGATGTTTTTATTTCTCCTTTCCTCACGAAATTAAGAAGCTTTGGGACTCGGTACAAGACTAAGGCAGTTCTTGTCAGACTACG
Organism: Ryuthela nishihirai; assembly: GCA_038380435.1. Classification (NCBI taxonomy): domain Eukaryota; kingdom Metazoa; phylum Arthropoda; class Arachnida; order Araneae; family Heptathelidae; genus Ryuthela; species Ryuthela nishihirai. The sequence continues at coordinate 12,408,260 of JAWZYU010000009.1, forward strand.
CATGTGATCAACGGAAAACAGTAAATAAACGTCTCTGAAACTTTTTCTTCCCTGCCACATTTACAATGGAATTCTTGAGCAAGTTTGTTCCCTTACCCATAGCTATTCACCTATCGTACAGGAACCCACCTTCGCTGTGTGATAGTCAAGGTGGTTTGTTCCATAGAATATTCCTGTTGATCCAGTCCTTGGAAGGTTCGTTATAAACAGGTTTAACTATTGCAAATGCTTATGAACTTCACTTAAAGAATAAATATCGTTTATTCTATACTGATATAACCTAGAAGTTATATTAAGCTTGTCCTGGTTTTTCAAACACAAGGATATGCCCGACTGGTTTTGGTAGTCAGGTAGTGTCTTTGAAAAAGTTACCAGTTCTGTAATACTTAGTATCAGCAGTATATATAATATGCATGTTGGATCAGTGGTTCTCAAACGTTTCTTGCTTACTGCACTATTTTTCGCCGTGAATACTCTCGACACTAAATATTTAAGTTGGCACCACTACAGGTGATTCGCAGTTTTCCAATGATGGCCATTTTTTGTGTAGCCGTTTGTAAAGGCAAAGCTGTTCTGAAGTTCTACAAAATCAGGGGTGAAAGGGACACATAGCAAAGTAGGCATGGAATATTAGTCGAAACGACCCAAGATGCCAGCTTTTCAACCTGATCGGCCGACGAAAATTCTGAGCCCTCCCCTGAACAAAATGGTTTCTAGATTTCCTTTTATTTGCCAATATCCCAAATAACATTCTTGATTGCTTATCAAGTATGGATGAAATATGGTATACTGAATAAATAGTATGCTTTTTCTGACAACTGAGCAATTTTTCAAATTGTTTTGCAATGGCTGCCGTATATGCATAATCCCAAAAAAAGTAGTGATTTTGCAGGGTTGGGTTTTACTTTGGAGCAGCACTTTTTGCACACCATGGGCTAAATGGCCAGGTCACATGGCCCCGAAGGTTGGAGGAGGGGACCCACTATAACAGCTGTTGACAGAGTAGCCTCTCGCCGATGCTATCCAGTGTGTTCTTTAAAGTGCACGCTGGATCTCCGATACGCGGAACCACAGCTTAACATCCCATCGGACGGACAGCAGCATTTCCAATCCCATTGTCCTCTACTGATCATGGGCAGGGTGGGGAATTTTGCTGAGATATTTACAGGATTTCAGCATTATAAATTATGGAAGGTTGTGTTCCTGATCGAATACAGTTTTTGCACAATATGACTGTCTTAATATTTTTGATTAGTGTAATTTAATCATTCTCGGATGTCTAAAGCGAGGAAATATATTTTGAAATTTAAATTGATAATGTGATTGTGTAATATTACTCCATGTTGAATACAAGTTCCATAATTATTCACTATTTATTAATAAAAATTATTACAATTTCTACATTCATTTATATTTTTACATTATTCCCATTCTTCATGGATGTGAAACAAAGAAAATATTTTTATACGAAATAGAAAGAAATTGTTGATAACGGCGGACTGCCACTTCCTGTGCCTAGAGACGCACGAGATGTAAATTCGGCCCTGTGTAAAAGAATACCCCCCCCCCCCCCCTGAAGCAGTTGCTTGTCGCAGATGGCAGGACCGCAGCAGAAAACAAACATCTATGTCTTAATCAGGCCTTGAACCTAGTCCCTTTCAACAATAGCCAAGCACGCTAACCACTAGGCTACAGAGAAAAAGCAAATTGGTGAAAATTGTAAAGCATTAAATGGTAATTTTATGAATATATGTACACTGCAAGATATGAAAATTGCCCCACCCAGAAGGAATGAGGGGATAGGGGTGAAATGTAGCATACACATAGCAATACATATTGGCATACAGTTATTTTTGCAGCCACTTAATAGCAGTTAGAAGATGAGATAATGCAGCACAATATGACTGCCTCAGTAGGTGGTTGCACCGCCGTGAACGGCAATAGATGCAGCAATACCGTGTCATGGAGTCATACAGTCGAGGTTCTGAGGAATTGCACACCAAGCAGCGGTGACTTGCTCCCATAATTCGAGATTCCGTGCCAGTCCGGTGAGAGGAGTCCAATGTGGTTCCACAGATTTTCTATTAGGGATAAATCTGGAGATTGTGCTGGCCATGGCAATACTTGAGCATGTTGCAAGCATTGTCTGGTCATGCTGGAAATGGGCTCCTGCATAGCTCCCAGGAACGGTAAAATGGGCTGCAGAACTGCGCTAATGTATCGTGCATTGTCAGTGTTCCCGTGATGTGGACAAGAGGTGACCTGCTGTCATATCCAATAGCACCCCATACCATTATGCCTGGCTGACGGACGTGAACAAAATTAGGATCCGTCCAAATTAGGACAGGTTGTCACCATACGTGGACCTGTCGATCATCAGCACCCAGACAGAAATGGGATTCATCACTAAACAGTTCCATTCGTGACCCCTGTTCGCACAACTTTGGTACCAATCCAGTCGATTGCTGTGATGGTATGCAGTCAACATAACGGTTGTCTAGAGCCTCATGCAACCTTCGGTTTACCATTCGGGTTATGGGGATGTCCATGGCTGCTCACACAGCCGTTGGAATATCGCCTGCAGTTCTCTGTGGTGACGAACAAGCCGTGCTAACGTCTGTCAGACAGCACCACTACCTCTGCAACGCACACTAGACCATTTCAACAGTTCGTGCATCCCGATGAGCAGCAACACGTGTAGTCCATCCAGCTTGACATAGCCTATAATTCTTCCTCTCGCGGAAGCATCCAAATGGCAATAAACCTGCCGACAGCTTGTACCAAGCATTTTCGGCCTTCACTGAACAATTTCCAAGCGGAAACACCATATCTCAACTTTTCGCATGACTTCCACCTGACTCCGGATTATCATTATTTGCATACCCATCACTATCAGGGTAAATGTCCAACATGAAGGGATGCATATGGTCAGCAAGGATGGACAGGTAGCAATTGGCATTCAAGGACCCAGCCAGTGGTACCAGCAGTCCCAGATCATACAAGGAAAACATCTCCCAGACATGCACACTGCTACCGCCAGCCTGTATTTGACTGACAAACTTGTCCAGGTGTTGGTTCAAGTGTGTCTGACGCCGAATCTGCCACTGCCAGTCACTTCTGTGGAAAAGCAACCTTTTTCTATTCCTCCACTGTCCAATGATGGTAGTCACGTGTGAACTGCATGCGTCGTTACCGATGGACCTTGATTAACATGGGTGCCTTTACACGACGTCGACCCATGCATAACAGAGTTCACTCTACTGTTATTGCAGACATGTACCTGGGTGCCCCAGCATTCATTTGAGTGGTCAATTGCTGCACTGTTGTGTGTCAATTGCCCTTTAACAGACAACGGAGGTGACGTTCTCCCCTAGAATCGATGTCACAGTTGACGTCTGGAAGTACTCTGTGTGCCAGTGGCCCATTCTTCGTACACCCTTACTACAGCATCTCACAAATGGCCCACGAAGTTTATTTCCAAGATGTTTCCACCCTTGGCACAGTAGCCACGTTACGCACTACGACTCATCTGTCCTGACCAGCAGCTTATATCTCCATGTGGTCGACCTTGTCATGTGCACTTTGTGACGCACCTGGGAGCTTACACTGTGATTCCCTGGATGGCCATATTATTCTGATACGACTGTGTATTTGCACAGTAGTTCAATGTATTAAATTTAATTTTGGGTAAATTAAATGAGAATCAAATTAATTCTCTGTCAGTTCTACTTTTGTAAGTATAGGGTTCTTCAAAATTTTGGTTAACACTTATTAATACTAGTTAATCAACAAATTTCCCTTCGAACAGCTGCTTGTTCCAGAAATCTGACAGGAGCCTGTGAATACAATTTGCCATAGAGAAGCTTTGATGAGAAAGGTGAGACCTCAGCAGAAAGAGAACATTCATGCATTATAGCCAAGGCTTGAACCCAGGTTCCTAAGGTTAGTAGCCAAGCACGCCAACCACCCGGCCATCGGAACACTGATGAGCAGTTTGTTAAAAATAACTTCTCAATGACAGGGAGATTGCACTCTTAACCTCCACTTCGCTACTAGACTATACATATACTACTAACAGTCGATTTAAAAAGTATAGAAGTACTTTCACTCGATTCGGTGGCTCAGTTGGTAGTGAGCCAGACTCGTAATCTGTAGTTCCCAGTTTCGAGTCTCAGCTTGGTCAGCGTTGAAATTTATCTCTGCAAAATTCCCCACCCTGCCCACAGTCAGTAGGGGACACTGATGACCTTGTAAATGCTACCATCCGATAGAATGAACATTACGCAGTGACCCCGTGTGCTGGATGGCCTTAACGGGAGGCTACCATATGTCTTTCAACAGCTGTTGCAGTGGGTCCCCCTTCCCTGAGCCCTCGGGTCCTTGTGACTTGGCCATTTAGCCCATTACGTGCAAAAAAGTGTCGCTCAGATGTAAAACAACCCACTCAACGATTTAGAAACATCAACTACCGGAAATCTGTTCAGGTTCAATGATTCAAAATTACTAGTAGAGAAACGGTGTTCCATTTCAGTGATTCGGAAACATCGCGTAGTGGAGCGGTGTCCCGGTTCAATGATAAGGAAACAGAGAGTAGTGAAACTGCGTCAGATTTAGTTGCAGTAGTGCTTTTAATTGCTTCCCTACTCCAAATGTCACCTTCGCCACTGTCTAGGATTGATACCCTTTCATCCTATTGTTCTGGACCGTACATTCACCCACACAGCATCTTTGTAACATTGTGGAATGATGTTAAGTAAATTATCCCCAGGCTAGTTGGAACGGAAGCGAGTGGCAATTGCAACCAGTCACTTTTATAGCAACCGAAATTTGTATGCTCATGATAGCAATGGCGGTCATAAGGAGGGGGCCACAGCCCCTTACAAGAGACCAGCGAGTGTTTTAATTCCTGAAGGAATTAGGGTGCAAGGTTTGGTCGCCATTTTCTTTTTTACGAAGGAAAACCACTAATATTCTCATAAAGTGAAAATCTATTAAAAAGTGAATTGATTGATAAATAATTCATCAGTCAAGTTTTTAAGTTATTTCTGGTGAAAAAATCTTTCATGCGTCCTTAAATAGCCCTCTCCAGGCTCGAGATTGATGACTGCCCTTGCATGGTAGCACTGGTTAAATGTTACTTGCATTTTCAAAATTTACATTTACACCATATTTCATGCTATTCTCATATATTTTTAAGATTCATTATCCTTTAAATTTGTACACAAGTAACGGGGAAATTTATAGGGGATCGAAATCTGCTTAAGAAATGTAACACCGAGTGCGCATGTTGTAAGACTTGTTAAATTACATGCATATCGCGCAAGACCTTCAGAATGCATATGCCTGAATGCCCCCAGAACGAGTTTTTATATTTTACACACTTTTTTAAAAGCTGACCACAACAAGAGTGAAAAAAAACTTATCGGAACAATGTTCATGATTATTCAGTTTCTTTATAAGTTAGTTTCCCGTTCACTTACTTCGTACTTGCTCTCCCACCTCTCGGTACATTTTTCCCCCGATTCAGACCTTCCACCCTGTATACATCATTTAATGAAAATATTTTGTTATTTAACTTTTAAAGTATTTCATGTACTTACAAATTGTTGCATATTTGCTTTGTGTACTTGCGATCTCTTAACTTGCAAATTAATTTTTTTAAAGAATTAAAAGCTTAACACTGCTAAAGTGAATGACAATAATTGTGTAATGTACAAGGGTCGTACTTAAAGTAATGCCTAAAGGTTGTAATATGCATAACAATAGTTGTGTTTATGTACTTTATAAGATGCATCTTCTTATGTTTTTCGCATCATCTTTTCAATAAATCAGTACCGATGAACCATGGATTATGACACTAAAACAAAGAGCTGTCATTGAGTTCCTGAAGGAAGGCTGCAGTGCTTCTGACATTCATGCCAGGCTAACTAAGATGTATGGTGAGTAATCGACATCAGTGTGAGATCAGTGAAGGAGTTTACTAAAGGAGAAATGCCCATTGAGGGCAAACCACGAAGTGGGAGGATTTTTCAAACAGGATACCAGTCTTGGGTTAAGTGGTGGCATAAATACAGCGCATGTGCCAGAGATTACTTTGTAGGGTAGTTTTGTGTACCACAATCATGGATGTACACACGTGCAACTAGAACGTCTAATCATTGTAATAAAAGTGTTACCTAACAAGAATTACTTCAGTACACCCTATGTATTAAACAATATAAAAACATGCTACATGATTAAATTCACTTCACTTTATTGGTCGACCTCATGGGTCTGCAATTACAAGTATTTTACACATCCACGAGGCTCATTAAGCAAAACATCCAACAGTGTTTATATAAAACTTATATTACATGACCACCTTATGATCAGTGAGGAAGGCAGCGATGGCATGACATTATAAAAAGCCCTACCAGAAGATGGTTCTAACCACCAAAGTAAGCTCTCATGGTCACTTTAATACATGCAGGATATGCCATCTACTTGGACAGATAAGAAATAGTCAAATTTAGATTAAATTAACTTCATAAAAGGAAATGCCCACAAGCACTCCGGCATACTTTCAGTACATACATTCAAGCACACATACCTCCTTACGAAAGCATTCACCCATTCCTACTTGCACACAATGCCAAGAGTTGTTACAAAATGTGGAAGCTCAAGACAGCATCCTCATTACTGCTCTCTCCTAAAAGTCAACACTGCAGTCGTGGAAAGTAAAACTAACTCTTATTAATTTTTTTTTTTAAATAACTATGCATAGGTTACAGTCAATACTAGTATGAACTAAACTAAGTTCTGAAGCTTTCTCAGCTTATGGTGGCATTTATAATATCGGATAGTTTTGCTTAAACATACCACATGTGGATGTTGCAGTGATACAGCAAGTACACTATATAAAAAACTGCTTATGAACACTCTTCTTTCACATCACTTAATTGTAAGCTTAAAATCAACAGAGCAGAGTTTTTTCTTTAAAAAAAATTATATCCTGTTCAGAAATACAGACGAGTATGAAAAAAACATATTGGCACTACATCTTGTCCTAGTTGAAACATAATGGCAAAAAAAACTTAAAAATTATTCCACACTGATTTTAAAACAAAGTAAAAATTTACAATGCCTGAGGCCAAAGAAATGGCACTTGTTCATAGTTATAACACTAAAAGGTCTACAAATGGGCTTTTTTTCCCTTTTTTTTACAAATTCCCTTCACACACATCAACACATTTGAAGGCAATAAAGAATTTGCTTTTATACAATTAATTCTTTGGTAACTGTTTTCACTTCTGCTGGAAAATATGATAATCCCAACACCCTGAGAAGTTAGAGAGTACTGGGTTTCAATAAGAAAGTGGTTCTCAAATTTCATTAAAGTGCAAGTAGATCACAATTTTAAGAAGGGAAGAAATGACAGTTATGAATGCCATGGTGTTCTTTCAAGGTTCTGAATTATGACTCATTCTCATAATGACTACTGGAATGTTAACATCAAGTATTTTCGGAAAGTAAACTGACTGGTTCCATAATAGAAAATTAACTTTCAGCTAACTACTACTACAACACATTTTCATATAAAATTCAAAGAAAAAAAAGGAATAACTATAGAAAATTGTGGTTTGTATTATTAGGCAATTCTGGAAGACTAAAATGTACTTTATAATGCCTGGAATATCTAAAACAAATCAGTGCTTAAATAAAAAAAACTTGCTAAAGAATCCAAATATATTTAGATTCTTTAATAGGGGAATGAAAAAAAAAATGTTTTATTGAAGAATAATCTCTGCAGAAAGTATAAATCATATACATTTAAAGCACAATGCTTTTTGCATGTTAATTGTATATAACCTTTTGCATTTGTGATGGAAAGATGAACAGTAGCTTGCCAGGCACTTTTAAGTGTTAAAATTGTTCACAAATTTGATATTAACACTAAAAGTTGAATATGTGCGACAATTCAGCAGAAAATAACGCCCAAAAGAACAAATAATAACTAGTACACATGTATATCTTTGTTTAGGACATTAATTTGCACATTAAAAAGTTTTGGTAATATTTAAGCAGCAAAAAAAAATTAAGTAACCATTTTATTGAAACTGCGACTTTAAATCTATACATTACATTGAAATTGTAAAGCATTTTTTCACAGTTTGGTCCTATGAGATGGGCAATCTTGATTCTTTACATAACTAGTAGACAATTGAAGCTTTTAATATTAATTCATATTATCTAGATGGATATTTTATAAAGGGCACTGATATTAAGTGTAAAAATGAGATTTAAATTTTAATTTCTGTTCAAGTAATCCAAAACATTGGGTTAGTTATTAAAACAATTAGAGACTAAATGGACAGTAACAACTAGCAAATTGGATTCACTTCACTTTCATTCTTCCAATGTGATATTACTACAGAGGAACCCTGTAAAGTATTTTTTACAATATTTTGATGCTATTTCATCCTCAGTTCTATATAAGAAAAAAAAAGCTTACTCCATAAAACTAAATTTGGACACATAACAAATAGATAGAAATAGCAGCTGAATTGTGACTTGGGAAATTGATCCTCAGTCATAAAGTATAAAAATATCTTCATTCAATTTGGGAGGTTCACTGTGGGAATTGATTATTAGAACTGGAATGAATGGGAAATAAATGGAATGATTGAGTATGCATTTGAATTGTGAAAGGTAGGGAAATAAGTTAGCCCATTAAACATTTACCACTTCCTAAACAGCTCAGAATGCAAGGATTTTTTCAGAAAAGATGGCTTTGCTTTAATATAGAATCCTTTAAATAATTAATAAAAAAGTTTTAAGTTTTTTAAATCTTGCACATGATAACCCATACAAGTTTTAACAGGAATGCCTTGTTTTCTTATCTGCTAATTAAATTTATTTTAGCCCAGTGATTCTCAAAATGTAACCACAGATCACTTTTACTGAAGCCACAACAAAAGTAAATCCAGATAGTAACATTTAAAGCCAAACTTTTGCTTCAGATAGCACAAATTCTCTGTTAATATTATGTCTATTAATTTCCTCATTAAAAACTTCAGTTTTGATATTTGAAATATTCATAATCTTTTACCTAGTAGCAACTCGAAAATAAGTGTTGTTAAAAATGCTTACAATATTAAAATAGTTTTCAAAAGTTTGTTGTGGCAATTATAGATTCCACAGAAAAAATACGTGTGTACTTTCTGAGAATCACCTCTAGGACAGCAATTTTCAACCCTAGCCACTGCTGGTTAAAATCTAAAAAGGGTATTTTTATATATGATTTTTAATATATAAGTTCAACTTATTTAAATTTGTAATCTCTGACTAAAATCTAATTTAAAGGAAGTTTACTATATTTAATGCAATTGCAAAGAGACATTTCTTAACTTTTATTTATACAAATTAAATTCAAATTGTGTTATTAGTATTTCGTGCAATTTAATTATAACTGTCTTGTTAACTAAAACAGTTTATGTAATTCACAGTGCAAGTTATTTTCCCAATGCAAAATCATTTTATTAGCAAACATGTATATTCCCACAATAAAAATTTTAAATGTAATTCTTATTAACATTACATTCAAATTTTGCATTACAACCCTAACAATTGTATTTTATGTTGTCTTTAGAGTGATTAAAGTGTATTAATGGTAAAAAGATGCTTGTGGATCACTTCAAACTACACCATTTATCTTAATTTTTAAGCTAAAATAAACACAATATTAAATCATTGCAATTAAACTACTTAGAATTTTAGTTTTGTGTTGCAAAGATTATATATACAGCTTGATTCTTAATGATGTATTGAAAAAAAACTTTCATATGCTATAAATAAATTGCGTAGTCAGTTCTTGATATTTGTTAATAAATATATTAGTTACTTTTTTTGGAGGGGAGAGAAATTAAAAATAACCAACAGAATCGCATTTAAAATTGTGCATCATTCAAAATAAGGATTGAAACAATTGTTGAAATGCACAAGGGTGCAAAATTAAATTTTTTGGAAGATTTGCAACTGCTACAGAATTACTCAGTTACTAACTGATATATAACTATATAGGAATTGCAATTTAAAAATTTCATCACAATCTCTGCAAACACGCATTTGTAAAAATGATTGGTTAGTTCTATTTTTCAACACACAAATTATTGAAAAGCAGAATAAAACTAGTTTTCTTAAGAAATAATGATTCCTTCTGAAATTTATGTTTTGAATAAAATTAGAAATGAAGTTTAAGTTCGATATATTTAAAATAAAAAATAATCAGAAGTTTATGTATATCTACACAAAAATAATTCATAACATGGCATATTTTCTTCTCTAAATGTACATTATGGAAACATAAATTGAGTTCACAACATTAAACTCAGTCTGTCAAATGCCACTATTCTTTCACAAAAAAAAAGAAAAAAAAAATCACATGTAAAACTGTATAAATTATGAAAGAAATGTTCATATAAAGGAACCTATCTTTGGAAAACCCACTTACTAATAAACTTGCATATATCAAATCTTCAGCACACTTGGAAAAAAAAAAGGAGATAAAATATAAAATAACACAGCTATTTACAAATGAAACAAAAATGCTCACAACAAATTGATACTTTGAGCAATATAACACAATAAGTCTTATGACTACTACTTGCTTCACTGTTCAGACTGCCATCACTACAATTGCTGTTGCATTACGAGTCATAAATAGAAACCTTGCACCACGTCCAGTCAGCAGTTAATAACATTACCAGTTATTCATTCCTGGCTTACTTAATGTCATAAAGTATATTTGGCATGCAGAACCTCCTTTAGCTGAAGAAAAGAATACCTGAAAGAGAAGTTTGTTCATTATTGTTCATATTTAGCTAATAACACCATGAAGACTGTGTGAACATTAAAAATATTAAGGCAAAGAGTTGATGTCTGTGTGTTCAAATTTGCATCAAAATACTCTAAATTCTTTTAACCCTTCTTACTGTGCTAAATATTTTTTTTTTGCAATGACGTCTGTGATATGTATAAACAAATTATATATTAATCTTTTCTTGCAGTTGTGAAAAACTACACTTAACTTCATAACTTACAGTTTATGAAACCTAAGTGTTTATTAATAAAAATAACTAAGGTTAAATTATAGTTAACATTTTTATGTAACTGATTTACAGACTGTCAAAATTCAATGGCTGGAAAGAAAATTTGAAATGATGAAGTAATGATGGGGTATGGCTGAGAGTAAAGATGATTCCCAGTTCTAATCTACAACAAATTGGTTTTATTTTTCCAATTTTTGAACTTTGGTACTATCATAGATCAAAATTTAAATTTTAAGTATGACATGGGATGGCAGGAAAAAACCCGTGTGAGGAATTTGGCATCAGTTTTGATTGGAGAGGAGGGATGAAAAATTAAAAATTTCAAATGATAAATCAATGCAGGAAAAGGGTAGCTGAGGTTTTAAATCTGGTTGTTTTATACGGTAGGTGTAATTTTTAATGCAACATGGGGTAGCATGAAAAAAACCCTTACATGAAATTTGAGACCAGTTGGTCCAGTATTTGTGAAAATATGGGGTATCCAAAGTTGCTTAAAACGAGAGCAACTTTTCAACCATCAATGAAGCAGCATGCACTTCTATTAAAAATCTTCTAAGAACTATGTCACCATGCATTATCATGGATGTTGATGGTCCATTTTTCTGAAACAATAAAATCATCCTAGATAGAACAATGTAAACGTTTTTGAAAATCTGAAAATGATCAAATCTACAAAAATTTGTGAAATGATTGGTACAAATCATTTGTCTACCACCAATACTTCCAGATTCTCACCATATTTCTTGCATTATAAAGGACCATCACACATAACCTACACTGCCTGGCAGAAAATTAGAAACAGTGTGCTATTTATCATAACTTCAGTGCAAAGCCCAGATATGTCAAGGAGAAGGCCACATGTCATAGTCATATGATCCTTGAGCTATCTCAATACAAGAGCAATTGAATGATTTGATCTGAGCCCATATTGAAAATTTGGGGAATGCAGTGGAACATGGACACACATTCCATTGCCCAAGTCTCAGAAGAAACTACACTCAATTACAATAATAACTCAGATAAGAACTTGGTAACTTCTTCAATAAGCATTTTATGAAAACTCGAAGATCTCAATCAAAGAGCTATTTGAATTTCAATTTTCCACAACATTCATGCTGTATTCAGACTTATGGAGATTAGAATTTTAAGAATAATGCCAGTTTAAATAATTGTTCTGAAAAGTATATAAAAATAAGTTAAAATGAAAGCAATAACTGATACTAATCTTTACTAGCATGCATAAGCATAATTTTAGCAATTCATATAATAATTGTTAATTTTTGCCAATTTTTTTTTTGCAGAATAACTTGCTAAATGTTTCCGCTTCTTCCATAACTCTTTAAATACTGAATGCATATTGTTGGAAAAAGAGATTGAGATCTTTAAATAACATCAGTCACTTTTTTTTTCATAAAAGCTTATTCAAGTAGTTACTGTGATCTATATCTGAGTTACTATTGATATAAATGGAACTGTACCTACCTAATAAAGTGCCCTTTGAGTGCATATGCTGCATTGTACTAGGAATGGCTTCACATCAGACACCATCCAAACCTCATCTATGTCATAATGAAGTCAAAACTACTCTGAAGGGATAGAGTGGTTTACATGACACTGAATTAAGGTTTCTAATCTTTTGGCTACACACTGTGTATTAAATATACTTATAAAACTTTTTTTTTTGAAAATGAGCATTCCAGTTTTACTAAGCTGAGTAGATTTTTCAGTTTTTTCTATTTTCAAATTGTACAAATTTAAGAGTCGAAACACCAAAATGATACTAAAGTTAAAATAAACAATGGAGGTTCAGCAGAAAAATTCTTAGTTTCAATTTAACTCCTTTTACTGAAACTGGGGATTGAAAAGTGTATTTCTGATATTTTTCCAACTTTCAGGACAAAATTTTGCAAATGGTTATTGTGAAAACAAGGTGTAACTATTACAGGTGGGGGGAAAAAACTTTTCTAAAAACAGAGTAACTATTATTCAAAGGCACTGTCCAAGCAACTACAGGATTATTTTTCCACCACAGATTACTCAATTTATCAGAATCCCCACATGCCATAAGCTGCAAGTGGCTTACAATATATATTAGAGTTGTTGACATATGGGACATTTTTGCAATTTTAGCCCTCCCTCCATACTTCTTGCTTTCTTTCCTGTCATCCCTCTGATGTAGAAAACACTGACTGGAGGTACACATGGAAGCTACACATGGTATTATTTAATTTTAACCTCCAGTCCAGTTTATTTTGGAGAATTGCAGGTTAAAAAGTTTGACTCAAAACTTTTTAACCTGCAATTCTCCAAAATAATATGCAAATTTCATAACAGATATAAGTTTTCATATTGGCCGAGTGGTTAGCATGCTTGGCTACAGATCTAAGGGACCTGGGTTCGAGCCCCGGGTAAGGCATGAACGTATGTGTCGTTTTTCTGCTGAGGTCCTGCCATCCTCTCAGGCCTTCTACTATGGCATATAAACTGACAGGCTCCTGTCAGAACTCTGTGGCAAGCAGCTGGTTGAGGGGGTATTTATTTATATTTTTTATTAATTATATATTTAAAAAAAACTACATTAATGTAATTACAATGTTTATAAGATCGAAAACTGCTTAACTAGATAAAACAATATTATGAAATTTAAAGCTCTCAATAATTTTTAATGAGAAAAATAACCTTGCTTGTCATTGCATTTATTTTTATAACCTGGGCTTCATTTTTGATTTACTAGTGTCATTATGTGTTCAAAATTAATTTTTGGTAGATATCTGCTCTTTATTGTTGCAACTGCTGAAAAACTTGAAGGCATATAAGATTGTGTCCAGACAATACTTCCCTGAAAGCAATGTTTTTAATAAGGAAGATACCTGAATCCTCCTTTCAATGTTTTAAATAAGGAAGATACCTGAATCCTCCTTTCAATGTTTTAAATAAGGAAGATACCTGAATCCGCCTCGCATGACTCATCTAGGAGTCATGTCCTTTAGATTGCAAAATGCAGCATTAGAATAATAATAATGAAATGCTATTATAGGGCACATATTTATGTCTCTCTACTAATACCAACAATGTAACATAATAAACTAAATTAATCTTATAGTACTGAAACTTGATTATCGATTTTGTTTCCCTTTATGTTTTTTGCATGAATGGACAATTCTCTTCAGATTCTGGGAACCAATTACTGTTGAAGTATTTGGAAATGAAAGGAAACCTTTAACATTTGTACTTTATTTAACACTTGAGAATCTATATTTATTTAATAATAATATTTTTACTCTGAACTTCAAATTCTTGAACAAAAAACTTTTACATGAATTAAAAACACAAAAGTGACACAAATTAGGCAAGTCTGAAAAAACACACCAAATGGTAAGGGTTTTTTTTCGCACTTGCCTAACTGTTGAAACTAAATGTCTCTTATGACTAATCACCAATGTAAGTCCCATTGCTTCACTGCTTCACATATAAAAGTGATTTAAAGTCTCACCTTATCATTTCTCTCGCATAAGAATTTCAATCGTTGAGCCTTTTTATGCATAAATACTCCATCTAAATGACCAGTTTCAACATTACGAATCTCGATTGCTTTGTTGCCCCATCCCATTATCTGACCTGTTCCAATATATGCTGAAAAGAATAACATAAAATTCATAAATGTACCATTAAATTTTACAATAAAATGAAATTTTATTACACTAAAAACAAGTAGTAAAATCCACGATTATTTTTATTTTACATAAAATAATCATTATAGGAAGCCCTGAATAAGGCACATCCAAATAATGGAAATTTATTTTATGGCTATTTGTGTATATGAGAAATTTCCCAAATAGCATGATCACTTTTAACATGACTTTTTACATGGCAACCATGTGTGTGATGAGCTCCGGGCATTCCATAGGGAAAGGAAGCTGGGCAGTGTGAGCAAGACTACCAGAGATGTAACTAACTCCACCATCATCATTGGGCAGTAATATACAAGAAAACTAAGCTCCACAATATACTGTGCAAAACTAGAGCATTTTCTTTTTTACTTACGTGTTTGAAATTTTTTATCATTAGTATATGTCAAAAACACACACACACATAAAAGTATATAAATGAAGTGAGCTGGCATTTTACCATTATATGCCTCACGCTATCAGTTTCCCTTCTCAGTAAATGGCTAACAGATAACAAAAAAAACAAAAACAACTCACCTTTACAAACAATGTTTATTAAGAAAAAGTTTGCTTTCATTACTTTTTACAGGCATTATGCTACATGTGATACTATTTAACAGACTTGGCTATGTCACATAGAAATCAGAAATATAGTAATTAAATTAGCACTTTCAAACTCTACTAAACCATTTTAGTTAGCAAATCTTTCTCTTTAACTGAAATATAAGGTTTTTTGTTTTCCACAGCAAAAATTTTTTTACATTAACATCAAAAATAATTTAAACAGATTAATTACAGTTGCTGCCACATCAAAATTTACAGGCTAGACAAAGTTTTCATAATAACTGAGTTTACTTATATTTGAATAACAAATCTTATAGCCAAAATGATATCAGACTTTTCTTGGTGAAGTGGGAGCACAATATAATTCAGAAATGTATTCTATGACTAAGATAAAAAAATGTCAAGAGTAATTTACTAGTAAATGATTATTATTAATATTACTATTAATTTTCAATATATGGTTACAATTTGTAAAGAATGGCTTCCTGCCCTTCTCCTGCCCTTCCTCCCAACACACAATTCTCTTAATGGAACAAGGAAGATTGTGAAAGTATACTTCTTAGGTTGGCTCTTCCTATCACTTCTTTGAACTGGCTTTCCCAAGAAGGGATATGTCAGGTGGTATATAAAGCTGACTGGTGCCAAACTAGATAGTTATGGCAACAGGTGATTGGAAACATCAGTGTGAGGTTCCCTGACAAGCAGATGGCTGCTACTGCAACAGAACCTTGAATGAGAGAAAGAGAGCCTACCTTTTTGGATCTCATTGTGAGCAATCATGTCAGTGTTGGGTTGTTCTACTTCTGAGATGCAGTTTTTTTTGTGCACATTGGACTAAATGTGCCAGGTCACAAGCCCCCCCCCCCCCCCCCCCCCCAAGGGCTCAGAGAAGGTTGGGGGAGGAAATTCACTGGAACAGTTGTTGGGAAACAGATTATAGCCTCCTGTCAAGGCCATCTAGCATGTTTTTTTAAAGTGCACAGGGTATGGCTCTTCTACACAAGGGACCACAACTTAATGTCCCATCTGATAGACAGCAGCCCTTTCAAGCCTATCAGTGTCCCCTACTGAACGTGGACAGGGTGGGGAGATCATGTCAGGAACTATTCTGAATGATTCCTTTGTTCCATCAGAGAGGTTGTGTTCCACTAGGAGGCCAGTATAGGGCCTCCTAGTGGTAAGTATAGGCCTAGGTTTGATTTGACAGAATAGGCAACCAATGGATGTGCGAGACTGTAGCAGTGGGTGAATTATGTCTATATTGTAAATTAGTTATTTGTAAATAAAATGTATATCAATCAACCATCATTATCTTGTGTTGAGAACAACCAGAGAGGCATTTGAATTTCCTATTAGATTGGAACTCATAAAAAAGAACCTGCACTAAAACACATTGACCATAAATAGAACTTAATGGGTGGTGCTAGTGGAAAGTACCTTTAACACATTACAAAACTAAAAAAATAATAAAAAAATATTTTAACTGTACAAAAATTTGCTTTTATAATTTTTTTTATTATTTTTGCATTACATACAATTCTTACTGTTATTTAATAGTAGTTAGCTATATTACAAATAGCCCAATATATTAGATTCATGGCTTCAGAAATATAAAGTTTTCAGGAACAATGTTATAATTTAAAAACACTTTCGAAATCTGTATGCAGTTTATATTAAAAAATAAAAATCTGTAACATATTTTTTATCCATAAAAATATCTACATTGCTTATTATAATGAACAGTGAGAATGAAATGGATCTTACCAACAGAAGTTGGCATTTCTCCCCATTGTAGAACTATGTTCTTGCTTACTTTCCCATATGTATTTACATAAACACCTTCATCTGAAAAATAAAATATTTGAAATTACTTCACATTATAAACATGTAATGATGATACAGAATGCAAAACTGACATTATTTATACAGTAGCCTACCCAGAAGGCTCTTGACGGTATAATGGGCTGATATGCTTGAATCTCTGTTTTTCAATGACTGACTTAAAAAATGTTATTCACCTGGTCTCCTGGTACACCACTGTATTTACAACTGTTATCAAAAGTAACTGAGACATTTCCATACAATTTTAATAGAAAGTTAAATTCAAAGATCTTCTGAAACAGATTTACATAAAAAATGCAACAATATTCAGTCAGCAACCCGCTAATTTTGATATGTATTATTTTATACTTTTTGCCCTTTCATTTGTTTCCATACTTCTTTCATGAAAACTAATACATTCTTAATTTGGTTTTGTATTATTTGTGTATTCTCAGTGGGCCACAACTTTTCTATCTCAAGTCAGATGTAGCTTGCAAGCCACTATTTGAGTAACCTGATCTATGGAATTGAGAAGTTTAGAATGTTAATTGTTATAACACAAATTTTTTATTCTGAAATATTTTTAGAATTTCAGGGTTTCCAGAAGGTGTTCCAAGTAGTCTAAAATTAAAGCTTATTTAACGCAGGGTGTAACTTTCATCAATTTTCTAATCTTATACTATTTTTTGCCAGATTCATCTGTCATTTTCAGCTTTTCTATTAAATTACTTTTATTTTTTGTAACTTATACAGATAATTTTATGTTACCCATGTGCCATTCCTATTTTTGGTCATTTTCTTGGAATACAGATGAGAACATATTGTATCCATCCTATAGGACATCTTAATTTGCTGTGATTTAAACTATATGTTATTTCTTGTTGCTCTGAATGGAATCCATTAAAGAAATTAGACACCACCAACCCAGAGTGAAAGAAAATATATTAATCCTCACAAACAATAAAAGCTCTCTCCAAAGTCTGAAAAAAATTCTATACAATATTAAATATAGAGCCCTGATTACAAACACACTACAGGAAATAAATAATACCCTACACTCAAATCAGTTCAAAAGCATACAACTAAATTGGATACCAAGCCATAACATCATCCCAAGAAATGAAATGGTATATAAAATGGTGACAAAAGCTCATAGCTCAAATCAGATAACTGATATACCCACAAGCAGAGAAAACATAAAATGGAAATGCCATCGAAATATGAAGAAAGAATTTCAAAACTATATCCTGAATATAAACACAATACATAACAATCAAAGGCTGAAAATCACAACAGAAATCAACGAAAATAACAACACCAAAAAATTATTCAAGATCACAACAGAACCTTGCTGACCAAGGAACAGACCATGCAAAATTACTTCCTGTGTAAATGAAAAATGCACAGAGCCCAAATTGGACTACCTGCAATCAGCCAGAAATGGAAAATATCTTCACTGTCATATTCATGTCCACTGTCACATCCATGTCCATTAAAAAAGCATCAAAACTCCATTATGTCCATTAATTAAGCATTAAATGAAATTTTCAAGAAATATCTGAAGAAACATTCAATATAAAAAATATTCTATACCACAACAAGCCCAATATTAGACTTTATATCTGGGAAATACTGTTTGACTTCCTGACCCCAAGACATTAAAATTATAACTTACATTAAAAATTCAAGACTGAAGAGGCTGCAGCATGAGCTAGACAAACTGACCAATGAGAACAACACAACACCATAGAATACACCCTCATGCCAAAATTTGCATGCAACTGAATGGCAACACTATGAACAGTGTAAATAATTCAAAAACTAGACAATTAAAAATGACTAAGGCAAAACTTCAGCAAAATAAAATATTTGAACTGTGCACAACACATCGTAGTATAGTGAATAGAAAAATATAAAGTGAAACTGGTGAAAGAACAGAAACAACAAAACAAAAACAAACTCAAAATGGATTTTTGTTGACATATGGGACATTTTTGCAACTTTAGCCCTTCCTCCATACTTCTTGCTTTCTTTCCTGTCATCCTTCTGATGTAGAAAACACTTTGTCATCAGAAAAAGTTGAAGATGTAACAATACAAATGATCAATAATGACATATAAATCTATGTAAATAAAAATACTGACCAAGAAAATGCAGTTTTCCTCCAGTATTAATGGCAAGTTGTTTGGGTTATTTTAAATTTGAGTGGCATTCTTTTGCACACACTGGGCTAAATGATCAGGTCACATGACCTCCAAGGGCTCAAAGAAGTTGAGGAAAGGAACCTACTGAGCAGCTGTTAAGAGACAAATGGAAGTCTCTTGTATTACATTACAGACTAGAAAAGGCCATCCAACATGTTCTTTAATGTTCAGAGTATGGATCTCCTGTACACAGGCCACAATTTAAAGTCCCATCCTACAGATGGCAGCCTTTCCAAACCTATTAGTGTCCCCTTTCTGACCAAAAGCAGGGAGGGGATTAACAGATATAAATCTCAATGCCGATACAGGTGGGACTCAAATCCAGGAGCTGCAGATTATGAATTTGCCATGCTACTGACTGAGCTACCCCTACCCTATTTATGACAGGAAGCCAGAAACAAGAAAACCACAAGCACACATTATCCATTAGTCACATTACACACTGAGCTATATTGCAGCTGCATCTTCTTCACTCCAATTGTGAAAGTGGTACTTTCCAGAAAGTAAAAAAATAGCAGCTTTTTTTTTTAATTAGTAGTTTCACTTTTGGAATGTTATGCAATAACTGATAGGATAAATTATAAAAATAATTCTAGAAATACTGAAATGAATTTAAACCATAAAAGGAAAAATAGAAGGGAGGGAAAAAATTTAACTAAAATTTTACTCTAAAATTACTTTCTTGATAATTGCTTCCAAAATCCTCTGATTTAAAATATATTTTGGTTAATTTTAATTTTTTCCCCAAAAAACTTTATGGAAAAACGAGTTGGCAAAAGTTTAGATCAAACTCAAGTAAAATTAGGGTATTTTCTTCAACATTGGGTAATGTGAGCTGGACTCACAGTGATGTTGAGAATTACTACTAAGGAATAGCTAGCTGGTTGGTAGGTAGGGGTTTTATGGTACAAGGGTATAACTAAGGCCATATTGCTTCAACGAAGGAATGGCATTCAGATTCTTGGAAAAGAGTATTTGTGCTATAAGTTAATAAAATATGCACAAAAATGGACAGGTAAAAAATATTTTTAAGATGAATTACATATTTTTTATATGTGTAAAAATAAATTTCAAATGGGAATTTTTATTTTTCTTAAGTTGAAGTTCCATTTTTGCTAGCAATGCTGACCAGGCCCTATGCTCCAAGCTTTAGAAACTTGAAATGTTGTACACAGTGCTGATGGTATGGGAAGATCTAAAATGCATTATGCAAATACTAACCACTATCATAATTTTAGACTTTTGTGATTTACTTACTATCATAGCATAAAAGCAGTAGCATTCCTTTAGAGTTTGGCAAGGTGACAATTGCATGAGGTGTGATAGAGCCTTGAGACTATGTAAAAAAACAACAAAATATTACTATTAGTGAAGGCATAAGTTATATAGAACACAATTATTGTTGCAATCACATGTACTGCAACAAAGTCAGATGCATTACTCCCTCATGATTGAAATAATATCATTTATGTCAGTGTTTCCCAATTTAATTTGTCCACATAACCTTTAAGACTTGAAAAGATTTTGCAGAACTCTTAATAAAATTGTTATGTATGAAGCTAAAATAAAAAAAAAAATCAACAACATTAACCTACATTGTACGCTGATCAGCCAAAACATTAAAACACCTACCTAATATGATGTAGGTCCTCCTCTTGCCACCAAAAGAGCTCTCACCTGATGAGGCACAGATTCAATGAGATGTTGGTAGGTGTTTCTTGATATCTGGTACCATGACTGCAACAAAAGATCCAGCAGTTCCTGTAAATTAAATGGTTGGGGTGATGCTGCTCAGACCCGTTTCCCCAACCCCAACCACAAATGCTTGATAGTATTCATGTCCAGTGAATTTGGAGGCCATGGCAATAAATGGAATTCCTCATGTTCTAGGAACCATTCCTGAACCTTCTTCGCAATGTGACTTGGGGCATTGTCTTGTTGAAAGACGCCATCTCTGCCAGGGAATGGGGCGGGGGTGGCTCAGTCGGTAGCGCACCAGGCTCGTAATCTGTAGTTCCCAGGTTCGAGTCCCAGCAGGGTCATCATTGAGATTTATCTCCGCAAAACTCCCCGCCCTGCCTACAGTCAGTAGGGGACACCGATGGGCTTGGAAAGGCCGCCGTCCGTCGGATGGGACGTTAAGCCGTGGCCCCGTGTGCGGGAGAGCCATATCCTGTGCACGTTAAAGAACACGCTGGATGGCCTTGACGGGAGGCTACCATCTGTCTCCCAACAGCTGTTCCAGTGGGTCCCCTCCCCCAACCTTCTCTGAGCCTTCAGGGTCCATGTGACCTGGCCATTTAGCCCATGGTGTGCAAAAAAGTGCCGCTCAGAGGTAAAACAACCCAACCCGCCAGGGAATACAATCGCCATAAAGGAGTGTACTTGGTCAGCCACAATGTTCAGGTAGGTGACATCTGTCAGAGTTTGCTCTACACAAATAATTGGTCCAAGTGTTCCCCAAGAAAACATTGCCCAGACCATCACACTTCCTCCAGCCACCTGGATCAGTCCCACAGTGCATCCAGGTGAGAAGGCTTCCGTGGATAAACTTCACACACGAGCTCGTCCGTCCACATGGTGCAACAGAAAACGGGATTCACCTGACCATGCGACCCTCTTTCAGTGTGCTTATCTCTGGCATTAATGAGGCGTGGCCGATCCACACCTTGTCGATGGTTTAAAGTGTCACATGTTTCAGACTATCTCTTACCAAGGCAGCTTGCCATAACAATCTGGCCTTTGTTGAAATCAGATAAATCTTTTGCTTCTCCCATGTTGAGACGAAACTAAATACTGCCTGCGAGAGCTCCAACCCAGGTATTATATTATATGTATCATTTGCGACCTTGGCATATGAGACTGATTGGCTGCACATGGGCTTCTTTGCATGATGCAGAGGTGGTTTTAATGTATTGGCTGATCAATGTATATGATTGTATCAATATTTTATGGTGCACTACTATTACCTCTTTAGTGGGAAGCTAAAAACCTAGACCACAAACATGTAAGGATAATATTAAACAAGGATATTAGAACATATTATTTAAGTACACATATTTAGAAACAAGAATTACATTTCATGCATAAAAAAAAATAAGAAAAATTATAATTATAATTTCTTTCATTGTAATGGAGTTTTTTTTTTTAACAAGAACCTTTATTTTTACTTCAAGGAACCCTGGATTCTATGGAACACTATTTGGGAAACACTGATTTATGCAATTAAACAATACATTTGCTATGGCTTTTTATATTTTATTCACTTTAATTCTTAACTATGAAAACTATTGTGCAGTCCATACAGATTGTACCCAGTTTTATTTTTTAAATGCCATTACAGTTATGTCTATTTTACGTTATTTTTAGCCTTATATACAATACTACTAATCATCTAAAAATTGTTTTGCAACAACAAACAAAAAACAATATCTATGTGTAATTTACAATTATTTGCTACAAACGAATTTATACTTTTATTTTACATTATACTTTTGGGTCCAATGAGCTATATTATAGTTTTATTGGTTGTAAAATTTTATGGTAATTTTTCAAGGTTGAAGGTCCAAAAATTCAAATAACTCTAATTACAACAAAGCTCTCAGTTTCTGAAAACAATAATTTTGATCAACTTTTATAGGAACATTGTTAAGTTGTTTTACCTCTGAGCAGCACTTTTTTGCACACCATAGGCTAAATGGCCAGGTCACATGGATTCCGAAGGCTCAGAGAAGGTTGGGGGAGGGGACCCACTGGAACAGCTGTTGGGAGACAGATGGTAGCCTCCCGTCAAGGCCATCCAGCGTGTTCTTTAACGTGCAGAGGGTATGGCTCTCCCGCACACGGGGCCATGGCTTAACGTCCCATCCAATGGCCTTTCCAAGCCCATCGGTGTCCCCTACTGACCGTTGGCAGGGCAGGGAATTTTGCGGAGATAAATCTCAACGCTGACCCAGCTGGGACTCAAACCTGGGAACTACAGATTACGAGCCTGGCGCGCTACCGACTGAGCCACCCCGCCCCAGGAACATTGTTAATATTTATTATCTTTGATTAATGTCATTTCTAGGAACAAATTATGAAACTGATAATAATCAAACCAGTTTAACATGATCAGTCACCAATTCTATTTGTAAACTGCTTCATTCAAATTTATTGGTTACATGTAAGCAAAATTTATTGTTTTTGCTTATATTAAATCAGTGGAGAGTTTGACAGAAATATTTTAATATATAACATGAAACATTTCACACTGTCAAGTACTACTTGCCATATGTTTTTCATTTAATGAATATTTTTCATGTCTATTCAAAACGAATTTTCCTGTATGTTTTTTTTTAATAATAAGTAATGCCAATGTGCACTAAATTGTTTATTATTTTCATTTTCATATATATTTATATAAATACAAATATAAACAATCAAAGTATATCCAGCTTGTCCAGGTTGTTATAACATTTAATAGCAGAGTGATTAGTGTGCTTCTCTACTGATCAAAGGGACCTTGTTTTTCTGCTGAGGTACTGCCATCCTCACACACCTTCTACTATGGCATATTAAACCGACAGGCTCCTGTCTGACCTCTGTGGCAAGCAGCTGATTGAGGGGATATTTAATTTATAATTACAAATAATAATTACAATCAATAATTTATAATTATTGTAATAATAACAAATATAATTTAATAACACTGTATAAGAGATATTCATTTTAGTAAATAATCAATCAGCAGTTTACAAAATATATTAACCCTTCCAGTGTCCACATCGTCTGTATATGTTCAGAGAATCTGAATTGAGAGGCCAAGGACGTATGTATCAGTTTTTTAGTACAACAAAAAAATATCGATTTTTAAAAAAATAAAAATTGCCATTGTAATTTTTATATATATATATCTTATAAAAATATATAATTCAGGCTTCAAAAGTAATATTTTGTTTTTTTAATTTGATGCATAATTTATTAAACTACAATATTAATAATTTTATAAAACCATCTGATTGCCATTTCTTAGAAGCACTAAACGGTATTGCTGATTTGCTTGTTAATGTTCCTATTAGCTGAAGCAACCTTCTGATTTAATCTCACAAGTTTGATTTGAACTATTATCAACAAATTTTTACTTAAATTTTCAAAAATATCCTAAAAATGAACAAAAAACGATAGATCTTGGAAGTAATTACACAATAAGTACCGCCATTTTTTTCCCATTTCACACTCTTTTCAGTAATAAACCTATTTCAGTATTCCCAAGT
This sequence comes from Ryuthela nishihirai, assembly GCA_038380435.1. Lineage (NCBI taxonomy): Eukaryota > Metazoa > Arthropoda > Arachnida > Araneae > Heptathelidae > Ryuthela > Ryuthela nishihirai. The sequence goes on from JAWZYU010000009.1 coordinate 12,432,859, forward strand.
TATTTTTATCATTTTTCCCAACATTCTATGCATCTTTCCCACCTTAAAATCAAAACTGGAAGTAAACACATTTTTCTTAGAAATTCTGGTTGCAGCAGCATTTAATTAATTATGCTCCACTGAGCCAAATAAGACCCAAATGCTGACACATCCAATCTCCATTGCATGTGCTATAAGTGTTGTTTACAGTTTTTGTCCAGCATATTGGATACCCTTTGTAAAGTTAGTATTTTATTTTTTATATTTAAACCTTAGTTTTCATTTCAGTAGTTTTATTCTCGGAAATTAGTGATCTTTTGGTCAATCGATAAGTATTGATATTTTTCATAGTTATGCTACGTCATATGGTCAACCTACAACTTGTTGCTGTGGATATTTAAACATCACATTAGGCTATGTGTTATTTTTTATTTTATTATGTATTGCTTTTCCAGTAAAACTTTGATCTAGTATCATTTTCTGAAAATAAATGAGGTCTTGGATATGGAAGCAAATTAATTTCTGTAGATTTACTTCCGTTAGTTAGTGATCTTTCGATCGACTGATTTATCGATCTTTCTGAGTTATGCTAGATCAGAGGCTGGCTTAAAAGTTGTTGTGGATATCTTAACATCCCATTAGGTTATATGCAATTTTTGTTTTATTATTTCTTATTATTTTTAGCAAAAAAACTTTGAACTTGTACCGTTTTCTGAAAATGAATGTCTTGGATACGGAAGCAAAATAGACTTCCTTGCTCTGGAAATCAGCCATCATGTGGGAGGGCAATTTCGGGAAGGCATCCTCTCAGCTAAACTCGCGTAGAAAGTTTCACCCTCCCCCTCTAGAAAAATATATTTTTTTCTAAATTACGAGTTTTTATGTTTATATTGAATGATTTTAAAGACCCCCCCCCCCCCCCCCCCTCAGTACCTTGGCTGTGCCACAAAGACAATATAACTCTTTTTTTTTACTTTGGTGCACAAACCTTTCTGCACTTAGCCGAGATCACCAAACTTCAATACCCAAGGAAAAAATTCATTCAATCAAGGAAGTTTTTTTCTATTTCAAAACCAGTTCAGAAAATCCAGTGAAAGTGAGAAGTCCAAATCACGTTGTATAACACTGGCCGTGTTTAAAATATACGATACTGAAAAGAATCATTAAAAGAAATGAAAATCATATTTCAGGTTGAATATTATATTACTTATCATACTTGGAAAGGTGTTCGTTTTTGTGTGTTGATTTTTTGCAGACTGTGGGTAATATGAAACACATATCACATATTAACTTATAATTGAAGAATATGGAATACAATTATACATATTACGGAAACACAATTATAAAACGTATATATTTCACTTAGGTGAGATGTGAAAAATGCAATTATATTGAAATTTCCTTTCGATAAATATATAATTTAACTATTTTTATTCAGCAAGTTTTCTAAAATGAAGTCTTATAGTATAGTGCGATCCTTTTATTTTTACCCCCCCCCCCTCACCATATCACATTGAAAAAGGCTTGCAAATTTGTTTATATTATTTATTTTCATAAAATTTGTAATTAAATTCTGTTTAATTTGGTGTATAATAACATGACCTGTTTCTGTTGATTGGTTATTTTTTTTTTAAAATTCTAAAGTTGACTTGTTTATGTGACTCAGCACAATTGCCTAAAAGCTGGAATTTTCTCAATGGTACCGAAAAGAAATTACAAAATGAGAAAACTATTTACTTAAAACCCAAAAAATAATTTTTTTGTTATTCAGAAATATAGTCATTCTATTCATGTGCATTGTAATAATTTCTATTAGTTTTTTTTAAATAAATTTTTATTTGTGTTGCCAGATGCATTTTTTTACTACACGACTCTAAAAAAGTCCTATTAAAATAAAATATATCGTCGTTTTCGTTAAATACTTTATTTTCAGAAAATCCAGAATTAAATGCTGATTAATTTGGCATACAACATGCCAAAATTCTTTTCGTTACTTATTTGGCACAAAAGTTCTAAAGTTGAAGTTTTTTTTTTGGCTGAGCATAGGGAAAAAATAGCTTGGCCTCTGGATGGAAACCTGTTTTTCAGGCTGGACACTGGAAGGGTTAATGCTTCTTTACCTATGGAAACACAATTATAAAAGGTATATGAATTGGTATAGTTTAAAATAAGAGTATGTATATATATTTATCATGATTTCAGAGTCAAAGTGAGAAGTTATCTGTACCAAGTATACTCATTTTTTATTTTATTTATTTATTTTTTTGCAGTTTAATATGCTTGAGTATATTTTTCAATTAAGCAATTGCTTTAGATTCATATTTATTAGTTTTTATATAATAAGAGTTAAATATAATTATTTCATAATGATCTTGTTGCTAATCAAAAGTACTTTTGGTTTCAGTATTTACTAAACAAGCATATATTATTTAATCCTAGAACTTTTTATGTTATGAATTATTTTTCATTAGACTTTTTCACATATACATTTGTTGATTTTTTAAAACATACAGCAATTGTAAAATAAATTTGTTGCAACTGTACCATACCTAATATGAAGCTATGGCTACAATGTAATATATTTCACTTAGGTGAGATGTGGAAAATGCAATTATATTGAGAAGTTAATAATTTAATATGAAAATATAGAAAGTGGATTATTTAATTCATGGACTGTAGTTACCAACAATTAGCTGCATTCATATAAGTTAATATGTGATATGTGGCAATACAGTTACTCTTCAAAGGCACAGAGCAGTGTGTGCAAGTTGAAACAAGTTGTAATATGATCACAAGTAACAGCAGAACAGCATGCAATCAGTCTCTGTCATTTTCTGGCATTGAAAAGGTGTTCGTTTTTGTGTGTGTTGATAATATGAAAACTGAGCAGTGATCTGTTAACTGTGCTTGGCAAGACTTTAAAAGGTGCATAGACAATCACAGAAATGACACAAATTGTAAAGAACAGTGCTTGGTTGCCCAGATCTTGGATTGGCTTCTACAAAATTGTCCCTCTCTATTTCAAGTGTTTGTCCTAATTGAAAATAGTATTTCAAGCACTATTTTCCATACACTTCAATCATTTATGTATGTGACCATCAGTGCATCACTTAAGCCTCACTGAACACAGTTGTTGAAAATAAACTATGAATATAATAAATTGTTTTCCTCATGACATTAAAAGAGCTAAGGAGCAACATTTCAGTTATTTCAATTTTCATTAGGTTACTATTCAAAATGAAATGATCTTTCTGTATGTAAATAACAGACCTATTTTTTCCAATTATGTGTTTTTACAAAAATAATTTTTGTCTGAAAATGTTAACAAACAGCAGTAAGAAACTTGCTAAAAACTTAGTTCAATTATAGTTAACCACACTGCTCAAAATTAAAGACTACTGAAAGCAAATTATGAGGGATCCAGAGATGGGGGGAGAGTGGGGTGGCTATACATCCCCTTCCATCTCTGAGAATTACGAAATAATGCCTCTTTCGATCAATAAGTAGCCATATTCAAAGTTCTCTAAACTTTTTAAGAGTTTTAAATAAGAGTCGTCGTCCCTTGGCCGAGTGGTTAGCACGCTTGGTTGCTGATCTAAGGGACCTGGGTTCAAGCCCCGGGTAAGGCATGAATGTCTGCGTTGTTTTTCTGCTGAGGTCTCACCATCCTCACAGACCTTCTACTATGGCGTATAAACTGACAGGCTCCTGTCAGACCTCTGTGGCAAGCAGCTGCTTGAGGGGGTATTTATTTATTTTATTTTTATTAAGTAAGAGTTTTACAGCAAAAATGTGTTAAGTTAAAGATCTCAATTTGCAGCAATTTCATTAAGTGCTTAGAGAATTACTGAAGCTAGAACATTAAACAGCAACCTTACTCATTCACTCTAAAACTGCAGAAACTTCAAGAATCATCACTGAAAATTCTAAACAATTCACTTAGTGTGGTAAAAGATGACTTAAATAGTTGATATGCCTTGATTGCCTATTGAGATCAATTCACATGACAGGCAATAGCCTATTAAATTTTCAAGCTTTCTAAACCACATAAACACTAAATGAATATTACTGAAAAGAAGATTTTGAGAGATTTTTAATACAAATCTTTAATTTATTTTTCAGTAGCATTTTCATGTAAAATGCTTATTTTCAAAATTAGAATTCCAAATAAGGCTAGACACTGATACACTGTCATACTTCCCTAATCATTTCAAACAATATATTTATACTTTATTATATACATTCACTTGGCTAACTTATCATTAGCCAAAATTCATATGCACTTTAAACATCCAAGGCAGGTCTGTTAACAAAACATTAAAAGTTCAAAAGATAAGAAAGTGGAAAATAAAAATTAGTTTTATACTTACATGTGTGGGAAGATAAACATCATATACAGCACCAGAGTCTAGATCAACAGCATGGAAGCCTTCTGTAGAGCCAAAAATAACTTTGAGACGAATATTTTCCTCTACAGTCATGTCTACCAATAATGGTTTATGCAAAAGATCAGAAAAGGACTTGAAGGCCATAAATTTGTGGTATGGTTTTGGGGCCCAAGCATAAATTTCAACACTGTCTTTCAAGGCTATAACCAAGAATTTTATCCTCTCATACTTGACTGCAGTGAAGGCAAAAACAATATGTATTAGAATTCATTAATATGTATAGATATTAATTCATACACATATGTACCATGATTTTACCTAGTATTGTAAAATATTGCAGTAATGCATGCTAAATTGCATAAATGTAAAATAAGTTACTATTCACTCCTCTTACAATGACTAACACTATGTCAATTTAGAAATAGACTTAGTGTTATAACACATAGTATGTCTGAAATTGGTCACCTCACATCAGTTTAACTATAACATTTCTTTCATCCTTTTAGTATTTCATTGTAAGAGGACCATAAATCAATATGCATTTTCATTTTAATTTTATTCTAAACATTTTATTTCTATTAGTATCTAAAAGTTTGAGGAAGAGGTATATCAACTGACAATGAGGTGAGTAGACAATACCAAAATAGGAGTCACAAAGAATCCTATGCTCCTCCATTCTTATTATAAACAGCAAAAACAAAATAATAATCATAAGAAAAATTTAATCCTATGACAACTATGTTCCCAGGCAGTATATTTTTTTTATAACTGCTAATATTGCAATAATTTCTGGTAATAATATCTTAAGAGGACATGGAAATAATATATGAATAAAATATTAATACCAATAAAAATATGAAATGATTCTTAGCAGGCATTCATAAAAGTTTGACGATATGAAAAAAATGCACTAAAATGTAGTTATAAATTAAATTTTTCAAAAACCATATGAGCTTGTTTAGTGAAAAAAAAACAACATTTATTCATATAGGCTTTACGAGCTGAAACATTGGTGAAAATGAATTGTGTAAAATTTCAATTCAGGTAAAGTGGACCTATACCCCTTAAAAAAAAATAAAACACACACACACACACTAAAATTATGTATTATTACATTGATTTCCATAAATTAAAGAAATACCTATGTTAAGTCAATGGGAAGCTAATGCCAAAGCTCTAACTTCTAAAATAAGTTTTTTAGTTTTGAAAAATATGATTGCAGATAAAGATCTCAATCATATAAATCAATATCTCGATTTTCAACAATATTCGTTCAGTATTTAATGAGTTATGTAAGTTTGAATATTTAACAACAGCAATGTCAGTCTTAAGAAACATACAAAAGTGAAGAATAGTGAAAGAATTCTTTACACAAAGTTCTAAAATACAAACTTATTTTATTAAACACTTTGATACAATACTTATTACTAAGTTTTAATTAACTTCTGAAGTCAATTTTTGTGGCTGGTATTGTTATTGCTAAATATTCAAACTTCCATAAGTCATGAAATACTGAATGAATATTGTTGAAAATAGAGATAATGATTTATATTATTGAGATCTTTATCTGCAATCACATTTTTCAAAACAAAAAAAAACTTATTTTAGAAGTTATAGAACATTGACATTAGCTTCCCATTGATTTAACATAGAGATTTTCCTTAATTTATGGAAATCAAGTGTAGGTAGAGTAATTAAAAGTAGCCTCTGCTAATGCTATTCAGTCATCTTAATATAAGGGATTTATATTGCAGTTGCCATTGGAAAACAATGAATAGTTTAAGGAAGGAGAGATTACACCTTTTCATTTAAACTGACACTCCTACCTAATGTGGCATTCATCTATCTAGCTATACAATGTAGACTAATCCCTGAAACAAATTAAGGATTTGGGTTAAAATAATTAGGGAAATTGTCAAACAGGTAGAAAATTGGGTGTGGATTTAATGTTTTTCTTTCTAAAGATTGATACTGCTTTGTTATTGAAGATGAAATGTATAAGGAAATGACTGGCAGTGACTGCTACTTAGCTAATGTACATAATATCATGGTCAATTTGTGAAGGCCAAGAGGAAACAAATGTGCATATTTATTAAAGAAACAAATATGTACATATATATATACAAGTGGGAGACAAGTCTATCACCCATTATATATTTTTGTATATTACAATTTCACATTTTTTTTTTCTTTACTGTTTAATGGATGCTTGAGAAAGCAGAATTTCTCCTTCCACATTTGATGACAACTGATGTAAACTAAAACATTAATTAAGTGCTGAAACATTTTTATTAATGCATGCCAAAGCAAAAAATATACAATATATCACTCATTTAACTATACAAAACATGTGAATAAGTACTTATAACAAGAATATCATTATACTAAAATAAAATACATTGATCACATTGCATTTAACATAAACCAACAAAAAATAACAAAAACAAAAATGCAGAAGCGTATGTAAATTAGTAACACATGTGAAGGCAGTAAAAATAGGCAGGTAGACACTCTGTTTCCATAACAAACTAAAAAGTAAAATAATAAAAGAAAATTTTTTGAGTTCAACTATTTCAGTTACTCTCATCTGCCGTATGTATTTCACCTACATAAATGTGTAATATAATGAACAGCATATTGCTAACCTTTAATATACTCAACAGAATGATGCTATGTTAAAAGATATATGCACATAAAAAAAACTCCTCCAATTTAGCCTTTGATTCTCACAAATTACGTTTATCATCATAATAAAATGAAAAATTATCTTCAGGACACATTAGAGATGTATGCCCTACTTTTAGTCACTATTTCTCAATTACTCCCAAGGCTGTACCAGATAATTACACCAGTGCTATATTTAGGAGACTGTTGTCCAAGTGCTATAATAATGCTTTAAAAATTATAACTACAAGCCAACAGCATTTTGAAAATGTACTTTATGTTTTTAAAATTTAACAAAATACTGAATAAATTTCTGGTAACAATATATATGGAAAGAATATACCTTAAATCTTTCCATCCTGATAACAATGTACAAATTGAAAAATGGTGGCCCATAGTGTGTTGGCACTGGTATAAAGCCACTAGTACAACAAAAGAAACTTCGATTTCAAAAAACAGAAATCTCTGAAATTTTTAATTGTATCTTTAAACATAATAAATATTTTACCCTTTCAATTTGGTGCAAAATCTGATACACTGTAAAATAAAAATATTGATGATATCATTATGATCAAATTCCTAAATACCCATTTTTGGCATGACTATCATTAGGGCTTACTTTATTCCATGTTGTTTCAGATCTATGATTTCTATTCAAGCTTGATCAAAACTATTGCCAACATAATTTTCCATAAAGTTTTAAAATGCTCCTAAAAATTAACCAAATGCATTTTGGAAGTAATTATCAAGTACTTTTTCTTTTATTTTACTATCTCTTTTATGGTTTAAACTAATTTATATATTTCAAGAACTGTTTTTATCATTCATCTAATATATATTACGATACAAAAAAAAAATTTTTTTAAATCCTAACCGCCCTTCTTTTTTTATTAAAACCTTCTTAGGTCAAAAAAGGGATAAAAAAATTCATCACCCACCATACATTCCAAACCTAGTGCTGTCAAATTTTAACTTGTTTGGAAAGCTGAAGAAGCATCTCCAAGGATAACACTTCTCATCAAATGACAACATCAAAGAGGAAGTCACAAAATGACTTCAAGAGCACGATGTGTCCTTCTAGTGGCAGGGCTTTGATAAGCTGATTGACTGTCATGATATGGGTCTCAACAAGTCTGATGATTAGGTAGAAAAATAATATGTATATGTGGGGACATTTCTTGTATATTGTCTTCAGTGTTATTACCTTCCTCTGCATAAAAATAGGGAAATTTATCCTTGTGTGTAATATGACATAACTCCACTAGTTACTTTGGAATAAGTTCCTAGTTTTTCAGGCTGGACTTGGTAAGAGTTAAAGTTTAAATCTGCATGTACTAGTAAAAAATATAATAATATACCTATATAGTTGTTACCTTTCCTACTTCCTAATAAAATATAATAATATACCTATATGTTAGTTATTTCCTTTGTTTTGTGAAATGCAGACAACCATTGATTTATGTCAGGCTCGTAACTTAAAATTCACAAGTTTTATTCCCAAGCTTGCCAACAATAAAATAGACTTGTCAGATGGAAGCACTGAACCACAGTCCTTTGTGAAAGAGCCCTAATATAAAAAAAAGAAAGAGCCCTAATCTATGAAAATTAAAATTGTACTGGATCACTTAATAAAAGATATCTACATATCTGCTAATAATCACCGTGTCTTCCTACCTGACATTGAGCTTAGAGACTGTGCACATTCTGTTACGCAAGAAAAAGGTGAAAAAATTACCAGAATTAAAAATTTAGCAAACAGTCATCACATGGTAGTTCATGAACATAAGTTTTAATGCAGTAGCTTAATATAGTTTGTTCTTATTTATGGAAATAAAGAAAATAAGAACATCCTTTAGATGAGTTCTGCACAAGCAGTACCTCCTAAATTCTTCATGCACAAGACAAGGAGCATTAGTTTTACAAACTTATTTTTCCAAAAATCATTGTGCAAAACTGTCAATGGCAAAAGTTGCAAAATGCAATTTTCTTCTGACATAAAACATTGATTAAAATAAAATTATGTATTAACTTAGGAATTCAGATTTCACAGCAGAGTAATGCAATAAAAATAAGTTTGTGCCACAATCCATTCTACACATAAAGCCATTGCATAAACTCTTGAATCCAAAGATATTTTTAAAACTGATAATCGCTGCACTCTCTCAGTACAACACCTAGTGCTTAGGAGTAACTGAAATGATTATAAAAAAAATATTTTGTGAATTAACTGTACCATTAATTATTGATACATTTCTTCTAAATTAGTATGTTGTTAAATGTAAATTTTATAGGAATGAGCAGCCTACTTACCAAGTTTTACAAATTATGTTAGTAACTGTGACAGATGGTTATAAAAACTGTAACTTACAAAAAAATTCATGCTGTTTACTTGAAAACTCTATACAATTGTTAACACATACTGCATGCAGAATTTCGTATTAAGTTGACATTAAAGACCAAATTAATAAAATTTGCTATAACAGTTATGGCTGATAGCATAAATGAAAGTTTTTCTTTTGCCATGCATAATATATTTTGCTAAAGGGTTTAAACAGCCACCTACTATTTTATAGTCTGATTTTCAAAATAAGCAGACTTTTTTACTACTTTGAAAAAGCTTACACAAGTTGCTTCTTATTTTAAATGGAAATATGTCTAAAACCTTTCTTAATGCAAAGAAAACTGAAGTTAGTTTAAAAAACTTTAGTCATCTTAATCAAATTTGTGCAAATGCATTTGTATGCAAAAATATATCTGTATATTTGGTTCACTACTAAGTGGTGTGTTAGAAAAGCAAACAGTTAGAGCATGCTAAAGCACAGAAAACAAAGTGAGAACTTCAACAAAAGAAACAGATGGTGGTCAGAAAAAGTCAGTAGCATCCCAAAGGACAGAAAGCTTTTTACCATTGCCACTCCATATGCGAAATGTATTTTCCCAGTCCTTAAAGCCATGTTGAGGGATAGACCACACCACTTGGAAAGCAAAGAAGGGGAGAACAGAAAATTGTAAAAGGATATTCAGGAGTGTATTCAAGTTTTGGCACTTCACATTTATAATTTTGTTTTTATATACAATGGTCCATTAAGTAATACATACTGAAAGGTTCTGAACAGTTAAAATTATCATTAAATACTGATGTTATCAACATATTTTTTTATGTAATTTTTTTTATTTTTATGCTTTAACATGGGTTACAGAGAAGCATTGCTCCATAACATCCTTATCGTAGATATTATAAAAACCCAAATCCAACTAAATATTTCAGTACAAATAGTGTGAATGGTAAGAGTAAACATCCTAAAGTTTAAATGATGTTAAGGAGTTGTAATCATACATTAGGATAAATAAGTGCAGAATACCAGTCACAGCACTTAAATACAATATCACATCAAGTAGCGAGATTTTATATGGTGAGGTTGTTGAAGTATCTATGAGGTGATACTATATTTGAATTACAATATTTTATGGACATATAAGATGCACCCCCATCTAAGGAGAGAATATTTAGGGATTTTTTTTACTAAAATGGAACATGATACAGTAAGTCTATAAATAGAATAAATCTTCAGTGATAATTTTGGTAGGTAAACTTAGTAGCATGTGACAGAAAACATCAAGTTTGTACAACAGCAGAAAAAAGGAGAATATACCAAATATAGTGCCTAAAACATTAAATTTATGCCTAAGTTTATGATGGCCCATTGATTCTTCACTGTTATGGGTAGAGTGGGTGTTTTTTCAGATGGAATGTTAATCCAAAATATTCAGTAAAAAGATCATGGCCTCTAAAGAAATGTTGATTTTGTGGTATCCGAGATTTTCTATCAAAGCTCTCTAACTTTGAAAATAAGCTTTTTTACAGAGAAATGCAACAGGAGATGAAATACAGATCTCACTCAAATTTATCCTAATCTCGATTTTGACAATATTCCTTTAATAGCTGTTGAAACTAAATTATTTGATAACAGTATCTGCCCACCCTAAACACTTTTAAAACTGGTGAAACTACAAAACCGTTGATGAAAATTTAAAAACAATTGATGGAAACTAAAAATCTAATTCGGACTTTTAAAATACAGTCAAAACCATTTATAATGAAGTCTGTTTTAATGAAATTATGTCTATAATGAAGCAATGTCCATTTCACTTTAATTTGTTGAAGGGGAATGGACTTTGCTTAAATTTCCCCGTGGAAAGTTGTTCATTCCCCATTGAACTATGTAGTACATACTTTTTATTCCAAATACTTTTTCAGCTCTTTAGGGATATCATCATCATCAACCAACCATGGGCTATGGAGATCCAACCAGACCGTGCAATTTAGTTTTTTTATTTTTTCAACCATATTCTCCAAGCATATTTGTCCTGAGATTGTATCTGCTGCATCTCCAAGTATTCTCCAAGATTGTATTCTCCAAGCATCGCATCATTGTCCTGAAATTGTATCTGCTGCATCTGGCCACTGCACATCAATTCTAACAAGGTCCTGTTTGACATTGTCAGCCCACCACATCCTAGATCTCCCCCTCGTTCTGAGAGCCTTTAGGCACACTGTTCATAACCCTATTTGCTATCTATAATTATCCATACGGGCAACATGGCCAAAACAATGCAATCTCTCTCTGCACAATATACTGCTCAAAAGAGGTTGCTGACTCCTATGCCTAACCTCATCATTGCTTACAAAGTTAAACCACCTAATGCCCAAGATACTGTATAAGCATCTAGAATCAAAAGTGTCAAGTTTCCCGTTATCTTGTTTACAAAGTGTCCAAGTTTCATTACCATGATTAATCCTAGAAAGAACCAAACTATTATACAGTCTAATTTTAGTCTTTAGGTATATATGCATATTTCTTCACACTCTCCATAGATTCTTAAAACTCTCAGTAACAATCTCTGTTTCTTAATCTCATACCGCACATCACCAATATCTGTTACATAGCTCCCAAGATAATTAAACTGAGACAATTCCTCAAAAGTGCAGTCATTCAAAGGCAACTGAAGCACCATCTGCTTGGCCAATTTTCATCACTTTAGTTTTCTCTCTGTTTATCACCAAACCTACTCTACTACCACATCATTTGCCAAAAGGACTAAATCATCAGCATAATCTAAATCAGAAATTTTCTGATCTCTAGACCATTTAAGCCAAACACCAGAAGCAATACTAAATCAATTGTCACACATGACTCGGTATAGAGAGCTTTCATTATGCTTACTAACTTGTCTAGTATGCCATACAATTTAGTGATCAACCACAAATTATGACAGAGAACAGAGTCAAAAACCTTTTTGAAGTCAACAAAGCTAGTAACTGTGGGTTTCTGAAACTTTAAACATTTCTCAAGAATCGACCTAAGCAAAAAAATCTGATCAATACTGCTCATTACACAATTGTCCATCAACCATATTCTTAATTCTATTATGCACAATCATGAAAAGAACTTTACATTAACATCTCATTATAAGATGGAGACCTATGTAAAAGCAAAGTTCAGGACATTTAATTTTAAATTGTGATGCATTTTTGTGGAACACAACTCTTAACAAATTGTAGTGCCCATCTATACAAAAGAATTAAAAAGAAAAACATATCTTATATTGCCAGTGTTTTAAGTTAACTATCATGTTCCAGTCTATATAAAGTAAAAAATGGGACACCTGCTGAAATGTCCCATTTTTATTTCCCCCCCCCCCCAAAAAAAAATGGGAATCCTACAAACAAGTAAAAGCCTTAAGTCACCATGACAAGCATCATCACTAATTGCATCATCAAAGTATTTTGGTTAAAACTGCTATACCTAGTTTTTAGAGAATGCTTTAGTTTGTCTATTAAAGGAATTTCAAATATATGAAAATACTTAAAATAGACTTAAAATGAACAGTGATAATGATGCTTATAATCCTCATTATCACCATGACCTGAAAAGAAAACTGCATATCCCATATGTATGACATAATTGGAAAATAATTCCATCATTTAAGGCTGTTTAAAGTGTTCAGTGTTTAAAGGTGTTCTTTTTTAATCATTTACATCTCTATTAAAGAGATCCTATAACACTTTTCACTATTCACTATTTTAAGCAAGCAGGTGCAGTCTGAAAAATATCAGTTATATAAAATATAACAGGTGCATCCACCGTATATAAGACAATAAACAGTTAAAAATTTATCCACAGAGAGCTGCCATCAGTGAAGTACACTATGTGACTGAAACTACTTTCTCCTCCACAATCACATATATTTCAGAGATCAAGTTAGAGCAGCAATTCAGATTAATACCCCAGAGACAAAACAACTAAAAAGTTTAAAATTGGTGTCCTATTTTAAGATGTAAAACAAATTTATTCCCAATTTACCTTCAAAGATCTAATGATAAAATGTTTCAGTTTTATCAATCCAATAGCAGTAATTAAAAATGCAAAATCCATTAATAAATTAAAACCTAATTTCCTTACAGTATCAAAACTAATCAAATTCAAGAATTCGACATAGAATTAAGGTATCTTAGGAATGATAACTAAATATGCAACCAAATGATGTTCAGAAAATTTTTAGGAAAAAGATGAAAAATGTAATAATAATCTTAGATCCTCTACTTTGTGTTCCTTTGCAATGAACCTGTTGTGCCTTTAACATTCCAGTGTCTCAGATGAAGGGAATTTTCAGCAATGAATTACACCAAAACTATGCGATGAAATTGTCTTTCAACAAATGCCCTTTTTGCATTACTAATATTCTAAATACATACCAATAGGAGTTTTTTGCTTCGATTTTGCTGTGAAAAAAGAATCTTAGTAATGGTGATTATGGCTGGAAGTACTTTTTCTATAGCACTAAAGACATTCACTGCTTTTACTACTGCTTTACTATTTTCAATAGTAAAGAAAGAGTTTAATAATAATTTGCACATTGAAAAATACATGAAACAATTTATTTACACACTTCCATGAAATTAGAATTTTTTTTTGCAACTTAATTTCCATCCTAAGGTAATAGTAATTTATTAAGAAATCTGAGACTTTACTATTTTCGAGAATAAAGAAACTTCATAGCTCTATTCATGTTGTCAGTGTAGATCCTTATCATAAGTTTTGCTTAATTCTATCTTGCATCTTTGCAAACTTTCTTTATTGATGGTAATACAACTGCAGAATTGTCACCTTTTAGACATCACGATAACTTCACCACTAGATTCTCCTTGCTATGACATTGTACCAACTGTCTGTGACTGATATTCTGCATTTACCTATTATCATGTGCATGCTGTCCAAAACTATATCACATGCAAATATGTTTAATTAATGCAACACAAACATCTCAATATCATTCAAGGACTCGTGTAAAATCCTCTACAATTTTAAACTGATGTGTGAAAATGGGAACAACTAATGCTACTATCTTCCATTTTAGTATTTAATGTTTCTCCATATAGAAAGTTACTAATTACACTTTGAAATTATAAAGTATATATCGAATTTTTTTTTAATTTTTATACTAATGCCCTTTCAGATATTTGTTAAGGTTTTAATCAAGGCAAATCACTTTAGAGCAATTTAAAGCCATAACTGACGTGAACTGAAATGTAAAGTACTACAACCAATTCTATAAACTGTTAAAATAAATTTACAGTTCATAAGACCATAAAATGGATTACTTAATGTTTTGTCAACATCCAACACTGAGAAATCCAATTATACAAACTTGGTAGAGATGAGCTGAGTCACTGCAATATATATATATTGAAAACTGATATTTTAAATCAGTTCTGTGGAAGAAAAAATGTTCACATGAAAACTTAAAATATTTTTGTCACAATCAATCAGTTCATCTTTACCTGAAATTATAAATAAAACAATCTTTATTGTGCATGCTAATCTATAATGTTTTACCTAGCCCATTATTAAGCTTCAAAAATAAACTTTTTATATAAAAAAATTTTGCATCATTTATTTTTCAACTAATTAAACCAATTTAATTTTTAACAACTTTTCAAGTGCAGGCAGAGCAAATGAATGTATTACACTTATGAGATAAAAAAATCATTTTTTTTTTTTGTAAACAGTAGGTATCAGCAATTTTACTGAATTTGTATTAAACAAGATAATGTTTAACTATATTTTGGGATCAAATGAGATTTCTATAAATAATAAATTACACCTAAAACAGCTGCTACAGAAGTCTAACAGGAGTCTTCAGTATAATGTGGCATAAAGAAAGCATGCAAGAAAGGAGAGGCCTCAGCAAGAAAACAACACAAGGATTAGCTATCCTCATCTGGGGCTCAAACACAAGTCCTATTAATCAGTAGTCAAGCATATTAACCTTTGAACAGTTTTGTCTGTTATCAGTTAGTACTATTTTGACAGCTCAAGGATTTTCTATCATTAACCTTTCAACACCCATAACAGCCCAAAATGGCTGTAATTTAAAATGGACTGGTTCATAGAGCTATTTCTTTTTCTTTATAATACCTTCTGCCCCATTCTGAGATTTCATGCACATTAAAGAGTTAAAAATAGCATTAATCAATAACCAAAGGCATATTTTAGCATATAATTATGTGTCATGTTAAAAACAATTTTTTAATAATAATAATAACTTTAAGAATTCAGTGTAGTTTATTTCATCTTTTACCAGGGCTACTCAGTTACATTCTCAAGCAGGTCATATTTTTATATTTTGGATCTTTTTGTGAATCATGTGTGAAGACAAAAATCATGTCACAGATGAGGGGGAGGGGAATTGCATTTATAATGTTAAAATTTAATTACTTATAACATTTACACAGTACATTCCATATTTATTTTCTAATTCATTTGGTTTCCATTTCTTCAATGAAAATAAAAATATTTCTTTTCTTTATTTTCACATATTCTCATAAGACACAAAATTTCTTCAATGCACTACTTTTTGAGTAGCCCTGTTGTGGATCAATATTACTTTTTAGAGCTGTTCAGTGTTCAATACCAAACACAAATATAATCTAAATGCAAGTCAGGTAAGAAAACCATTAAAAACAAAACATGCATTTACATTTATATCACTTCTTTGGACAGTCTGAATGCTCCCGCATTCAACAAATTCAGAAGTTTCTATAAAGTCCGTGAAGTATCTTTTATATTTTTTTGGGGGAAAAGGAACATAAATAAAAGAATGTAATAAAACAATAACTTAGCCAAGCCTTATAACCCATATGAGGTGTTCAGAGCCCAAACATTAACATCAATTCTATTGCATTTTTTAAATTATCAAAGTGTGCAATGAATATGGTCAGTGCTGTAGGAAAATAGGTTCTTATTTTAATTTACTTTCTGAGCATGCTGTATATACATAGTTAAATCGCATCATAAATAAAAAATTTTTTAAGCAAACTTTCTGGACTTCTTCCAGTTTTACTCTACCATCCCAAATACTGATATATCAAAGTGGTAGCCAACTTTGAAGACTCGTTATTTTTACAATCAGCTAAAAGATAAATACTGATAACATGATCCAAATTACATTAATAAAATAACTTTCAAAACTTTGTCAAAGTGTTGCTAAATATGTTTGATATCAGTATTCTAGAAAAATTTATATTCTATAAATATTCTACTGATATCAGTATTCGAGAAAAATAATGTATGAGCAATAATTTTCATTTGTTAACTTACCAATTTTAAAATGCACAGCACCTTGGAGATCACCAACATTTATCCACCCATTCCTCCTTTCTACTTGCTGTAAGAGAATTATATATATTTTAAATTTTTAAAGCATGCTATAATTTGCTCTTAAATTTCTTGCATAGTTAGTTTTCTGCAGATAAAATTGCAAAGTTATTACTTTAAGTATATAGTAATACCCCAATGAAAGCTGATTTGCTATTAAGCTCTTATAGTTCTTAGCAAAAGTTCTGCATTCTGAAAGAATGTAATCCATAAAAATTAAGTCTTCCATTGAAAAGCTAACAGCACACAAAATTCGAATTCTGAGAACAGAAATGTAAGACTACATGCAAACTTAATATTTTCTGCTCACATAGTAAATGATGTACTGTATGAAGAAAGTTAAAAACAAAAATTTGTGTAAAAGAAACATAAATTAAGGTTTTAATGAAACTTGCCTTTATGATTATAATGCTATTTGAATCATCAAATCACGACAAAATGTTTGCAATGGTTACATTATTAGCACATTTCATTTGGTTTAGGTTAGATTGTTTTGACTCTGAGCAGCATTTTTGCATCCACCATGAACTAAATGGTCAGATCACAAGAACTCCAAGAGCTCAGAGACTCCAATCAAGGCCATCTAAGCACATTCTATAACATGCAGCAGGCATGGCTTAACATCTCACCCAACAATGGCTTTCCAAGCCATTTGGTGTTCCTTTTCTCACAGAGGAGAAATGGTTAGCAAAGAATATCTTAACACCAGAACAATGGGGGCCCAAACCTGGGAACATTGGGTTATACACCTGCTGGTTACTGACTGAAGAAAATTATTGTCCTTTAATTCTTGGTATCCATTTCATACTGTGATATATTTTATTATTTTGCATGAGCTAGTTTCAAGACTTAATAAATTATAATGCAATGTATTATGTGTTTATATATATAGCACAATTTATTCTTTAACCCTTCCTGTGTCCAGGTCATATTGTATACATTTTTAGAGCAACAAAAAAATAGATTTAAAAAAAAATAAAAATTGCTATTAGAATATTTTTTTTTAACTTATATCTTATAAAAATACATTATTTAGGCTTGAAAAATAATACTTTAATTTTTTCAATTTGATGCATATTTTATTAAACTAGGATATAATTTGTTAAAGCCATCTGAATGCCATTTGTTAGACATGATATATGGTATTCCCGATTTATTGTTAACATTACTCCCTGCTGAAGCAACCACCTTGTAACATTCCAAAGACTATTAACTTTTAAAGTTGGACCTTTTGTCTGATCCAAATTTATTCAAATTCTGGATAGCTGTATCGATTATTTATCAAGCGTTACTTATCAAGTAAGAATTCAAAAAGGATTGTCAAGTTTAATTAAAGTTTAAATATAATAAAAAATCAATTTACGTTGCTCAAGAGAAAAATAGCAAAAATTCGAAAGTTTCTAAAACAAAGTTTATTTCCAAAAAATTCAAAGATCTCCTACTTCTCACAATACTTCTGACTCCTACATCTCTGCTACTCACTACACCGATTCACAATAACTGACTCTCAATCTAACTACTTCTCTGTGACCTAACATCACTTAGTTATAGCATGTGCACAAGTCCAGCACATGTCTATTGCATGCTGGGAAAGACATTTGCATAACCTGACAATTGTGCTAGCTATGCCGCAAGAGGGGTCCATGTCCTATACACATGTTTTAGTGGTTGACAAAAGGTCAGAGTTGCGCATGCGCAACTTCTACAACTTGGAAAACAAGAATTGTGATCAGTCCAAAAAAAATTAAATAATCTCCAAAATGATAAATATAATGTAAATAAAGTAAAACTGGTTAAGGAAAAGTAAAAGTGAATGGGTGGGCCATCACAGTCTGATTTACACTCATAAATATGATTTGAACTATTATCAAGAAATTGTTCCTTAAACCTTCTAGGATCCAAGACGAACATAGATGTTGACAGAATCTGAAATGAGAGTCCCAAGACATCTATGTTCATAGTACATCAAAAAACTTCAATTTTTTCTAAAAATAGAAATTGTCATTTGAAAATTTTCTTACATTTTCTTTAAAAATACATAATTTAAACTTGAAAAGTAATATTTTCTTTCATTTGATGCATATTTTATTAAACCACAATATAAATGATTTGTTAAAGCCATCTAATTGCCATTTCTTAGAAGCACTATATGGTATTGCCAATTTGTTTAACATTACTCTTTCTGAAGCAACCTACTGATTTAAGCTCACATATTTGATTTGAAATATTATCAACAAATTTTTTCCTTGAAGTTTAGAAAATCTGAAAATTAACAAAAAAACTGCTGTTTTTAAAACTGGAAGATTTTGGAAGTAATTTCAAAGTAGGTACCTCTGTTTTCTTCCCTGTTTTACACTCTTTTCTTCCTTAACCAATTTCTCCATTCCTATATTTATTTTTATCATTTATCCCAGCATTCTGTGCAACTTTTCCACTCTTCAAATCAAACTATAACTAAAAAAGTGTTCATAGCCACAGCTTTTTGCCCCAGTCAAGGAAATCCTTTTTGCTTTCATATCCAAAACCTCATTCATTTTCAGAAAACAATACAAGATCAAAGTTTTTTTTTTCACTGGAAAATGAAATAAAAGAAAAAATAACATATAACCTAATGTGATGTTAAATAAAATATCCACAGCAACAAATTGTAAGCTGGCCACATAATGTAGCAGAACTCAGCAAAAATTGATAATAATCAATTGACTGAAAGATCAATAATTTACAGAAATAAGGAAATTCTACAAAAATGAAAACTAAAGTTTAATTACAAAAAAGGAAATAAAATACTAACTTTATGAAGGGAGTTTATAATCCAATTTATTGAAAGTAATTGGATTTAAATCATCCCTGTAAACAGCCATGCAATCACTTAGCAGACATCTCTCCCCATTCTTGCACATGTAAGCAAGCAATTAGAACACCTGAGACTTCTTGGTCTCCAGTGATGGCATGCATTGCAACTGGTTGCAGCCAGTCTTCACGAAGCTTTGGCAATGAAGACTTTTTTTAGTTACAGTTCTAATTTGAAGAGTGGGAGAGATGCATAGAATGCTAGAATAAATGATAGAAATGATAAAAATTATTCTAGGAATAGTGAAATAGGTAAGTGTAAAATGTGGGGAGAAAAACAGAGGTACATATTTTGCATTTACTTCCAAAACATTCCATTTTTAAAAATGGCAGTTTTTTTGGTTAATTTTCAGGATATTTTTTAAACTTTAAGAAAAAAATTGTTGATAATAGTTCACATCAAACTTGTGAGCTTAAATCAGAGAGTTGTTTCAGCAAAGAGTAGCATTAATTGAAAAATTAGCAACACCTTATAGCACTTCTAAGAAATGGCAATCAGATGGCTTTAACAAATCATTTATATTGTAGTGTAATAAAATATGCATCAAATGAAAGAAAATATTATTTCTCAAATTTGAGTTATGCATTTTTAAAAGATATATGCAAGAAAATTTTCAAACAGAAATTTCTTTTTTTAGAAAATCAAAGTTTTTTTGTTGTACTAAAAATGAACAGACATTTTGGGACTCGTATTTCAGATTCTGTCAACATCTATGTTTGTTGACCACCTTGGAATGCTTAAAAAAATTTATTTGCATTGCAAGATGTGTTTTTTTTATTACATGACTCTAAAAATTTTCTATTAAAATAAAGCTAGTCATCTTTTATGTTAAATATTTTATTTTCAAAAAATCCAGAATTAAATGCTAATTAATTTGGAATATAACATGCTATAATTACTGTTATTAATTATTTTGCAAAAAAAGTTC
Organism: Ryuthela nishihirai; assembly: GCA_038380435.1. NCBI lineage: Eukaryota > Metazoa > Arthropoda > Arachnida > Araneae > Heptathelidae > Ryuthela > Ryuthela nishihirai. Next base: position 12,453,388 of record JAWZYU010000009.1, read on the forward strand.
TATAGTTAATTTTTTTTTTGGCTGATTATAGGGAGAAATGAACTTGGCCTCTGAATGTAATCTAGTTTCTCAGGCTGGACACTGGAAAGGTTAAACAATTATCTGTGTGTGCCAGCAGCCAAATTTTCAGATTTCACAGTTAGAAATAATACTCTTAGGATGTATCTCTATATTAAGTATATTATAATGAATATTATATTATAAGAAAGATGATTCAATGAAAGCTCTTCAGAAATTACCCTGAGCATTCAATGGAGTATTACGATATACCTAAAGATCACTTTGCAATGGAATTAAGAACATGAAGCATCCTCAGTGGCACAATTGTATCATGTTGGCTCATTGTGACACTGTAGCTACTGGATCTGAGTTTAAATCCAAAATTTGTTGGCATAGTGATTTGTGTCTGTCATGTGGGCATAATGATTTGCATGTGCCATGTGGGCATAATTGTTTGTGTCTGTCACATCCTGTGCTCAAGCTGCTAATCTTGCTGGTCTCAACACTAATGATGAATCTGACTTTATAACACCAATCGTTTAATATTTTTAGGTGAATGAAAGCAACTTTTATTCTTATTAATATTAAAAATTATATCAGTTTACCTCATTTAATGCCAGAAAAGGCATACCTGGAAACAGGAGCACTAAGTGAATCACTGTAACGTGAGACACTTTACTGTAGAATTTACTAGCAGATTAGGCCTGTTGAACTGGGTCTTTTTTTTTTGGTTTGACGAAACTTGCAGTTAGGATTTAAGGAAATAAATTCCATAATTTAATTTTTTTTGTTTGTAATCTTCTAAAGCCAATATCACATTATCATTTCACAAAAGTTCTCTAGTCAAGACTTTCCATGTAAATACTATGTGATCATTTGTAAGTGTCCTTTGCTTTTCAGCCTTTTATCTGTGCATTAAAAAAATGAGATTATTTGAATAGGACCTTCTACTGTAAGTGGACTCAAAATTTACATATTTCTTTTGTGAGGACCATAATGAGTCTATGTGCAAAATTTGAGATTAAAAGGACTAAAATTGGCAGAGATACAGAGAGTTACAGAGATTATGACCAAAAAGGAGAATAAGTATTTTAGTGGTTTGATGGAGATGTGTTCCTAAAATTATTTGCTACCTATTATCAAAATATTCGAGTTTCATTGGATTACTAACACAATATTAGATAACAAGCATTATTTTATAAAAACAAATAAAATGGCTAAATATTGTTGTAGTTTGTTTTTTTTAAATAACAAAATATTTACCAGATACAATTACATACAGGAAGATGGGACAAATTGTGGTTCATCCTCCAGCAAATTGTCAGCTTCTTCTAAAAGAAGGCATCAAAAGTCATTTTTTCTTTTGTGATAGTTTAAGGCCAACTCTCCACTACACTCTAATTTGTGTGAGAAGTTGTTTAGAAGGAGGTTGAAAATACCCTGAGCATTCAATGGAGTATCCTCCTTCTAACCCATCATTACTTATAAAGTCAAACCACCTAATGCCCAAGCTACTGTGTAAGCATCTAGAATCAAAGGCATCAAGTTTCTTGTTATCCTGCTTACAAATGGTTGCCGTTTTGCTACCATAACTAACCTTAGAAAGAACCAAACAATTTTTACAGCCTAATTTTAGTCTTTAGGTGTACACGCTTATTTTTCCACACTCTCCATAGATTCTTAAAAGTTTCAGCAGCAATCCCTATTCTTCTATTTATCTCATGCAGCACATCAACAGTATCTGTTACATAGCTTCCAAGATAATTAAGCTGAGACACTTGCTCAAGAGTGCAGCCATTCAAAGCAACTGAAGCATCATCTGCCTGACCAATTTTCATCACTTTAGTTTTTTCTCTGTTTATCACCAAGCTTACTCTATTACCAGTCTCATCAACAGCCCTAATGAAAGAATTCATCTCATCAACATCATTAGCCAAATGGAGCAATTCATCTGCATAATCTAAATCGGAAACTTTGAAATCTCTAGACCATTTAAGGCCAAAATCTTTCCCTTGCAAAGAATTTTGCATAACATAATCAATAACCAAAACAAAAGAGAAAAGGAGATAAAATGCACCCTTGTCTAACTCCACTAGCAATGCTAAACCAATTGCTTCAAGATGAACAAACTCTCACACAACCCAGTGTTATTATAGAGAGCTCTCATTACACTAACTAACTTATCAGGTATTCCATACGATCTAACAATCAACCACAAATTATGTCGCTCAACAGAGTCAAAAGCCTTTTAGAAATCTATAAAGCTAATGGAACCACAAGGTTTCTGAAACTCTAAACATTTCTCAAGAATCTGCCTAAGTGAAAATATTTGATCAATACATCCCCTACCACTTCTGAATCCACACTGCTAAACACGCAATTGCCTGTCAACCAGATTCTTAATTCTATCAAGTATAATCATGCAAAGAACTTTACCTGGAACAGAATGTAAACTAATTCTCCTATAATTATCACAAGAACAGCGATCACCTTTTTTAAAATTTGGGACAATAATAGCTCTAGTGAATCCTTAGGAACAACACCTTCATCACAAAAAATATTCAAAATTTCAGTCAGCCATGTGACAACACAAATGTTCCCAGCTCTAAGCATTTCAGTGATGATTTCATCCACTCCTCGGGATTTATGCAGTTTCAATTTAGAAATAGCCAGAGACTTCAGAATGAGATATAGGGCCATCATTAAAGCCAGTAATGCATCTATCCTCATTACAAACAATAGGAGTAGAAATAACCACATTATTTAGAACATCTCTGAAATGCTCAGCCAACCTAACTATCACCTTCAACCACCTTGGCATGTTTATCCCTCAATCCCTGTATACCTGTCTGTTTCATCCCACATAAAACATTAACAATCTGCTACAACCCCCTGCTGTTGTGCTGTCTAACTGCTTCCTCTGCTTTGTCAGCCAAGCTATCAAGCCAAAGATTCTTATCAGCTGTTAACTGATTCTTTACATGTTTATTAAGCTCATTGTAATGCTTTCTGTAAAGACTAGTAGGGTGTTGATTCATATTAATCCTGCACTTCCTTCTTTCAGAAATAAATTCCATGGCCTTATCATTCAAATAATTTTGTTTCCTCTGTTCCCTTTTACCCAAAAGAGTACTGTTGGTTTCAAGAAATGCCCATTTAAATTTATCCCATTCTTTCTCAACTTCAGCAGCAAGCAAACCACAATTGTCATAATGACTAAGTAGCCTATCATGGTAAGCTTTGGCTATATCTGGATCTTTCAGACATTCAATGTTAAAGCCAATTTTCTTAACCTTATCACAACATTTCTTAAGCTTCAGCTGCAAGACACTTTTTACCAGATAATAGTAAGACCAAATTTTGGCTCCCCTCTATGATTTGGTATTCCTAATTTGCTGTTAATTAAAATATAATCAATCATATTCTTATGCAGTCCATCTGGTGAAACCCAAGTGTACTTATGCATTTCATGGTATTTATAATAAGTGTTAGTAATTCTCAAACCATTAAGTTTACTTACTGATAGGAGACCTTGCCCATTGCAGTACCAACACAAAGGGAGCAATCAAACCTCCCCACAGGTCAGAGTCAGTACCAACTTTAGTACTGAAGTCACTTAGAACAAAATAAAGGTAGTATCCAAAATATTTATTGATTTATCAATATCTCCTTTCTTCACAGAATTCAAACTATCCTGAAGCTGGCTGTAAAACATATCCTTCTTGTTCTCATCGGAGTTCTCTGTAGAAGCAAAAAAACAGATGCCATACAAGTCTTTAATTTTTGCCATAAGAAATCTTTCATTAATGCAGTCATATCTTAGAAGAGCATCACTGGCATGTTTGCTGAGAAGCAAACCTACACCTTGGAGATGCGCTCCATCCACCCTCCCTGAAAAGAGAAATTTAAAGTTACTTTTAAGTCTCTCACCTTTACCTGTCCATCTGGTCTTTTGCAAGCCTAGAATACCTAGGTTATAATGCTGGAAATTCCTGCGTGAGGACATCAAGAAAATAATCTCTATGTAGCATCCTCATGTACCTGCAGAGAGAAAATGGGTTAGTAGGATTTTTAAGGAAACTAGGTTTATGGAGAGAGGTACGGCCAACAATATCAAACAGCCCCCTGATCGCAGGCATGGGGCAAAAACCTTGTTCCTACCTCCACTAAAGGCTGAAGTCACTGATGCTGGTAGGAACTTCAAGCACCACCTTTTCGAGATCCATATGACCTGCCTGAGACACATTACTCCAGTTGAGGATTGACGATGCCCAACTAGCTAAGTGAGGGTTCACATACCTGTGATGGCCACTGATCAGGATTATCCACCAGCTGATATAAGGGATCCCTAGCTTCTGTTCACTTAGGACTGGTAACCCACAAACAAACAGAAAACACAGTGGAGTTTCTCCCTCAACAGAGGCCTGCCAGTGCAGCAAGTCCAGGATCCATAATCAAGCTCAAATCCTATACCAGTCCAGTCTAGTGGTTATAAATGGTCAGCACCAGGACCCTGTGAAGTTGACCACTCCTCAGCAGGGTTTAAAAAAAGAAAAGTGGCCACAGATGATCATATCAGTAGGCCACACTGAACTGGAAGCCCTCCCCTTCCATTCCCTTCCAAAAGAAAATCTCTCTTTTGAAAGGTACTAATGGCCTGCCTGTTTGATATTGTCGGCATTCCCTCTCTCAATAAACACAGTTTCTTTAAACATCCCACTAACCATTTTCTCTCCATAGGTAGCTGGAATGTGAGGACTCTGCACAGAGCTTTTTCTCTTGATGTCCTCACACAAGAATTCCACAGTTATAATTTAGATATTCTCGGCTTGCAAGAGACCAGATGGACAGATAAAGGTCAGATTCTTAAAAATAATCTTAAATTTCTCTTTTCAGGGAGGGACGACAATAAGCATCACCAAGGCGTGGGTCTGCTTCTCAGCAGACACGCTAGCGATGCTCTTCTAGGATATGAGTGCATTAATGAAAGGTTTCTTACAGCAAAATTTCAGACAAGCGTTAAAGACTTGAATGTTATCTGCTGTTATGCCCCCACTGAGGATGCCGATGAGGATGAGAAGTATAGGTTTTATGAAAAACTTCAGGATATTTTGAATTCTGTCAAGAAAGGAGATATTACCCTTGTTCTTGGTGACTTCAATGCCAAAGTTGGTACTGACTCTGACCTTTGGGGAGGAGTAATAGGCCCTTTTGGTATTGGTAGCTGCAATGGCAATGGGCAACGTCTCCTACAGGTAAGTAAACTCAATGGATTCAGAATAACTAACACATATTACAAACACGGCGACATACATAAATACACATGGGTTTCACCTGATGGGCTGCATAAGAATATGATTGATTATATATTAATTAACAGCAAAAGGGCTAGTTCTGTTAGGAATACCAGGGCATATAGGGGAGCTGAAATTGGATCTGACCATTACCTTGTTAAAAGTGTGTTGCAACTTAAACTTAAAAAGTGTTGTGCTAGGGTTAAAAAATTTACTTTTAATACTGAAGCTCTGAAAGATCCAGTTATAGCCAAAGCTTACCATGATAGGTTACTTAGTCATTATGACAGTCATGGTTTGCTTACTACTAAAGTTGAGGAAGAATGGACAATTTTAAACAGGTATTTTTGGAAACTAACAGTACTCTTTTAGGAAAAAAGGAGCAGAAGAGACATAATTATCTGAGTGATAAGGCACTTGAGCTTATTTCGGAAAGAAAGAACTGCAGGAATGCCCTTAATCAATACCCTACTAGTCCTAATAGAAAGCATTACAGAGACCTTAATAAACTTGTAAAGGATCAGTTAGCTGCTGATAAGAATCTTTGGCTTGATGGTTTGGCTGACAAAGCCGAGGAAGCAGTTAGACAGCACAACAGCAGAGAGCTGTACCAGATAGTTAATGTTTTGTGTGGTAGAAAACGGATAGACATACAAGGATTGAAGGATAAACAAGGTAAGGTTATAGAAGGGGAGGATTCTATCATGGCTAGGTGGGCTGAGCATTTCAGTGATGTTCTAAACAATGTAGTTAGTTCTACTCCCATTGTTTGCAATGATGATAGATGCATTGGTGGCTTTAATGTTGGCCCTATAACACAATCTGAAGTTATTTTGGCTGTTTCTAAACTTAAACTTCATAAATCTCCAGGGGTAGATGAAATTACTATGGAAATGCTTAGAGCTGGGAATGTTTCTGTTACCACTTGGATGACTGAAATTCTGAATATCTTTTATGATAAAGGCATGGTTCCTAAGGATTTTACCAGAGCTATTGTTATCCCTATTTTCAAAAAAGGTGATCGCAGTTCTTGTGATAACTATAGGGGTATCAGCCTACTCTCTGTTCCAGGTAAAGTTCTTTCCATGATTGTGCTTAATAGAATTAAGAATCTGGTTGACAGGCAATTGCGTGATGAGCAATGTGGATTCAGAAGTGGTAGGGGATGTGTGGATCAGATATTTTCACTTAGGCAGATTCTTGAGAAATGTTTAGAGTTTCAGAAACCTTTGGTTGCTAGCTTTGTTGATTTCAAAAAGGCTTTCGACTCTGTTGATCGTCATAATTTGTGGTTGATTGTGAGATCATATGGTATACCAGACAAGTTAGTTAACATTATGAAAGCTCTCTATAATAACACTGAGTCGTGTGTGAGAGTTGGTAAGGCTTATAGCAATTGGTTTAGCATTACTTCTGGTGTTCGACAAGGGTGCATTTTGTCTCCTTTTCTCTTTAGCTTGGTTATTGATTATGTTATGCGAAATTCACTTCAAGGGAAAGATTTTGGCATTAAATGGGCTGGAGATACGAAAATTTCTGATTTAGATTATGCTGATGATTTAGCCCTTTTGGCAAATGATGTTGATGAGATGAACTCTTTCATTCGAGCTGTTGATGAGACTGGTAGTAGAGTAGGTTTGGTTATAAACAGAGAGAAAACTAAAGTGATGAAAATTGGTCAGGCAGGCTGTGATTCAGTTAATCTGAATGGTTGCAGTCTTGAGCAGGTGTCACAGTTTAATTATCTTGGGAGCTATGTAACAGATAATGGTGATGTGCGGCATGAGATTAACAGACGAATAGGGATTGCTGCCGGGACTTTTAAGAACCTATGGAGAGTGTGGAGAAATAGGCGTATACACCTAAAGACTAAAATTAGACTGTATAATAGTTTGGTTCTTTCTAGGGTTAGTTATGGTAGTGAAACTTGGACACTTTGTAAACAAGATAACAGGAAACTAGATGCATTTGATTCCAGATGCTTACGCAGTATCTTGGGCATTAGGTGGTTCAACTTTGTAACTAATGATGAGATTAGGCAAAGGAGTCTGCAACCTCCTTTAAGCAGCATATTGTGCAGAGATAGACTCCGTTGGTTTGGCCATGTTGCCCGTATGAATAATTATAGATTGGCGAATAGGGTTATGAACAGTGTGCCTAGAGGCCTCAGAAAGAAGGGGAGACCTAGGATGCGGTGGGCAGACAATGTCAAACAGGACCTTGTTAGAATTGGTGTGCAGTGGCCAGATGCAGTAGATGTAGCTCAGGATAAACTTGCTTGGAGAACTAAATTGCACGGTCTGGTTGGACCTCCATAGCCCATGGCTGTTTGAGGATGATGATGATGATGATGAATGGCCTGCACCACAAGAATGCAGGGTTGGACATTAGGTGCTAGACCTAGTCAGTTCTGTGCATCATCACTGGGGATTGGTACACAGTTATCCTTCCAGTTTATGCCTAGTTACCATTTACAGAGGTAAGAGAATATCATTTAATAGATAATAATTTCTTGATGTTAATTCCAACAGAAATGTATGTAATCACTCTTAGTTTCATGTCAATATATTAAGAGGAAAAACTGCCTTGATCTAGGTGGGATATGAACCCATCCTCCTGATAACATGTTAGGTTCTTTAACTGTTGAGTACTGGCTGCCATGGTCCTGTGTCAGGAGAGCCATACCTTGTGCACATTAAAGAACACACTGGAAGGCCTTGACAAGAGGCTACCATCTCCTAACAGCTGTCCAATGGGTCCCCTCTTCCTATTCTCTCTGAGCCTTTGGAGTCCTCATGACTTGATCATTCATCCTGTTGTGTGCAAAAGAGTGCTGCTCAGAGGTAAACCATAATAACTAGCTCTTCCATTATGGATTCATTAGTTGACACAGTAAACAGGTTACTTGAAAGGCTTTATGTTTAGTTTCAGTTGTACTTCCTTAATTATGCATACACTGTGCAATATAAACTTTCTGCATTGAATTGTCATTCTGATATGTTCAAGGCCTCTATAAATTTATTCAACAGTGCAATTAGAATTTTAAAAAGTACAGCTTATTATAATTTGCCAAATAATATGAAGAGTTGAAAACTTCTCAAGATAAAATATCTTTGAATCCATCATTCCACAATGTACTACTTAAGGTATACACTCAGATTTCTCTGCAGCAAAGCTCACAATCTACAAGCTTGTGAATTTATGATTAGTAGTGTAGCCTAAAAGTTATTTTCTGAAAAACCTATGAACCTAGTTTTTTTCTCAAATATCTGTAAAAGTTTGAGCATATTTTGCACTTAACTACACTGTCTTCAAATACTATCAATGTAAATTTATCTCACCATATTTGTGTCAACACATGATATAAGCTTACTTTGACCATGACACACTACTGACAGTTTAGTTTTTGTAACACATGGTAAAAACAGCAATTGTCTTTTGAAAATATAAAAGTACAATAAATCCTCTATTTAAATTGTTTCACTGTGGTCTTGTCAATGAATGAGTGAATATAATTCAGTTTCAAATGAACTGATTTACTATACATTACCTCAAAAATTTGAAAAAAAAATTGGACAGCTTACACACTTAAATGTAGTATTCCCAAACACTCAAACAAACACACTCTTACACAATATCACCATACTGTCTAATAATTTATTTCATGCTTACCAAAAGAAAGGAAATATAACATCAGATATCTAATTCATTAGCTGCTCTTATTCATTAACCCGAATCTAATATATATTTTTTAGAATTTGTCAGTATCCTATAATTTATTTATATTCTTTAATTTTTAATGTATTTAATTATAGAGAACTTAAGAAATAATATATTTATAGTCAAAAGCAATAACTAATAGCATATATTATTGTTTATTGTGAAGAAATACAAACCTATCAAAGATGCCTCTCAATATGATCACTGATAATTACATCTCTCCTTTTTTCTTCAGTCAGGTGTGCAGTGCAACTTGATACTCACTCCTGCCATGATGTCTCTAGCTTCGTCATGTGTTCAGACTCCCTCTCATAATCTTACTACACACGACCCAACAGTGTGGAACAGTGCCAGTTCGACGGTGTGGAACAGTGCCAGTTCTGGACCTAGCGCTTGAAACTGTAGTGCTGGATAGTCACAAGGTAGTCTTATGGCCAGTGGGGAGTGGGCGGAAACCATCTCACATTTTTATGAATATTATTAACATAGCAGAAAAATAGATTTCATTTGTAGCACTGCATTTAAAAGTGATGCATGTCCAACATAAACAGAGGGCCTTACTGTACACTCTTTTGATTTGCATTCATTACATTAATAGTTCTAATAACTGATAATTGTTATTTTTTAATTAAAGTTGATGGCATTTAATACTAAATACTTAAAAATATAAATAAACAAGAAAATATGGCATGAATGCAGTGTAAAAAAATATATTTCCACATGATGGCACTATGATGACTACCTCTTGGTTTAAAATGTACACAATCTCTGAAAAGTCTACTAGTGGCATTCACATTATCCTGCTTGGCTCTTAATGAATTGTTTAATTTCTATTTGGCGGTCAAATATGATGGCATGAATAGAAATAGAATGCACATGATGTTACTACCTTTTCCCATCCACACATAATGCCAATCAATTACAGCCTATTTTTGAGTAATAATAATCACTATAATTGTTATCTAATCTTAGCTTGTATAATTAAGACTATTAATAAAACACTTACCCCATCAGTGCGGAGAATCTTTCCTTTCAACCAAGATAGATAATAAACTCTGACACGAGACTTTTTTCCAGAGATTGTGACAAGAATATTTTGACCTTCTAACACTTCCATTTGCTGAAAACGCCTTCGAGATATTAGCTGGTACACTTTTCCTTGACCGCTTCTATCAAGTAGCATTAGACCATTTTCTGTACCAATTAGTAGGTTAACTCCTAAATAAGCAATCCCAAAAATTCATATGAATATTTTAATATAAAATCGAATTGTATCAAAATTTACTTTTTGCATTATGGAATTAAATTAAGGAAACTGAATTACAATTTTGCTACATAGTTAAAAAATATTTCTAAAATGCTTATACCTGTTGAAGTTCATGAATTGATCCTAAATAAAAAAATATTACAGACCCAATAAAGAGTAAAAGACTACTTGCCAGTGAACTATGCAATGGACAGCTCTCAATTCTCATAGGGGGAGCCATTCTTTACTATTATGATTGATTTCTTGATACAAAATCCCAGAAGTTATGTGAGATTCTATTTGGTAGGATGTCATTAAACCAAATTCATCACTGTATGCAGTTCAGATAGGTGGCAGGTTATCTCATTCACTTGCTTTAACATGATGATTAATTACTGAGTAATATAGGGATGTCATTGTAGATGGAACAATGACAACTTCAACTTTGTGACACAAGAGTGAATATCAGTTCATAAATAGTATTCTGGATATTGGATTTGTAAGTAGATGACATGCAAACTGAAGTATGGAACTTATTCTACAGTATTGGCGGTAGTCCATAACATGAAGATTAACATTGAGTTGACAAGGAATATTGATAATGTACTTATAGATGATAAGCTCAAGATCAAAGACAAACAAACAAATAAATAAATACCCCCTCAAGCAGCTGCTTGCCAGAGAGGTCTGACAGGAGCCTGTCAGTTTATATGCCATAGTAGAAAATCTGTAAGGATGGCAGGAACTCAGCCACAAACATCCTTGCTTTACCCGGGGCTCAAACTCAGATCTCTTAGATCAGTAGCCGACCTGTTTAAAATCATATTTACAAGTCACAATGCATTTCACTACTGAGTCATGTAACATCATCAGGTGACTGACCCAAATACCTAATGGAATTGGGTTTAAGTAGTATTAGCCCTCTCTAGCAGCAGCTACAATCATGGAGAATTAATTTGCATGTGGCATTGACAGGCAATTATAAATATTATGAATTAAATTTTTCATGTAATTTAATTGAAATCAAGAAGGGGGTGACTGCTTTTATTTCTGATTTAATAAAATACTTAGGTAATTCATTTTGTAAATTGGCTTGAATCAATGCAGTGCGGGGTAAATTAATTTTTAAATCTTTTGATGCTCTTCTACTTGATTCTTAAATGTTCTAAAAGTTTTATCAATGAAATTATCCTCATTTTGAAGTCTTTTATTAGGATCATTAATCTTGATCCCATATATACACCACCAGTTGGGAGTATCTGATAAAATCTCTTAACACATTCTACCACCAAAATTTTAAATTTCTAGCATAAATAGATTGTTTGCAATATTCAAGTTTTGGCATTTTACAACATTTTCCACCATTACAGGTTGCTATTAAAGTTACAGGTAGAGTCAGAAATTTGTAATATTTCATCATTACCTATGCAATCAAAAAATGAAAATTTATCTATAAAAACAAAAATGTTGAATGATTACAGATGGCATTAACCTTTTTTTTTTAAATCAAGATAAAAATTTAAAAAAAAATCAAGCCTGGAAAAAGTATTATAAAGTTGAAACAATTGTAATATAACATACCATAATAATCTATTTCTTTTTTTCCCCCATGGGGAAAAAGGCACTACAATATAAGTTTGAAAGTTGTTTAACACTTTTGTTGCCACGCACAATTATCACTCCTTTGCCTTTAAATGCCACAATCAACTTTACTTCATATTATCAAAATTTCAATATCTTTCATTGTCATATTCAACCAAACTCAAAACATGCAATAGATGTGGTGATACTGTGCATTGTGCATTAGAGAGCTTTTTGAATTTAAGATAGAAACAAATATGGAAATTAATTACAAAATAATAGGGTTAACCCAGGTTTGGCAAACTATAGCCTAACACCTCTCTTTGTGTAGCCCACCACTATTGATGACAAGTAAATTTGTAAAAGAAAAAAAGAACATATAGAGGACAAGAAGTCCAACTTCTGTGAAGCAAATTCTGATTAAAATAACTAATTTTAATAAAATTATATAATGTTTCAATTTGGTTTTTATTTTAATACATAAGTTATTGGTTATATAATTCTTTGGCAGCCCCCAATTCCATTTCAGTCAGTTTTCTATGCAGTTCTTCAGCTCAAAAGTTTGCCCAGGCCTGGGTTAACCAAAACTAAATTAACATATGTATAAAAAAGACAAACAAGTGGAGAAATTTTCACTAATTCATCATTATGAAAAATTGTAAAGGCACCATTTCTCACAACAGAATAGTATGTTTATTTTTCAGTTGTGAGTGAAGCTGAATCTTGTTTACTTTGAATTATGGAGGGGGGGGGGGGAGTCTCCATGTATTTCTGAACATGGAGGCATGAATAACCATGCCTTTTATTCTGCATATTCTACTATACATGTTATGCTAAAATGTAAACTGATCATCAGGTTTTTGATTTCAAATATGAATAATAAACAGAAGAATGTTCATTTTAAAGTTGCTCTGGAAAAACAAATTTATTTTTTAAACAAATGAATATGTTTCTCTTTTAATTCTTTTTGAGGTTTTTTATGCTGAAGCATAGCTAATTAGTTACAAATTCTGAACACTATTATCTTGTAAGTCAACATGGGTAGAGAGGAAAAATTGTCTTGAGCTGGGTGGTGAGATCCAAACTCATGGCTACCTGATGACGTCAGGTGCCCTGACCACTGAACTACTGGCTAGCATTTTATATCATAACTCTTGATAATTACAAAGCTTTGAACATTATTATGCTGTAAGTCAATGTGGGTATAGAGGAAAATTTCTGTTAAGCTGGGTGGGAAAGATGCCAGTAGCTCATTGTTCAGAGTACCTGGCATGTCATCAGGAGATCATGGTTTCAGATCCCATTCAGCTCAAGACAATTTTTCCTCCATACCCACATTGACTTACAGCATAATTGTGTTCAAAACTTTGCAACTATGAAGAGCTGTGATATAAAATGTTATTAATGGTAGCAGATAATATATACAAAGCTAATTAATTTGCACATCTATTTGTCAGGTCTCATTAAAATGGCTTAATGCTACACAGTCAAAATTGTTATTCTATTAATAATATTTCAATGGCAAAAATAAGCTGTTATTAGTTTAATGAGTTAAACTCAGTAATGAAAAAGATATTTGAGAATATTTTTCCAAAGAGAAATATTTTGACACCTAGAAATTTAAATGAATTTAACAACTTACTTCCAAACTGTGATTTCTGAAACTTGAAACAAATGTTTAAATTCAACTAAATCATTATACTTACAAAATTAAAATATACTTTATCATCACTTACCCCAAAGGGCTGCACATAGTATCTCTGAATTGAAACGTTTCTTGTATTTACGAATCTCCGGGGTGTCTGGAGTAACTTCATGTGAAGTTGGGGTAACATTCACATTAATATGCGATTGTCGCTGGGGAGATGGGGAAGGTCCACCACTTCCTGCTCCAAATCCAAAGGTCAGAAAGGAGCGTTGCTTGTACTGTAACTGGGGTGGAGTCTTGTTAACTGCTTGCCGATACTAGAAATTAATATTATTAAATCAAAAATACTTTAGCAGTAGGGATAAATCCCATAGGCTTTCTAATGAATTAAAATAATTATTTATGCTAAATGAAAGGCTTAAATTTCAGTTACATCCTACTTTGTACTCTAACATCCAAACTATAACTTAATAGCATAATTCATTAGGGTAAATTTTAAACATAACTTTTTACTTTTTTAGTTTTTTTTTAGTTATATTTTTACTAATGTATTTTAAATAACACTATTCAACAAAATGCTTAGTTTTCCTGCTTTGTAATAAATGTAATAGTTTAGATATTTAGCTTGCTTTAATTTAAAAGAACTAAACAAAAATCTCTTGTTTAATTTATAAATAATATATTTTTTATTATAAAAAAAAATTAAAAAAAAAATTCCATGACAGTGTTTCTGTGTGTTCTGTTGGAAAAACATCACTGATACAATGTACAAGTAGAAAGAAAGGAACATTAGTCTATTAATTATCAAAAGAGGCATTCTCATCCCTCCAGCCTAAAAAACTAGAATGAACCTGGAGGCCTAACTATGCATGCTTCCACTGTGCTCACCCAAAAATTAACTTTAGAACTGTTGTTTTGGGGGGGTCAAATAATAAATGAACGAAAATTTGGTCAAGTTACATATCAAATTAAACAAAATTTAATTCTAAATTTCATGAAAATAAAATTTCAAAACAAAATCAGAAACAATAATTTAAATGGCTTTTTCAGAATGATATAGTGAGAAAAAAGGATCTGGCAATGTAATTAAGGATAACTTTTGTAAAACCTACTAAACAAAAATAGTCAATATTACTTATCAATAAAAAAGAAATTTTATTCTGAATAATATAAAAATGAAATCTCAAAACAAGTTTTTTTTTTTGCAATATTTCTTTGTGTGGTACAATTTAAAACAAGGAACATTATTTGTATTGTGACTTTGCACTATTCACATTCATGGAAACTATCTGTCCTGTTTGTGACAGTAAAAGCACAAAACACTTTTATCTCCACTAATGTATTTTTTTTTGCACTGCCCACCACACATTTTCTGTTTAGCCTTCTGCACTTCAAGGATCTTTCTGGCAAAGTGCCGACAAACGTGGTGTACTAAGATTAAAAAATGCTCATTATCTCCAAGTACAGTAATCATGACTTTTTTGGGGGTGTGTGTGGGAGATGAACAGTTTTGACCATTCAATGTAAACTGTGAACAAAAATATTTTTAAAACAAATTTTTTCAAAGGGGAAGCAACCCCCCCCCCCCCCAGCATAATGGTGGAAAGGGGGGAGTGGTTAAAACCTCCTTGAAGAAACCTTCTATCACTGTCTGATCATGTAGGGGGACTGATTTACAAGTCAAGGAAACCCACTTTATTTCCATTCAAAGATATTAAGCAAATGACAGGTGGTTGGAACTTTTTTTTTTTATTGGAAAACAAGGATATAAAATAAGATCAGAAAATAATCAAATAAAAAAAATTTGGGGTAACATTCTTTTATTTGCTGTGTAACAAAATCTCACTATACTATACATGTATCATTATTTTATTTATTAACTGATGAGTAAATTAATATATATATAAAACAAACATTTACTTCATCAGATGTAGTTTTATCCTGTTGTCTTGAGCCTAATACTTGTTGTGAAGAATGCTGTGGAAGCAAATCAGGTACAGCTCCAGTCTGTCGAGAGTTGGGCATCCCAATATTAGCTGGAGTACTTTGGGATGATTCTAATCTTTGGCCATGAAGCCTCACTAAACCTTCTGCTACTGGAGGGGTAGGATTTTCTTGACGATCTCTATCTCTGTCCCCCTTAAATTCACAATAACTGAATTAAACTCAATTAAAGAAACCACTTTAAGATTATGTTTAAATGGATTTTTTTGTACACTTTTAAGGTTTTTCATTAATGGGAAAATATTCCACTAGAAACTGATTTATATCCTTTATAACAGACCTGCATACACACACATATATATATAGCAAAAAATTTTATACACTTTTTTTTTTTGTAAAAAAGATGTCTACCTTCCTTATATCTCTCAGCAAGATACACCACATTACCAAAAGTGTTGGGACACTTTCATGTTATTTGAATTGAAAGCCACATTCAAAGTTCCTTCACTTTGAAACTAAAATTTTTATGGAAAAAATATCACTAGAGATAAATTGAAGATTCATTCAAATCTAAATTTTAAACAACAATTATTTAGTATTTAAAATGTTATAAAGTTTTAAGAATTAGTAGAGGCATCTTTGATTATATTAATTTATCTTAAAAGTTGACTAAAACACATGATAATTGTTACAACAAATTGCTTACTAAATATAATCTTAGGAATTTGTACAATGATTCAGTTTCATTGCTTTTGGAGGAAAATATTTAAGAGGAGTATAACAGCAATGTCTACTGTTAAATGTTTCTAACTTCACTAACTCTTTAAACAATAAAGAAATATTGTTGAAAACCATTATTTAGAGAGATCTGAGTGAGAGCTTCAATTTATATTCTGTGGTTTTTTTAATAAATATATATTTTCAAAGCTTTGAATGCAGCTTTCCAATCACATGAAAGTGTCTGAACGATTTTGATAATAATATAAACCTATTAATTTATTGCCTGTCACCAAATATTTACTGAAAAACATATGGATAACATTGTAATCAAACATTTAACACAGTCAAAACTCATTTGTTCAGTGCACATTAACTTTCAATAAAATTAAAGCATTACGTCTTCTGCAAACACTTCATGAAATTTTTGCAATTAAAACTAAATCTGTTGCATTTTCATAATCCTTAATCAAGCATTTAATACTTTAAAAATGTTACAATAATTTCGAGGTTATTTAAACCTGTGTGTCTGAAGATAGTTAATTTTCAACTTTTAGATTTTAATGACACAACATATTTACTGTTCCATGGTATAAGGCGTGTTTTTAACTGAAATGATTAATTTTTCATTATTCTAATCAATTCTGAAAAAAATCAACAAATAAATTCTTATTGATCTATAGATTCTGCTTAAAAAATATTATGCTAAACCTTAAAAATTATCCATTAGTACCTTCTGTCAAATAATCACATACATTTCTGTCACCAGAGTGGTGCTAACTATCATAGTTTTTCACACTCAAATTCAGTAATCCCAAAAAAATATATTATTAATCGGGTTTGGTTTCTGAACTGCTACCATCCTCTTTTGTCAAAACAAACTTTGCAATACTTTCAGAACTTTTAATGGATAAAATTGATATTTAACTTTAATAAAGTTTGCATCATCCAGCAATTACCTACATAATTTCATAGTTTAACCCTCTGACTGCTCAATTTGAGGACCGAAATCGCTTCAAAAATTGTGTATTTTTTTTGTGCATATTTAAAATCTATATATATTGGAGAATTGAAATATGCATTTTTTTCTTTCTAGAAAAGATTTTTTATATAGATTTTTATCATGAGAAACTAAGCTGTCAGAAAAAACAATTTCAGATGTTATCACACAAAAATTTTTTTTTTAATAAATTTCATTTGAATTGCAGTTAATTTCTATTTATTACATAATATAAAAAAGTAAAATGTATAAAACTTAAGAAAATATAATGCACTGAGAAAAAAATACCTTAGAAATGTAGTTTAGTATGATAGAGTTCGAAACAGGGTTCAAGGCAAAGTCCAACTTCACAGTCTTTGCACCAGATTAGTGTTTCTTTGCGAATTTTTTTTCCATTTGCATCTTTTCTTGAACAGCAAACAGCACACTGTCTTCGAGGCTCTCTTTTTATGGGGTTAGGCGGTATGTGCCTTGCAAAATGACGAGCTGTCAATCTCAAAGGGTTCGGAGTAGAACTTGGTCTTCCAGGCGGCAACATAGTGAAGTTAGAGCGGTAAATACCAAGTACCTTCAAATGCCGCAATTTAGTGGATGACTAACGACATCTGTTGGTCAAAACCTAAATTAAACGTCTAACACTATATGTAATTTATTTCACTGGTTAAACGGTGAAAAGGCGGGATGCGCTCCTCAATAAAAGAAGAAAAACACCTGCCCGCGAAAACCGCGGGATGAGCAAATTTTGCTACAATTGAGTTGCCCGTGGAAATCGCGGGATGAGCAGTCAGAGGGTTAATCCTTTCAGTGCCGAGTTTAAGAGTGTAAAAAGTGCGAGTTTAAGAATGCTGGGACTGAAAAGAGAATCATCACATAATCAATTTATTATTCAATTAATTATTAAATTCAATTTTAATTATTAAATCAATTATATTATCAATAATCACACAAACAAAAAAATATGAACCACCCACATACATAAATAGTAAATTAATGAAATCATACAAGTATGACTGTAGCACTTCGCAGAATAATAAATGCTGCCATAACACTGAAAGGATTAATAGTTTTTTTGCATTTAAAATGAATCAAAACATATAACTTATCTTTGTGAAGCAAGGATATTAATAAAAAAATAGGCAAGTACAAAAAAAATTAAATAATACATGATTGCACCCCAACCATTCGAACTACTAGGAAGCGACAGCCCACCCAATACCTACTACTTTCATAACTTTACCTAAGTAAGTGTAAAGTGCCACAGCCTTAGCTTAACTAGTAGATCAATTGGCACATAATCAAGAGGTTTCATGTTAGAGTTGGGGAAGTAGATGGGTTTTTTTTTTGTACACTTGCCTATTTCTTTTAAAATGGATTTTTTTTTTCTTTGACATTTCTAGAATGTAAATGAACAATAGGGTATTGCATGATATACATGATCTGGTATGTTGCTCAAATATATTTCATGTGTTGTCAACACTTCAGACAAATTAGTGGACCCAATCATGCCATTTTCACATGATAAAATTACACAAGATGTTAAAAAAATCATTTTTTTATTGATTGATAGCAAAACACATCCATCATCTGATAACATTAGTAGCTACATACATGTTTATATTCTAACTCAACTGTTCAGAAACCAATTGATTATCTAATTGCTGAACTATTGACATTTTTTACCTAATACATTTTAAAACTTTTATTATTATTGGAAGTTCATCATTGGGCAAGCCCATATTATCACTTTTGCATCATATTTTAATTTCTCCATCCACTTCATATTTTAAAATGAATTTTTTAACTTTGTTATTCCAAGAATTATTTTACTGTTCTTTAGATGCTTACTAATATTAAAAAGATCAATTCTTTTAAATCATAACTTGTTTAAAATGAAACTGATTCTAATAGTTATATTTTGTTGCTGTTGACTTCCCTGACCAGTTAACATGAATTGAAATATATATATATATTTAAGAGATTTACTGCTTTTTAAAATACAAGTACTTTTATTCAGTCATATGTAATAAATAGTCCAAATGAAACAATCATTATTATAAAATGATTTTTTAATATTATTTGGAAATCAAACTTTTCTGTAGCAGTAATCCAAGCTTTATCTAAAGTCATTTTGATTCAAACTTTTATGATTCAATTAAACTATTTTAATTGAATCATAAATGTGAAATACTTTAATTCAGTTTTTTTTAACTTTTTTAGTTTTTTTTCTAATTCCTTTAAATCTTTCTGTTTTAAAAGAAAAATATGGTATTACTTTGTTCACTTAACTCTAATTTCCTTTGAATTCTTGCTATTTTATTGTGCAAAATTAAATGCCTCATGAGTATATATAAATACACACACACACACAAAAATATGACTTACCACAGTTAGTTACCTTATGAAAAGAGTTATAAAATTTTATTTTATTTTCTAAAAATCTAAAAATACGTCAGAATTAATTCTGCCACTGTCAAATTAGTTACCTTAAGAAAAAAGTTCTAAAATTTCCCACTTTATTTTCCAAAAACACTTCAGAATTAATTCTGCCACTATGTCCAATTTCAGAAAAACTGGCACTTAAGGGAAGGGTTAAGAAT
Organism: Ryuthela nishihirai; assembly: GCA_038380435.1. NCBI lineage: Eukaryota > Metazoa > Arthropoda > Arachnida > Araneae > Heptathelidae > Ryuthela > Ryuthela nishihirai. The sequence goes on from JAWZYU010000009.1 coordinate 12,473,135, forward strand.
CTGAAAATGCCCAAGTGTTATTTAACAAGTTAATAACAGAATGTAATGTTAGTTGGATCTGTTCCATATTCTCTCAAAAATAAACAAGAAATTTTACTGAAATAAATTATAGTACACCCTTTTTTCATTAAAAACACGAAAGATTTTTAAAAAATTAAAAAGAAAAAAAGAATAATTAGTCACTGAAATAAATTAAATGTCTCATATAAACCATAAGTAAAATAATATTGCAATTTTCGAAAAGTTGAACAGAAAGTTTAACAGCATGCATTTCAAACACTTTCTTATAAATAAAACTGAATGTTAAGAGAGAATACGAAAAATACAAATTCCAACCTGATTACTATGTCTTTCTTGTTTGGGAGATTCACCATTTTGTTCTGGGATAGCCACATAAAAGGATGACAAGGATTTGTGTTTAGAACACCGCTTATCTACTTTTTGTTGACATTTATCACGTTTTTCCATATGCCCTACATCTTTTTTATTTTGATTCTTCTCAAAACTGGCACTTTTTCTGCCTCGACCATTTTCTTGTTCCTTGTTCCCATTTTCTTTTTTAATTTTCTCTGTTTGTTGCTTATTGGACAGGTTCTGGAAGATAGTAGCATTTGCATGATATGTACAAAAGCATTTGCTGACGATATAATTGTTCGACTTTAACTTTCAATTGTTTACAGATGTAGAAATCAGCAGCATTTAATGCAGAATGAAAAATTCAGATCTTGGTAAGATTAGGCAGTAGCTATACTATAGTAGACTATTTGAATATAAAATAAAAGAAATACATCATTTTTTAATAAGCAGAAATTACTAAAATTGTAACTTTAATGAACTAAGACATCTAGACAAACAAGACCATGCTTGCTATAGTATTGCAAGAATTAGAACACTGAACCTAAAGTGCTTAGAGTCAAACTTTTTGATCATATAAGTTGTTCTGTAGCACCAGTGTTGAAACTGTGATGTTTATGAAAAATCGCCAAAACTGCCACTGGTCAGTTATCTGTTGACAAACTGTCATATATACAAGGTTTATCAAAATAACGGAAACACGTATTGTTTGTGGAGAACATTTTATTAATAAGCTGTAGGCCCACCTCAGGCATTCAGAACAGATGCAATTCGATGTGGAATAGACTTATACAAGTCATGCACACACGGTACTGGAATGTGGGACCATTCTTCTGGTAAAATATGGCCTAACTGTGCCAGTGATGCTAGAGGTGGAAAGTGTGATCTGACCTTGGGCTCCAGATATTCCCACAAATGTTCAAAAATATTGAGGTCTGGAGATTGAGGTGGCCACAGTAGCTGCTGTACCTCATCCTCATGCTCTGCAAACCATAACTTGACATGTTTCACACAATGCACGGGTCATTATCTGCTTGAAACCAGAGACAGTCATTAGGGAACAATACCCGCAACAGTGGGTGTAAGTGGTCCCAGAGAATGGATTTCGTACAGTGTGGATGTGACACGACCCTGCAGAATATAAATGGCCCTAAGGAATGCTATGATATGGCACCCCACAGCATCAGGGATCCACTTTCATGTTCACAGTCAGAGTGGTATGCTTCTGCAGGTTTTTGCCAGATGTACACTCTACTAGTGGTGGGAAACAATGTGTAGCATGATTCATCAGACCAGATGACATGCTGCCAGATACCATCCCAGTTTTTATGTGCTTTGCACCACATTACACATTTTGTTGCATTGATGTTGGTAATCAGAGGTTTGTGGATTGCAGCACGGCCATAAATACTGGAACAATAAAGTTCCCGATGAATTGTTATGACAGAAATGGGATCATTTTGACTGGTGTTCAACTCTGTTGCTATTTGCAGTGTCATGGTCTTGTGCTTCCATTGTACAATTCGTGCCAGTGTTTGCCTATCCCTATCTGACAACTTCATATGGCATCCACAATTTGCACATTTGGAGGCAACATCCTGTTCTTTTTGATAGATAGTCATAATCTTCGATACAGTTCCTCATATTACACCAACTATTTCCACTGTTCTGGTTACTGAAACTCCTGCAAGATGCCCACCAATGATCATGTCTGTTTGGAGGTCACTGAGATCTGACATTGTCGACAATTACACCACAACAGCTGTTTCACCTGTGCCATGTGCTATGTGATAGCCAACATCATACTTTTCCCTTTTATATATCTCATATTGCGGTGACATCATCCCTGCGATATGTATACAGCGCATTGTATGTACTCCAGTCACCGTCGGTGTTTTCATTATTTTGATAAGCCCTTGTATATATATATGTGTGTGTGTATTCATATATGATAAAACAATTCATGTTTTGTTACAACTGACTCTTTGTGATATTTTGAACCTAGCACTCCCTCAAAAACTGGCAACTGTAGTGTTAATTATTTGGGAATGCTCATAGATATATTTAAATTATAGCTAAAAACTTAAGATTCTGATTGAACAGATTTACAGTCTCTGTAGGTTAGCAGATTGTTCATTTTTGCATATTCGGAATTAAATTTAGATAAAATTAATATGCAAATATAAATGAATATGCAGTACAGGAATTAATTGGGAAGGAATGCATTATAATGTTCACCTAGTACTGATGAATATGTAAAGAATATGTTTTCGAGTTTTAAGATTTATTATGAACTGTGTGTTAAATGTTACCAAAATTCATAATTATTTTATCGCAGCTAGAGCTTTATATATACAGATTGTTAGTAATTGTATTTAAACACCAAGACAGCTAAATTCAAAATGTATAAACTACTAACTGAGAGTTAATGGCTTACAGTTTGTCATCCTAAGCAAGAAAAAAAATTGAATAAACATTTACTATATTTAATCCTTAAGGTTTTCAATACCATTCCAAAAGATGAAAGAAAACAAATATTTTAACTTATTGAAAAACGTTAAAGAATTCAACATATGGAATAAATTTTATGAACTACTAAATATATTAATTAATTTCAAATTCCATACACTTTTTTGATTTTCACAGGTTTTAAGTTTTTATTCAAAGGTTTGCTCATAAGATATTATAATTGTGTATATATATATTTTTTTTTAAATCACAAAAAAGATAAATATTAAGTTAAACTACAAATTAAAGAAACATAACATAAAAAATTGATAAGGGAAACAAATTAGGTATTAAAACATTGCATTATATATGCAACTATGTACAGTATATTACTTCCCTCTCTCAAAAGTGCCTTGGTAATCATGCTAGCACAAAAAGAAGTCAATAAGTAAACTGGAAAAGAAATTGAATTCTCAATGTTTTCTTTTATGTGCTTTGAACTATTCAGCTATTAGTCCTTTAACCTTTTCCCTGCTGTATGGGAACAGTAGTAGACCATACACCAATGAAGGACTTTTTCCATCCTAACTTTGGCATATGCTTGGACTCAATTAAAAGTGCCAGTAGTTTTATGGAAAAAAAATAGAAACATGCTTTTAAAATAAATTTCTGTCATATTAATTTAATGGTGAAATATTGGTAATAAAAGTTCAACCAAGAGATGGCAGCATATTCAATGTTTTTATTGCATGTTGAACATACTCAGCAATACATTAAAGAACCATTATTAATAGTCTTGTTTTGAAATACAAACTAGACACCAAATAATACCAAAGAAATCTAGTTACTACTTTAAATGCTTATTTTTGTCATTATTTGCATCCCCATCTAACCAATTTGCATGTCCCATCCAACCAATTTTAACAAAAAAACTTAAAAGTCAAAAACTTTAAAGTTTATCACAAGATGTATAAAAATTGCCTGATTTATATTTACTTATCACTTGATACCTCAACAGTCTGTTCATTCCCTTTCTAGCCATTCAATCCTATAACAATCAATGTAACATAGCTAATTAGATAAATCAATTATGGATGCAAGAGTTGGCAATATATCAGTAGTGAGTATCTTCTTATTTCAAACTACCTCACAACATATTTCAACTCTTGTGAGTACGTAACTGTTACCAGTTATTGTTAGTTGTAAGCATTTTGACTGAATCATGTGCATATCAAAAGAACATACATTGCATTTTAAGAAGACAATATAAAACAATATTGTAAATATTGCAATAATAAAAGACAAATCATCAGTAATTAAAGTGCCACAGAACATATTTCCTCAAAATAGGACTATGTTGTGCAAAGTTTAAGCAAAGATCGTGTGAGGATTTCACACAATTAACATTTCAAATTAATATGGCTCAGTGATTTTCCATTTTCAGAAATATACAGATATTTCAGAGAAAAGGTCTAGGGTGTTCAAGGCTTTTAAGTATCTTTCGAAATAGAATTTTTTATGCTACAAAGCCATCAAGAATGAATAGATATTGTGTTGACCATGAGGCTGCTGTGGATAAAAGATAATCCATATCTCTAAGAGTTATATCACAAAATATTTAATCATCTAAAGAAGCTCTTCAACACTGCATATTAAGTGGTGTGGTATAAGGACTTATCGGAATTTAAAATTCTAATTACTCTGTCGAAAAAATTTGATGCTGATGTCAACTTTGAAAAATATTAGAAAGGCATGCCATTTCTGAGTTTATTTCCCATATTATAATAAATACTACTGTCTGAAATTAAAGAATATATGTGCATCCTCTTTGATGCATCATCTGAAGCGCCAACAATGAAAAACTTAGTTATTTATATTAAAATACAAGACTGAAAGAAGTATTCTAGGTGTATCTTTTTTATCATCTAATATGAAAAATGAAATACAAAGTTTGATTCTGTTTTAATGTACAACTAGAAAACTTATGGCTTTATATATATATAAGCTGCTCCAGCTAATTGAGATGCTAAGGTCATTAATTTTCTTTGCCTTTAAAATTGACTTTTATAGCATTTCTTGTTGTAGTTTCTCCTTTATTCAACAGATGGCATCACTAGTTCAATATTTATCGCTTTATCAAGACTTTTTTTTTGAAGTCGTAAAAATATTAAAAATTTTGTCACTCTTTTAACCATATATTAAGGTGCACCAGTTACAAATTTCCAGTTACTGCTTTGAATACATTTATGAATGATTTTGAATTGACTTATACATTTAGTTGTTGATATACATTTACCTACCACATATTTGGACACTTCTATGTGATGTAAATAGAAAGCTACCCTCAAAGTCCCCAAGTTTGAAAATAATCTGAATTTTACACAAAATTGTCATCAGATATAGACTGATGATCCCACTCCAATCTCTTGATTTTTCAGTATATTTGTTTAATAAGTTTGGAGTTATTGGAGCTGAAACTTATTGGCAAATGTTACTAGTCATAAGAATTTTTGACTAATCAATTTGTACCACCACTCAAATTTTAATTAAAACATAAATAATAATTATTAACAAATCACTTACTAAAATTAGAAGTTTGTGTAATAATTCTTTCAGTTTTTGTCAATTTGGAAGTGTTTAGGGCAATATAAGAGCACCATCTGCTGTTGAATATTTCTGTATTAGTTTTAAACATTTATCATTACCATGTTATGCCTGAAAAACTGAATTGTACCCTGAGAGCAGGCTCTTTTTTCAACTGTGCCCAGGCTAATAAAAAGTGAACTTTAAAACTTTATTGCCAAATAACTACTGAAAGGAATTATGGCATGCTGCATGCCAAATTAATCAGTATTTAATTCTGGATTTTCTGAAAATAAAATATTTAACAAAAAACAAGATTACTGTTTTGTTTTAATAGGGCTTTTATAGAAGCATGTAGTAAAAAAAATGCATCTGGTAATTTCAATAAAAATTTATTTAAAAAAAATAGACAAAAATGTCTATAATGCATATCAATAGAAAGGCTATTTGTTTTTTTTTATAAGAGGAAAATAATTTTTTTCCAAAATGAAGAAAATTACTCTTCTTTTTTAGCTTTTTTTCATGGTATTGTACTTTGAGAAAAGTCCAGGCTTTTCACCAGTAAAATAAACAAGTCAACTTTAGAATTATAAAAAATTATAAATGAACAGAAATAGGTCATGTTATATGCCAAAAGAAAAAAACATTTAATTGTAGTTAAGAAAAATGACAAAAATTATTTAAAAAAAAAGACAGGGAAGTAAAATTTTATAAGCATTTTTTTAAAGAATATTACAACGATATTCCTTACCATATTTCTTGCATTCTAAATTCAGTAAAAAAGGTTCAAAAAATTATTTTGCCATATTTTCTGAAGTATTTTACTAATTTAATTAATAATATTTCTATCATTACTTAAATCTTTAATTTACTTAATTTTTACAAAATAATTTGGTCATTTATGCAAACAACATACACTGGAGATTTTTGCCAATTGACAAACTCTAAGACTAAGGTAGTAGTGTTACAAAAATTTATTTTGCTTTAAACAAAATTATTTAAATGAAAAATAAAAAATAAATAACTAAAAAGGGATAAAGAGCTTAAATGTTTTTGTAGAAAATTTTTTTGCTGACATACAGGATTCAAACCCGCATCTCTCCAGAAACATGCCAGAGTATTCTAACCTGTTGAACTAGCTCAGTCTTTTTCCTACTAATAATGACTATCACTTTTCCCATGAATTTTGGGTGCCTCCTTTTGGTGGCAACTATTTCTTTTTAGTGCTCTGAGTAAGATGGAAATAAATAATGAAGTCACATCATGCTATTTAGCATTATTAATGATTTAAACAATTGATAATCTCAGCATTACCTGTTGATGTTTAAATACCTAAATTCAATAAATGATTTTGCGGAAAAAAAATTCGGCAACGTACAGAATTAGAACCCACATATCTCCAGAAACAACTTTCTGTCACTATCTGTTGAATGTCCATCCCATTCAACAGATAGTGGCCTTTCCAAGCTGAAAAGTGTCTCCTTTCTCACTGAGAGCAGGGTGGAGGTTAGCAGAGATAAATTTCAAAGCAGGAATAGTTGAGACTTGAACTTGAAAATTGCAGATTATGAGCCTGGTGCACTGCGAACTGAGCCAACTCCTATGCTTAGATTGTGTTTTGCAGAGCAATCTGCCCATATTAACTTTAAACTAGTAATTTAAATATACATTAACATAAGAGGAAAAGAGCAGCAGTAATTTTAATATATTATTGTATTTAACAAGCTCCATCCTGCTTATTATTTTGTATTCAAAGACCTATATTTTTACCTTTTGAAAGACATTTCAAAAAGGTTAAAATACTTCAACATAAACTGTGTAACATTTTTAAATAATCACTTCCCACTGATAATGAAATGAAGGAATAGCTCTAAAAGCTACATATATGAATGTTTCATACTATTCTACCAATTTCACATAACCAAGTGAACAATCATGCATTTGCAAACCTACTGTGAATTAGTAAATAGTTAAATATAACATACTCTTCTCACCACAAGTGTTCTGTCATTAATATCTTCATCATCTGGTGTAGGAGGCAGGGGTCTGTTTGGTGCTTGACTAGCCACTAGAAGATAAAAAAAAAACATATCTGATTACATTGGAAGTTCCTTAAAATAGGCAGCAAATAGCAAAATATAAAATAAAAGTAGTCTTTTCTCTAAAAGAAGCAAATGATGTCTTCCCTAAGACATTTCAGAAAACCATAAAAATGTTAATCATTTTGAGATATGAAAACAACAAAAAGGATAAAGTAGAAGTTTTTTCTCAAAAAATGTTGAAACAAATAAAAATACAGAATTACATGCTTCCATATATCATGAATTTTTATTGCATGCTTTTCAAAAAAAGCTTTTATAATACTCTTCAAATCCTTTAATGAATATATTAGCCAAAAAAATTTGCAATTATTAACCCTTTTCCTACCATATCAGCCCAAAACAGCAAGATCTTAAATGGATTGGTCCAATCAATGCTATTCCTTCCTCTTCATTATCTCCTACCTGCAGTTTGGACTGGTATGGCAGTAAAAGGGTTAAATAGCAATCTACACCACAAAGGCAGCATCCTGATTATTGTTTAAATACTTCAAAATGTATATTGTTTTTATGAAACCCATTTCAAGAATGTTAAACACTATTACTTCATTTCCTTATTAGTAATAGAGTGATTATACACAGAGATTTTTCAATTTATATCTTAAAAATACGACACTCATCTCTTGCTAAACGTGCAACTACTTTGAATTTTCATTCTTAACCCTTAACTACCATTTTAACTTTTCTAGTTCTGGGAGCCATCAGACAGTCTACCATTTTGTAGCAAGATTGTAATTTTTTTTTGAACAAATCGGCATTTTTTAAAACTGTTTCTAATCAAATGTTGAAAATAACATTTCAGTCTATGATATATATTTTTTCCTGTTGATTCTGCTTGAAAACATTATTAAAAAGTTAAAAATAAACTAACTTAAGCCTGTGTTGATCGTACATGTCTGTTGTACATGTCTAATCTCCATAACAGCATCAAGTAGCGATGATCTAGTTTATGCCTTTATTCTACCTTACCGTAGTTGATTATCAATCAGTTTTTTATTTTACAGTAAGTTGACCTATTTATTACTGTAGCAGAGTTGTAATGCTTTCTAAACTTTTAATGTAAGTTACTGATTTTATTACTACTGGAAGTTGCATTATCCCATTACTTTGCCAAATGCTTTCAGTCAATATTTTACACACTTTCGATTTCAAAATTCCTTTTTTACTCTGGTGTTTCTGGAATTATTTTTACTGCTTTTAAAATGTATAAATAAAAAAATAAATACCCCCTCAAGCAGCTGCTTGTACAGAGGTCTACTATGATTATAAATAATAATTTGAAATGGTCAAAAATGAAGTTGCTAGTGATCTCTAATGGCCGATATCGGAAGAATCAGGATTATGCGATTAGCCTAAAAGCACGATTTTTAAAAGTTAGAACTTATTTTAGTAATAATTTTGATGATATTTTAACCAAATATACTAATTAACATTAGGATACGGGGATTTCTAACTGAAATTTTTGCCAAAATTTTAAAAATAAACTTTTCAGTAATAGTTATGTTTGAGTGAAACTTTAATGCTTTGAAATATTTTTATTCAATTGTTTTTCAAAGTTCTTTATCATTTTTTTAGATATATTTCTCAGTTCTTATTTAAATTATCATGTTTTTAAATTGAAATGAATTTTTAGGACACCATTCTCCTTAGGCTTAGAGTTTGACAATCGCCAAAAATCTAAGCATATGCATTATGCATTATTTGCATAAATCACTAAAAAATTTTGAAAACACTAAATAAATGAAAGATTAAAGCATTAATGGAAATATTATTAACTTATTTATATTATAATAACAAAATAATTAAAAAATGTATTTTTTGAATTTTTTTTTCAAAGTTTTTACTGAACTAAAAACAGAAAAAAGTACAGTAAAATTTTACAGTATTTTAAAAAATATTTAAAAACTTTAACTACTTTTTGTCTTAGAATTTCTTCCATTTTATTAAAAATAAAAAATAAAAATAAATACCCCTAATCACAATTAAATGCTCTTTCTTTTGGTATATAACATGAGTATTTCTCTTTATTATTTACTTTAGAATGAGGTCCTAAATTTGTGCATTTTATTTTCTGAAAACACTTAAAAATTAACTTGGCCACCAGAGTGAAATCAGTTTCAGAAACCCAACACTTTAAGAATTAAGAGGCTAGCATTCATAATTGTATAAACATGCAATGTCAGTGCTTTCTGGGATGCTCTTCAGTGCTTTGTGTCATTTCTTGTATTTACATCATCTTTATCAAGTGATCTCAGTGTGATTTTTATCTGTGAACATCTTTCTTTTGTGCATCAAGTACCCAAAATGTGTTGAAAGTGATTGTGGTGTTGGCAATACCAAGGAATGAGGTCATTAACAGTGGCACAAAAATTTTGAACATAAAAGCATGACTACAAAAAGGGTTGGGTTGTTTTACCTCTGAGCGGCACTTTTTGCACACCATGGGCTAAATGGCCAGGTCACATGGACCCCGAAGGCTCAGAGAAGGTTGGGGAAGGGGACCCACTGGAACAGCTGTTGGGAGACAGATGGTAGCCTCCCGTCAATGCCATCCAGTGTGTTCTTTAACGTGCACAGGGTATGGCTCTCCCGCACACAGGACCACGGCTTAACGTCCCATCCGACGGATGGCGTCCTTTCCAAGCCCATTGGTGTCCCCTACTGACCGTGGGCAGGGCGGGGAATTTTGCAGAGATAAATATCAATGCTGACCCAGCTAGGACTCGAACCTGGGAACTACAGATTACGAGCCTGGCGCGCTACTGACTGAGCCACCCCCGCCCCCTACAAAAAGGTGAACTGTTGAAAAGCATTTGTGTTACTACAAACTTAACATGTTTCGTTACTACAAATTAATTGTGCACGCCATTATTTTGCAAAGAATAAAACAAAAGAAGTTGCAGAAATTATGTTGGTGGAGTAAAATCTGAAAGTCTAACAAGAACCAGGTGGAGTGAAATTGGAATGTATAACAATAATGGAGAAATAGGGGTGACTATTAACATATTCAACCAATAGCCATAACAAATGAAACATTAATCACGGCTTCCCTTTTATCCAAGAAAATGCTCTATTATTGTTAGACCTAAAATGGACCTAAAGAAGGAGCAATTGATGTGAAGGACCTTGAACTTTAAGCCAGTCAAGTCTGGTTTGAGTGATTTAAGAATCGTGAAAATGTTTATAGCCTTCATTACCTTCTAATGGAGTTACAAAAATCATTGAAAAAGATATTCATCAAAGCATATTTTCAATGTTGACAAAATGGGACTTTTTTTGGAAGAGAATGCCTTTGTAGAACATTTTTTCCAAGGGATGAAAAGAAGGCATCAAGCTTCAAAATATCAAAGGATCATTTCACACTTCTTGGTGGTAATCTTGAGAGTGACATGAAGCTGGTCACTATTGGCTTAACACCATTAAAATCCTCTTCGAACCTTTAATAGGATTTAATAAAGCAGCATTGCCCATGATTTGGCAACCTAATAAAAAGGCATGGGTGGCAATGGCGGTGTTTATTAACTACATGATAGGCTTTTCATTCTTCATTGCATCATACTGTGCCAAACACAACCTCGACAACAAGGAACTTCTAATAATTGATAATGTTGCTACCACTGTATCAATGTTGAAGATCACTATATAATATTTGACTATTTACTAGCTAATATTAAAGTTGTTTTTGACCTTCCAACACTATCTCCATCCTGCAGCCTATGGATCAGAGTATTGTAATTGCTTTCAAGGCTCATTACCAACAGCTCATTGTAAGCTGCTTTACATCAAGATCTGATGGCAAAAACAAGTCAATCATTAAGCCATTATGAAAAGACTACAATACCAACTGACTATTAATATATTGGTGTAATCTGGAACAAAAAAGAAACTAAAAAAAACCTGACTGGCATTTCGATGATTTTGCTGTCAAAACACATGCATGATTTCCAGGGTTTTGATAACATTATTAAAGGAGTCAACCAAAGACATTTAGGAGATGTTATCACATTATTAAAAATTAATAAAAAAAAGTCAGCTTAATGAAGAAAGTCCAAAGAAAAATAAGGGATGTGAAACAATTATAACACTTGTCACATAATCTCTCTTTAATGTACACAATTTGTGAAAAAACCATGACTCATAAATAGAAAAAAGTTCTGCTTTCAAGTGCAAAGTGAACAGTGGCATTGCATGTTATTGAGAACTGTATAATATGAAAAGAAAAAGATAAAAGATTGTTATACAAACAGGAAATCCTCTTTTTTTTATTTAAACTCATCAGATGGGACTCAACCTTCCACTTCAACTGAGTTTCAACTCTCCTCTTCAAAAATGGAAGCCTACTTTTTGTTATCAAGCAAAGCTTAATTTAAGAATTTAAAAATAAAATTTCAATGCAGAAAACGTTTTAGTTTCCTTTAGATTTTCCTTTTTTTAATCTGCACTGTTGATGTCATATAAAGTTAATAATATTTACAAATTTCTGTTCTTAACTCTTATAGAGTAGTATAGGTACAATAAGTTAACTAACTCAAATATTGTTATTACTTTGATACTGAAGTACTATGTTATGCTGAAAAATTAGTTACATTGATTTTCTAGACCTCAGGATGTATTGTAAGCTTTTACATGTAAAATATTGTGAATTCAATTCTCACTATGAGACTGTGCTTTATGAGCTTATTTTGCATTGAAATAATTGAGCTCACATAATGAGAGATGTGTATTCTAATATTCATGCTTCATACTATTCTAGAAATTTCACATAACCTTGTGACCTATTACCATATTTTTTCAATTCTAAGATGCACTTTTTCCCCCATATAAACATCTGTAAAAACGGGGTGTGTCTTAGAATCGCAGTTTTTTTGTTTTTTTGTTTGTTTGTTTTTTCAAATTTTCCCACGCTTTGCACACAGCACCACACGTTTTGTTTTTACGTGGAAACCCCACCTCCAAGTTCAACCATTATCGCATTCGCCAAATGTGGGTATTTTCCAGCACTTTCCAAATGCGATGCCACCGTTATTTCATTATAGTGAACTTGGAACCTGGCTGTTGACTGACAACCTTCCGCTGACACCTTCCGGAAAAATTAAGAAAGCGCGGGGATCAAAATTGGCGGAATGGGTATCAACAGCTTGGAAGCTAATCCCAGAAAGAATAGTGCAGCACTCATTTAAAAAATGTTGCATCACCAATGTTCTCGATGGCTCAGAAGACGATATATTATGGGATAATGAAGATAAAGACGACTCAGAAGAATCAGACTCTGATATTAATTCAGAAGGAAGTAAATTGAATTATATTATAATAAAAATATTTGTTAGATATATTTTAGCATTTTAATTTTTTTTCTTAGAACTAAAGCTTTTTCTCTGTTGGTGGCACTGAAATTAAGGTGCGTCTTACAATTGATGGCATCATCATCATCATCAAGCAGCCATGGGCTACGGAGGTCCAACCAGACCGCGCAGTTTAATTCTCCAAGCATATCTGTCCTGAGCTACATCTGCTGCATCCGGCCACTGTACACCAATTCTAACAAGGTCCTGTTTGACATTGTCTGTCCACCGCATCATATGTCTCTCCCTCCTTCTGAGGCCTCTAGGCACACTGTTCATAACCCTATTCGCCAATCTATAATCATCCATATGGGCAACATGGCCAAACCAGCAGAGTCTCTCTCTGCACAATATGCTGCTTAAAGGAGGTTGCAGACTCCTTTGCCTAACCTCATCATTAGTTACAAAGTTAAACCACCTAATACCCAAGATACTGCGTAAGCATCTAGAATCAAAAGCATCTAGTTTCCTGTTATCTTGCTTACACAGCGTCCAAGTTTCACTACCATAACTAACCCTAGAAAGAACCAAACTATTATACAGTCTAATTTTAGTCTTTAGGTGTATACGCCTATTTCTCCACAATCTCCATAGATTCTTAAAAGTCCCGGCAGCAATACCTATTCGTCTGTTAATCTCATGCCGCACATCACCAGTATCAGTTACGCAGCTCCCAAGGTAATTAAACTGTGACACCTGCTCAAGACTGCAACCATTCAGATTAACTGAATCAAAACCTGCCTGACCAATTTTCATCACTTTAGTTTTCTCTCTGTTTATAACCAAACCTACTCTACTACCAGTCTCATCAACTGTTCGAACGAAAGAGTTCATCTCATCAACATCATTTGCCAAAAGGGCTAAATCATCAGCATAATCTAAATCAGAAATTTTCGTATCTCCAGCCCATTTAAGGCCAAAAGCTTTCCCTTGAAGTGAATTTCGCATAACATAATCAACAATCAAACTAAAGAGAAAAGGAGACAAAATGCACCCTTATCGAACACCAGAAGTAATGCTAAACCAATTGCTACAAGACTTACCAACTCTCACACATGACTCAGTGTTATTATAGAGAGCTTTCATTATGTTAACTAACTTGTCTGGTATACCATATGATCTCACAATCAACCACAAATTATGACGATCAACAGAGTCGAAAGCCTTTTTGAAATCAACAAAGCTAGCAACCAAAGGTTTCTGAAACTCTAAACATTTCTCAAGAATCTGCCTAAGTGAAAATATCTGATCCACACATCCCCTACCACTTCTGAATCCACATTGCTCATCACGCAATTGCCTGTCAACCAGATTCTTAATTCTATTAAGCACAATCATGGAAAGAACTTTACCTGGAACGGAGAGTAGGCTGATACCCCTATAGTTATCACAAGAACTGCAATCACCTTTTTTGAAAATAGGGATAATAATAGCTCTGGTAAAATCTTTAGGAACCATGCCTTTATCATAAAAGTTATTCAAAATTTCAGTCATCCAAATGGTAACAGAAACATTCCCAGCTCTAAGCATTTCCGTAGTAATTTCATCCACCCCTGGGGATTTATGAAGTTTAAGTTTAGAAATAGCCAAACTAACTTCAGATTGTGTTATAGGGCCAACATTAAAGCCAACAATGCATCTATCATCATTGCAAACAATGGGAGTAGAACTAACCACATTGTTTAGAACATCACTGAAATGCTCAGCCCACCTAGCCATGACAGAATCCTCACCTTCTATAACCTTGCCGTGTTTATCCTTCAATCCCTGTATACCTGTTCGTTTTCTACCACACAAAACATTAACTATCTGGTATAGCTCTCTGCTGTTGTGCTGTCTAACTGCTTCCTCAGCTTTGTCAGCAAGGCCATCAAGCCAAAGATTCTTATCAGTAGCTAACTTATCCTTTACACCAGTGATTCCCAACCTTTTGGAAGACACCACAGAATAGTAGAGATAAAACGGTTGTCACAGAAAATTCCATTAAATTTATTTATTTGACCGCCCCTCTTGACTGCCTCAACGCCCACCATTTGCCTCTGGATCCGCTACCGCACCCATGGAAGGCTCCAGCGCCCCCACTGGGGGGCGGTATCGCCCCCGTTGGGAATCTATGCTTTACACGTTTATTAAGTTCTTTGTAATGCTTTCTATTAGGACTAGTAGGGTACTGATTAAGGACATTCCTGCAGTTCCTTCTTTCTGAAATAAGCTCAAGTGCCTTATCACTTAAATAATTCTGCCTCCTCTGCTCCTTTTTCCCTAAAAGAGTACTGTTAGTTTCCAAAAAAGCCTGTTTAAAATGGCCCCATTCTTCCTCAACTTCAGTATTAAGCAAACCATGACTGTCATAATGACTAAGTAACCTATCATGGTAAGCTTTAGCTATAACTGGGTCTTTCAGAGCTTCAGTATTAAAGGTAAATTTTTTAACCCTAGCACAACACTTTTTAAGTTTAAGTTGCAAGACACTTTTAACAAGGTAATGGTCAGATCCAATTTCAGCTCCCCTATATGCCCTGGTATTTCTAACAGAACTAGCCCATTTGCTGTTAATTAATATATAATCAATCATATTCTTATGCAGCCCATCAGGTGAAACCCATGTGTATTTATGTATGTCGCGGTGTTTGTAATATGTGTTAGTTATTCTGAAACCATTTAGTTTACTTACCTGTAGGAGACGTTGTCCATTGCCATTGCAGCTACCAATACCAAAAGGGCCTATTACTCCTCCCCAAAGGTCAGAGTTGGTACCAACTTTGGCATTGAAGTCACCAAGAACAAGGGTAATATCTCCTTTCTTGACAGAATTCAAAATATCCTGAAGTTGTCTGCAAAACCTATCCTTCTCATCCTCATCAGAATCCTCAGTGGGGGCATAACAGCAGATAACATTCAAGTCTTTAATGCTTGTCTGAAATTTTGCTGTAAGAAACCTTTCATTAATGCACTCATATCCTACAAGAGCATCACTAGCATGTCTGCTGAGCAGCAGACCCATGCCTTGGTGATGCTTTCCATCCTCCCTCCCTGTAAAGAGAAATTTAAAGTTATTTTTAAGTACCTCACCTTTACCTGTCCATCTGGTCTCTTGCAAGCCTAGAATATCTAGGATATAGTGCTGGAATTCCTGCATGAGGACATCAAGAGAATAATCTCTATATAATGTCCTCACGTTCCACGTTCCTGCAGAGAGAAAATGATTAGTAGGATTTTTAAAGAAATTAGGTTTATTGAGATTGGTAGGGCTAACAATATCAAACAGCCCCTGATCGCAGGCATGGGGCAAAGACCTGTTCTTCCTCCGCTAAATGCTGAAGTTACCGATGCTGGTAGGAACTTCAAGCACCACCTTTTGAAGAGCCATATGGCCTGCCTGAGACAGATTACTCCAATTTAGGCTTGATGATGCCCAACTAGCTAAGTAAGGTTCAGGTACCTGTGATGGCCTCTGATTAGGATTATCCACCAGCTGATATAAGGTATCCCATGCCTCTGTTCACTTAGGGCTGGCAACCCAGAAGCAAACAGAATACACAGTGGCAGATTCTCCCTCAACAGAGGCCCACCAGTGCAGCAAGTCCAGGATCAATAATCAAGCTCAAAGCCATAAACAAGTCCAGTCTAGTCGGTATAAATGGTCAGCACCAGGATCCTGTGAAGTTGACCACTCCTCAGCAGGGTTGAAAAAAAAAGAAAAAAAGTGGCCATAGATGACCAGATCAATAGGCCATACTGAACTGGCAGCCCTCCCCTTCCGTTCCCTTCCAAAAGAGAATATCTCTTTTGAAAGGTACTAACGGCCTGCACCACGAGAAGGCGGGGTCGGACATTAGGTGCTAGACCTGGCCGGTTCTGTGCATCATCACTGGGGATTGGTACACAGCTCTCCTTCCAGTTTACGCCTAGCTACCATTTACAAGCCGATGGCATCTTAGAATCTAAGAAATACAGTAATTACTTTTATTGCAGATGAAATAATATAAAATATTTTCTAAGCATTTTTTAATTGCAGTACCAACCCAAGGTCCCTGAACACTGCATATTATTTTTAATGTTCTGAATTCTGTGTTATGTTATATAAAGATTACTATTTACAAGTTTAACTGCATTTTGTTACAAATAAATATAACACCTTAAAAACAAATTATAAGAATTAAATAACTAAACTTGCCTTGATGAACAAGTGCTCGAAGTGTATCAGTGTTGTAGCATTCTGGTGGTCTGTAATAATAAAAAATTGCAAATTAGTGAAATATGCTGGTAAGAAATGCAAGAGACATATAAGGTAACCATACTTGATTAAGTGCTACAAATGATAAGCTTGATATTAAAAAATACCTCAGGTAAACACCTCTATGATGTTGTAAATAAGAAGTGTAGAGAAGAATTTAAAAAATTCTTCATTCTATACACTATAAGTGATTATCTGTATTTTCTTCAGTATTAATCTTATTAGAAACTAAAATTTTTAAACTGGGCAATTAAAGTAAAAAAAAACGAAAAAGCATTTTAAAGATTTTTAAATGCTTTTTCAGTTTAAAATTTTTTTAAACTTCTGCCAAAATTTCAATATTAAACATCTTGATTTTTATTATCATTAGCTCTATGATTTAGCTTCATCATTAGCAATGAAAGGTATAAATTCTTGCTTTTTAGCATTTATCATTGAAATGCACTAACAAAATTTTACAAAAACCCAGCAAACAAGGACAATTGTCAAAGGATTTATTAGTAAATTATTAAAAGCTTAAAATAATGAATTTTTCTACTTGTGATTTGACTTCAAATTCCACAAATATTAATAATAAAAAATATTTAGGAATTAATATTTAAAAAACTACTTTCTAAATCCAAGAATTTATCATTCCAAGACAAACAATTATATTATAATGTTGAATTTTTTTTGTAACTTACAATGGTCTTGGAGGATCAGAGGCTAAAAGAGTTCCATCATTTTGAACTTGGCCATCATCTTCATCATCATCATCAGAGTCTGAATCTGATGCCAATGGAGGAGGAGGTGGAAAATCTGGAGAATTACCATTTATTCGAGAAAACTCATTTACTGAAGGTGCAGGAGGCAGTCTGCTATTACCCAAAGGACTAGATCCACCATTGTTCCCACTGTTATTCCCTCCAGTGGCAAGCTCATTTAAATGAGCAGCTAAAACATCTAAATCCTAAAACAGACAAAACAAAAAAAAAACTGAAAATAATACATTACATTAACAAGAATGCATTCAGAATTCAGTCTTAAATAATCCAAGATATGTATACTGAAATAAATTTTTGAACAGAAAGAGAAAAAGGCAAAAAAACTATCTTCCATTATGAAAAAAAATTATTTAAAGTTTTCCTTTAATGTAATGATTTTTTTTTTTTGCCCTTTTAAGTTCATTTGAATCAAATTGCAAAATAATATTCTATTTAGAAATAATACCAATATTTAACTTTTAATACAAATAACTACTGACAACTAAGAGAAAAGCCATACTAGCTTGTCTAACTTTTCTTAATTTACTATTCTAGCAATAGTTATGCTAATAGTTCATGGCAGGGAAAGCTTGTGACACATTTCCAATTTCCATCCCAAATATACCTTTTTCACAATTCTTAAATTAGAAATGTTTAGAGAATCATAAATAAATAGTAAAATTTCAGAATCATTAAATGATACTCAAATATATGAAAGTTTAAAATATGAAATAAAGAAAAACCTTAATTCCCAAAAATCTATTATAAACTATTATACAGCCCAATAATGTAATATATTTTTTGCCAATCACTCTTTGCACAAAAATGATTTCAAGAGGTTATTATTACCTTTGAGAAATTAATGATTAGAACAATTAAAATATGTATGATCAAAAATATTCATAATGCAATAGCAACATTTCATGCATTTTTTTTTGTTTTAAAATTAGTCGAAATTTCTAAAATTAGCCAAAATCAATCAAATCAAAACCTTCAAGCACTAAAAACATGCCACCACAAATGAGAACTTAAAATGCTTATACCATCTAGCTGGCACTGTTTTAAAGAGGATAAAAAAAATGCTTTAAATTACTTCCAACAAACTGAAAAGCAGGAGTCTCCTGCTTAGTACTGTTAATCAGTTCCATAAAAAGCAGTGTTGAGTGACTTTGTGCTAAGCAACACAAATTTCTCCATAAGAATGAATCTGAATACCTTTGAGTAATGCCAGAAAATTAAATATTCATGCTAAAGAAGTCCTAGTTGCACCCATAAATATAAAAAATGAATGGTAAAGGCAAATTATAAAAATAAAACAAATTTAACATTAGAAACAAAATTTTGATACTATTATTAACTTATTAGTATTTTGATACTGTAAATTGATATAGTAAATACTGTATTGCACCAGAAAATCTTATTGCAATATTTGGATAGCTATGCACAACAATATTTGTAGAAGATAAGATTGATTTGATGGATCAGAACCATTAAATACATCACCACTGTTTCCAATGCTGGAGAACTCAAAACATATAATAAAGGCTGTCTGGACTAAGAATGGCACTTTATCTGGGAAACAGTTGAAGATGTTGCTGCTGGATAATATTAATGAGAAGTAGACTCTGTTCTTACTGAGGTCTTTGGGTCAGAGTGAAAGGCCAGAGTTAAGCTTTTCCTTTAAATCTTTTCACTATTACCTGCTGCAGATGAATTTGTACATTTATAATTCATTAAAAATTTCAAATGATTAAATTTAAATTTACAAAATGAATCAAATATTTTTGCATCTTAACTTCTGGGTTGTTTTACCTCTGAGCAGCAACTATTTGCACACAATGGGCTAAATGGCCAGGTCACAAGAACCCAAAGGCTCAGAAAAAAATTGGTGGGAGGGGACTCACTGGACATCTGTTAGGAGACAGATGGTAGCCTCCCATCAAGGTCATACAGCATGTTCTCTAACATGCACAGGTTATGGTTCTCTCACACATGGGACCACAGCTTTATGTCCCATCTGATGGAGGACAGCCTTTACAAGCCCATCAGTGTCCCCTACTGGTCAAGGGCAGGGTGCTGAGTTTTGTAGAGATAAATCTAAATGCTGGCCCAAATGGAACTCGAACTTGAGAACTACAGATTACAATGTTACTGACTGAGCCACTCCTACCTTAACTAATATGACATTGAGCAGTAGTGAGTGTAGTCTGATTACATTGAAGCAGAATGCAAGGCATTGATATATAGAAGCTGCTGCCTATTACAAGACTGCCAGCCTATGTGTGCATTATGCACTCTCAAGCAATAGATGCAGTAACAGAAATTTTATTTCAGGCCTAAACTAAAATTCATTAAAAGCCTTGTAAACATGCAAGTACTGAATTATATCAGAAGAATGCTGCATTCTGGGTGACTAACAATAGATATAGGAGTTAAAAATATTGTTCTCAAATTTAAGTATTATATTTTCAGACATGTTGTGTAATGGATTGTTGACAGTGTCATACAAAAATTCATGAGCAGTAAATTAGCCTCTCACTATTATATGACTTTTGTGGAACACACTTTGTAAAACACTAGCCTAATATAAGGCTGCCAGGTGCAAAGAGCACACTAAGTGATCCCAGCCAACAGTGCAGAAAATAGTTTGGCTCCTGGATGGAAACCTGTTTTTTAGGCTGGACACTGGATGGGTTAATTCCATATAGGTCAATTCTGGCCTGCACCCAAAGTTTCAATTGTGCAACCCTGCATAAACAGTACACATTGTTTACTATTGCTATTAAGTAGGAATTAATTACAGCTATTAAACCAGAATTATAAATGCATAATCAAAATGAGATTGAGTTAATTAATTTTGTTTGGATGGCTTATTATTTTAATATTTTCATAACTGCACATGAAGCAATTTTATATATAACTGTTACATTTTACCTCAGGTTTCCGTGCAGGGGGTTTAAATAAGGCAGCATTCCTACTTGGAGGCAAAGCAGGAGGTTGAAGTTGCTGATTTCTTGGCGGAGTAGCTGGTTTCCTTTCTTTTCTTTCTTCTCCTGGGATTGGAGGAAGTGGTTTGCTAGGTGGTGGTGGATCTGGAACAACTGAAAAAGAGCAGTTTGTCGGGAAGGAAATACAGTATGTAAATCAATCAATATGTCCAAACCAAAAAATAAACAAATTTAAAAACATGTATATGAGCTATTAAACAGTTAAAGTCATTCTATAACTATCACATACATCATGATTTAGCAATATCTAATAATAGTATGCAATGAAACGAAACATTGTTATGATTAAACACTAGCTGAACATACTCAGCGCCGCCCGGGTGCCACTTTTAACCTGTATAGTCTTATTTTCTCTGCATTAAAGGTAAATTTTGTACTGCACCAAGGGTGGAAGCATCTCGGAAACAGCAGACTTCATGGGCTGTTAGCAAGGTGCTGTAGTAAGGGTGTACCAAGAATGGACTACTAGCAGACCGAGTACCTCCAGACGTCATAACTGTGAAGTCCCAAAGGCCATCGACCCCAGAGGAGAACGTCACCTCTGTCAACTGGTACAGGGCAATTGACACGCAACAGTGCAGCAATTGACCACTCAAATGAACACTGGGGCACCCAGGTACGTGTCCCCAATAACAGTAGAGCAAACCCTGTTATGCATGGGTCTCCATAGTCAACGCTGAGTAAAGGCACCCATGTTAACCAAGGTCCATCGGTAACGATGCCTGCAGTTTGCATGGGACTACCATCATTGGACAGTGGAAAAAAGCTGCCTTCTCTGATGAATCGAAGTTTCTACCCCACAGAAGTGATGGGCGGTGGCAGATATGGCATCAGACACACAAGAACCAACACCCAGACACGCTTGTCGGTGATGTACAGACCAGCGGTGGTAGTGTGCATGTCTGGGAGATGTTTTCCTGGTATGACCTTAGACTGCTGGTACCATTGGATGGTCCCTAAATGCCAATGGCTACCTGTCCATCCTCGCTGACCACATGCATTCCTTCATGTTGGAAGTTTACCCTGGTGGTGATGGTGTCTACCAACAAGACAATGTGCCCTGCCATGTCGCCAAGGTGATGCATAACTGGTTCCAGGAACACAACAGCAGTGTCTCCATATTCCGTTGGCCGGCGAAATCGCCTGACCTCAATCCCATAGAGCACTTGTAGGACCATTTGAATCAACAGGTTCAGCGTGCAGACACACAATCACATCATCTCCAGAACCTCCATGCTCTGCTGGAGTCCAAATGTGCACGTGTGCTTCTGGCAACCTTCCAGAGCCTCATTGCGTCCATGCCATGCCGTCTCGCCACTGTCATCCGGGCCAAGACTGGTTATTCCCATTATTAGGTAGGTGGTCATATTATTCTAATACGACTGTGTATACACCTATGCTTTCATTAGGTATAATTATTCTTTCCTGAATTCATTAAAGATTTTATATAAATCTTTAACATAATAAAATTACTATTATGAAGCCATACCAATTAGCCTCTGGGGGGGTACTGGAGGTCTAGGTGGAGGTACTGGCATCTCTACCGGAGGAGTATGGACTGGTGGTGGAAAATTGCTTGACACAGCATGAGACCCTGTAGGTGTTAAAGTGCCACAATCTTCTTGATAGTTCCTCCTTAATGTAGAATCTTGATCCACAACATCTGTAGCACTATTAAATTGAAATGAAGCTTTGTTTATTGTTATGTGATAAAATTTAACAAAAACTTTGCAATGTTTAACATATTATTATTATTTATGTATTACTTAATAAAATATATGCCACTATTTTGCAAGTAATAACATATTTAAATTAAAACAAAAATATTTAACTGAATATCGTAAATAAAGTCATTTGGGATTTGAAAAGAATACTAAAATCAGTCATTGAAAGTTATTACAGAGAAAAAGCACTATAATAAAATTAAACACTCAGAACATATATAATATATAACAAATGCCATTCATATAATTCATACTGAACTATTGCTTCCAGCTAATATCAAACATTAAAAACCTTTGTACATAATAATTTCTTAAATGTATCACAGAGAAGTGAGATAAATATATTATCTTCAAAGTGACTTTTTGTTTTCGGTAAAATCCAGTAATAGTTTCAAAATAAGCATTCTTCAAGATTTGCACAAGGTGATTTTGCACTGTGCACACTGACGTGATTTTCTGTCTTGTTCATAATGCAAAGGTTAACCTTAACTGTTATAACATTAAATGAACTTTCTTGGTGTTTTTTCTTTTGCAATGGACACATGCTGTTTTGGTGTTGCACTTTGCGATTTTGGAAAAGTAGCTACAAGTTAGTGCATTAAGGCTAAAAATATTTTAATATCTGGAGAATGATGAAGCCAAAATTAAACCTACTTTTAAACCATTAAATAAAATTGAAGGACACATTGGTGACTAGTTAAATAAATTTAATCACAAACTTCACTTTTAAAACAAATTTTAAATGCTCTTAGTTGTGCTCATAAGCATAGACATGAGTACAGTTTATCTAACTTACATCATTGTAGTTTGCAACATATAGTAGTTTCAATTCATAATTAAAGTATGATATTACTTTCTCTTAGTAAAATTTAATGTGCTGCCTTTATTGATATATTATGTTGAACATAAAGTTCTTGATAATACTCAAATATTGGTTGTGATGAGAATGTTCTATTACAGCATGCCCTGGACAAAACAAAGGAAGTT
The DNA here is from genome assembly GCA_038380435.1 of Ryuthela nishihirai. Taxonomy (NCBI): domain Eukaryota; kingdom Metazoa; phylum Arthropoda; class Arachnida; order Araneae; family Heptathelidae; genus Ryuthela; species Ryuthela nishihirai. The sequence continues at coordinate 12,496,660 of JAWZYU010000009.1, forward strand.
TAATATAGGCTCACTGAGCATACTCCTGTCAAATCAGATGTTCACTTGCTATAACAACTTGTCTATTGGCTTTGGCTACTACACTCAACACTAAGTTACATTGTTAACATCATTAGTGGAGAAACAGTCCTTTTGATTTGCAGGATATTGACCTTTAACAGATTGCTGGTGAGTATCAATGTTCCGTACTCAATGGTACTTATCCAGAAGGCACAAGTGTTTTAGCCCAGTCTTGATATTTCAAAGGCATTTAAAAAATATATTACAAAGCTGCAGTTTAACTTAATACATTTAAACTTTAAAGAAAACTTTAAAAGCTTATAAAAAGTTAAAATTCTTGCTTAAATAACCTATAACCTAATGCGATGTTAAATAAAATATCCACAGCAACAGGTTTTAAGCTGGCCATCCAATGTAGCCTAACTCTGAAACATCAATAATTATCAATCAACTAAAAAAATCGATTACTTACAGAAATAAAGCAAATCTACAGAAATGAAAACAAAGGTGTAATTATAACAGGAAACTATATATATATTCTACTTGACTTAAATCATGGTTGTAAACAACTCGTTCTTAAACACTTAGCAGATAGCTCCCCTATTGCTGCACATGTGTGCGAGGAAATAATTAGAACACCTGCTAATTCCTCCTTCTACCATGATGCTGTGCATTAAGCCAGTCTTCAAGTTCTATAAAAACTTTTTTTTTGGTTGCAGTTCCAATCTGAAGGAAAGGAAAGATGCACAGAATGCTTTCCTTTCCTTCAGATTCATTTTTTTGTTGTACAAAAGACATCCAAATTTATCTTGGGCCTCTCTTTTCAGATTGTGTAACATCTATGTTCATCATGGGCCTCTCATTTCAAAATTCTGTCAACATCTATGTTTGTCAGGGACCTTGGAAGGGTTAATAATAAAAAATAGATGTTTAAGTTACAGCATTGATAAAAAAAACTATTGAATTTTTTCTATATCACTGTAATTGGTGGAAAATTTGAGACAATTGGATGGAACTATCATGTAGATATTTACCTTGGTTTCTTCTATGCGATGATTTCCGATGGGTAGACGAGTCTATTGTCCCATGGTGGGTAATAATCCAGATATGCATTCACTTATATTCTTTTTTTTGTTCTTTGAGAGAATGCAGATGCCAGTTTGACGTCAATTTGGTGCACACTTCAACCAATGTATTTTTAGATTCACAGCTTATGTTTCAACTTTTCCGGGTGTGCAAATATTATATGTTATTGCACACTCACTATGCATTTCGCATTGTTGCTCCAATGCATAGTCAGGCAAAGTAGTTGTTCTGCGGCAGGCACAGATGTTAACTTGCAGCGGTCAGTGTTTGTTTACATTAGTCTCAGAGCACATTGTGTGGAGGGGTAGGTGGTAGTATTATTGACACCACTATTGTGGTGCTTTCTATTGAGGGATTGGGGAGAGTAGGATTTTAAAGTTGGGGATATAGAATTTTAGAGTTTTCTTTTTTTTTGTTGGAGCTTTATTTATACACAATTGTGCAAACTTTTGTGTGATACTGTTGTTTTTGTGTGCATGTAGAAAGTGCGGGAAACGTGTGTGTGTGTGTGTGTGTGTGTGTGTAGGGGGGGGGGGTGTGCTTAATTTAGACCTTGCCTTTTGATAATTCTCAACCAGACTGGCAGAACACCAAGATTATGAAAAAGCCAACCAAAAGACAGCCCTAACTGAAGCTGAATCTAAAAATACATTTGCTGAAGTGTGCACCAAATTGACATCAAATTGGCACCAGCATTCTCTCAGAGAACAAAATATAAAGTATATAAGTGAATGCATATCTGGATTACTATCCACCATAGGACAATAGATTAAACTACCCATCAAAAATTATCACAATGAAGAAACCAAGGTAAACATGTTTGTGGTTAGACAACTATGAATATTAAAATGCATTTTACACTTACTGTATCACATTTGATATCTGATGCTACATAACTTGCTTATATTATATTGCTCTTGTTAATCTAAAATTAACTAATTTAAGTTGTAGCCTTCATTCTTCAATCATTTTTCAACAATTTCAAGATGGATATTAAAATTATCTGAAATTACAATAATTATGTAACTATTGTTTAAATGTAATAAGTTGTTGTAACTTGTTTTAACATAAATTTATACCATTAGTAATCAATAACTTCTTTTGCGAAGTATATGCATCAGCAAATAAAATATTGTCATTCAACTGTTCCTTAAAGGCATTATGACTTTTGCTGTGTTTTTGTTTATATTGAAGATGTTACATTTATAATATCAAAACTTTTAAAACAACTTTTCTTAAGCAACTATCAGTGATAAAAGTTATTTTTACATGTTTTTTAAATAAGACACTGATAGTTGATATTTATATAACAGGTACAGGTGATATATGATAATGTAACAAAATAACAGAACTGTTACAGTAATTTTTAAGAATTTCTTGTGAGTGTGGGGTAAAAATAAATGAATACATAAAAATGGCAAATTTAAGTCATATAATTAAATCACATAATAGATCTACCTAAAGTTTGATTTCACAGTAAAATTATGCTCTCTATGAGAACTAGCAGGAGGCTTTTCATTGCAGACATTGGTGATATATACTGAGTAATTATGCGATTTCAGTTGTGGATAACGATGAGTTTTGATCAAGTATCAACCAACTTTGAGTAGCATCTTGTGTGTGGAGATGTTGCTTGGCCATGTTGTAGGATGACAGATTATCATATATAGTTATGAACAGTGTTCCAAAAGTGAAAAGAGGGGTCAAATTATGATTTAGATTCAGTGATATCATCAAACTATCTTATTAAAATTAGACTTTAATGGTCAAAAGTAGCAGCTGTAGCTTAGAATGTATTTGGTGAATAAAAAAAGCAAAGGGAAATGCAAAAGAATCGTATTTCATATATTATTTAATATCTTAATATTATAAAAATATCCCTATTTCAGGTATATAAATATAACAAAAATCTTTGTTCACAAAATATGTAACATAAATGTTATTTTGTTGATTATTAATTTAAGAGCACAGGTAGCATATAATAAATATTTCTTCAGTGCTAATATTCATAGTTTGACTTATTCTTTTGCATGAAAGGTGTACGATTCATTTATAATCTGATAATTTCAAATACCTTGGTTCTAAAGGTAAAGCAATTTCTTCATCATCCCCTTCACTACCACTAGACCTGTAATCTTCTTGTTCTTGAATTTCACCTGAAAAAATTAGCACACATACATATAGCATGTCTAAAATTTTTATTTAAAAACCAGTTAAAACTTTTTTTTATGAATCAATGAAAAAAATATATAATAGCTATGAAAAAAAAGTTAAATAATATATTTGTTAACTATGTTACAAAGATCTGACATTAACACAAGGATTATGTTGTGAACAGCATAAATAAGATCTGAGAGAACACTACTCTTCATTACGAGTGAAATGTGCATTTATCTACATCAATCACTTTGTTTCTTTACACTGTCAATTGAATTCAGTTATCCCTCTCATTTACTCTTTTGTATCACAAAATTAAATAAAAAGTTTTTTTAACATAAATTCCTATTATATTGCAAAATAAACATCTTTATACTATGTTCTATAAAATTATCTAGCAGATTAGTTAGTGGTAGTTAGAAGCAAATTTATTCACTACATCATCATAATCCTCAAGCAACCATGGGCTATGGAGGTTCAACCAGACTGTGCAATATAGTTCTCCAAGCATATCTGTCCTGAGCTACATCAGCTGCATCTGCCCACTGCACACAAATTCTAACAAGGTCCTGTTTAACATTGTCTGCCCACTGTAGTCTCCCCCTTTTTCTGAGGCCTTTAGGCACACTCTTCATAACCCTATTCGCTAATCTATAATTATCCATATGGGCAACATTGCCAAACCAATGGAGTCTCTCTGCACAATAAGCTGCTTAAAGGAGGTTGCCGACTCCTTTGCCTAACCTCATCATTACTTACAAAGTTGAACTACTTAATGCCCAAGACACTGCGTAAGGATCTAGAATCAAAAGCATCAAGTTTCCTGTTATCTTGTTTACAAAGCGTCCAAGTTTCACTACCATAACTAACTCTAGAAAGAACTACAGCAGACATAAAATTGTTTACATACACAATTAAAAGACCTTCTTGTTCAGAAATTAATTAAAAATAGTTGAAAATTCTCTGTCATTGGGCAATAAAATTTTAAAGTTTATCCTTCAAACTATTTGCATGTTAAAAGTTTTTAGGAGAAAACTCAGAAGCTTTTCGGAGCAATGACAGCACTCTGTCTTCAGTGAAGTAACACTACATGGTGACATTATGTCTGTTTAGACAAAGAACTTTTTTCACATGTCTTGAAGGGAGATTCCAGTGTCTCAGTTGCAGGTAGGGATGGACGAGCTCATTATTTCAATAGCCACGTGGACTATGGTTCTGTAGAAAGCAAACACATGTGCAAGCAGTGTGGCGTGCTGTCTACTGTTGCCATGTGTTGTACTGTTAGCTTCTTTTGGCTGACATCAGTTTAGTGCTCTGTGAACCTCTCTTGTAAAGAGCTTATGGTTTTGCCGATGTAGTAAACAATGAAATTATCTGGCAAATATAGGGGAAATCGATTTTTGAAGTAGGCTAAATTTGTCCCTGTCCCTTTTGATTAATTTCTTCATATTTGTAGCTGGGCTGAAAACAATTTTGATATTTTGAGCTCTGAGTAATTCGCGGACTGATTCACATAGAAGAGGAACATAAGAAATAGGTCCGGCAAAGGTTGTACATTCGGGCAGGTAATTGGGAGGAGAGTCAAATCTCTTCCGTTTTTGTTTCTATATTAACTGATTAATTTATCTATTGTTGTTGAGTTGTAGCCATGGGAAGCATCAATGGAATGGGAGTTTTGAATTTCTTTTTCAAGCAGTTGCTCATTTGAAGACACGGCGAAGGCCCTATATGTGAGGGAAAGGAAGTCTGCAATTTTGTACGCCCATGGGGTGCATGAGACATAGCGACACCAGAAGAAGGGTAAAATTGCTGCTGAGTTGGATAATTTTTAATTTTTGAATAATTAATTGAAATTAATTGATTAATTTAGTCGAATAATTTTTTAAATTATTCAACTCAGTAGCAATTTTACCCTTCTTCTGGTGTCACTATGTCGATGATATATTTTTAATTGGGAATGGCAGCAATGAGCAATTAAACAGCCTCATTGACTCCGCCAACAATATATATCCTATAATACGTTTCACGAAGGAGGAGGAAAATAGCAGTGCCATCCCCTATTTAGATGTTTTCATCCAAAAAGATGACGCAGGAGCCTTGATGATGTCAGTATACTGAAAGCCTACCTACATCCCCTACGTCATTCATGTGGACTCGTGCACCTCTTGGGTGTACAAAATTGCAACCTTCTGTTCCCTCACACATAGGGCCTTCGCAGTGTCTTCAAATGAGCAGCTGCTTGAAAAAGAAATTCAAAACATCCATTACTGCTTCCCATGGCTACAACTCAACAACAATAGACAAATTAATCAATAAATACTGAAACAAAAACAGAAGAGATTTGGCTCTTCTCCCAATTACCGACCCTGAACATACAATCATTGCCAGACAATCATGCTCAGAGCCCAAAATATCAAAAATTGTTTTCAGCCCAGCTCTAAATCTGAAGAAATAATCAAAAGAGACAGGGACAAATTTAGCCTACTTCAAAAATTGGGCGTATACTGATGTTCCCTATATTTGCCGGATAATTCTGTTGTTTACTACATCGGCAAAACCACATGCTCTTTACAAGAGAGTTTCGCAGAGCACCAAACTGATGTCAGTCAAAAGAAGCTAACAGTATAACACATGGAACAATAGACAGCATGCCAGACTACTTGCACGTGCGTCTACTTTCTTTGGAACCATAGTCTTCGAGGCTATTGAAATAATGACCTCGTCTGTCTCTACCTGCAACTGAGACACTGGAATCGCCCTTCACATGTGGAAAGAAGCTCTTTGTCTAAACAGACCTAATGTCACTTAACTGAAGATGGAGTGCTGTCATTGCTCCAAAAAGCTTCTGAGTTTTCTCCTAAAAACTTTTAACATGCAAATAGTCTGAAGGATATACTTTAAAATTTTATTGCCTAATGACAGAGAATTTTAAGTTATTTTTAATTGTTTACAATGCAAAAACTTTGAGATTTAAAAATTAAAAAGCATAACACCAGTACAAAAAATGAGAGTAGTAAAAAAAATAATACAACTAATTAATAACCTTCACATCTTAGATATTTTCACCCACTCTCAATTTTTCCATTGCAAAATGCTGACTCTTCAGAGACCATGTGGCAGTCATTAATGCAGGTAGATTAATGGGTGGGATATGAATCCTGAAAATTTTAAAATTGGGGGGAGTGAGGGAAATGAAGAAGCCGTGATTAAGAGTGGGGATTACCTTGAAAAATTATTTGCTAAAACAATGTTATTCAACAGTACATACCACTTACAAATGAGGCTCTCTTCTCAAGAAAAAGTAGGATTTGGTCTCATTAATACTACTGCTGAATGAGGTTGCATATTTCAGAATGCAATAGTTTTTCATTTTGCAGCCACTCACTAGCCATTAGACTGCAGAAACACCATTAATTGCTAGTTATTCTTCACTGAATAATGTTACAATTTGGCATTAAATCATAGTATATGTTGATTATATTTTTAAAATGATTCAAAATGGCTAAAAAAAGGGCAGTCAAAAATCCAAAATATAGTCTCAAAATCCTTTTATCACTTCATAAATCAAACTAAGTAAAACAATCATAAAAAATATTATAGCCGATTTAAATATAGATTTCAAAACTGTGATAAACTAAAACTTTATACAAATTCAGATACCATTTCTGCATATTAAATCACTCCACAACAAAATACAAAGTTTGAATTTAATATTATTCAATTTTTAAAATGTAGCCAAACAGACTTGCAGCCAGAAGAATGCATTTGATTACTTTTTTGTGTGTAGCCAATGTTGCTAATAAAGCTGCTTCAAATATTTTAAAACGATTTTACACAAGGCAAAGAGCAGTACACAAGAAAATGCATATTTTTCTTGTTAATTAAAATATTGTGCAAAATGGAAAAATACAAAATACTAGGTACTATTGAATACAGTAACTACTATTCTGCAAATATCAAATTAGAGGTATGACATGGTGGCCATATAATTAGTCAAAAAAACCATGATCTTTGTCCAAAACTTATTACACTCTTTTCTACTTCTGATGTCCATAATTTATTTAAGGTATCAATCATAATATAAGACAAAATGTGTGATTAAAAGATTTAAAAGCAAAACTCCCCATGTCTTGCATTTCTTGCATTTAACAAAAATTTGGCTTGATTTTATAATAGTGAATATTATGGCCTTTTCAGTTACAATTCATATTGTCTACAATTCATAAAAGATTCTACCTTATTTTATAACTTTGTTTATTATATTACCACTGATTACATTTCCAAGTTTTTCCATAATACAATTAAAATAAGCAAAAAAAACCTCATAGTTGTTTTGGTTTGTTGCATTTTTAATAATGAATGCTAATGCTAGAATAACATAAGTTTGGCAAAATTCAACATACACTCTACTGCTACTTGAAAAATTGCTACTATAATTCTTACTGCACAGATTTTTCTACACTTTTGCTCAGATATTCTGCAACATTCTTATCTTTATTTTTCTATAAACAAGGTTACCAAAATTTATTCAGGTATGAAAACAAACCTTTCATATATTCTTTTTAAATCTACATTCAAAGCAGCTGTACAGTGTTTACTAAATTTTGTGAACTTAACAGCAATTCCAATATACAAATTAATTCAAAAAATTACCATGACTCTTGGCACTGATTTATGAGCTGTTACATTCCAATTTTCTACAAACAAAATGGAGTTAGTTTAGGTGTAGATACTGGTTATTTTGAAATATAATTAGAAAAATTATTATTGGTTTTATCATATCAGAAAGAGAAAGAGTGGTTTAAATGTGAAAAGAGTTATGTGATATGAAGAAAGTAAGTTTTTCTATTCTTTAGTATAATAGGTATAACAGGTGTCATTCACCCATTAACTCCAAAGAAAATTTGCATTGATCTCAATTTAATTACAAGTTAACATGTTAATTTCTCACCCACTTTGCACCAATGTGGTACCATCTTGGTCTGTGCAGCATCTATATAACCTGTAAACAAAAATATTTGTATAGTTCAGCTGGAAGTTAGAATATAGGGTTGTCTAGCAATGAATGATCTGTGCATGCAACACTTACGAATGCGAGTTTCCTCCATTAAAAGCGTAAGAAGTCAATGACATCTAAAATTCTTTCATCCCATCCTAAATATACAGGGTCATTCCATGAAAAAATCTCAAAATTTAGAATAAACTGGTTGACACACAATTTAAAAAAAAAATCAATTTTACACATATCTCACTATACTAATATGTAGATAAAAACGAATTTGAAATGTGCAATCCACAACAAAAGTGGCAAGTGAACAAACAAAAATGGCACTGTTACTCAAATTTTAGATATAACAATTAACAAAATTTTTTGCCCCTTTTCTTGCTTAAAATCATATTGAAAAATGGAACAAAACCAAAATAATTTTGATACAATATTTCTACCAATGGGCAAAATTACTAAAATTCATATTTTCAGAAAAGTGAAGCACAATATGGATAGAATGGTATGCTGAAAAATCACACAGAGCCAATCCCTAGATAACATAGCAGTTGCCTCACTGAAAAGAGACATGCTGTTCAAATTACACTATTTGAAAAACAATTTCCATGTCATTTCCAACGTTTTCTGAGTATTCCTTTTTCAGTACACAATTAGGTTTGTGGAGCAAAAAGAAATATGTTTTATTAATGTATTTTATTACTAGTAACTATTTTTAGTAATGTGTTTTATTACTACAATTACCAGTTACCAGCAAATACAATGCTATAGTTCATAGTGTTAAAAATTAAATAACTGAGATAGCAAAACAAATCCAATGTTTTTGATGGTTGTTTAGAATCAGATGTATATCTTCACTAGTGGAGATGACAAACATAATTAAAATTGAAACCATAGTCTATGGCTATATAAAGTACAGTGGTGAAATATCCATGGAATGAAGCCAATGTTTCTCTTAAAATTCTGATAATTAAAATAAAAAATATATTCATAATAATATAAAATACAAGCCTACTGAGCCGTCCCATGGCCGAGTGGTTAGCGCGCTTGGCTAGTGATCCAAGGGACCTGGGTTCGAGTCCCAGGTAAGGCATGGATGTACGTGTCGTTTTTCTGCTGAGGTCCCCCCATCCTCACAGACATTCTACTATGGCGTATAAACTGACAGGCTCCTGTCAGACCTCTGTGGCAAGCAGCTGCTTGAGGGGGTATTTATTTTTTTTATTTATAAGCCTACTGACATAAAATTCAGGGTATTTTAATAACTTTCATAATGCAATGCAAAACAACTTTATATAATGGTTCTTAATTTCCATATTAAATAATATTATATGTATGATAAGAGAAGTGCCAAGACAACAGTTTACTCTTTGGATTGAAAATAACTGACAATGATAACAGAATGCATACGATATGAATATGGAAATGGAATGAATGAAGATATAAATAGAGTAATTTGTTTAAATATATGTGCAAATTTTTGTAATTTTCAATAACATGTGACAACCTTGATTTTTGCTGCTGTTGTTTTTTGTGGAATGATCCTATAGATATAGATATTTATATAGAAAACTGTAATCTTGCCATTTACTTAACAGAGTAAATATAAAGTGAAAGTTCAATGCAGAAAAGTAGATAAAGCTTTAATTTTAGATTAGCTTCTTCTACTTCAAGACAAAGAAATTAAAATTGCTTAGCTTGATACATGATTCAATATTTAAATTCTCTATGTAGATGGTGAATCATTAACTCAATTGAAAATTTAAACTCATGAGAAGAAGAATTCCAAATTTGTATGCATCTGACAGATTATTTAATTAATTACTTGCTACATAGAAATGAAAGCAACTATTCAAATTTAGTTAATATTGTAAACTCACCCAGTCATCAACAAAAAATTATAATTTTGTAAAATTCATACAGCAGCACTGGATAAATAATAAGCTCCTAAGTTGCTGCCCTCAGTCAGTGTTTTTTTTTAAATAATTGTGGTATGTATCTTTTGCATTCAACTAAAAATAAAACTTTATATAACTTGGTCATAAGACAAATTTAAACTTTGGCAATTATCTGAATATTAATTTATTAAATAATCAGTAAAATGATTTCATCACCCTGGGAAGTGCATCAAAATTTTTACATTATTAGTCATTACCAACCTTCAGGACCAACTTTTGACTATTTCTAAATTGCAAGACCAGAACTACTAACTAATACTTTTAGCTAACTGTTATTGAAAACAATTGTAAATTCCAATTTTATGATTATATTATATAAACATGTTCTTAAATGTGAATAGCATTTGCTTTATACACCATTATTTGTTGGCTATTGAGTCTGCAATTTAGCAAATTCAAAAAGTCAACATTGCTATTCAATGAAAGAACAGCTAAAAATAACCCAATAATAAAAGTTCAATTGTCTGTATGATTGAAATACTTCATTATTTTTCACTAATTAAATTTAAACTAAAGAAGACCTAGGCTCTCTTGACATACATATTACTTTATGCAATGATTTTTTTTTTAATTATAATTACTTATTGGAAAAGTATGGCAAAATTTACCAAAATTGTGCTGGAGCATAGCAAGAACTATTGCACATACATTATCTACTTTAAAAAGTGTGTAGATTTTCAGTAAAAAATGTTTAATGAATATATAATTGTGAAAAATACATTTAACACATTACATGTACATCCAGCAAACACCAAGTAATTTAGAATAAAGTTTGGACTTTCTATGCTTAACAATCACATTTACAATTAACACAACTATTAGTATTATCATAAGTGGAATAACGTGAAAGAAAAAAAAATTAAAATACATTGAGTTATTTAATTTTTTATGATGTCTTAATATTTAAAAAAAATCAGAAGCATATTGCAGCTTTTCAAGTAAACATCTACTTGTTCTCAATATTGTAACTTAATACAAGGTCACCATCTACTTGATAAAAAAAAACAGCTTCAATCACTGGAAGTAAAATACACTGGTGCTCAAAAATTAAAAGATAATATTGTATCTTGAAAAGTATACAAGGGAATGACACGAACTGTAATTAAAGTGCAAATTTTGCAGTGTAGGGGAAGAAAATTCATGCACGTTTAATCAATGCAGCCATGAGTATGAAAATTTGGGTTGCTATATAGTTGCAGTAGCCCCTCATTTCAGTTCCGGCCAATCTGGAATTAACTTGGGCATAAATTTGATTTCACCATAAAGATATATATGAATAATTGAGTATGGTGGATAGATTCAAGTTGGGTTGTTCTGCCTTTGAGCAGCACTTTTGGACATAAAATGGGCTAAGTGGTTGGGTCACAAGGACCCAAAAGGCTCAGAGAAGATTGGAAGAAGGGGACTGAGCAGCTGCTATGAGACAAAGAGTAGCCTCTGATCAAGGCCATCCATCATGCACAGGGTATGGCTCTTCTAACCATAGGGCCATGGCTTAGCATCCCATTCAATGAATGCCATCCTTTCCAAGCTCATTGGTGTCCCTTTTCTCATCACATAGGCAGGGTGGGGGTTAGTGGAGATAAATCTCAATGCTGGCAGAGTTGGGATTTGAGCCTGGGGACATCAGATTATGAGCCTGGCATGCTACCTACTGAACCATAAAATATAAAGTACAATAACTGGCCAAATTATTATGAACACCTACTTAATACTTTGTTGGGCTTCCATGAGCAGAGATGACAGCCTGAACTGGTGCACCATCCTGAAATATGCCATCTCCACTGGGGCAAAAATGATTCATTATCGGCAGCACCTGATCATCCAAGAGACTTTTATACTTCTGGGGAAGTAATGTGACCCAGCATAAAAACTATAGGATTCAATCTATGCTAAGAAAATACTCCCCACACCATCACATTGTCTCCAGTACCTTGACCAGTACAAGTTATGCATGATGGGTCCACTGTTTTGGGGGATTGTTGGCACACTCTATGTTGGCCATCTATTGAAAACAGTATATAACATGATTCGAATGACCATATGATATTTTTTCACTCCTCCACTGATCAGGTTCACCACTTCATACAATATCATAGTCTGCAATCCTGTTATTTTTGGAAACAAGAAGCTTTTGTATCATGGTACAATTACAAATGTTAAAAGTTTCCAATTTTCTGCACATAGTTATTGTTGAAATAGTTTTGAAGTACTGCTAGCAGGAATCTCTCTCAGCTGATTAACTGTAGCAGCTGTTTTGCTGTATAGTTTGTCACAACAAATGTCTCTGTGTGTCAGAGTATTTTTCTTCCCTCATTTGCTCCAACTGGCATTGAAACTGTTACCATTTTCCATACACATGGGATATTGTGCCCATGATATTCAACTGAGTTCCATCCCTTCCGTTACAGATGCTCCTGCCCATTGCATTCCAAAGCTGAACCACTTTTTGAAGTCGGTCAGATCAGCATTTTTACCCATCTCATTTGACTTCACTTTCCACCATACTTTTATGACTTTTATAGGACTTCTAGTGATGTAGAACACTTATGTTAGTAAGAAGTATTTATTGGATAGCTCATAGTACTTCACTCACAATTTAATGTTCATAATAATTTGGCCAGGCAGTGTACTTTACAGTGCACAATATAAAATTCCCCTATTAAGTTATTACCTTTCAAAAGTCAAAGAAAATATTATGCACTATTAGAAATGAAAGCATTCACTGTAAAGGAATTCATTACAAACCCAAAAAACACAAATGTGTTAGGCACAAATTAACCACTGTTAGTTTAGTCAGCTAGGATTCTTCGAGTTATTTGCTTACAGCAGCAAAACTTAGGAACAAAGGTTCAAACAAAGAATCTTTCACATATTCATTCTTAAGTATATGAAGGCATATACCTTCATATTTTCTGATATATATATATCTTCATATATGAGTAACTTTAAAAGAATTTCCAAAGTAAAATTTTATTTCTTGTGAAATTCTTATATTAACAAATTGTAAAATTATTAACTCTAATTTTCTATTTACTAATTATGGGATATTTCCATTTATGATAGTTATTAAAATAATACAGCATATGTTTCAAAGTTTTTATTTAAAATTTCTACTTTACTTACAAAGAACACAAATTATTTAAGTAGCCATACATTTGACAGATTCAAATAAAAGCTATGGGATATTAATAACCATGTAACCTGTGGTTGAAAAACATTTTCAAATGTTTAATAAATTTTTAAAAAATTCTATAACACTGTATATAAGTAAAACATTGCAGAATTAATTCAGTAAGATCTAACAGCAGTATCAGCAATGAAGTATCAGGATGCTGGTTGATGCATTTGAGTGAAATTTGTATGCATTCATATACAGATGGCATAGACAAAGAAAAACAATTCCTATATTACTATAGAAAAGAATTCAACAATGTAGACGTTGATAAGATTAAGGATTTGTAAGCCAGGTAATTGCCATACAAAGCAAATATTTGGTTATGATGATTTTACAGTCTAATGATTGTTTTAAAATGAACATAAGATGTATTAATAACCCAGACAGTCAGTAGTATATATATGTTGTAAAGTCTATTTTCAAAAGAACTGTTCTGACATGATGGGGCATCAATTCTGCTGTGTTTTACTTATCGATGTGTTACAGAGTTTTTATTAAATTTATGATACGCACACTGGATTTGCTTATGTTCTACATTTTCAAAGGAGTCTTTTTTCAATTTTTAAAAATACTCTTTATCTATAAAAAATATAAAGCATGACCTTTCCTTAGACAGTCACTTTCCATAGAGGTTCAAAGAGCCTGAAAACATGTATCACCAGAGAAAAACTTCCAACAGAAAGACACTACAATTATGACTTGACTGTGGAATTTGAATCCTTTCATGACTTCTTAACAGTCTAACTGTAAATGCAAAGCTGTAAAAATAATTTTATGTAGTCTTAGCAACAGCTGAAATTTTTTTTTGAATACCTAACTGAATTGATTAGAAGATGAAAGCCAATAAGCAGTTAATTTCTTATAACAATGTATGCATGACTAGGGCATGGGAAGGAAGATGCTTTCCACAAGACAATATATGTTGAAAACAGCTTCACAACAAAATTATTGCCAAATTTGGTTGATATATATATATATCAACACATGACTCAAACTTGTCTGTTAAACAGGAAATTTGTAAACTTATCTCTAATTAGTTAACAATGAGGATACAAGTTTTTGAATCTTACAAAGGTGAAAAAATTGCTAGTTCATTTGGTATAATGCATTTTCTTCAACAGTTGTAACCATGATATAATTTTGGAATATGCACATTACTGCCACTGAACCTTACAACTGGATACTATTTTGTTTGTTCATTTTCTGTTGTGAACACTTTTATACATTTGTTCATTATTTGTATATGAACATATACAAATAATAAGTAGAATATAATAAGGTTAAAACAAGTTATGCTGTCAAGAAAGTAATATAAATAATACAAGGTTAATTACCAGTACATTAGACATTGTACAATAATTTTGTTTGAAATACAATATTTTGTTAAGCAACTGTAGAGGGTTGGTTCTACCTCTGGGTGGCACTTTTTTGCACAGAATGGACTAAATGGCCAGGTCACAAGGACTCTGAGAAAATTGGGGGAAGGGGACCCATTGGACAGGAGACAGATGGTAACCTGCCATCAAAGTTATCCACAGCATGTTCTTTAACCCTTTAACACCCAAGAAATCTGAGAAAAAGGTAGGGGGCAGTCAAGACAAAGAAATAGCACTATTCGGACTAGTCCATTTCAAAATCTCGGCCGTTTTGGGCCATTCTGGGCATTAAAGGGTTAATGTGCACAAGAGTATGGCTCTCGCACACATGGCATAATGTCCCATCTGACAGATGCAGCCTTTCCAAACCCATCCATGTCCCCTACTGGACATGGATGGGCCAAGGACAGGGAGGGCAGTTTTACGTATATAAATCTCAGTGCTGGCCGAGGTGGGACTTGAACCTGGGAATTGCAGATTATTAACCTGGCATGCTATTTTGTTTGAATCAACCTGGCATGCCAAGCCCAGGCAACTGCAGCACCATTTGCCTAACAAAATATTGTATTTAAAATAAAAATGTTGACTTTAACATGTATAAATGTATCCTATACAAAGTGAAAAACTAATATTTAGTAACATACAGAGAACCTCCACACAAGCTATCCCTTCTATTGGTGACCTAACCTAAATATGAGAATGAGTAACTCTAAAGCAAACAGTGATAATATTGGCTTGGAAAAAATTCCTGGCCATCACCTTAATTTACCCTTAAAGTTACCTTACCCGAGTAGTCATAAATCAAGTATATCTCAAGAAACTAGTTTGTTTCTTGTAACATGATTTCAATGAGACATGTTAATATTTATACACAACAGTTAATGGTTTTGTGGTACATTTTAATTCATTAGTAAACAACTTGTTTTTAATGAGTCCCACATTATACAATGTCTCTTTAGGTTGCGAGGGGGAAGGGGGCGAGTCTTGTACTAAAATTTTAAATTTCTGCAGTTATTATTTTGCATTATGCTTGAATGGTTGGTTGGTTTGTTGTTGGGGTTTTATGGCACAAGTTGCATTATGCTTTAGCATTGTCTTTCTAATAATTATTTTATTATAAGCATAAATAAATTTCAAATCATCACTTTAAAAAATGATTAAAAAATTAAAAAGTTTGATGGATCTACATATTTAAATGTGAAAAAGTTTCATTTTATTACTAATGTCATGAAGTCAGAAAAGGATTGTTGAAAGTAAGAAATGCATTTATGTAATTATTAAAACTGAACTTCTTTCTTCACATTTTTTGATTGAGATCTTCCATTTCTACTATTTCATATTTATGCTTCCAAATATGTTGCCCACCATATGACTTGAATCTAATAATTGCTGATTCTGTGCTGCAAAGTTCTAAAGCATGAGATAAGACATAATGAAAACACAGTAGTATTTACTGCTAAAAATATTACACTGAAAACCTTAGATGCATAGCAAACGAAAAAATTTTGCTTATATAATAACCTAATATAAAGTGTTTAATCATGAGTAAAACTTTTTATTCATATTCAAAAATCTTCTTTAATGTTTTAACAACTTTTATAACACTTTAATCTATAGGTTGCTATTTATATTAGACTTTTCAGATCACATGATGAATCATTACAACTAATAAGAAATATTTATAAGAAGTATAAAAACCATTAGTTTAGTATCAAATTATTATAAGCCTTCACTTTCAATTCCCCCCCTCCTAGTATTTATTCAGAACAATAAATATTAAAAATTATTTCAACAATAAATACTAAAGATTATTGGGAACAATAACATATCTTTCTTTGCTAACATGCCTGCTTTCTATTTGTGAAGATATGTTCTTTCAACACTAAGCAGAATAATTATTAATAATAATCAGGAAAAAGCTCTTTGCAATGTTGATCAAATTTGGTAACAAATAGCAAAATGGCTAAAACTATTTTATTCTACACAAGATGTATAGAATGACTAAAGACACTGAATTATCTAAAAGAAATCATACTCATGAATTCACATACTCTGGCCACATGTCATACCCAGCTGCAAAATGAATTCTAAGCTTTGAATGGGAAAATTAATATTGATCAAAGCTGCAAAAAAACACCTTCTGTCTTTGTGAACTAATGACTGTGAATCAAATGTCTTATTATATAACATTATATATATTTCAGTAGAATGCAAATGAATAGACTTAAAATAGCATACAAATAACAGTAAAAAGAATACTTAATTACAAAATAGTACAAATTAAGCATTTTACACATTGCTTCTATGAAGAAAAGTGAATTTAATTTTTTAAAGCACATTACCTTTCTTGTGTTTTCTACAACGATCAATGTGGTCCTTCAACTGGATACGAACTTGTCTTTCTGTTGGCTGATCTCTTATAAATGGATGTTTAAGAAATTGATCTGTATATGGTCGCTGCTGATAATCCTTAACTAAAACAGTTTCTATAAAACTATGAAACTTCTTGGACCACTTTTTAGACTTCAGCCGAGGAGGTGGATTTCGAGGGATTAGGAACAAAGCCCTCATGGGATGCATGTCACAGAGAGCTACATTAATGAAATATATAAATAATAAAGACTAAAATAAAACTTTCATACAAGATAATAAAAACTAAAATTATACAAATATGAATATGGTAAAATGTAGATTGCATGGAGCTAAAAAAATCAATTCTTTGCATTTAAAAGCATATCTTTGGGGCAAATAAAGTGACTTTTAATGCAATAATCGAATAAATAAAATTATTATACAGTTATTATTAACTTCACATTATCTCATATCAAAATATATCTAATATTTCTTTAAATTCTTGGCAAATATCTTAGGCAAAATTTAGCTACAATTATCAAAGTAACAAACATTTATTGCTATTTAGAATGATTTCAAACAAATTATTTCTAGCACTAATTATTAAGTAGTGTAAAAATTTACTCATAAGCAAGCAGAACATTTAACTTTAATAGTGTAAAACTTTTACTCATAAGCACTTCAGTGTCTGCAGATCTTGATATGGGATTAACATGGGGATTTTCAGGTTCATTGGATGACTGTTGATCTACACTGAATGGACAAATTATTTATATACACTCTGATTATAATATTCAAAGCAGAAGTATCATATACAGTCACATGGGACACTGAAACTGGCAATGCCTGTAGATAGAGCAAGTCTCTATGCATTGGAAATCAGTCACAGAAAAGTAATCATGGGTAAAGGCAACAACTTATGAGTTTAACTGTGAAAAGACAGTAGGTGCAAGGAAAGTCAGTTGTTCAATCACCGCAACTGCTGAACTGTTGGGATTTCCATGTCAGAATCGCACATGTATACCAAGACTATGTGAAATGTGGCAAAACTTCCAACTAGCAGGAGAAATGTGGACATAAACATGCAATTGACTCTTGATGTGAACAGACTGTCCTGCATCGTTACAAGAAATCACACGGCTACCAGTGGAGCAGATAATGTCAGATGAATGAAGGCATATGCACAAAGACTGCCCATTGTATCATGAAAAAAATAGGCTATGGAAATCTATGTTCACATCATGTCCCCCTGTTGACTGCAAGGCACTGAAAGATTAGGCTGCAACTCACAAAGGCCTATCACAACTGGAGTGTGGAGGACTGGAAACACATCATTCTGATCTGATGAATCACAGTTTCAACTCTATCATGATGTTGATGGAGGGTGCCTGTGTGGCATAAATCACACAAAGTGATGGGCCCAGCTTGCCAAGTTGGGGCCATACAGGCAGGTGGAGGCAGTATAACAGTTTGGGGTGCATTTACATGGGCTTCCTTGGGGCCCCTTGTACCAGTCGAAACCACTGGCACAAGTATGTGAACATCCTCACCAACCATCTACACTCATTCATAATGATTCTCTTACCACACCATGACCCCATCTTTCAACAGGGCAACACCACATACAGGGGCATAGCTATAGGGGAAGGCTCCCCCCCCCCCAAAGTAACTTGGAGTCGGAAAAATTCAGAGTGACTTGGTAAAATCTTGGGGAGTTGGCAAAATTTGGAGTGACTTCACAAAAATCAGGTAAAGATGTAAAAATTGGGATTTTTTTTTCTGTAATATTGTGGAGAGTTGGCAAAATCTAGGGCAGTTGGCAAAATTCGAATCCACTTGGCAAAATACAGGCAAGTTGTGAAATTAGGGAGATATGACAAAATCGAGGAAACTTGGCAAAAATTTTGCAAAGTTTGAAAAATTTGAAGTGACTTAGGAAATTTAGGAGAGATGTAAAAATTGGGATTGTTTTTGCAAAATTAAGGAGAAGTGGTAAAATCGAGGCACATTGGCAAAATCTAGGGGAGTTGGTAAAATTGGAACACTTGGTAAAGTACAGGTGAGTTGTGAAAATTGGGATTGGTTTTGTGAAATTAAGGAGAGTTGGCAAAATCGAGAACTCTTGGCAAAATCTAGGGGAGTTGGCAAAATTTGAAGCCACTTGGTAAAATACAGGGGAGTGTGAAAATTGTGCCTTTCTTGTGCAATTAAGGAGAGTTGATAAAATTCGAAGTGACTTGGCAAATTCAGGGAAAATGTAAAAATTTCGATTTGCTGTAAAATTACGGCAAGTTGGCAAAATCTAGGGTAGTTGGCAAAATTCGAATCCACTTGGTAAAATATAGGTGAGTTGTGAAAACTGGGATTAGTTTGGTGAAATTAAGAAGAGTTGGACAAATCAAGAAAACTTAGCAAATATCTGGGACAGTTGGCAAAATTCGAAACCCCTTGGTAAAATACGGGCGAGTTGTAATAATTGGGATTAGGTTTGTGAAATTAAGGAGAGTTAACAAAATCGAGAAAACTTGGCAAAATTTTGGAGAGTTTGAAAAATTTGCAGTGACTTGACAAATTCAGGAGAGATATAAAAATTGAGATTTTTTTGTGAAATTAATGAGAGGTGGCAAAATCAAGGCAACTTGGAAAAAAACTAGGGGAGTTGGCAAAATTGGAAACCACTTGGCAAAATGCAGGTGAGTTGTGAAAATTGGGATTGGTTTTATGAAATTAAGGAGAGTTGGAAAAATTGAGAACTCTTGGCAAAATCTTGGGGAGTTGAAAAAATCCGAATCCACTTTAAAATACAGGCAAGTTGTGAAAATTGGCATTATTTTTGAGAAATTAAAGAGAGTTGGCCAAATAGAGATAACTTGGCCAAATCTTGGGGAGTTTGAAAAGTTTGAAGTGACTTGACAAAATCAGGAGAGATAATTAGATTGGGATTGTTTTTTATGAAATTAAGGAGAGTTGGCCAAATGAAAGGGAGTTGGGAAAATTAACACCGACTTTTGCTACAATTCAGGCGAGATGTAAATATTGAGATTATTTCTGTGAAATTATGGCTAGTTGGGAAAATTGGAAGTTGCATGGCAAAATGCCAATTGGCTCCAGGAACATTCAAGCGACTGGACCTCAATCTCACTGAGAATTTATGGGATGAATTGGAAAGATCTGTTTGAGCCCTCCAATGACAAATGACAGGCAATTCTCACTTCATGGATGACAGTACTACATCTGTGTTTTCACCTCATTGAGTCCTGGACACCAAAACATCTAGCTGCTGTTGAGAGCAAAAGGTGGAACAATAGGTTATTAGGTATGGGTATATAATAATTTGTTCATTCAGTTTAAATCAGTGGTAGCAAAACTGCAACCCACGGCATTTTTGACTAAAATGACTCTTAAAAAAAAAACATTTAAATCTACCCAACTACCTCCCAGCCCACTCCCAACACATACACACACAAAGTTTTCAAACTACACTTATTGAATTATCTGTACATTAAGTTTCCTTTATAATTTAGAATAGCACACATTCATCATAAGGTTTTTCAAAAACAGCAAATGTAACTGTTGAACATTCAACAAGTTATGTTTTGCTGTAAATCATCCATGGTTCTCAGTCAAGTTCAGTACACTATAGATTTAAGATGATCCCACAGAAAACAGTTCAAGATCTGACAGAAATGGCCATTTTAGTGGATTTTGATCAGCTGTCATTTTTATTAAACACTACTTTGAAAAAGCATTATGTAAGAACCACCTTAGCATGGAATTAAAACACAGCTCCTGTATAACATTAGTTGAAAGGAGTGGCAGTAAGAATAGAAATAATAATTATAGTTGTTAGACATTAAGTTGTTTGATCAGTCAGAAACAGTACAACAAATAAGAGCAATAAAAGAAAAGGAGACTGACAAGAAATCAAAGTTATTTTTCATCATTTATTTTTATTTATTTTATACATAATTATATTGCTGGAAGTATTGTGAAAATGTGCTGAAACACAATCCTACTGAAAGAAGTGCTTCATCTTTGGCTAATGGCAAGTCATCATCTATTAATTCCAGAAAAGTTTGGAAAATGGAAAAATAGTTTTTTTTCTGTAGTTATTTTTGAACAGGGTCTAGTTAGTCATTCTCTTTATATTACTGCCCAAATCATGATACATAAGTTGGGTTGCACAAGATTAATATCCATCTAATTAGTGTTTTTTCTGGACAAATATAGACTATTATGAACGATAATTTACATTTTCATTGAGGTAGAATGCTGCTTAATCACTTAATATAATTTTAGATGGATATTTCAATTTGCAATACATTGGAAACACTCTTTTAATCAGTTCCCATAATTACCTTTATGCACTTCTTGCATCAACTGAACCCTATATGGGTGACAGCAACACTATCACAGTAGGCATTGGCAGGATCTACCTGAAACAAATCTCTTGTGATATTTTCTCAGACTTTTAATCAGATGCTTTAATACCAAAAACCTAATTTTCTTTCCTTGTGTTCTACTTTCCTTTGTTGACCACTGTGTGGCATATATTTTAAGAATTTCATTTTTAAGTAATAAGCATTTTTTTTAATTATGTTTATAATTAAGGAAATAATCTAAAACAATTACAATTTCACTGTTACATTTTTCAACAGCTATACCAACTTTTGAAGTTTAACTCTGTCTAGAAAATAAAATATCCTTATTAGTTTTAACAGTTATCAAGAGTATAAAAATTTATTTTTAACTTCATGTTTGTACTCTATCTCTGTACATCAAAAAGCAAATTTTACTCTTTTTAAAAATAGTCTTTGCATCCATTACAAGGAATGACTTGAAACTATACAAAAATGACATTTCTTAATTGCTTACGTGGTTGTGATTCTGCCATTTCAAGAGCTGTGATTCCAAGAGACCACAGATCACTCTAAAAGAAAATAAAACCACATTTGGATTTTTTTTATAGAAACATAAGAGAAAGAATTTTCAAAAAACAAACACCAACTTGTTAAATATTAAAACAAAATATCAAGGCATTTTAATTAAAATCATAAAAACTAATAGCTGTAAATTTCATATAATTTTTGATGTGTTTACAATTATATACATATATTTTCACATTATGATCCAACTATGCTTGAAAGCCACTTGAAATCCATATCAAATATGTGATTACAGTGAAGTGGACTGACAACTCTTGACTCAATTAAAAATGTATTTGATTAACAATAATTTGGTTTACAATGTGCTTCTCACAGGACTCAATACATTTGATTAATGATGAAAATCTTAATTAACCATGCCAATACAATAACATTCGGGCATCTTTTTTTTAACCAAAGTAAGAATTTTTTTGTCAGTTTACTGTATTCTTAAGTACATTTTTAACAATGTTTGAATAAATATTTATTTACCAATATGAAATGCTCAAATAATGTACTATATATATATTTTGAAGAGCCATCCTGTGGCTGAATGGTTAGCGTGCTTGGCAACTGATCTGAGGACCTGGGACCTGGGCTGGAGGACCTGGGGCTGATTCGAGCCCCAGGTAAGGCATGGATGTGTGTGTCATTTTTCTGCTGAGGTCCTGCCATCCTCTCTGACCTACTATGGAGTATAAACTGACAGGCTCCTGTGAGACCTCTGTGGCAAGCAGCTGCTTGAGGGGATATATTTTGAAGTACACCTTTCTCTGTGAAAAAGTTTCAACTTCTGATGATCTTGAAACAGATTAAGTCTTTAACATGCATTTCATATAGTCTAATAATGAAATTTTGGTTTAATATTTTTTTGTGGAAACCATTATTACCATTAATGATCCATTACTGCTATTGTTACTCAAGGTTGTTGGTTGGTTGCTTTATCTCTCAGTAGCTTTTTTTTCACACAATAGGCTAAATGGTCAGTTCACAAAGATCCTGAAGACTAAGAAAAGGCTGGGAAAAGGAGACCCACTGGATAACTGTTAGGAAACAGATGGAAGCCTAATGTCAAGGCCGTCCAGCATGTATGTCCCATCTAACAGACAGCAGCCTTTCCAAGCCCATTTGGTGTCCCCTTCTGAGGACAAGATGGAAAGTTTAGTGGAGATAAATCTCAGTTCTTGCTCAGCTGGGGCTCGAACCTGGAAACTGCAGATTATGAGCCTGGCACACTACTGACTGAGATACCCCCTCCCCTGTAGGAATATAATATATATATTCTAATTTTAATTAAAATGTTTGAAACAGAATAATAAAATTGTTCAAAGTACATAGCTGTTTTTTTTTAATCTTATTTCTAATAAATTTTACAGCATTCTTAAAGGAAGTGGAAAAGTAAATTTTTCACAACAAAAAATTGTGAACTAATAAGGTAAAGCTATATTTTATATTTTAATTAAAGAAACAATTGTGATTATTCATTCAATTAATTCATAGCAAATAGCCTGTGAGCCATCCAGTGGCTGTGTGGTTAGCACACTTGGTTACTGATTACTGATTTAAGGGACCCGAGTTCGAGCCCCAGACAAGGCATGCATGTTTGTGTTGTTTTTCTGCTGAGGTCCTGCCATCCTCAAAGACCTTCTTCTACTATGGCAAGCAGCTGCTTGAGGGGGTATTTTTTTTTTTAAACAGCATGTTGATATTTAAACAAATAATTGTTAATGTTGAGCAGTTTTTAAATTTTAGAGTTTATATTAAAAAAGATGTAATGCAACAATTTTAGGTGCAAATTTCACATTATCAACATGACAAAAAAAAAACAACAACAATGAATACTATCGTGGAAATTTACAAAACTCAGATTGATAATCAGTTTACTTACTCTATTATCATAAGTGGCATCAGGGTTTTCATCGCAGGCAATAACTTCAGGTGCCATCCTGAAATGGAAATAAATAACATTTAAAAAGCACATTGTGTAAAAGTATATTTTCAAACAAATTCAAACAATTATAAAGGTTATTTCATTAAATTTTATTAGTAATGAAATGTCTTAATTTTATATAGCATAAATGAGTGACTATAAGAAACACTATTATAGTTTAAAAAATGCATTAAAATACTCTAATCAACAAAGGGAGATTCAACAAGCCTGTGTAATTTTTTTAACCACATCTCTCCTGAGCATCAACTGCTGCATTAGGACTGTGAAATTAAATTTTAATAAGGTTTTGCTTGACATTGTCAGCCCACTTCATTTGCAAACAGCCATTCTTCCTCAAGACTTCAGGAATCTATTTATAAATCTTTCCACTAATCCAACCTGTATGCAGACAACACAGTAAAAATCAATGCAATTTGTCTTTATGTAAGATGATGCATGAAAGGTAATTGACATCCCATCTAACTTCATCACTATTCATGAAATCAAAACATCTAATACTCAGGGATAATGCATAAGCTCTGGGTCAAAAAGTATCAAACCATCTGTTACCTTGATTACACAGAGTCCAATTCTTATAACAAACTGTATATCATCATCATCACCATCCCCAAGCAGCCACATGAGCTATGGAGGTACAATCAGAGAGTGCAATTTAGTTCTCCAAGCATATCTGTCCTAAGCTATATCTGCTGCATCTCACCACCACACACTAATTCTAACAAGGTCCTGTTTGACATTGTCTGCCCACCGCCATCCTAGGCCTCCCCCTCTTTTTGAGGTCTTTAGGCACACTGTTCATAACCCTATTCACTAATCTATAATTATCCATATGGGCAACATGGCCAAACCAATAGAATCTCTCTCTGCACAATATACTGGCTCAGTGGAGGTTACCGACTACTTTGCCTAACCTCTTCATTACTTACAAAGTTGAACCACCTAATACCCAAGATATTGCATAAGCATCTAGAATCAAAAGCATCAAGTCCCAAAGGGAATCCCCATTCGCCTGTTAATCTCATGCTGCATATCACCAGTATCTGTTACATAACTCCTAAGATAATTAAACTGAGACACTTGCTCAAGGGTGTAACCATTCAGAGTGACAGAAGCACCAACTGCCTGACCATTTTTCATCAATTTAGTTTTATCTCTGTTTATCATAAACCAACACTATTACCAATCTCATCAACAGCCCTAATGAAAGAATACATCTCATCAACATCATTAGCGAATAAGGCCAAATCACCTGCATAATCTAAAATTAAAAATTTCGAAATCTCTGGACCATTTAAAGCCAAAATCTTTCCCTTACAAAGAATTTAACATAATCAATAACCAAACTAAAGAGAAAAGAGGACAAAATGCACCCTTGTCAAACACCAGAAGCAATGCTAAACTGATTGCTACAAGCCTTACCAACTCTAACACAAGACTCAGTGTTATTATAGAGAGCTTTCATTATGTCAATGAACTTGTCTGGTATGCCATATGATCTCACAATCAACCACAAATTATGATGATCAACAGAGTTGAAAGCCTTTTTGAAATCAACAAAGCTAGCAACCAAAGGTTTCTGAAACTCTAAACATTTCTCAGGAATCTGCTAAGTGAAAATATCTGATCCACAAATCCCCTACCACTTTTGAATCCACATTGCTCATCATGCAATTGCCTGTCAACGAGATTCTTAATTCTATTAAGCACAATCATGCAAAGAACTTTACCTGGAACAGAAAGTAGGCTGATACCCCTATAGTTATTACAAGAACTGCGATCACTTTTTTTGAAAATAGGGATAACAATAGCTCTGGTAAAATCCTTAGGAACTATTCCTTTATCATAAAAGATATTCAAAATTTCAGTCATCCATGTGGTAACAAACATTCCCAGCTCTAAACATTTCCATAGTGCATTCATCTACCCCTGGGAATTTAGTAGTTTAAGTTTAGAAACAGCCAAAATAACTTCAAACTGTGTTATAGAGCTAACATTAAAACCAGTAATGCATCTATCATCATTACAAACAATGGGACAAAACTAACCACATTGTTTAGAACATCACTGAAATGCCCAATCCATCTAGCCATGACAGAATCCTCACCTTCTATTCCTTAAATCCCTGTATACCTGTCCATTTTCTACCACACAAAACATTAACTATCTGCTACAGCTCTCTGCTGTTGTGCTAACTGCTTCCTCGGCTTTGTCAGCCAAATCATCACAAGCCAAAGATTCTTATCAGCAGCTAACTGATCCTTTACACATTTATTAAGCTCTCTGTAATCCTTTCTATTAGGACTAGTAGGGTATCGATTAAGGAATTCCTGCAGTTCTTTCTTTCTTAAATAAGCTAAGTGCCTTATCACTCAAATAATTCTGGTTCATCTGCTCCTTTTTTCCTAAAAGAGTACTTTTAATTTCCAAAAAAGCCTGTTTTAAATGGTCGCATTCTTCCTCAACTTCAATAGTAAGCAAATCATGACTGTCATAATGACTAAGTAACCTGTCATGGTAAGCTTTATCTATAACTGGATCTTTCAGAGCTTCAGAAATAAAGGTAAATTTTTTAACCTTAGCACAACACTTCTTAAGTTTAAGTTGCAAGACACTTTTAACCAGGTAATGGTCTAATCCAATTTCAGCTCCCCTATATGCCCTGGTATTCCTAACAGAAGTAGCCCATTTGCTGTTAATTAATATATAATGAATCATATTCTTATGCAACCCATCAGGTGAAACCCATGTGTACTTATGTATATCGCGGTGTTTGTAATAGATGTTAGTTATTCTGAAACCATTAAGTTTATTTACCTGTAGGAGACATTGGCCATTGCAGCTACCAATATCTAAAGGGCCTATCACCCCTCCCCAAAGGTCAGAGTCAGTGCCAACTTTGGCATTGAAGTCACCTCAAGGGTAATAAACTCCTTTCTTGACAGAATTTAAAATATCCTGAAGTTGTCCATAAAACCTATCCTTCTCATCCTCATTGGCATCCTCAGTGGGGGCATAACAGCAGATAACATTCAAGTCTTTGACACTTGTCTAAAATTTTGCTGTAAGGAACCTTTCATTAATGCACTCATATCCTAGAAGAGCATCACTAGAGTGTCTGCTGAGAAGCAGACCCACGCCTTGATGATGTTTATTGTCTTCCCTCACATTCCAACTACCTATGGAGAGAAAATGGTTAGTGGGTTGTTTAATGAAACTATGTTTATTGAGAGAGGGAATGCCAACAATATCAAACAGCCCCCTAATCGTAGGCATGAGGCAAAGCCCCGTTTCCCCACCACCAAAGATTAAAGCTATCTACACTGGAAGACTTCCTCTAATGTAGAATTTGATGATGATAGTAGAAGCAAGAGTTCAGGTGCCTGCAATGACCTTGGCTCAGGATTATACACCAGCTGATAAAACATATCCTGTGAATCTATTCATTTGGGTCTGCCAAACCACAAACAGAAAACAGCAAAAAATTTTCTCTCAACAGAAGCCCACCAATACAGCAAATTTGGGATTCCACAATCAAGCTCAGAGCCTTAATCCAGTCCAGTAAGTTTATAAGGTCAGTACCCTGTGTGGTTGACCACTCCTCAGTAGGGTAGAAAAAAAAGGAAAGGAGCCATAGTTGTCCAGATCAGTATAACAAACTATGCAAGTGTAATCTTTAGGTATAGTCACAGTAGCCATTGCAATGAGCACCACTGAACAAATCAAAGAACACTGAAGTAGAAAAAAGTAATATTAAAAGCATGAACTTAAGGTTTTTGTTCAGTGATTATTAACATTGCTTTTGTTTATGGAGTCATGATGGACATCAAACATCACACTGTGGAAAAATTAATCTGCCATAAATTACAGAACCATATAGAACAAACCCGTTGCCTTGGTCTAGGTTGCCCATTTTTAATTTGGACTGATGATATTCTGATAGCATTATGATAACTCGCATTCTTTATGCAGTGACACTGCTATACTAGTTGTGCATGTACAAAAAAAGTCAATATTCCAATATAATAATCATGCTTGCAAAAGAAATGAATTCTTAAAATGATGTGAAAAATTTTCTCCACAGCCAAATATAGATTTATTGCCAATTGAACATGTAGTATACAATTAGTTAGGACTGTGCCTAGACAATTTTGAACTCAGTACAATTGAGGGATATGTTTACACCATATTACATCTATGAATTATACCCTAGATTTGATGTGCCCTAGGCATCTGTCTGAAATGTTGGAAAACAATGCATTTTTGCCTTTCAATTTAATGCAGCATCTCTAATTGCAATTGCAGATGCTTACACCAAGACAGTTACACACAAGGCCCAGGATCCTTTACTTTTAAGGACCCAATTTTCACACTAGACTGTAAAAAGCCGATATATATATAATAGTTGCAGTTTATATGCAGTCTCCCCTAAGGACACAAATTACGCTTCATCTTGGATCCCTTAATATCTAAATTAGATCCTGTTCATGCTTCTCACTAGGCTCCCCTTTCATGAACCAAAATATTTAACATTTCCAGGAGTATGAACATATATACATATTTTTCATAGATGGGCTCACAATCTGCAGTTCCCAGGTTTGAGCCCCAACTATGCCAGTGTTGAGATTTATCTCCACTAACCCCCACTCTGCCCTCAGTGAGAAAGGGGTTACCATCCCAATACCTGTCCAGTGGGTACCCTCCCCCAACCTCCTCCAAGCCCTTGGGGTCCTTGTGACCTGACCATTTAGCCCATTGTGTAAAAAGAGCACTGCTCACAGCTAAAACAACTCTGCTACAACTGCAACTACAATTAGTAGGGGACACTGATAGGATTATAAAGGTAGCCGCCAATTGGATGGGATGTTAAGCTATGGCTCTGTGTGCAAGAGAACCATACCCAGTGCATGTTAAAGAACACGTTGGATGGCCTAGCAATAGGCTACCATCTGCCTCCCAACAGCTGTCGAGTGTGGTCCTCTCCCCCAACCTTCTGAGCTTTTGGGGTCCTTGTGACCTGGCCATTTAACCTACTGTGTGCAAAAATGCTACTTAGAGGTAAAACAACCCAACCAAATCGATATATTTTAAAGTGTACTGCAATATTAGTATTATGCTATTTTCTGACTGAACTGTTAATCAGTACTTGAAATAAATTTAGTAGGAAAAAACATTTATTTCACAAATTGAAAGCATCCTCTTTTGTCCTCCATTTCTAGCTTTTTTGTCCTACTTTTACAACACTGGCATCTGATAACCCTATACAAAATGCAATTTTATAAGTTGTACGTTTTTAGCATCTAACTTGCAAACATCAACCTAATGTGAAAAGCCATCAAACTAAGGTGGTTAAATGCATATTATTTGCATATGCTATAATATTGAGTGTAATTTGGGAGTTTAATATAATTAGCATTTCAAATAGCAAATGTTAAATTGTTGAGTAATTAATGATGTCATGTTTTAGTTCAGTAAGCATACCTATATATACATGACTTTTCTGAAATGAAACAGAATACAAGTTTGCCACTGGTGAAAATTTGTCAAGTTTTTGCATAAATTTTGATATGTCAGTGTTCATGAAAGGTGAAAATGGACAGAAAAAAAGTTTGGTGTTTAGCAAAGCAAATCATGAAGTCAGATTTCTATGCCATGAGGAACAATACTGTGATCAGATGTTTCCATAGAACATATAAGGCATCAATAATAAATACAAAGATTACCTGTTGACACAGAAATCAATCAATAAATCAATAATTTTGTGGGGGGGAAAAAGTTTTGCCAGTCCATGGGACTCTAACACATCTCTCCAGATTCAATACACTGCCATGAATCTAGAGAGATGTGGGTTTAAGTCCTGCAGATCAGCAAAACTTGTTTTTTTCCACAAAATGATTTACATATAAGGCATTTTTATTTTAACAAAGAAAAAAATTTAAAAAGACTTACCAGTATGGTGTCCCTATGAAGGTATTTCTCCTTCCTATAGTTCTGTCTAATTGAGCACTAACACCAAAATCAACTGTAAAAAAGAAATTTATGAAATTCTGATTGGATGTTACACTGAAGTGAAATTTAATTTAAGCATATCTTTCAATTTCATATTTTGCAGCACTAAAAACATGTTATTCTAAATTGAAATACATAAAAATTTTGATATTGTTTTTTCTTTCACACTGTAATATTTAAAATTATTTTGCAATTCTTCTGTATGACCTTTTCAAATTTTAAAATAATTAAATATGAAAGTGAAAATACTGCTAAAACTGTACCATAATTGCATTATTAGTTAAAAAAATACTTGATTGTTTTCATGGAACGACCATGGTAATAAGAGTTCAGTCAAATACCATCCTCATTCCCTCTTTGCTATACTTCTTACGCGGGTGACCTGTATTCTAGTTTCTTGGAATCGATTCTGTAGATTACCTTCCCATATTGGTCAGCTCAGGTTGGACAATACAGCAGGGGAAAAGGGACACTCTATGTGTAGAGAAGAAAGTGAAAAAAGGAGGAAGGCAGTATCTCTTAGCAACCTAGTTTATGTGTATGTAAAAGGTTTCATGCAAAGAAGCCCGAAGTACCAGGTCAGAACTTTGAAGTTTGTCATTCCATTGAACATCAATTGAGACAGAAAGGCTAAATTCTTTGGTCTTAATTATAATTAGGAAGCTTGCTAATAGATTTATGTTCTCTTGCAACCAAAGTTTTTTTTTTTCTGTATCTACATTGCAAATAATCTGCAATAAAAAATGTAAATAAAGTTGCAGCCATCTGAAGAAATGTGCATTTGCTATTCCATACCAATAAATTCATTTACCAAGACACTCAACAAGCATCTGCAATAACTGCAGTAATAATTTAACACATTAAAAATTAGTTAGCATCAGAAAATATGCTACATGTACGAGACTAACTATTGTTTTTTCAGTTACTTGCTGTATCTTTAGAATAAAATCAAATATTACACATATTTTAAAAAATTACAGCAAAACACAACAAAATTAAAATATTACCTAGTTTAACCTCTGCATTGTCTGTTAATAGAACATTTTGTCCTTTGATATCTCTATGAATAATTTTATTAGCATGAAGGTGACTTAATCCCTAGAGGAGAAAAAAAATAAGGAATGAATAATTCAAATATCATAGCTTTTCTATTTAATATTATTTATTTATATATTTTCTATTCAAATCCGAAGTTTGTTACATTATGAAACTTAGACTCTTTCCAAAAGAATAATTTACTCCATAATATGCAGGTTTAAAATAATATCAATATACAGTTAAGTTTAAGGATAGTTAAAATGTTCAAGTGGCTTGATGATGCAGTACATTGGAGAAGATTAAGAGTCAAACAGTATAAAAATACAAACATGCACAAAGATATACATAACCAAGCTGGGATTTAGAAAAAAGTAGGGAGGCATTCCTCCTCCCCCCCCCCACTCCCTCCATATCCAGCCCTGTGCATAACTATATAACACATAATTGTGCAAACATAAGCAAATGTCAACAAGATACACATATGAAAGCAAATATATAGTAGCAGGGTGAAAATGTTAATACACTTAAAAGTAAAAGGAGAAATATATAAAATATACATTTCAGGAAAATTAAGAAAATCTTGAGAGCAGCAGAGAACACCATTAAATGACTGAACAGAGGAGAAAAAGAACTACAAATATTCCAGTAAGAGAGGAAAGATAGGGGAGTGGAAAGAAAATGAGATGAGAAAGCAGTGTTGTTCAAACCTTTCAATATTTTAAAGTTAGAATTAAATAATATTTAAATTTTGCTTTCAAATTTAATAAAATGATATTAGCTCAGAAGAGTTCCAAGTTCAGGTTGATTAAAAGTAAAATAAATTTTACCATAGTTAACTTTAATGCCCATAATTGCCCAAATTTGGAATGTTATCTGAATAGTGCTATCCTTTGTCTTTACTACCTTATATCCATTTTTTTTTTTTTTTTTGGCTGTCTTGTACATTCAAGGGTTAAATATTTTGGGAATAGCAAGCATTTTATTATCAGAGAAAAAGATGAGGCAATGTGGCCAATAACATAAGTCAAAAACACTTGAAAACAGATAAAGCAAAATATTGGTTACACCCTGTTTCCAGAACAGACCAAACTAAATTTGGTCCATTCTAGCAACAATGTTCTATATGCATATTCTCTAATGCAAAATGGATATGAAAAAAAATCGCTTAATGAGAAAATTTTCTATGATTCAACAAATAAAATCCTATTTAAACTTCCCCAGATAATACAAAATTCATAGAGGATAAACAGATGTAATCAGGGGTGTGCAGTCAAATGTTTTACAACTGGCTCACAAATGTTTAACTGGTTGGCAAATGTTTAATAGCCAGCTCACAAAATGTTTAACAACCAGCTCACTCTACTAAGAAAATCTTAACGATGTAAACAAATTAAATTAGAAATATTGCATTTTTTTATTATGAATTTTCTTTATTGAAAATATATAGGTAATTAAAATAATGTCAAAATATAACAATTTAATATAAATTCCATATGGCTTGTTGATTAATAGGTACATCTTTCTCTGCTCTTAGACAAACTATAGTTTCTGTCCCACCAGTTTTCCTAGTTTCAGAAATTTTAACAACCAGCTCATGTGAACCAGATCAAGATTGCTCCAGCACACCACAGGACATAATCCTAATCAAAAATGATCTTTTAACAGCTTCAAATTTCTTGCTAATTAGCGATTTAATAGAAGCTATAAATACAATAATGGGTTTTACACTAGATACCTAGGACTGATGTTAGTAATTTTTTCTGCCGATTACAATAGTACTTTCCTGAAGTACTATCATAATTGGCAGAAAAAAGCAACAAGAAGTTGCTTTTTTCTGTTAATTTAATTATGGAATAGCAAAAAATAAGTTGACAATCTGAATGAACTTTCCTGAAGTCCATTCAGATTGTCAACCTTGTATTCCTTTATTGGGATTATTTATTCATAATGAATAATTGATGAGCTCAGACCTAGATATACAATCAATAAAGGTCTCATTTAATCACCATCTTGATCTTCATTCCCAAAATACAGTAGATGCTACAAATAGCATTAGAAGTCAATAATGAAATGTATTCATCAGTATACTGTTAAATGTAAACTTCTGTTAATGCAAAATATTTATACTGGTCCCCTGACTTTCGTGCTAACTGTTTGGCACTATATTAAGGTGATGAAGCAGGTGAAACTTGTTATAGTGTCATAAATTAAGGTAATAAAACACAGTTTTCTTTTAGATTAAAGAGTAGAAATTTGATAATTGAAATGAATATGAGAAAGGATTCCAGTTTCTTGTTGGTTAAAATAGATTTTGCTGATGATTTTTCAGAGCCTATTTTGTGTGAGGAGATATTGTATTAGTTTTGCCATGATACCCACAGAAAGAATGACAGAACAAACATAATGTTCCAAAAAGTGTGAAAAGGAGAGATTGACTGAGAATGTAATAAGAAGTCAATATTAAAAAGAACCTTATTAAAATTAGTCTTCAGTAGCCTAATGCAGTAACTGCTGTTTGAAATAAAATAACAAATTACAGTAGAGGTTCACAGTGCAGTAACTTAAAATCAAACGTTTGTGCATTTGCACCACAGATTGTGTGAAACTGGATCTTTTGAAGTAAACAGCCACTGGAGTCGGGACTGAATGATGTGAACACCTGTCATGGAAGAAGCATTCTTACAAGAAATTGAATGCAATCCAAGTACAAGTACACAAGCTATTTCGCATCACATTCATGTACCTCAACCCAGCGTATGGTGAGTATTACACGAGAAGTTGTTACACCCTTTTCACATGCAACAGGTCCAGTAATTGGAAGGAGGAGATGACCACCTGCTTCTGGAATTCGTACGTTGGTTTTTGCAAAAATGTGTTACACAGCCAGAATTTTCAGCATTGTTTCTCTTCACCGATGAAGCTATCTTCTCACGTGAGGGTGTTGTTACTGTTCATAATTTACATGTGTGGGCACATGACAACCCACGAGCTACACGCCCCCTTGCTGCATAACACTGGTTCACCATGAATGTTTGGGCGGGCATTGTTGGAGACTGTTTGCTTGGGCCATACCTTCTTCCACCATGACTAGATGGGCATAGTTATCAGATATTCCTGGAAGAGGTCTTGCCGGAGCTACTGCATGATGTTCCATGACAAGGTGCCCCCCCCCCCCCCCAAGAAGGAACCACCTTGTGATGGTGGTGGTGTGAGGGGGTGGGGGGTGAAGGCCTGTGTGAAGTTGAGAGCTCCGCTGACTGGTATTGGGGAGTATCTGGTCGGATGGGGACCCGTGGAATGGCTGTGTCTCGGTGAAGTTGAGGGTCCCGCTGACTGGTGTTGGAGGGCACCTAGGTTGGACGGGACCCCAGCAGAGTGGCCTGGTAAGGCCAACTAAGAGTTCCCACCACTGGAGCCGAGGCAACTTGGATCTATATATCCTTGTTTGTGGCTAACCGTGGTGCAGATTAGATTTAGGTTTTGACCGATGGATGAACTTTTCTTCTATAGAACTGTTCGCAATAGGTAGTTGTGGGGCGAGCTGCATCTATATGATGTTGTCTTGCCCTCGACGTAGGTAGTGGAAATTATGGCATTATCCCTATAGATGTAGTGCTGTCCATGTATAGCAGAGCATCTGGGTTTTGCCTTCATTACTAATTTCCTGTATCTGTGCGCCGATGCATGTGGTTTCAGCATGACGGAGCGCTTGCACATTTTACCTTGGTTGTGCACGAGTACCACAACAGCACCTTTCCTGAGTGATGGATTGGCTGGGGTGGACCTGCTGCTTGGCCACCAAGCAGCAGGTCAACCCCAGCCAATCCATCACTCAGGAATCACGTGACTTATCCCCCATTTGATCAATGAATGATGACTTATCCCTCAAGATCACGTGACTTATCCCCCATTGATTTCTTCCTCTGGGGTTACCTCAAAGGCCTTGTGTACAAAACCCCCATAGCCTCTGACCTCATCGCAAGTCAATGAGGCAACAGCACGAGTCCGTGAGAGGCCTGGCATTTTTGAACACATTTGTCGATCCATGTACTGCTGTGGATGGAAAGAACTTTCAGCACTTCCTCTGAAATTGTAAACATGATGTCTAATAAACATATTGCTATACCATACTTGTATTCCTTTATTTTTGATTCTTCCTGTATCTCTAGCACACTCGGGTGGCATTTGTGGCTATATGTTCCTTTGTAAAAATGGTTTGTTTTTATATTCCTGACCTACTTTTACAGTTTGTCTAAGACCTTTTGAATCACCCTGTATATTATTGCTGTTGACAGTTTCAAGATCACTGAGTAGTAGCAGGGCCTCAAGTTAGATGATGTACAAATATGTAGCTCACAACATGTATTTCAATAATGTTACTAGTTAATACTTACCCGCAGGATTTCTCGACAAATGTATGCTATCCATTCTTCCTTTATGGGCTGTCCTTTAGTTGCTGAAAAAGCAAAAAGATTTTTAGACAGACTTTATATTCCTGATTAAAAAATAGGTAAAAAGAACTTCAAAATAATATTGAAAAAATGCACGTGAACATATAAAATGATACTTTTAGCATAAATTTTTATTTTCTTTTTCAGAACCAGGTGGTATCCAAAGCCCACAATCTACTGGTTACATGTGCACTTCTCTAATTATCTGAGATACTGACATGTAATCAGCAAGTTGTGATGCAAGTAATACCTTGGTCAACCATTCTCTTCTATGATTGAAAAATATTCTAATCATATAATCAAAATGGAAAAACTTCCAGCAAGTTATTAATATTGAGTAAAAAATATCAAAACTACAACTTAAATGTGATTTAATAGGTAGGGTATGTGATAAAGTACAAGAGAAACACAGGCTTTGCATTGTTGTTGCATGCTGATGATGATTTTGCAGTTATTTCCTTAACTTGGATCAAACCAATTTAGAGCTCTGAACTATTTGTAAAGTGTTAAACCCGATGTCACATATCAACTTAGTATGCCCTATGCTTGTTCTTTCACATTAAAATCTGATGAATAAGCAAGTCAATCAGGAAGACTAAGTTTTATGACAACACTAGGTTATATATATGACACTAGGTCATACACTAAGTTTGGTGAGAACTATTACATTTATAATGAAGTTTCACTGATAATTTTCTAAATCAAAGGCCTAATTTAGGTACAACAAACCTCAATTTATATACCTTAAACAATTCAGGAAATTACTTTCAAAGATGTGGAAGAGGTATACTAGTCAAAAGTACTTCAACCTACATCATCAAATTGCTATATTCAAATATACTTCTTTTAAGATATTTTTTTAAAAAGGGCAGCTCATTTGACTGTGCCAGGCTCAACAGGCCTAAACTTTCATGGCCAGATGTGTTTACATTGAACTTTAACGGATTGCCAACTTTATATTTTGCTAAGGAAGGGTATTTATGTATGAACAACCAAAGAATATTAGATGTGAAAATATAAAAGGATTGAACATTTGGTCTACAACAGAATACTAATATTTTAATGACATTTCATCAGCAATGCTTAAATTACTCAGGAAAGTCCACTGTATTTTGACTTGCAACTCAAAAGTCTTGGCAAAATGGGCTTGGAAAGACCACCATCCATTGGATGGGATGTTAAGTGTGGCCCTGTCTGCAGGAGAGTCGTACCCTGTGCACATTAAAGAATACACTGGATGGCCATGAAGGCCATCTATCTCCCAATAGCTGTCCAGTGAGTCCCCTCCCTTAACCTTCTCTGAGCTTTTGGGGTCCTTATGATCTGGCAATTTAGCCCATTGTGTGCAAAAAATATCACAGCAACTCTTCCAAAAAATTTTTTCAGGTTTTTTTTGTAATTCATTGTAAAATAATATTGCAGATTAAATATAACAAAAATCGTTATATTTAATGATTAAAGTGATAATTTATTATTAGTAATTCAGTTTAAAATAATAAATATAAATTTATAATCAGAAAGGTGTAAACAAATAGTAAAATCTACATATTAGACATTTTTTACAATGATTTTTTAAAATACCACAAGAATAGAGAAGAAAAATACACACACATATATAGGTAATGGAGAGAAAAATGGAAACATTCCCATGTTAAATCAATGGATAGTCAAATTCAAAGATCTGTAATAAACATTTTACAGGAAAATAGAACTAGATAAATTAAAATCTCTCTAAATCTCAATTTACAACACTATTAATTGGGTCAAGAACTATGGAAGTTTGAATATTTAACAACCGCAAAGTCAGTCCTAAGAAACTTATACAAAACTAACAATTATTGAAAGAATTATTCACAGAAAATTCTAACACATACTTATTTTATTAAATAGTTTGAAATAATATTTTTTTAAGAAGTTTCAATTAACTTCTGAGGTTAATTCTTATGACTGACATTGCTATCATTCAATATTCAAACTTCTATAACTCTTTAAATACTGAACAGATATTGCTCAAAATCGAGATTTAGAGAAATTTGAATGAAATTTTAATTTATCTAGTTCTATTTTCCTGTAAAAATGCTTATTGTCAAAAGTATGGATCTCTGAATTTGACTCTCCAATGACTTAACATGGGAAATGTTTCCATTTTTCTGTCCATTCCTGTAAGTAATTATTACAGTGGAGAAAAAATACTAAAATGAAATAAGAAGTAAAAGAATGCCTTTCTAAGTTTGTCTTATGAAATTTTTTGTTAAATGATGCATTTTGAGAATAGCTGAAAAAAATATATGTATGCTGTATGGAATGTCTTTTTAGTCTTATTCAGTTCAATTCACTATTAGGTATCTCCCCCAAAAATTTTCCTACATCTGAGCATTCATTGCCTGTACTAATGAATACTTTTAGTCAAAGTGCCCCACCAAAAACTTTTAGTCATGAGCTGGCACTGTATTTTAAGATGATTTAATGTCTAAGGCATTTTTTACATCAGAACATATCTCAAATCACTGTTGTGGTTAGATATTGATTCAAAAATAAATAATACTTGTTTACACAGTTCTGGAATGCAATGTGAATTGGAGTAAAGAGCACAAAACATTGGATGTCTAATATAAAGACTCCTCTTGGGAAGCCTCTAATATGCTTGAGACTGATACTGCCTTCCTTAGTTGCAATAAGGTCTGTATTGTGTGTGTGTGGAATTTTAACAGCAATCATCTGCATATGTCTTATGTTGTGTAGTATATTTCAGTCATCTGGAATTGCCTCAATATCTGACAACTGGCTTTGAACTATGAGGCCACCTCAGACAAATGCTGTCTCCAAGCCTCCCAGTGGTTCTCCAGCTTAGTGAAACTGGTAAATAATGCCACTGTCATATGAAGACCATTGCAAATTGATTCGGATTGCTGTTGATCTACATATTATGTGAGCCTGTGTATTTTTTTTTTCACTCTACATCAGGGTTTACAAACTCACTGAAGTCACAGAACCCTTATATTTCCCCCCATTTCCCTTATATTTAAAAATAATTTTGTGGGGGGAAAAAATGAGTTTCCCAATTTGCAGGACTCAAACCCACATCTCTCCAGGTTCATGCCAGAGTGTTCTAATTACTAAACTAGAATTGGCTTGTCTAATTTTTTTCTCGAGCCCTTTGAGAGGTGGAACACCAAATGGTGATAAAGCAAAATTTATACTCGTTGCCATTTTATTCACATAGTTTGTGTATTTATGGTTTAAAATTTATGAAAGTAATTTACCATATAAAAGTAAATATGAATGTGTGATAACCCTTTTAATCCCATATTTATATGGAAATTTTAATATTTTGCTAAAGATACACAAAATGGCTTGTGTATGTGATTACTTTTCTTTACATAAGAGTTATCTGGAACAACTGTTATAATTGCATGCACAAATCATCTGCATTAAACATATTTCTCTACTTGCTTTTTGTTGGCACATGTAGAGAGAAAGATCTCTCATATAGATATGTTGAGACAAAAAGCATGAGAAGCAATGTTAAGATACTTTTTTAAAGTCCAATTTAGAAATTTGTAATTTCCAGTTGAACAAATTGTTTTTGGTATGAAATCATTTAAAAAACAAACTATTGTTCCCTTTAGACATATTGGCAGATTCAACAAAAGAAATGTGAAGTCACTCTGATGTTTCTGTAGAAGTCAGAAAATATTCCCTAATTATTGTATGCATGTCAGAAAAATGTTGAATCACATATTTCCTTTCTCAGTCATTCAGAGAATACAGTTTGAAATGAAAACCCCTGCTCTACATGATTTAGCATGCTAAATTTATTAAAATTTGCTTGTTTTATATTACAGAATGTTTTATCAGCTTTAATTTTATTACAACAAAGTTGCATACAAACTGCAACTGCCCATCTTTAAGTAACATTAATGAAACAGCTTTTTGCAACACCAATGAATTCCAGGAACTACCCATAATTTAAACAACTTCGAGTTTAAGAAGCAAAACAATCATGCAAACTACTTGGTGCTTTTGAGAACAATCTTGATTCATTGGAAGAAGTCTTGTATATTTGTGAAGTTCCTGAAGTCTAATGTACACTTTATAACTCTAAATTCAAAATAAGAGCTCTAAACAGCTGAATAACCAAGAGGAGAATTAGTAGTTTAAACCTTTTCCCTCATTGAGAATTTTTTAATTATTGCAATTTACATTAGCAAAAATTTTAAGAAAATTTTTCAGCCTTTCTCTATCCTTACTACATTACTGGCTCAAATTATAATGACTTTT
Source organism: Ryuthela nishihirai (assembly GCA_038380435.1). Taxonomy (NCBI): domain Eukaryota; kingdom Metazoa; phylum Arthropoda; class Arachnida; order Araneae; family Heptathelidae; genus Ryuthela; species Ryuthela nishihirai. The sequence continues at coordinate 12,536,421 of JAWZYU010000009.1, forward strand.
ATGTTTAAAAAAAAAAAGCTGCTCAAACAGTCTGATAAAGTGAAAGGTATAATTCATATTCTGGCTACATTAGCAATTTTTCCACTTGCTAAATAATTAGAATAAAAACTCACAAACAACTGACAAAAGTTCTATAATATTATATTACATATTAATCCATTACAAACTATTCCACAGTTATTTTAAGTAGACTTACACTTAACAAGATCAGTTACAGATCCAGCTCCACAATATTCCATGACGAGCTAAAAATATATATGTACGTTAGAAATGTACATGCTGTCTGTAATCATCTGTTTTTTGACAACACTAGGTTACATATATGACACATTCAACATTTCTGCAATCATTTCAATACTACTTCAAATACAAAAATTTTCAACACTTGTATGCAAGTAGTTCTGATTTTAAGCTTGTTACACCTGTAACTCTTGATAGTTATATGGCTGGATACAAAGACAATCCATATGGAAACAGTATATATTTTATGTTAACTTAAGTTAAATAATCTATAAGTTATTAAGCAGAACAAATTTTTAGCTATTCCTACATAAAATGTTTGCACGTGGACAATACAAAAAATGCTTAACCTGTTTCAGCTCAAGACATCATTACAGGTACAAAGCCAAAAAAATATTTTTGATAAGGCCCAAACTAAAATAGTGATGTAAGAAAAAAAATAAGTGAAATATCATTTATTTCTGGTAAAGTAAATAATTACATATAATAAATGGGCTAAAAACAAATTAATGTAAAAAAAAAATCATTTATAAAATTTTAAGTTTCTAAATTTTTTATGGTCAAGAATTTTGGGTTGTTTTTCTGGCTATGTATCTGCATCACTGTGTACTGCATATAATTTCTATGATAAAACTAATATTAAAAAATACTTATAAATATTAATATTAAAATACAATGGCTTGTAAAGCATAGTCAACATATACTAAAACGAAATATCTATACAGTTTTCTATATTGATGCATAGAACAAAGATAGGCCTCATGTTTGGCACCACTTTCTGGTGGTGGTGGTGTTCGTCTTTACTTTTCAAAAGAGATAGTCCTTCTTTTTCGTTAGAGGTGGGGGGTGCTCCATCAACAAATGCTCAGAGTCACAGCATGCTTATAATCTGCAGTTCCCAATTTTGAGTCCCACCTGTGCCAGTGTTGAGATTTATCTTTGCTAAACCCCTACACTGACCTCAGTCAAAAAGGGTAACTAGTAGGCTTGGAAAGGCCACCATCCGTCAGATGGGATGCAAAGCCATGAACCCATGTGCAGGAGAGTCATACCCTGTGCAAGTTAAACAAGCTGGATGGCCTTAATCTGAGACTACCATGTCTCCTAATAGTTGCCCAATTGATCCCCTTTCCCCCAACCTTCTCTGAACCCTAGAGGGTCCTCAAGGATTTAGAGAAGCCTTCTCTGAACCCTACAGGATCCTCAAGAGTTCAGAAAAGCTGTGTTAAAAAAAAAGTCTCTTTTTTTAACACATATTTTTTCCAACCCTGCTGGGGAATGATTCTGCTTCACAATTCTTATTATTAGTTTAAATCAGCACTTGGTGTTAATTATCATTTAAAGCATTCCATTGGAACCATTCGAGCTCTTATTAAAGCCTTACCTGGTGTAGTGGTTAATGTGCCCAACTACTAGGACCTGTGGGCAAATTTTTGTGTGTTTGTATGTTGTATGAGAAACCAGGACAAGCCTAATTTACCTTCTAGTTATCTCTGTCCCTTGTTTAGGGGAGTACATTCTTCCTTTTTAACATAAAAAAAAATCTTATTAGCTCTGATAACAATTGGACTTCTGCAATGGTGGATTCTATTTAGGGTAACTACTACTTTGTTTTTCTACTGTTGAAATTGTTGCACACCCATTTGGGGCTGCAACCCACAAATAAATGAATAGGATCTCTTTTATCAGATGGTGGCTGATCAATCAGAGGCCATTGCAGGTACCTGAATCCTTAAGTTCTAAAAGCATCATAAACCCTGAACTGGAATAATGTGCCTCTGACAGGACAGTTTTGCTCTGCTCTGAAGATTCCTACCAGCAGTTAATTTTAAATAGTGGTTAAAAACTTGAATGTTATCTACTATTGTGACTAAAGTGAGTATTCTTATGAGAATTGGCAACTTCGTGATAATTTGAATTCTCTCAGGAAAGAAGATATTACTTTTTTACTGAGTGATTTCAATGCCAAAGTTCACAGACTTAGAACTTTGGGCTACACTGAGAGCCATTTCAGAATTTGAAGTTGCAATAACACTGGTGAACATCTACATCTACAATAGATTTAATGGTTTGACAACAGCTTACAAATTTCAAACATAAAAACATTTATAAGTACATGCAAGTTTGGACTGGTCAAGTACATAGGAATATGTAACACTATATTGATTAAGCCTCACAATAGATACAAAGGAAAATTTATATCAGCTGGCAGATAATCCTGATCAAAAGCATCACGGGTGCTTCTGATCAGGGAAAACTTAAAACTAGTTCTTGCATCACCACACCTAAACTGGAGTAATGTTTCATATGCCCACTTGCCAGCACTCAAAAGAATGTATTCTGATGGTAATGAACTCCATTGCATGTTTGAGTTCCTACCACAATGGTAACTTCAGCTCCTAGTATATGGGGAATGGGTCTTTGCTCAATGCTTGCAATTAAGGGGCTGTTCAATATTAGCCATACCTTTTTAAAAAAAATACTTAATTTCTTTAAAAAACCTCAACTAACCATTTTCTTTCCACAGCAACTTACAAAGGCTATTCTTGGATGTTCTCATACAGAAATTCCAGCAATATGACCTGGACATTTTGGGCTTGCAAAAGACCAAGACAGGCAAAGAGAGCATTAAGCATACTAAATTAAAGGTAAGAGTCAGATACTTAAAAATAATTAATTTTAGCATTAAGCATACTAAATTAAAGGTAAGAGTCAGATACTTAAAAATAATCTTAACTTTTTCTTTTCAGGACATGCAGATAACAAACTGACAAGGTGTTTGTTAATCTGCGTGCATATAGTTCTAGCAGGAATGCCAATGATGCTCATTTGGGATATGAATATATTCAAGATTTCTTAAAGCTCTATTGTTATGTTCCTACTAGGACTACCAGTACTCTGACAAGAAAGATAGGCTTTTGAAAAACTACAGGATAACCTAAATATTGTCAAAAAAAGATATCATTCTTGGGTGACTTCAATACCAAAGATGGCAGACTCTGATCTTTGGACAATAGTGATAGATACTTTTGGAATTGATAGTTGCAATAGCAATGGGGAACATTTACAACAGATAAGTAAATGGGACCTGGGATCGAGCCCCGGGTAAGGCATGGATGTTCGTGTTGTTTTCTGCTGAGGTCCTGCCATCCTCTCAGATCTTCTACTGTGGCATATAAACTGACAGGCTCCTGTCAGACCTCTGTGGCAAGCAGCTGCTTGAGGGGGTATTTAGATTAGAAGTAAATTTAATGATTTGAGAATAATTAACAGTCCAAACACTGGAATATTTATATATATAATTGGATTCACCTGATGGGTTTCATAGCAATATGATAAATTAGGTATCAATTAACAGTAAATGGGTTAGCTCTGATAGAAACCATTAGTTTGTATAGAAAAACCAAGATTGGGTCTGACTTTGGGTTGTTAAAATTGTCTTGCAATTAAAGAAATTTCTAGTACAGTTAAAAGAATTGCTTTTAACAATGGAGTTCTGATGAACTTCAGATATCCAAAGCTAGCCTTGGAAAACTGCTCAATCTATATGTCAATATTCATTTGTTTACTACTGTGGATCCCCGCCCTGCCCACGGTCAGTAAGGGACACCGATGGGCTTGGAAAGGCCGCCGTCCGTCGGATGGGACGTTAAGCCGTGACCCCGTGTGCGGGAGAGCCATACCCTGTGCATGTTAAAGAACACGCTGGATGGCCTTGACGGGAGGCTACCATCTGTCTCCCAACAGCTGTTCCAGTGGGTCCCCTCCCCCAACCTTCTCTGAGCCTTTGGGGTCCATATGACCTGGCCATTTATAGCCCATGGTGTGGAAAAAAGTGTCGCTCAGAGGTAAAACAACCAACAACAACTACTGTGGATGAGGTTTAATGGGACCATTTTAAACAGTCTTGTTTTGAGAAAAATGGAACATAGGAGACACTCATTTAAGTGATAAGGTAATGGAGCTGTTGATCTTAACATACAGCATTACAGTACACTTAATAAAGGTGTAAAAGATCAGCTGAATGCTGATAATAATCTTTGGCATGATAGCCTGACTGGCAAAGCAAAGAAAGTTGTTAGAGAACACAACAACAAGAGTTGTATCAAATAGTTTATATTCTGTGTAGGGAAAAACAGAATGGCATACAGGGACTGAATATACAGAAGGCAATATCACTCTTCTGTTATTATATTGAAGGTGATGTTTCTGTTATGGCTAAATGGGAACAGCGTAACAAAGATGTTCTGAACAATATGGTTAGTTTTACTCCCATTATTTGTAATGATGAGAGCTATATTATTGGCTTTAGTATTGGCCTTATTTCATGATCTGAAGCTACTTTAACAATCTCTAAATTAAAACTATACAAGTCACCAAAAGATGAAATCACTGCTGAGATGCTCAAGCTGGAAATAATTCAGTTGTCAGATGGCTGACTGTAGAGTTGAATATTTTCTATGATAAAGGGATTGTTCTTAAGGATTTTACTAGAAGTATTATTCTCCTATTAGTCCCAGTGATTAAGTGGTTAGTGCACTGGCTACTGATCAAAAGAACCTGGGTTCAAGCCTTGGGTAAGGCATGGATATTTGCATTGTCTTTCTGCTGAGGTCTTGCATTTCTCACAGATCTTCTGTATGGTGTATAAACTGACAGTCTCCTGTCAGACATCTGTGGCAAACAGCTTCTTGAGGGTTTTTTTTTAATTACTATCCTATTTTCAAGAGAGGTGATCACATTATTTTGATAAGTATAAGGGTATCAATCTATTCTCTGTTCTAGGTAAAGTTATGTCCATTATTGTTCATAGTGGAATTAAGGCATTTGGTTGATGGACAACTATGGGATGAACAGTGTGGGTTCTGAGGTGATGTGGGTTTCTTAGACCAAATCTTTAATTTTTTTCTGAAGAAATATTTAAAGTTTCAAAAACCTATGGTTTGTAATTTTGAAAAAGGCTTTTGATTCTGCTGATCATTATTTGTGGTTGATTCTGAGATTACATGGCCTTCCTGATAAGTTAGTTAATGTAATGATGACTCTTTATAATAACACTGTAATGTATAAGAATTGGTCAAGCCTGTAGTGATTAGTGTTACTCTGGTGTTTGACAAGGATGCATTTACTCTCTTTTCCTTTTCAGTTTGGTTATTGATCATGCTGTTATGAAGAATCAATTGCAAGAGAAAGATTAGGGCCTTAGATGGTCTAAAACTATTAAAATATTTCACTTATATTATGCTGATGATTTATCCTTTTGGACAAGTGGTGGAGAGATGAACTTTAACATTAAAATTATTGAGACTGGTAATAGGATACATTTGGTAATAAATAGAGAGAAAAGTAAATGATTAAAATTGGTCAGGTGGATAGTGCTTCACTTTCTTCTTTTAATGGCTGTCTGTGCTCTTGAGCAGTGTTCTCGATTTAATTATCTCAGGAGTTTTGCGACACCTTGTAATATGCAACATGAAGTAAACAGAATAGATATTGCGACTGGGACTTTTTAGAATCTGCGGAGATTGTGAGAGAACAGGTGGATACATCTGAAGACTAAAATTTGACTGCATCATTGATTAGTTCATTCTAAAGTTTGCACGGTAGTGAAACTTGGACCCTTTATATGCAAGGTAATAGAAAACACTATGCTTTTGATTTAAAATGCTTATGTAGTATCTTGGGTATTAGGTGGTTTAATTATATAAATCAATCCACAACAAATTATTGGCTGACCATTGGTTTAGTGATTAGAACACTCTGGCATGTATCTAGAGAGTCTTGGGTTCAAAACCTGCACCGTCAGCAATAATTTTTTCCACATAAGTATTTAATTATATAGATACTGGAGTTAGATGAAGGAGACACAGTCAATTTTAAATAGTATTTTACTTAAAGAAACATGCACTAATTTGGTCAAGCTGCCGTATGCAAAACTTCTGATTAGTATATAAAGTTATGAACATTGTGCCTAAAAACTTGTGGAAAAGGAAAGTAGAATGAGATTGGTGGACAGCATCAAACAGGATCTTAGAACTGGGCTGCATGGCCAAATGCAGCAGCTGTTGCTCAGGATCAACATATTTGGAGAACTAATTTGCATATATTAGCTGAATCTCTGAAACCTATGGTTGTTTTAAGTGTTTACTGGACAGTAGGTCTGTATTTATGTAAAATATAATTTCATTTACAGTAGAATATCATTTGCATGTTTCTAAATTACATGTAAATTTACACAGTCCAAAAAATTCTCACAGCTCTAATTATTTCAATTGCATAAAAACCATTTCATATATTTCATGTTCATACTTGTTTTGCAGAGCAAAGTAAAAAAGTATGCATTTCACAAGTTTCTGCTTTCATCATTTTATTCGTGGCTTGACTTAATCTATTCAGTGGGAGAAATTACCTCTTTATGCTTTTGGCAGAATTCCTGCATTTTACTCTATCTTGGGATAGTTTAGATTAAACAACTGCTGCAGAGTGAGCAATCACATATGGAACTTGGTGGTGGGGGGGGGGGGCTCTCTTCACAGAAGTTGTGATAAACTCATTTTTCTACAAAGAACATTTGGGTAGCATTTTACTTAAAGAGCTTCTTAAAGCCTCAAGGAGGGAACTGGATTCTTACCATCCAGAATATGTTACTTTTCCTAGTAAGTAACATTTTGTATTGTCTCAGAATAAATGTTTTTCTTCTGTGTATTTTATATATTGAAGAATGCTACCTTGCAATGCAAAGTGTTTGTTACTAAGAAAAATGCATTAATTGCATTACTAAGAATATATGAATAATAATTAAATGCCAAAGTAGAATGTTTTTTAAACACCTAAAACAAAATTATGTATGCAGTTTTTAACATTATCATACATTTTGGTGTTTCACTTTTGTTTTTACATTTATACACCTTTTTATTACATTGCTCCCCAAAAATATATATATGAACAACATTCCACTGTATTTACAACAACAACCATGACTGCCTTACAATAACATTAACATGCTTACATCACAATGCTCATGATTGTTCTCCAATAATTTTTACATATATAATCATGAATTTATAATTATTAATTATTTATAGAATATCAATGAGTTTACTATTGATTCTCTATACTATTACAAGATTGATTACTGCATGGTCTTGAGTGCTGTTAAAATTTATTTGGGGATTACAGACTTAATTAGAATCTAACATTAGCTACTACTTTTTCAAAGAATTATAATGCCTATGCCAAATAGAAATTAATTATTTCTTTCTGAAAAATGGGGCAAAAATTTACTGAAGAAAAATCTATACCAAGAAGGTAAAAAGAGGTTATATTATTTTAGCTGCATAGAAATCAATAGCACATATTAAAGGAAAACGTTTCATTTTAAAGTTCTTAAAAATGCAACATAATAAATTTTAAAATTGTTCAAAAAATATATTATTCAAAAAATTATATTCATAGATATTAAGCTTATTTAAATATATTGCACATACCCATAATTTATCATCTTTCCCTGGGGGACTTTTCTGGATAAAAGCACCATAATATGTAGCTATATTCCGGTGGTGTGAATACTGAAAAAAATGTAACATTTATACACCAGTAGTATTTAAAAAATAAACAAACAAGATTTCTAACATTAAATGAATATTAAAATATTTTTCATAGCAAATTTTGCTTTTCAGTGTTAAATTTAAAAGGACTAATGAATATTAAAATAAAGATAAGATAAACCAAAATAGGGACATATTTTGCTAGTTACTAACTTTTTAATAGCTTGTGATAAAGAGGGACTGTTTATATATTTTACTGTGTGATCTTGAATATATGTCAGTAAGTGTTCACTGTGCAGGTAACATGTTTTTGTCTGTGGAGCAAAGGGATCTATTTTAAAAACCTGGATGAAGCATTGATATTTGCATGATCAGTAATAAAGTTGTGAACCTTGCAAAGAACACTAATAAAACAATTCTTCACTGGCCCCCAACAACACAAAGTTGCAGCCATATATTACATCTAGAAAGTAAATTCCCTCCTCCATTCCCTCTTTAGGGGGATGGAAGGGGTGTGTATAGCAGACATCATGAAACTCTCAAAGTTTCATTTTGTGTTCAACAGTCTTCAATGCAGATGACACTGGTGGCATGAAAATCAAATTAAATCCATACTTAGCTCAGCAAGTCTAGTGTAACACTTGGACACTGTAGCGATTCTTTCCTTTAAATGCTACAAATTATGAATTTTTTTAAATAAACAATGTTTTTAATGTATCCTAAACAAAAGATGTCAAGTAGTGTCATATCTAGACTTCTCAGAAGCTACAAGATTGGCCCACCTCTACCAATCCAGCAATTTGGATTTGGGTTGGGTTGTTTTACCTCTGAGCGGCACTTTTTTGCACACCATGGGCTAAATGGCCAGGTCACATGGATCCCGAAGGCTCAGAGAAGGTTGGGGGAGGGGACCCACTGGAACAGCTGTTGGGAGACAGATGGTAGCCTCCAGTCAAGGCCATCCAGCATGTTCTTTAACATGCACAGGGTATGGCTCTCCCTCATACGAGACCACGGCTTACTGTCCCATCCGACGGATGGTGGCCTTTCCAAGCCCATTGGTGTCCCCTACTGACCGTGGGCAGGGCGAGGAGTTTTGCAGAGATAAATCTCATCGCTGACCCAGCTGGGACTCGAACCTGGGAACTACAGATTACGAGCCTGGCGCGCTACCGACTGAGCCACCCCTGCCCCAAACCAGCAATTTGGAAATCTAGCATTTAAGACATTACATGTGTATAGCATATTATGTTATGATGGTGTTTATGAGACTTTTTTGACATTTTGTATCACAATTGCTTATGTTACTTAATTATTTAATAAAATATAACAGTTTAAAACATGTGTATTCTTTTAAATGAAATGGCAGAAGCTTTTTAAGAACAATATGTTGAATATCCAAGACATTCTTGCTATGCATGGAAAAGCTGCCATTATTATTCAAAACTGAATGCTCTTTTGATATAAAAGATCTAACTCTGTTAAGAAAAATATTTCTCTTTTTTGGTTAAAACAACTTAAATGTATATAAAGCCATTAGTTTAAGTCAAATATCGAGTCCTGAAAGCCGTCCCATGGCCGAGTGGTTAGTGCGCTTGGCTACTGATCTAAGGGACCAGGGTTCGAGCCCCGGGTAAGGCATGGATGTATGTGTTGTTTTTCTGCTGAGGTCCTGCCATCCTCTCAGATCTTCTACTCTGGCATATAAACTGACAGGCTCCTGTCAGACCTCTGTGGCAAGCAGCTGCTTGAGGGGGTATTTATTTTATTTTTATTTATCGAGTCCTGATATGTTATGGCAAGATGTTTGATAGGTTAATCAGTGATTTATGGTATAGAAGCAACCAAGGCTATTGTGCTCTAAACTAAAAAAAAGATTAAAAAATATACCTTACGAAATCAAAATGAAAAAAAAAACCCTTCAATAAACAAAAGTGAGAAAGAAATTAAAATATATAAATGTTATGTATCAATAAAATTAAACAGAAAATAATTTATGTTAGTTGAGTGGCAATAGTGGAATCCCTACTATTGCCACTCAATTAACATACACTTTAAACATCTGCACAAATTGTGATAGACCAGTTACCAGCTCTGTTATGAAATTGCAAAAAGACAGTGAAGAAGGCATAAAATACCTCATAATATTCCTTCAATGTTATGATCAGCAGGTTTACAAGGGCAAAGTCCTTTATGAAGACAAGAATTAACTAGATAGCTTTAACTCAATCATTAATGCATATTTGCTGTTGTTCCTGATGTTGGAAATGTAACAGGGAACTAAAACTCATTGATGATCTCTCATGTACTAAATGTAATAAACACACCCTCAATACCTGCTTCTAATAACTGAACCAATAGCTCCATTATTTGTAAAACACTTGGTGCTATCTATGGCCATAAACAAGTATGATAATGGGAATTATGAGGGGCATTCAAAAAGTTCTTGATATGCATCTGCAGAACAAAAACCATTGCACTTACTTCAACAAAACTTTTACTGTCCTTCAAAGTACTCCCCTTAGGCATCTACGCAAAGTTGCAGACATCTATAGCAATTCTAGAATACTTTCTTGGGAATACTCTGAATTAATGTATTTTGCAAGGTCTTTCAAACTCTTGAAAAAGGCTTTCCAACAATTCCTTTTTAATTTTTGAAAACATCCAAAACTTTCATGGTGCAGATCAGGTGAATATGCAGGATGGAGTAGCTGTTTGTTTTTTTCCTGCTCTAGATAGACTTAACTTGCCAGGTTTTGTGAGCACTGGCATTGTCATGAAGATGGAGAACCCTTGACATGCTTGTTATTGGATGCTGCTCCTTCATCTCCTTAACCATTTTGGGCAAAACAATATAGGTGTAGTAATGGCCACTTGTAATCATTTTTTCAGGTAAGATGGCTATGGCTAACACTCTTTGGAAATTGAAAAAAAAATTTAACATCCTCTTCCTTGAGTGAAAGTCTTGTTGGAGGATTTGGGGATGTGGTTCATCTTCCACAACTGAAACATAATTGTCGATCCTTCTGGGAGTTGTATAGTAATAAAACCCCATCTCATCCCCATGACAAAGTCTGTTACCTGTTTGGGGCTACTAGGTTCAAACATTGCGAGCATCTCTTTGCATGAGTCGACTCTAGCCCTTTTTTGCTGTTCTGTCAGTTTGTGGGGTACCCATTTGGCACAAATCTTTTGGAACCTTAAATGTTGATGAATAATTGTTCCCACACTGCCAATTAATACACTGAGAGATAAACTTATTACCTGAATAGTGATGTATGGGTTTTCCTTACTGAGTTCACAAACAGCAGCGATGGTTCACTTGTTCACAGCCTCCTTCGGTCTTCCTCTGCACAAGGGGGTGTCCTTCAAAGCTCTGCCATCCTTCTCTGAATTTGCATATCCATCCTGCAACAGTGCCACATGAACAGGGATAATCCCCATATGCTTGTGATAAATTGGCACGATTCTTTTTTCATGTCATCCCAAGTTGCATTCTTGTGAAAATGTAAAATCTTCTCCATCATCTTTAGAAGGCTCCATAGCAACAATGCACAAATTTCACAGACTAAACTTTATGCACAGTCAGCAAAGAGAGAAATGATGATATGGCCTTTGTTTTTAACATGTAATGACAAGATTAGACAAGCTTTCAAACAAATCATAGTTCGTTAACTTTGGAGGAATGAGTGCAACTCTACAGGCATGTGTCAAAAACTTTTTGAAAGTCCTCTGTACCACCTGTCTCCTCAAGACTAGGACACTCTAGGTCAAAAAGTGATATTTAACTTTGTAATTGGTGATGTTAATTCCACATGGTTTAAAGGATGCCATATAAGTAGATAGTAAAAATGATAAACACAATAAATGTTAAAAGCACAGTGAAATAAACTTTAAATATTTAATAGACAAAACCAATGTAACATACAAAAATGCTTAAATCTTTTCAAATTTTAGGTATATACCTTAATTAGAAGGCTAGTTTATTATGTCATTAAAATTTTGCTCTTAGGTAAGATCACTGATGTGCTGAGTTTAATGGTTTAGTTGGCAACAAGTCATCCTTTGCCTTCAAAGGGTACATGCCAATGTGCTTGTACTGTCAATGCACTTGTTTCTGGATATTATCAGGATGCAGCAATATAAAGAAAAGAAAGTTCACAATTAAAAAGACCTCCTTGCTCAGAAATTAATTAAAATAACATTAAAATTCTGTCATTGAGCAATATAATCTCCTACAGACTTTTAATATGCAAATAGTTTGAAGGATAAACTTAAAATTTTTACTGCTCAACAACAGAGAATTTTAATGTTATTTTAATTAAAGAAAGTCCATTTACTAAATCCATCTGATTATGCTTGCTGATACACTCAGATACTGCAAGGACTTGCTAATGGTAATTTATCTTGCCACAATTTGATATTTTAAAAAGTAAATTACCCCTCAAGAAGCTGCTTGCTCTTCTTGATTTCTATTAATAAATATAAATGATATGCTTCCAATCAAACTGACAGGAGCCTGTCAGTTTAATATGCCATAGAGAAGGTCTGTAAAATGACAGATGAAAGGAAGGCAAGAACTCAACAAAAGTATAACACAAGAAAGAAAACATCCATATCTTATCTGGGTTGAACTCTTGGCATATACCCATCCAATGCAAATATGTTATGTTACCAAATAACACTATTAAGCTCAGCTCATCAGTTACCTTGCCTAAGAGCAATATTTACCTGTCCCAATGAACCAGCCTCTTAATTAAGGTGCTTGCCTAAAATTTAAAACATTTAAGCTTCCTTGTATATCAGTGATTTTGTTCCTATTCAAATTTTTAAATGATAAACACAATTAAAATATATTTGAACTTCAATAAATAGTATCTACAGCATTATCTGTTCATTTTAAAGTCAATAAATCAATAAACAGTTTTGCAGAAAAAAGTTCTGCCGACGAAAAAACAGCTGCCATTCCCAATCATAACTAGTGCCAAGTCCATATACAACAATCACATGAAATTGATGTTATATTAGTGGAAAAAATATGGAGCCAGCATTAGTTCAGTGGTCTTAGAATGCCCTGGCATGTATCAGGAGAAACATGGGTTCGAATCCCGCATGTCAGCAAAACTTTTTTCCACAAAACTATAATTGAACATGTGTAGAATAACCAATAAAGGGTAAAACTCAAGAATTGGAGCTAAAACAGATTGATCAGATAGATGTGCGAGAAAAAGGGGACTCAAAAGGTTGGGTTGTTTTACCTCTGAGGGGCACTTTTTACACACAATGGGTTAAATTGTGAGCCCCAAGGACTCAGAGAAGAAGGTTGTGGAAGGGGACCCACTAGGTAACTGTAGGAGACAGATGATAGCCTCCCATTGCCATCCAGCATGTTCTTTAAAACTTGCACAGGATATGTCTCTCTGCACATAGGGCCAAGGATTAATGTTCCATCCACTGGACAGCAGCTTTTCCAAGCCCATTGGTTCTTCTACTAATCAAGGGCAGGGCAGGACTCATAAGATAAATTACATGTAAGGTGTTCACTGGTAAAAATGTGATTCTCAGTTTAAATAAAATAAATACACCTCAAGCAGCTGGTTGTACAGAGGTCTGACAGGAGCCCTTTAGATTATGCACCATAGTAGGTCTGTGAGGAAGGCATAGATAGAATACAGCAAAAATGGAATGACAAAATAACATACAGATTCATCATCCACCTGTAAACAGAAAGGAGTTAAAAAATATCATGACCTAAGAAGAACTGAGAATGGATGACTTCCTCATTACAATTCTAACAAAAATAAAACCTACCAATGCTTGCCACTGTGTGCTTGGGACATAATGGTTAAAAACTGCTAGAATTTTTTTATGGAAGTTTAACAAACAGATACATATAAGCAGAGTTAAACAGGAAACAACGTTTACCAGTAAAATGGCAATAGCAAATGATATTAAAATATATTTTAACATTTTCAATTAGAAAACTTTCAGAATGAAGTAATGTCTATTTTCTAATACATTTTTGCATTATTCCTGATTGTATTGATTAAAAATACTAAACAATTACCTTCTTTAAAACATTTATTTCCAACTTAATTTCTTCCTCTTCATCCTAGAAATTTATAAAATTATTACAAAATCTTTCATTATTAATTTATTACTATACAAACCAATTACAGAACATTAATCCATTTATAAAAATTTTAACTATGTCAACTCTGATTATTTAGTATCTACATTTAAAATATTTGCTCTAAAAACAAATGGTATATTTAAACTTAAAATTTCTTTCAAATGATAAGTAGCAGATAGAAGCTTATTATTATACTAGCAGATTCACCCAATGTTGCTCAGGTCCTTAACTCAAACTCTTTTAAATGTAGAGTAGGTGTTCCTCTCCATGTTGGTAACATTCATTTGACATACAACTCATTACACAATTCATTCTCATAAAATTTGTGTCCCCTTCCCCCTTTTTTGGGTGGGGGGAGAGGAGAGGCATAATCTGAAGTATTTAAATAACTTTTGTGGAAAAATGAGTTTTGCCGATTCACGTCTCTGCAGTTTCATGGCAGAGTGTTCTAACCACTAAACTAGAATCAGTTTCATCATCTTCTACTAATGTGACTTAATGACTTCTGTGTCAACAGCTAATCTGTGAATTTATTACTGCTTTTTTTTCATTAATAATGCTTTGAGAATTAGTGACTTTCTTATTTAAACCTTATTCACAGCAGCACTGGGAGATCCATCATAGATGGCACCAAGAGCGAGGGAGATCTATTATTAGTCACATCAGTGAAAGGATGATGGAGTCAATTCTAGTTTAGTGGTCAAAACAATCAACACACAAGTCAAAACACAACCATGGATTGCCAAAACTCATTGGTTGGAAGAGGAGAAAAAGGTATAGTTGTTGGGAGAATAATGACAGCCATCCATCAAGGCCATCCAGTATGTTCTTTAATGAGCACAAGATCTGGCTTTAATAAATGGGTTAAAAATTTATATTGCTATTTATTATACTAAAAAATTATAATTAGGGGGGGATATAAAAATTGATGGGTTGGGTTGTTTTACCTCTGAGCGGCACTTTTTTGCACACCATGGGCTAAATGGCCAGGTCACATGGACCCCGAAGGCTCAGAGAAGGTTGGGGGAGGGGACCCACTGGAACAGCTGTTGGGAGACAGATGGTAGGCTCCCGTCAAAGCCATCCAGCGTGTTCTTTAACGTGCACAGGGTATGGCTCTCCCGCACACGGGGCCACGGCTTAACGTCCCATCCGACGGACGGCGGCCTTTCCAAGCCCATCGGTGTCCCCTACTGACCGTGGGCAGGGCGGAGAATTTTGCGGAGATATAAAAATTGATGGGAAAATGAATTTATGTTGAATAAAACAAATGTGCCAAAAATTAGTGTTTTTTTTTTCATAACCAAAGTGCTACCAACTGAGCCACACCCATCCCCTTCATAATAATAAATAAATATAAATGATATGCTTCCAAAAACAAAAGAAAATGTAAAATGAAAAAAAAAATTAAGATTACAATTCGTTAAGGAAAAAAAAAACACTAATTTTTGGTACATCTGTTTTATTCAACATAAACTCATTTTCCTTTCCAAACTTCATTTCCCATCAATTTTTATATCCCCCCCCTCTGATTACCACGTTCAATCAAATCGGGGCTTTTAGAAGGGCCACATGATCGGTCCATCTCTACCAATCCAGTGATTTTCAATTTGGCATTTAAGGCATTACCCGTGATATAGCAACACCATATGATTAATACTAACCCCACGTTGTCGTAACAAGGCAACTTGAACAGTTTCTTGACAGTTTGGGCACCCAATTACTTTTGCTACTTAATCATTTAATAAAATATAACACTCAATATATTATTACCCTATACAGGGTGAATCTGAAAAAGTGGGCAAAACTTTACGGGGTGGTAGAACGCAGCTATACGAGCAATATTCGTCATAGAATGTATGGTCGGAACGCAAACGGCGAGCCGCTAGGTGGTGTTGGAAATGGTATAAAAGGTGCCTGGTGTCTTCGCAAATCTGCGTCGGTCCCTTATCCCGCAGGTGTGAAGCCTGCATTACAGCTGGCGGCAGCTCTTTTGAGCAATTTCTTTGAGCATGTACCTCAATTACATTCCTGTTAATAAAATGTTTCTGAAGTATCTCCTCTCCTTCTTGTGTTCATTCTTTAAATGTGACAGTGGAAAACTACCTTTTAACTTCTCACCGCTTGCGTTCCGACCATACATTCTATGACGAATATTGCTCGTATAGCTGCGTTCTACCACCCCGTAAAGTTTTGCCCACTTTTTCAGATTCACCCTGTATAAATTAGTTATACTTGGCTTTCGTGACTGGAAAATATTGGCAAACAATCATTTGCATACTTCCCTTTTTTTGGAGGAAGAAAGTATGGAGTTAATTTTTATCACCTAATTCCAGATTCATGAAGTTCTATATTATATTGACATTTTTTAACCCATTTATTATTATATTAGATATCATCATATACTTACCGGATATAAAGAATAAACAATAATTGAACCCAGGGTCGGATCTGGGGGCAGACTCTCCCCCCCCCCCCCACCCCGATAATGTTAGTAAACGGAACAGAAAAGAAAAATCAAGAAATTTGCTACAGATCACCAAAACGACAGGAAAAAGTATACTGGAATGTCGGTTCATTCGGACTCGATCTTTGTCTTCCACCCTCGCCCCCCCCCCCCTTTTTTTTATCAGGGTCTGATTTCATCTATATCAAATTTTTCTTAGGCATTCACAGCAAATATTCTCTGGATACCTGCCTGCTAAACTCCAACGCTGATTGTCATAAGAATTTTGTTACATAAATCAAACAATATTAATAACTTTTTCCAAAAACATTGTGCTATTTCTTAAACGGTGGTGGTCTTTGGATTACAAAGTTGCAATAACACACTGCACATATCGATTTAACCCTTCCGGGGCCTAGCCCGTATGTACACGTACGGAGAATCTAAGTCGCGAGTGTCCATGTCGTATGCACACGATCTTAGTACAACAAAAATATATCCATTTTTTAAAAATAAAAATTGCCGTTGTAATGGCCGAGTGGTTAGCGCGCTTGGCTACTGATCTAAGCGAGCTGGGTTCGAGCCCCGGATAAGGCATGGATGTATGTGTCGTTTTTCTGCTGAGGTCCTGCCATCCTCTCAGACCTTCTACTATGGCATATAAACTGTCAGACCTCTGTGGCAAGCAGCTGCTTGAGGGGGTATTTATTTATCTATTTTTTTAATTTATATATATATATCTCTTATAAAAATATATAATTCAGGCTTCAAAAATAATATTTTGTTTTTTTAATTTGTTGCATATTTTACTAAACTACAATATAAATAATTTTATAAAGCCATCTGATTGCCAATTTTTAGAAGCACTAAACGGTATTGCCGATTTGCTTGTTAACGTTCCTATTTGCTGAAGCAACCTTCTGATTTAAGCTCACAAGTTTGATTTGAGCTATTATCAACAAATTTTTCCCTAAATTTTCGAAAATCTCCTAAAAATTAACAAAAAAACTGCTATTTTTAAAAATCGTAGATTTTGGAAGTAATTACAAAATACGTACCGCCATTTTTTTTTTCAGTTTCACACTTTTTTCCTTTCAAAAACCTAGTCAGTATTCCCAAGTTATTTTTATCATTTTTCCCTGCATTCTATGCATCTTTCCCGCCTTCAAATCGAAACTAAAAGTAAGCACATCCTTCTTAGAAATTCTGGTTGCACCTGCATTTAATTAGTTATGCTTCACTGAGGCAAACAAGCCACAGATGGCTGATGCAATCTCCGTTGCTTGTGCTATGTGTTGTTTACAGTTTTGGTCCAGCATATTGGATACTCTTTGTCAAGTTAGTATTTTTTTTTATATTTAAACCTTAGTTTTCATTTCAGTAGATTTATTTTCGGAATTTAGCGATCTTTTGGCAGATCGATAAGAATCGATTTTTTCATAGTTATATGGCCGGCCTACAACTTGTGGTAACATCACATTAGGCTATATGTCAATTTTTATTTTATTATTTATTACTTTTCCAGTAAAACTTTGAGCTAGTATTTTCTGAAAATAAATGAGTTTTTGGATACGAAAGCAAATTTATTTCTATAGATTTACTTCCGTTAGTTAGCGATCTTACGATCGGCTGATTTATCAATTTTTCCGAGTTATGCTAGATCGGAGGCCGGTTAAAAGTTGTTGCAGATATTTTATTTAACAGTCCATTAGGTTATATGTAATTTTTATTTTATTATTTCTTGTTTTCTTAGTAAAAAAACCTTGAGCTTGTACCGTTTTCTGAAATTGAATATCTTGTATACGAAAGCAATATAGACTTCCGTTGCTACGGAAATCGGCCATCATTTGGGAGGGCAATTTCGGGAAGGCCTAGTTCTTGGTGCACAAACCTTTCTGCACTTAGACAAGATCGCCAAACTTCAACACCCAAAGAAAAAAAATTCATAATGTTTAATAAAAAAAAAACAGCCAAGGAAATTTTTTTTCTATTTCATAACCAGTTCAGAAAATTCCGTGAATATGAGAAGGCCAAGTCACGTTGTATAACACTGGCTGTGTTTAAAATATACGATACTGAAAAGAATCATTAAAAGAAATAAAAATCATATTTCAGGTGAATATTATTCGGGAGGAAATTTCCTTTCGATAAATATATAATTTAACTATTTTTATTCAGCAGGTTTTCCAAAATGAAGCCTTAATTGTATAGTGCGATCTTTTATTTAACCATATCACATTGAAAAAGGCTTATTAAAATCAATATGCTTGCAAATTTATTTATGTTATTTATTTTCATAAAATTCGTAATTAAATTCTGTTTAATTTCGTATATAACATGACCTATTTCCGTTGATTGGTTATTTTTTTTAAAAAATTCTAAAGTTGACTTGTTTATTTGACTCAGCATAATTGGCTCAAAAACTGAAATTTTCTCAAAGTATAGTACCGAGAAAAAAATTACAAAACGAGAAAAAAATTTACTTAAAACCAAAAAAATAATTTTTTTGTTATTCAGAAATATATAGTCATTCTATTCATGTTCATTGTAATCATTTTTGTCTATTAATTTTTTTTAAAATAAAATTTTATTAGTGTTGCCAGATGCATTTTTTTACTACATGACTCTAAAAAAGTCCTATTAAAATAAAACATGGTCTTTTTTGTTAAATACTTGATTTTCAGAAATTCCAGAATTAAATGCTGATTAATTTGGTATACAACATGCCACAATTCCTTTCATTAGTTATTTGGCAAAAAAGTTCTAAAGTTAAATTTTTTTTTTGGCTGAGCATACGCAGAAAATAGCTTGGCCTCTGGATAGAAACCTGTTTTTCAGCCTGGGCCCTGGAAGGGTTAAGTATAATGTTCGGGGGGAAAAAATGCTTGCAATTTTTCTTTATTTTCCAATCTCAGTATTAAAAATTATCATTTTTACTACATCATAAATCGCATTTAGAGAAGATAACTCTCCATTATGTATTTGCAACCATCACCCTTTCAATTTCCCAAAACATTTCCTGCGGAAATATAACGGGCTTTTTCCTTTAAGTTCGCTTCAACTGCCAATATCTCGTGGTTTGCTGAGAAGAAAATATAGTAAAAGGTTTATTCCGCCGGACTGTAAAGAAAAAAAAAAAACCCTTATGTGTAGACTTGCAATGCTAGTAAATGTTTCAAATATTCCAATTTACTTGAAATATGACAGAAATAATTTAAAAAAAACACTCAAGTAGCTGCTTGCCACAGATGTGAATATATAGGTAATATATGTGAGTATAGAGGTAGATATGAAAGTATAGAGGTCTGACAGGAGCCTATCAATTTATAAGCCAAAGTAAGTCTCTGAGGATGGCGGACCTCAATCTTACCCGGGGCTCGAACCTAGGTCCCTTTGATCAGTAGCTAAACACGCTAACAATTCGGCCACGAAAGCTGTGTATGAAATAAACGAACAAAACAAAAAACTCCATTTTAGACTACTTTTAGGAACACACATATATGCATTTCGTAAAAATTACTCTCTGCAGATGTCTTTTGAGGTAATATATGAATGACTCCTGAATATGGAATGTAACAGTTAGCCGCAGTAAATCTCATATTTTAGTTACTAAAATGTATTTTTATAAGAGCTGCAAAAAAAGGTATAATATATTCATTTTACTCCATGGAAAGAAATGGAAATACGACAGAATTCGAAAAAAAAATATTGTTAAGTTAAAAAGGAAGTTTAGTGTTGTGAAATTGCCGTTAATGGGCTTAATGAAATTTCATTATCAGCAAGTAATTTCGAAAAAGCGTGGGGATGAAACTTTTTCAGATTTTTTTTAATGCCGAAGAGATTTGGCCAGTGGTGAAACTGAATCGTTATGGGCCGTGGTGCAAATATTCAAGTCGGCCCTATCACATATTATGAAATGCAGGGACTCCAGTCCGAATGCCCCCCCCCCCCCCCCCCCCGGCACCGTGGAGCCCGGTGCGTTGCACCATCTGTTCTCTGTTTATCTAATCATAGTAGACAACTAAATCCTAATTGCAAATTATGTTACGCTGCTTCATTTCAAATAAAAAATAAGTTTAGTTTACCTACTGTATTTATGTAACGTTATACAAAATATTACACTGGTATCACTGTCATCAATGTTAACAGAATATAGCATTAAATACTATATTTGCATTCAGGAAAAAATATTATTACCCAATTAACTATGAAGTAAGTGAAAGAGATTTTGAAATTCCTTCTTCTGGGCTGCTGATATTGTCTTCGAATTACAAAGTAGCCGTATTTAGATTTACTCTTATATTGCTGGCAATGCATTAATTCTACCAGATGGATAGTGACAGTGAAATAAATGATGCTTTGAATAATTCGATATCAGATTAACGAAGTTTCTGTATAGTGGGTGTATAAAACGTCTCTTCACAATACGTTCCAATTCTGAACACGTCCTGCTGATGCTCTGACATCATAACGAAGGCAGTTATCAAGGAGTAGATGGAGTGAGAACAAGGCCATCTGGATTTCAGTTAGAGTATCTTTTAGGGAGCAAAGTATCGGGAAAGAAAACATTAGATATATGGCAATTTATCTACAAAGAGGAAAATTTCCTGTCAAGAAATGTGACTACTGACATGCTGAAACAAAGCTGTGTTAAAAGGAAATGTAACAGTGGGGAAAGACGCTACCATAAGCTATAATAAAATGGAAAGTAATTGGATGCCCATATGATCAGATCGCTATGTTATTGTTTATCACAATTCAAAAAATTGGATTGTTTTACCCCAGCGGCACTTTTTTCCACACAATGGACTAAATGGCCAAGTCACAAATACCCCTAGGGTTTAGAGACGGTTGGAGGAAGGGGACCCATTTGACAGTTGTTAGGAGACATATGGTAGCTTCACGTCAAGACCATCCAGTGTGTTCTTTAACGTGCACAGGGTATGACTCTCCCGCACATGGTGCCACGGCTTAACGTCCCATCCGATGGACGGGCTTCCAAACCCATTGGAGTCCCCTATTGACCGAGACAGGGTGTAGCGTTTTGAGGAGATAAATCTCGACGCCAGCCCAGGTGGGGCTCGAAAGATTCGAAAGGATATAGGTTATTTATAAATTTCAGTGACTTCTACAGGTCTATTAGAGACTTGACACTGTATGAATTAGGAATAGCCAGAGACAAGTTTGAAAAGCGATCTATACTCTGCGCTTCTTAAAGGACATACTGGATGGCCTTGATGAAAACACCCTCTGCCTCTTTACATTTTTTTTTATCCAAACCTGTCAAGGCCTTGGAGTCCTTTGTCCGTTATGAACAGGCATTGATCTAGAAAGAATAAAGGGGAGGGGGAGAAGCGATGTAATCGAGCCGGAAAAGGGGAGGGGGGCAAGACATTGGATTTTCACTGCAGTGTAATATTTTCCACTTCATTTTAAAGATTTTCAAAAAATTCATGAAATATGCACAAGTTTAATAAGTTTTGGCTTCGATTACCTCTACCGGCATTCTCAAAAGGGGGGGAATCATATCACCCTCTCCCCATGAAGCTGAACAAATGAAATATAGAATAATATCAAAACTGACATTTTAATATGATTTTATGAATGAAGCCATTGGTTATTCTGTTTAAACAAAAAGTTTTATAAGAACTGGAAACTATTAAATAAGTTTAAACGAATAGCGAAAAAAAAAACACACATGAAAATTCGTGGAATAAGAAATGTTATGTGATAATAAATGATGCGTTAGCAAGGATTCTGGAAAATCCTGCTTAGTGTCAATTAAACTTCTTTCTAGTGAATAAGTAATTTCTAAACAGCAAATATGCGGGAGGAAAAACTAAGAATTTCAGAAATACAAGTAACGAGGTCATCCACATATCGGACGAAGGGTTTTGTTGCTAAAATATATTTATCTTTATTCTGCCCGAAATATGCATGACAAATTAGAAATAAAGGCAGCTGATGATTAAATTATTTTAACAAAGCTTTCAAATAACTGGAGTACACATCCTGAAAAGAAATATTGTCTCAAATTTATTATTTTCGGCTTATTGGAACACTTCTTGTACATAGAAACATTTCACGGTGAGTGACTTTGATGACACGCACAGCAAAAGCCATTTGGCCAGAGTCATACGTAACTGCTCTAATTATCTGCAATGAACATAATAATGAAATAAATTTCGCATGTCATGGAGATTGGATATGATCACAAAGAAACGAGCTAGCGTAAACAGTCATAAACTACAGTTATGAGGATTACCAGTTTTCAGCAGGAAGCTGGCACGCATGCCTTAAACTAGCAATATCCTGCATTTGGCCATTTCGAATGCTCTGTGGGAAGTTCCAACTCTCCAACCAGTCAGTTCTTTCCAACTGAATCATTAAATCGAAAAAATCCGTAAAAGCTTTAAATAGTGAGCAACTTCTTTTTTTGACTACAGAAAGAATATCACAGCCTTACACAATGGTTGGCTTTACAGATATAATATGGAATGAATATTCACCCAGTGGTTTTCAAAAGTTAGGAAAGAATAAAATGGGCATTGCTCACTCTTCTTGGGGGCGGGGGTGGCTCAGTCGGTAGCGCGCCAGGCTCGTAATCTGTAGTTCCCAGATTCGAGTCCCAGCTGGGTCAGCGTTGAGATTTATCTCCGCAAAATTCCCCGCCCTGCCCACGGTCAGTAGAGGACACCGATGGGCTTGGAAAGGCCGCCGTCCGTCGGATGGGACGTTAAGCCGTGGCCCCGTGTGCGGGAGAGCCATACCCTGTGCACGTTAAAGAACACGCTGGATGGCCTTGACGGGAGGCTACCATCTGTCTCCCAACAGCTGTTCCAGTGGGTCCCCTCCCCCAACCTTCTCTGAGCCTTCGGGGTCCATGTGACCTGGCCATTTAGTCCATGGTGTGCAAAAAAGTGCCGCTCGGAGGTAAAACAACCCAGCTCACTCTTCTTGTTGATTGGGTTACAAGCAGCTTATAAAATACTGTGTATTCTGCTTAATTTTCATTGCGTGTCGTACATAAAAAGTTAGTGTGAGTCATAAGGCATTCACAGGAGTAGAATCATACATAAATTTCAAGGCACTGCGAGTCATATAATACCTTCGGATCTACCTATTAGATTTTCAAGCGACCAGATAATTCTTTTTAACTTCAAGTTTATTTTTGCGAGCTAGAGATGGATTATCTCTAAACAACATTTTTTTTATGCACACAATAGGCTATATGGTTTCTTCCAAGCCCTTCGGTGTCCTCTTTCTCAGAGGGCAGAGATGGTTACGGGAGAAAATTCTCGATGCGAGCAGAGTTGGGACTCGAACCTGGGAACATCAGATTACGAGTAAGGCGCGTTACCGACTGAGCCAAACACTTTTGGATATCAGAGATTAAGGCAAAAAACAACATGGCTTTGAAGAGAAAACAAAACCCAAATTTATATTTATATAGTATACTTTTTGTGAAAAACATTTCATTGATTTGAGCCCCAGGTAAAGTATGGGTGCTTCTTTTCTGTGTCCTGTGTTGTTCTGTGTGTTTCTGCCTTCCCCAAAGATCTTCCCTATAGCATTTTAGACTGACAGGCTACTGTCAGACCTCTGTGGCAAGCAGCCGCTTGGCGAGTATTTTATTTATACTCTTAAACATTTTCAAGAGTCATAAAAATACCTTTGATGAACACCATTTTGAGTAGTCCTGCTACAGGTAATTTTCTTTTTCCATTGGGTTAGTTACTGTTGCAGTTTATTTACGGCAGTGGTACTTTATGTATGGTTATTAAATTTTACTGGATTCGGGGGGGGGGGGGGGGGATTGTCTCTGAGCTTCACGTTTTTTGCACACAATGGGCTAAATGGCCAGGTCGCAAGGATCTCGAGGGCTCAGAGATGGTTGGGGGAAGAGGACCCATTGGACAGCTGTTGGGAGACAGTAGTCCCGTCAAGGCCATCCAGCGTGTTCTTTAACGTGCACAGGGTATGGCTCTCCCGCACACAGAGCCACGACTTAACATCCCATCCGACGAACGACGGCCTTTCCAAGCCCATCGGCGTCTCCTACTGACCGAGGGCATAGCGGCGAGTTTTGCAGAGATAAATCTCAACGCTGGCCCAGATGGGACTTGAACCTGGGAACTGCAGATTACGAGCCTCTCGTGGTTTGTGACGTGGCCATTTAGCAAAAATGGTGCCGCTCAGAAGTAAAACAACCCAACAGTGCGAATGGTTGCTTTTGATTGTTTGGGTTTAATAATCCACTAGCACTTCACGAAAGAAAAATCCAGTGAGTGCGAGTTAAGTAAAACTTCTTCTAGTTTTGTTGCTGTTCGAAAAACAATTACGGCTTCTTTTTCACTATCTGCTAAGATTTTTTTTTTCCCTTTAACTGCCAACGTAATCGAGAAGCTACCATGTTTGGCTGCAACTGAAAGATATTCAATTCAGGTCCTTTATTCCGAGATCTCACCTTCTTACCAAATCTTCTGTAATGGCAATTTACACTGACATGATCCTGTCAAACCTTCATTGGCAAATGGCTGTCTGAGGAGAGATTTATTTTTTTTCAAGTTTTTCTTTCAACAGTAAACAATTCATGGAAAAGGAAATGGAGAAACAAAGTTGAAAACAGATCACCAGCTGAACATTTTAATTACACCAATTGGTTGTACATATGTCAAGAGTGCGTCCTTCAGTTACAACGGTAGAAACGGCATAATATGACACGCCTTGACTAGAGCCTTGAGCTGGTTTTACATAATGAATTCACTGTTGGGTACTTTACATCAGTGCTTATCCAACTTTCTGATGTGGCTGACCAGAAATTTTTTTTCCAGTGTGCCAAGCACTGATGTTGGGTTACCAACTTGGGGGTTATTAAAAATTTTCACTGAAAAATTATATACTTTTATTAAAAATATTAAAGAAAAATATTACATTCAATTAAGAAAAAGAAGGGAAAAAAGCTCTGGCATATCAATGTTATGATTATGAAAACATATTTCTTTCTGTCCTGACAACTCGCTGAGAACCGGCGACTGGAGCCTAGCGGACCATCATTTTAAGAAGCATTGCGCTACATGACAGTATGCTGCAGATACTAAAAGTTTCAATTCATAAAAAAAAAAATTTTAATTACCTTTAAGTGCTATTTGCTATCTTTCAGCCTGGAAACATTCTGCTACCTTTAGAAACTCAATACATGAACAGAAAAAAAATTTTCAAAGCTATCTACTGTAGCTAATTGAAGCTGTCCGCCTAAAAACTCCTTAATCCCGGTTTTACTATTAAACTTTTCACATTAAAAAAAAAATGTGGATCTCAGTCAAAGTTATAAAAATTAATCGTAGCTACGATTAATTTTTTTAAACCTCGAAAACGAAATGCAGTACCTAATTACACGTGTACGAAATTTAAGTCACAACCCTATGATATGCAATGAGGGAGAAGCTAAATTCGAAGTTCTGTCACTTCTAAAAAAGCTTTTCACATAAAAAAAATCAAACTGAAAAGTACGAGCTAGAGATGAGTTCGGGTTCAATTTTTCGACCGCTCGAGCCCGATTTGGGGAAAGAATTTCTCTGGCACGTCATAAGACAAATATACAGAAATTCATGTCGCTAATCATTCATTTTATTCTTGTATTGTTAATTATAATGCTTTTCTTTGACAAAATTAAAATGCTATTTGGATAGAAAAATATACTATATACATTTCCTCATGCTCACGTTTCCAAATTATATGGATCAAATCCGATTGCATAGAAATACTAGTAGAAACTGATTGGTTGGTTGGTTGTTTTAACCTCTGAACGGTACTTTTGTTGCAAACAATGGGCTAAATGGCCAGGTCACAAGGACCTCGAAGGCTCAGAGAAGGTTGGGGGAGGGAGCCACTGGAAAGCTGTTGGGAGACAGATGGTAGCTCCTCGTCAAGGCCATCCAGCGTGTTCTTTAACGTGCACAGGATACGACTCTCCCGCACACGGGCCACGGATTAACGCCCCATCCGACGGACGGCGGTCTTTCCAAGCCCATCGGTATCTCCTACTGACCGTGGGCAAGGCGGGGAGTTTTGCGGAGATAAATCTCAACGCTGACCCAACTGGGACTCGAACCTGGGAACTGCAGATTACGAGCCTGGCGCGCTACCGACTGAGCCGCCCCAGTAGAAACTGAAAGTTCAAGGTTAGTATCATTATAAAAACAAAAAGCCATTCATTTATTAAAGATAGAGAATAGGTTTTAAAAAAATCTAAAGAGGCATGGTGCTTATGTTTAAGTAATAAAGACGGATTGAAATTATAAAATTATATTTTTACTTTTTTTCACAGTTATAAGGAAAATTTGAAATTTCAATGATTTTGAGCCCGAATTCTTCTCTAGTAAGAGGGTTCAATGCAATATATCAAACTTTAATTTCCGAACAATACTGTCACAGCGTTAGCCCTTCAAGCTCTCATTTTTCAACGCAATGGAATTAACGGCCTCAGATAATTTACTTATGATTAAAGTCCAATCACATTGTACTTGTTATAATTAACCTCAGAGCTGCTGCTTCAACATCTTAACAGTGAGCTCCATCTCTTTCCATTTTTGTAATGGAAATGTTGACGACTCCAGCTAGAAATAGGAAGAAATTGAAATGTCGGGTCTGGTCCGAAATACGAGTGGAAAAGGTTAAAAAGAGTTGACTGAAGCTGGAGCATTTGTGAGCAAACACTGCTATTACAAGTCGTTCGACACATTTATTTTTTCGAAATTAACGGGAAAAAAAAGGTTTCATTATGAAAACAAATTACCACTTTAGCAAACAGTTTAACAGTTGTTTTCGTGTTTTAATTAACTTCTGAGAAAAAGTTAAAATGACTACCAATGTCGCTTTTAATTACTCCAACTGCCGTAGCAATGCTTTTATAATTGAATTAATACTACAGAAAAATCATGATTCACAAAAATTCCATTGAGATCTTTCAATGAGAATTTTTTCATCACAATCATAATAAAATTCACATAGTTTACAATTTAATTTCTCATTGATATAAATTGGAATAGAAGCTTAAATCTTGTATGCTGATATAGGTAATGTTTTTAAAAATGAGCTATTTTTTTCACTTTGTTCTCCGTCTGTAAGAATTTTTTTTTTTTTTTCGATGTAGATGAATGAAAAATTCATCTTTGGTTGCATATGCATTGATGAGTTTTTTAAATACTATTCGCATTTTTCGAATCTTCCAATAGTTTTAATTTCCACCGGTGAAGAGTGATAAATTTAGAAAAATGGCGAAACTTAAAACATATATTGTAAACGACCTATTCAAGCTAGAAACTGGAAATTTTGGTGATAAAATGTGATATTCAAGGAATTTATATTGACAGCTGAGATATAACGCAATTCTTTTTGGAATGGGTAGGTACTAATAAATATTATCATTTATATTTTCCTAATCATCAATTAGTTGGAATTTCCACCGTTTGAGGATGCAAAAGTTTGAGAATCAAACTTCATTCTCGTTGAAAACGAGCATACCATATTCGTTAGAGACATTTGTTATTTTTCTAGTTATATATTTTTATCTTTGTAACTAAAAAAATTAAGTATTCTATTAAAATTTAATATATTTCTCTGAAATGTGTCAGTACGATTCTGTAAATCATAAATTTATCGCCAGAATTTGATAAATGTGATATGTTTGAAAGGTACATAATTAGATCCTTATGATAAAGGTTACATTTTAAAGAATCATTTTAGCAATATTTTTTAATTAAAAAATTCTCTTTAGATTAATCCGAAGCTGAGTAAAATTAAAAAGAATATTCTAACAGTACACAAAATACCAAGGTTACTTTACCATCCAACTATTTTTGCAGGATATGTTTTTGAAAAGTTCATCCCCATAGTAGCAACTCAAAAGGAAATATCCCGATCTTCCTTTGGGTTAGTCTATACGTGATCCATTCCATATAACTACAGTTTCACCCAACAATAAAAAAAGTATCTCATGCTCACGTGTCCTAATTATATGGATCAACTCCGATTATGTAAAATATCTGAAGTTCTATTTCGGGTTTCGGTTACGAAAATGCAAATTGAAGCACTGTTACATATTTATCAGATTGCGTTTTGGGTCAATTATATCCTTCAGTGATCATACAGGCCTCATAATCTTGCAGTCAGTACATAATGTCGCTTTATTTGCAATGCTTAAGCTAGCAAAAGTAAACAAAATCACTACCACTTGATCCTGGTTTAATGGCCTACTACAAAATTTATCATTCTCAGACATGAAAATAACAAATAACTTAGAAAAGTAATGTAAATAGCGTCGTTGG
Organism: Ryuthela nishihirai; assembly: GCA_038380435.1. Classification (NCBI taxonomy): domain Eukaryota; kingdom Metazoa; phylum Arthropoda; class Arachnida; order Araneae; family Heptathelidae; genus Ryuthela; species Ryuthela nishihirai. Next base: position 12,565,116 of record JAWZYU010000009.1, read on the forward strand.
GTTGGGTTGTTTTACCTCTGAGCGGCACTTTTTTGCACACCATGGGCTAAATGGCCAGGTCACATGGACCCCGAAGGCTCAGAGAAGGTTGGGGGAGGGGACCCACTGGAACAGCTGTTGGGAGACAGATGGTAGCCTCCCGTCAAGGCCATCCAGCGTGTTCTTTAACGTGCACAGAGTATGGTTCTCCCGCACACGGGGACACGGCTTAACGTCCCATTCGAGACGGCGGCCTTTCCAAGCCCATCGGTGTCCCCCTACTGACCGTGGGCAGGGCGGGGAATTTTGCGGAGATAAATCTCAACGCTGACCCAGCTGGGACTCGAACCTGGGAACTATGATTACGAGCCTGGCGCGCTACCGACTGAGCCACCCCCGCCCCAAATAGCGTCGTTGAACAGTCTCGATGACGGAGGCTTTAAAACTGAAACAGTTGGAGTCTGGGTTTAAAACCCAATTGGTGGAATGGACGTTATGTCGCAGATACCTAGATAAGTTGTAGAAGTTAATAGTTTTGTCTAGACTTATTTCTGGTCGAGTGGTTGGCGTGCTTGGCTACTGATAAGCTTCTGTCAGACATCTGTGGCAAAGCTGCTGCTGCTTGAGGGGTAAATTCAACTTGATGGGTAAAAAATAGTGGAGTGGCTAGCGCGCTTGGCTACTGATCGGAGAAACCTGTGTTCGAGTCCCGGGTATGGCATGGATGTTTGTGTTGTCTTTCTGATGAGGTCTCGCCTTCCTCATATATCTGTGACGTATTAAACTGACATGCTCCTGTCAGACCTCTGTGGCAAGCAGCTGCTTGAGTTTTTTTATCATTGATGAAATAATGATTAAGAAATATATTTCCCCGGCGGGAAGCAGGTTTAAACCCACTGACATTCGACCTCGATAATTTCGAGAAATTACCTAGTCTCAGAATATGAGCATAAGGCTCTGATGCTTTTATTGCTGACAGTGAATTGATAATACCAAGTGCATCTTTACTGAGCTCTCAAGTTACAAAGATTCTAAGAGTTCTGTTTCCTAGAATCGACGTGTCAAGGGGGCACGTTGATCATCGATGAAACCAATTAGTAAATAACCCAACTTAGACTTTTCGTGACTAATGAAAAATAGCTTAATACTGCCAAACAAAAAACTTAAATTTTATTATATATATTAGCTACTTTTTTAGTTCTGTAGTATCAAAGTTGGGAGTTTCGGTCACAAACTAAGTTGACAACAATACACAAGTAAAATACGGTATATGGCAAGTTCCAAACAGGTTGAGATGTTCTATAAGTGTGAGAGCTGTGTTCGTTAATAGAATAAAGAGTCATAATTCATTAGCAGGTAGAATGCTTTTAAGTACGAATTATACGTTGAATGATAGCAAGCTGAAGTTCACCTGTATGTGTGCAAATGGTCCAATGATTAATAGCTTGGTTCGCTAACTGTTTCTGCAGAATGTTTATGGTGTTTTTGAAAACACTTTTATTCCATAAAGGGTTTAATAGAGAGGTGTCAAGGACCTTTAGGTTCTGGATGATATTAATGACCCACTGGATCTACAACAAGATTATCCAACGTATTATTTAACGTGCACAGTAACGAGCACCACGAAAAAAATTCTTCAGGGGAGTGGGTTACAAAGAGTACTCGAATTGCATTGGAATACAAAAGAGAGCCGTTCGGCAGATTATTTGTGATGGATCTTTCGGTTCCGGTATATTTAAACTTCCAGGAAAATGATCTTGGAAAATTTTGTTCTTCTTAAAATAATAGTATGGTTCTTTCTAGTCTCTTTAAAATAAATAGTTATGGTAGTGAAACTTGGACGCTTTGTAAACAAGATAACAGGAAACTTGATGCTTTTGATTCTAGATGCTTACGCAGTATCTTGGGTATTAGGTGGTTCAACTTTGTAAGTAATAAATGAGGTTAGGCAAAGGAATCAGCAACCTACTTTGAGCAGATATTGTGCAGGGAGAGACTCCGTTGGTTTGGCCATGTTGCCCGTGTGGATAATGATAGATTAGCGAATAAAGTTATGAACAGTCTGCCTAAAGGCCTCAGAAAGAGGGGGACCTAGGATGCGTGGGCAGACAATGTCAAACAGAACCTTGTTAAAATTGGTGTGCAGTGGCCAGATGCAGCTCAGGACAGATATGCTTGGAGAACTAAATTGCATGGTCTGATTGGGCCTACGTAGCCCATGGCTGTTTGAGGATGATGATGTTAAATAACTTTTTAATAATGTTTGGGAACTAAGATAACGTAAATACACATGCTCCCAAGTTGATTATTTTACAGTTGTGCAAAAACGAGCAGATTGTTTTCAGAGTACATTTCACTACAGTTTCAGTTGTTAAATTTTTTCAGTTCAGATTGTTAGATTTTTCCATTCCGAGAACTGGTTAAAACTCCATCCACCATCTTCCTCGAGCAAGCTATTTAACGTGTACATCTCCCCGATGCCTCTCCCAGCAAGAATGGCCCTAACCAGCGGAGGAAAATGAGCAGTAGTAGATAACAGAAAAGTAGAACAAAAAGATTAGGAAAATAAACGCTAAAAATGAAATATTACAATCGCGATTAAGAAAAGTTCTGTTTGAGCCATCAGTAGAAAACGGTAGATTAAAATCACTACGAAACCCCACACGACCCATTTCCAGCCAGACGATTTACAGGGACTCCAACGGAATAAATACATTTTTGGGTGTGTTGATGGCCCTCGTAACTGGTGCAAGTAGGTGTGGCCAGGGTCAAGGTCGGGGAACTGAGCGTCAACGGTCAACACCCACTCGGAGTCTGCACTGAATAATTTGCCAGTAACACCCACCAATGCTGCCTACTAACTGCTGTCTCACGTTCCAGGAGAAACATTATTTGTTTCGACCACGTCGCAGGTGTTCTTATTTCGAGCGCGAATCTACATCACCAAATTTATTTTTGATGACCAAAGATCAATGGATAAGAAATGAGGAGAGGTAACTAAGTTCTCGACATCAGAAATGAAGCAAAATTTGCTATTCTTGAAATAATTTGAGCTGTCAACCTAAATGACTTTTTATACCGGTGACTCGGTGTCAAAAGAAATATCATTAAATAATTATTATAATTATTAATACACGTTAGTTATTGATACATGTTAAATATTGATTCACTAGCCTTCATTCTGAAATATGCGTATTAAATTTCCGTTTCCCTTTGGCCATTGTTTTAATTCGACAAGCTCGTAATTTGTAGCATTCAGGTTCGAATCCCAACAGTGTCAGCTTTGAAATTTATTTCCGCTAGCTCCCGTTCTGCTGCTCTTGGTAAGAACGGGGTCACCGAAGGGCTTGGAAAGGAGGCCGTCCGTCGGATGGAGCATTAAGTCATGGCCGTGTGCAGGAGAGCAATACTCCGTGCATGTTAAAGAACATGTTGGATGGCCTTGACGGAAGACTTCCATTTGTCTCCTGACGGGCTATCCAAGGGTCCAAAAACTTCTCTGAGCTGTTGAAGTCCTTGTGACCTGGCCATTTAGCTCACTGTGTGCAGATAAAAAAGTGCAGCTCAAAGGTGAAAAAAAAAACTATTACCAAAAGTGTTAAAGAATTTCAAATTTTAGGTAAGCTCATATTATAGTGCCACTTAATTTCTCAGAGTTTCATGAATGACAACATGTAGTGCGAAAAGACTTCGGTTCAAATTACTGGAAATGCACAGATGTTTAAGGCTGCCTTTCTTGTAAGGTTTCGTCTCTCGTAAGTCCTTTTCCCTCAGCACTTTGTTCAGAAAGTTCCAGTGGAGGTGAAACTGGAATTAACATACTTCAGATTGTAGTTTTTGAGGACCGTCTTAGGCAAAATATATTACCCAGACATTCACACGGAGTTTACAAAATTGAGTGCTATTTACAGATTGAAAATAAAAATTTGAAAGTAAAAAAATTATGCACACGCTGTTGACCTTTTTGTTATAGTCTTAGTAATAATCCTGCAACGTTTCCTTTTCTACAACCTTACTACACTTATCCGAAAGAGTTTTTCGTTTAAAACTAGCCATAAAATTTTAATTCGAAGAATAAATTTACATATTTTGAAATGTTTGTTTAAAATAAAACTGAAAAAAATTCAACTTTAATAAATAATATTTTTTGTTTTGCTGAGGTCTCACCCTCCTCACAAAACTTCTCCATGACATTTTACGCTGGCACCTCTGTGGCAAACAATTGCTTGAAAGGAGGGAGAGTTTTTATTTTATTAACCTTTCATTATTGAATATGAAGAAATTCTCATTATTATAGTTTAGTATTGATTTTAAAGAAACAGCTGTTTTCCACAGAGATCAGACAAGAGCATGTCAGTATATTATGCCCCAGAGAAGACATGAGAAAGAGGAGATATTAGCAGAAAGGCAACACAAAAAGCATCACAGTACTCCCACAATATTTTTTTTAGTTAATCCACGCCAAAAGCGCGATACTTATATCCACTGATAACTCTTCCCATCGATAAGTTAAATTCCCAACTTCCCACGGTTAAGGTACTACTCACAATGTACAACTCTATTCACAAGGTAGGTGGTGGCAGCATCCCCAAAAATATCGGACACTTTTCGAGGGCTAACTCTCCGCTCGCGGTGTCTAGAAACCAGAGCTGTTACCCCAAAAGGGTATCATTAAGTGTGACCACTACACCAATTTGGGGAAATTATTTCGCTCAAATAACAGCGGAATTACAGGGAAACTGTAAAATTTATGCCACCGATGACGTCACACATGTCCATCCGTGCCCAGGAATTACGGCTATTACATAATGTGTTGTTAATTGATATGATTCACTGCCACTATAATTGTATTGCACTGTTTTGAAACATTCTGGGAGCACAACAAATAGAAAAGAGCTTAGCGCACTGAGTATACCATTTTCAACTATGCACTTATGCTTATCTGCATTTTTAACTTTATTTTCACTTATTGATCCTGAGGTTCGTACAGCATAAACTTACCTTATTTCATTAAAAACTTATTTTTTTTTTTTTGGTAATATTTCAATGATTATCCGTGTAGCTGACATTTAAGAAAAAATAGCTATCATTTATTCTCCTTAGAAAATTAACTATTTCTTCTAAAAAAACACACATCCCTTACCATCCTTTGTTGTTGCTTTTGCATTCTGCTGGACTTTATGCTTTATCTATGCAGGAAGTAACAAAGTGTATTATCAAATTATTCCTAACGCATTGGACGAACATTTTCCCAATCATTACACAGAGTGTGGGTTTGGCTGAGCTCAGCTAGTCCAAAATAAGTCATTCCTGGACGAATTCAGCTCATCCGAGGCAGGTAATGGGTTAATGAATAATAAATAAATATCCCCTTAAGCAGCTGCTTGCCACAGAGGCCAGACAGGAGCCTGTCAGCTTATACCCCATAGAGATCTGTGAGGAAGGCGAGACTTCAGCAGAAAGACAAACACGAACATCCATGCCTTATCCGTGTCTCGAACCCAGATATCTGTACCAAATTAAGATGGGAGCTTAGGGGGCCCAGGCTCCAAGCAAATGAGGTTCCTTGGCTGCTAAGGATAAATTTTGTAGGATTTTAAATAAAAATTAATATTTTTCAAACTTTTTAACAATAACAGTCTTAACAATTTTTAATAAGTAACAAATTTCTGAAACTGTTTCAGTTCATAAATCTGAACTAGCTACTAAGCTAATTAATTATTTTTCTCTCAGTGCATAATACTAAGTAAGTGATTTACAAGTTTCGTGTGTACATGTAAAATATAAAGTTCACTAGTAAAAAATCAGTATTATTAATATTATTTATTAATTTGCTTATTTACTAATCCATTTATGAATTTATTTAAGGTAGCAGGAGGCCGTCCCGTGGCAAGGGACTTGGGTTCGAGCCCCGGATAAGGTCATGGATGTTTGTGTTGTCTTTCTGCTGAGGTCCTGCCATCCTCACAGACCTTCTACTATGACATAAAAACTGACAGGCTCCTGTCAGACCTCTGTGGCAAGCAGCTGCTTGAGGGAGTATTTATTTTATTTTTTATTAGCAGGAGGAGCCCGAAAATACTAAAAAACTAGAGTCTCTAGAATTGTCTGATCTGGCCCTGATGAACATACTAAATTATTAAAAAACATTTACTTTCTTGGTTACACAATACAAATTATCAACGTTTCCAGATTTCAGAACATTTTTTTCAATGCTGTTGTCGGTTATCCGTTCTTTCCTCCTCTCACTTAATCCTTCTTTAAAAGGAAAGATTTCCGAATTCATCCCTATTATTTCAAGGTTCACTAGTGCAGCACTATCGTCTGTTCTCCCAACAGGAGAGAGTAACTCCAAAGATAATCAGCGACATCAGCAACTAAAGACAAAGACACGAAACTAGCATCACGGAGGAGCAATTGTGTCACTTCATATAAACGCGGGAGACGGTACTTGAATGATCATCCTTGAGCCGCCGTTGCTATATACCATCATCTAATCGATCCGCTGGCGGGAACTAAGGCGATATTCTCCGCTTCATGCCGAAGGTCAATGTACCGGTTCTTGGACATTACGTGCAGTAATCGATAATGTTCCATATTTGAGAAATCAATGGCTTGGAAAGTGTATCTGTACCGCTAGGCTAATTTTAAAAAGCATTTTTCACAAATATGTGTTTCATCGATGATCATAATAAGTGACTGATTCATGATTAATCGTTGTACGTGTTCATTAAAGGAAGAAGTAAATGGAGGAGAATGATGGTAAAATGGCACGCTTAAAAATGATCATTATTTATCATTTCTGCAGTAAAAAGTTTAATAAACAATGAAGGAACTTACATTCCATGTATTAAATATAATTGTAAATTTCAAAAGGAATTCAATTTTCATTTCCCTGTGATATTTTAACATACCTGAAATTCGCAACTAGCATTATGACAGCAACTTTTTTTAAATTAACTACAGTAGTGCGCTTGGCTACTGATCTACGGGACCTGGGTTCGAGCCCCGGGTAAGGCATGGATGTTCGTGTTGTTTTCTGTTGAGGTCCTGTCATCCTCTCAGATCTTCTACTGTGGCATATAAACTGACAGGCTCCTGTCAGACCTCTGTGGCAAGCAGCTGCTTGAGGGGGTATTTATTTATTTATTTTTTTTTATTTATAATTAGAATTTTCAGCTATACAAATAAGAGAAATGATACTGAAGATAATTTTTCATAACAAAATTCATTACTACTCCGAAAACTTTCTCAGTGCAATAGAAAATTGCAGTTAGTGTTTCGTGTGATGGCCTCTGGCATTTTTCAAAATACAACCAGCTTTGTGCTTTCAGCATTTGAATCTTCTTGGGCTAACTTTGAGTAATAAGAATAATACTATCATTTATAAAATCTCTAGAAAGAGTCTACAACAGCAAGGTTTAGCCTGAGAAGAGATAAAATATGAATATAATAAACTGCTCATTTTTCCGAACCAATTCTTGCCATGAAAGGTTAAAGGAACAAAAATATTTAGCTATACAGTCTTCACTTTTAAATAAGATGCACAAATTTCTCACTGTTTGACATATAAATATGTAAATTGCATTTTACGTAAACCAGCAAAATAATCATTAAAAAAATTATAACATTAATAAGAATGTGTTCTGTTTTCGTAGTTACCCATACTCAGAGGAACACAAAAACTGAAAACAAATTATCGTATTTATTCACCCAAGCAGCGCAGCATTTTTCGCTATTTGTCCTTGATGAAAATTGGACTAAAAGTGGCTAAAAAAGATAAAAGTCATAAAAAAGGCTAAAAGTGAAGGAAACCATTTCCGCGCTAAACGCCTTCCCGTGTTAGGCAAACAACTGTGTAGTATCAGTGTTGTATTAACATTTATCGCGCGTGCATAAGTTTCCGTTATAAATCACCCTTTTGACGTGGCATCTAGCAGCTTAGATGAAGCTGAGAATTCTTTAGTATAGGAGGAAACATGAAAACAAAGATTCCTTAAATGAAGACAGCGAAGAAGACGAGGAATTGGAGGATATGAGAAGATTAAAGAACCTAGTCTGGTTTTGACAATGGTTCTGTAATCTGCATTGTGTCTATACTGCCTTATTAGTTTAATTATATATATATATTTCTCTTTTTAGCCTTACTACAATAAGTGCGTCATTTTTCATTTCCCCTTTTAATTGCTCCAAAAACGAGGTGCAAAGCTCATGGAATAAATAGCATATAAACCTTCGAAAGAAGGCAGCTGCACCACATGCTATTACCTTATCCTATACATTAGTGGTTTTGGATTTACTGCTTTATAAATACTGGAAACTACCGCATTATTTTCTAAGCATATCCTCATCAATTTTTAACTATTTCTTCATACAGAATGAATTTACATTCTAGAAATTTAATGGTTACACTTTAGGGGATAGAGCGCGCTAATGATGGTTCCGAAACACAAATGACACGTATTAGAAAACTATAGAGCTATGTCTGTGCTCATGGATTAAATGCGCGTTTGCCAAATAATGCATTTAGGGTTGCGTGCCGTTCCATTTTCACTGCAAGTGGAACAGCACGCAATACTTAATGTTACACAGCTAACTGCATTTGATAAAGTTTGCTGGCCAAGTGGTGAAAACGCATCACTCTGCCAAAAGTGCGGCTTGGTAAATTTAACCGCATTACGGATTCTAGCCAACACTCCAGATTTAAAATTGTCTTTGTTCCTGCAATTTCCGTTTACACTGTTCTAGTAACAAATTTCTTTGCATCACTAAGACGCAGAACTTATTTTCCTAACTATTTGTGCATGCAAACGGGAAAAAAAGTTCTAAAGTTATTTATTATCTATAATTAATCTTATTTGCGGATAAGAGAAAAGTTTAATAAAAGGCGTGATTAAATCTAATTTTACTTGGATTGGGAAACGCAACTCATGTGCAGCAAGCCTGAATTCAGAAACTGAACCAAAAGCTAAACACAAAAATAGATCACATGAATGAAGATTCAAGTTTATTTCCCACCTTCAAGAGTATTAATCGACCAAAATATATAGCATCCTATCGGACTTCATTCATCAGTAGATACTTCAGATATTCTTAGTTCCATATCTTTCACGAGTATCAAAAGAGAAAGTACAGGGTGGTAATAAGTTTCTTTATTCCGAAGTCTCTGGAGCGGAGACGAACGGAGATGGCCGCGAAAATTGGTAGGTAGCTTAATGAGATCATGTGAAAGCGATATGGAGAAGAAAAAAATTAGTTCCAACTGTTGCCACCAGGGGGTAAACGGGCGCTGCAAACAAAAAAAGGCACAGGTGATTTGGGTTGTTTTACCTCTGAGCGGCACTTTTTTGCACACCATGGGCTAAATGGCCAGATCACATGGACCCCGAAGGTTCAGAGAAGGTTGGGGGAGAGGACCCACTGGAACAGCTGTTGGGAGACAGATGGTAGCCTCCCATCAAGGCCATCCAGCGTGTTCTTTAACGTGCAGAGGGTATGACTCTCCCGCACACTGGGCCACGGCTTAACGTCCCATCAGACGGACGGCGGCCTTTCCAAGCCCATCGGTGTCCCCTACTGACCAAGGGCGGGGAGTTTTGTGGAGATAAATATCAACGCTGACCCAGCTGGGACTCGAACCTGGGAACTACAGATTACAAGCCTGGCGCGCTACCGACTGAGCCATCCCCGCCCCATACAGGTGAGAAGACGAAATTTATTCATTTCACACAAGACTATTACAGAAACTGCTTAATATGTTCCCCATTGGTGCAGAAAATGTGCTGGAAGCATGGTTGCTTGGAGTATGTCAATGTGGATTTTGATCATTTCCCGTTTAATGTTGGTCTTCAAATCAGCAAGTGACAGCACACTGTCACAATAAACCCAGTTCTTGAGATAGCCTCAGAACCAGAAATCACAAGTATTCAGGTCCAGTGAGCATGGTGGCCAGGCCTGAGGAAGTATAAAAAAACTAAGCACTCATCGCCGAACATTGCACACAACAACTACTTTACCTGCTGACTAACAATGGGGAGTTACCATCTTGCATGAACACTGTGGTCCAGACACTGCCATTCCTGAGGGAGAGAATCACGTGATTTTGGAGAAGAGCACAGTAATGGATAACCGTTGCATTACACCACACTGGACCATTAGGTGTAGCCTCCTCAAAGGAGAACAACCTAACGATGAAGTCTGCACTGAAGCCACACCACACTAATTTATGGGGGCAGGAGAGGGCGGTTCATGTACAGCATATGGAGGTGATGCCCTCCATGTGTGACAATTCTGTGTATTGACAGCATCAGTGAGGGTGAAATGCGAGGGAGAAAAGTCCACAGGACTGCCTATAGTCATATGTCATTCATCTCTATCCATGCCAGAAATTGGACAGCAAAGTCAGTATGATGTTGCAAGTCCCACAGACACAGAAGATCCAACTGTCATGATAGCTCTCTGGTATTGCTGACCAAACCATATGCGATTCCGGCATGGGCAATCACAGCAACCATCATCTTATCTACCACGTCTTCTGCAATGGGTGACTCTCTTCCTGGTGCCATTTCCAACACACCGTTTGCCTCAAACTTTTTCTCTCTTTTCCTTAATGCAACTGACATCAGCAGTTTTCTCTGACGACTTTTCAGATGCCGATACTATGGTAGTGTGTCATTAGTGTTGCTCTGATTCTGGTGGAATTACTTGATTAACAGCACACGTCCCTTCTTCATGAAGGTCATACAGGGATTTGCTTTTGGTGTGAGCATTCATACTTTTATACGATGCTTTTTGTGTCGGAAACATGTTATTAAGAAAACGAAAGCAAATTAACACATCTGTAGCGCTAGTTCCCCCTGGTGGCGACAGTTGGAACTATTTTTGTTCTCTTTGTTAAATCGCTTCCACGTGTTCTCATTAAACTATCTACCAATTTTGAACTGCTCTCTCCATTAGTCACCACTCCACAGACTCCGGAATAGAGAAACTTATTTTACACTGAAGTGCCATTGAATTAGGGATAGGAGACCTTATCGAAATTCAGTACCGCAAGTCCTGCATTTGCGCGCATGTGTGGCTGAAACTCTGGTCATATATAGTTGCCAGCTTCCCCAGGCATTCGTCGTGAGAAGCATAATGGGGAAAAGCATGGGATTTAGATGCATTTGACAAGCGGGCAGATCATAGGACACTCGATCTCCGAAATTGTCAACGAACTTGGATTTTGTCGTATGACAGTTTTAAAAGTGTTCTGGGAATATGAAAATTTCAGCAAAAGAAACAAGCACCTGGACAAACTACAAAGGACAACCAGCCTTGAATGATCGTGGACTTTGCTTGTCTGACCAACATCGTATGGACCGATAGGGGCCAGACATCATCTGAAATCACCTCCCATCTGAATCTTCCATGTGCAAAGTTCACTTCATTGTATCTGCTTTGGGAGCCTCCGACCTATGAGAGTCCCACTTTTAACGGCATGACACTGGGCTCAACACCTTGCCTGGGCTAAGAACATCGAAACTGGACCATCGAAAATTGGCAATGAATAGTCTGGAGTGATGAATCCCAATTTAAACTTCATCACAACAATGGGAGACTGAGGGTATGATGCCAATCTCATGAAGCCATGGATCCTGCATGTCATATCGGAACAGTACAAGCTGGTGGTGGTTCAGTGATGGCCTGGAGTGTCTTCAGTTGGACGTCTGTGGGACCTTTGGTACATGTACTGATGACTCTCAATGCATCCCGGTACATAGAATTCATGGCTGACCATTTACACCCATTTATGGCCATCATGCATCCCAATGGAGATGGCATCTACCAACAAAACAACTGTTCATCTCACAGGTCCAGGTTGGCTACTGACTGCATGGTTGCAGGAACATTCTGCTGACTGAAATAATGAATTGGCCACCTAGAAGCCCAGATTTAAATCCAATTGAAAATCTTTGGAATACCATTGAGCAGAGTGTTCGGAGCCGTGTTCCATCAGCGACAACCTTGAGAGAATTGTCCACAACTCTGGAAGATGCATGGGTCACCATACCTGTGGGAACATTTACGCAAGCTTGTGGAGTCTTTGCCTCATCGTGTGGCGGCTGTTATCAGGGCCAGAGGGGGTCCAACACGTTACTAGGTTGCTATCCCTATTCAATGGCACTTCAGTATATAACCACCCTGTGCTTATGAAGTGTGAAATTTGAGCATGAAAGTTCTTAATATTCTGAAACACTATAATATCGGTATGAATGATTTTTTTTACCCACGTATATTAAGCAGCATTAGTTGGAGTTGCGAATTTTCAATGCACGGTAAGGGGGAAAAACAGTAAAAAGCTTCACAACATTTCATTAACACAATTTTCTCATAAAAAGTAAAATAAATATTGTATGGCAATTTTAACAGGTGATATCTCTGAAAGCACGGTCTCTATAGCTTTCATTTCCGAATTCTGGCTTATTTCTGACGGGGAGACTATGGAAGGTCTTGGAGATTGCGCAGTTCACCTTTGAACGGCTCTCATAGATCATAGGTGTATGACCTATTAACCTAGATCTATGAAACCTGTCGAAGGCGTTAACTTCACAGAACTAATATATAGTCCTACGTATTTGTTTGACAGTTTATGCATAAGAAATGTAATCAGTAAACTGAGCTCGGACTTGTGCCGAGCATAAATTACGTCCGATTCTCAAACTCTCAGGTAGCAAAATCATGTTTCGTGATACCCAGAAACATCTAAAGAATATACACATTATTCAATCCCTCAAAGGTTGGGGGAGGTATAACTCCTCTCTTGGGTAGGTCAATGTATGCGGGTCCTGGAAAGTTATTTTGTCCGAGAAAGCAATTTTGATATATAACTTTAAGTTTCAGAATTTTGACGGTTCTGAAAACCTCAAGTATTACAAACTCAGTTTTTAAATTAATATGCTTATTACATCACTCGTGTTTATATATAACTACAGAATATATATATATAAAACCTTTTTTCGTTTATCATTATAAAAAAGAAATTCCGTTAAATCAAAATTTTTCTTTTTAATGTAATAAAAGCAGAAGAAAAAATTTAATGAAACAGGTGTCAAATGCATGCAACAAAAATGTGATCATACATGTCATCCTCCAAGTTTAGTATGCTGCTCCTGACAGTGCAATTTTGAATGCAGATATCTCTTTGCTTCAAGAATATTTATATTGCTTTCAAAGTTTGCAGGCTTGGCCACCTCACTATATGCAATAAGATCAGTATTAGCTGCTTATCATTAATTAGGAGTGTCCAAGGTATACTATTATCAGCATGTCTTGCTTTGAAAGCCAAATAAAGCTAAGTAAAAAAAAATAGGATCCCCTCATTGTAACTTAGATTTCAAAGCATCACAGGACCTCTTTCGTCCAACATAAGTAATTTTCTCCTGCTTTAATTCATTTGGGAATATCAACATTCATGTTTTGCACCAGAAGTTTTTCACAATACGAGTATCATTCATAATTACAGCCATTACGAATTATATCAATTGCGATATGCATCATACCAGTAGCATACCCGGAAAGTTTTAGTAATTTTAGAATTTTTATAACGATGGGCGGAGGTGAAGTGTTTGAGTCAAATGGGGTGTTGGCAGTGATGAGCCGAGAACTTTTGGCACCTGAGGCACCCCTTGACAGGTATACATTTTGCCCCAAAAGAAAGTTTCCTGTTGAATTTAATGATTAACAAAAATATATTTTCTGAACTACTGCACTGCTTTTATAATAGTGATAATAAATGCAACTGATATTTTAACGTATATTATTTCGAATTTTGGAGCCTCTAAAAAAATGGTACCTTGAGGCAGTTGCCTCGTAGTCTCACCTATTGGACTGGCCCTGAGTTGTAGTGACATGCCCGAGCCTCTGATCCTCCGAACCTCAGGCATGTCCTACCACTCAAGTTATGATAAACACTGCCCCTCAAAGGGGGTAGTATCTTCAACACCACATTATTTCACAAATATTCAAATTGAAAAAATTTCAGAACATTTAATAAAACACTGCTTTGAAAATCGATTAAAACCAACTTACTTCAGTCACGTCCATAATCTTGATGGCTGCTAATTGCCCAGTCTTTGTATGCCGCCCCTAAAAGTAATTTTAAAAAGGTATTCTTTACATTATAAGTATACAAATAGCAGTGTTTCGTACAAATAAAAAGCTATAAAAGCAATTTTTTGGTTCCTTTTTTACCTTTTCATTTGTTTGAAACAAAACATTGAATTTTTTTGTAAGTTATTCCACTCAAAATGTAGTACAGTTTTTTAATGTAATGATACAAAGAAAATACACGTAGATGCACAAATACTCAGAATCTTATTGAAACCATTAGTACTATTATGCTTTCAAAGTTTTAAACTTAAATACGTAACTATATATTTTTATTAACACTTAATACTGAAATGAAACAAACGGCGAGAACAAGTAGAATTGAACCACACACTTTAGAAACGTGATAGAACACTAGATTTATGTTTAAAATTATATTTAATTTTCTTTTCCATGTTTAATTATTATTGCTATTTTTATCATCAGATAAATATACTGATAAATATTCATATTTTTCTAATACTATTCATCAATATTTATTGATCCTTTCTAAACGTCATATGAATGCAAAACGTCGCAAAGGTTGTCTACTGAAAAACAAAACACTAGATTGGAAAATTCGTAAAGCCTCTCCACCTCTTCGAATATTTTAGCTATAAGTCTGAGTGGTTGGTTTAGTCGGGTTGTTTTATTTCTGAGAGGACTTTTTTTTACACACAATGGGCTAAAATGACCAGCTCACAAGAACCCTGAGAGCTCAAAGGAGATTGGGAGAAAGGGACCCACTGGACAGCTGTTAGGAAACAGACGGTAGCCTCCCGTAAAGGCCATCCAGCTTGTTCTTTAGCATGCACAGGGTATAGCTCTAAAACTCTGGTTTCTAGATTATATGGTGATTAAACTTTAGGCTACAATATCTTTTCTGGATAGACAATTTTAGTGAAAAGGTGTTTTTGATCATTTAATGGAGTGGATGGTCATGTAGTTGATATCCGCAAGATCCTTAGTCTGGAATTGAGGGATTTGAGTTTTCTTTTCTGAAATACACTGGTTCAGTTGTGGCACACTCAGATTTTCTTCACTAGCTCGCCCACTGTTCTGAGTAAAACCATTGGGCTTGGAGGTTATACTAGTCTTTAAACCTTTTCAAACGGTGTTCGTATATATCTGCAATGCACTTTGTATAGTCCAAGAGGTATACAGATATATCCATGAGATTGTATCTATCGGTAATGGCTTTTCAAACTATTCACTCTGAATGGGCTATGTATATCACTCTGAAGAGCCATACCTTTGTATAAAGTTGAAAAATTTGCGGGATAGTTTCTGACCCGCCTGTTCTAAGCCTAGTTTCGAGAATGGCTTCCTTGTGATTTAGCCCATTCTGTATCAAAACTATGCGGCTCACTGCATAACAATGCTACCTCATATATTTTACTGTTGACATTAAGTGCAGCTTGACAATTTATCAAAACCTAAATAATTGTAGATAGCCTAGATCAAAAACAAAAAATATATTATTTATTCGAGAAAGCAATGCTTAACGCTAGAAAATTAAAAAAAGAACCACTAACATACACTTGCTATAAAAACAGCCTATTCTATTGGTGAATTCTATTTCTATTGGTATAGCCTATTCTATTGGTGAATGACACATAAGGACTAAAAATCAGGATGGTGACACGTAAGGTCTAAAAAACCAAGACATCGTTTTAAATTAACAGTCACTGTCTTAACTCATGAACTTATTTTGCAGATATGATAATTCTAGAGGTTTTTTTTCTCTATCTCCTTTAGAATATGTAGATCGTTAACCTTGCACGAAACGTTAAGATAACAGCAAAGGGAACCAGAATTTAAGATCAGAGGAATTCAGAACACGTCTTCTGGTTGCAATACCCATTTGCGGCTTCTTTTCGAACCAGAGGACAATGTTTGAATGAGCAGCACGCAAATGGAGCAAAGGCAAGCGAAGTATTTAATGCATTACAGGAGATTCGGTTCAGCATTGTTTAGCCTTTGGCTAATTTGACTCAACTATATCTCTGAAAACAAATATAATTTATTATTACTCATAGCTGACGACTAGGAAAGGTTATGCCAGCATATCTTCCCCAGGAAATAAAAGATCAAACTGCATTCAGTAGTAGAGATGCACACGAAATATCCGTAAACATGGGACTCATGAAAAGTTAGCTGAAAAAATTGAGTTACGTCGCGAGTAGATATGAACTCAGTGAATTCAATTTTATCACGGTAAAATGCTAGGTATAAACTATTAAATAAGCAATATTGTGTGTATCTAGTTAATCACCAGACACAGTGTTATTATAACTGGGTGAAAAATCGTTTTAGTCAATTAAAATGTGAAAATCAATTAAAATGTGAAAAATCATTTTGTCTCAAATTATGAACAAGGAGAGGTGATACAATGAAATTATCCACGGTATATGGTAATTACAACAATATAAACGATCACAGAGAAGTAGTTGAGAAATCGTGTTAAATCAAGGACCAGTCGTGGTAGTCGAAAACCAACCCTAATTTAAAAATCGTGTTAGTCGGAGACTGGGCGTGCCGTATTCTGGTGTGAGTTTACAATAAAAAACAACTGTCTAATCCTATGATCAAAATTCAAGGGATTCACAATTAAAATCCATCCAGCAATATTCAATTATTTTAATTTTAGTAATTCTTCGTACTTTCCGCAGACATTTTTAAGCTAGGGATCTTTAAAGCATCAGCTGAAAATATGACTGTAGTCCAAAAGAGATGGTAATAATTTCGCTCAGGTACTTATAGTCTTCGGATTGGGATTTTTGTTTTACCTCTGAGTGGCACTTTTTCTCACACAATGGACTAAATGATCAGGTCATAAGGACCCAAAGGCTCAGATCTGATTGAAGAAAGAAATTCAGTACTGTTAGCAGCAGATAAATCCTCCAGTCAAAGCAATTCAACGTGTTTTTGATCTGCACAAGGCATGACTCTTTTGCACGAAGGTCATGGTTATTGTTATTTTTTTCACGAAGACTATGGCATTAATGTTCCAATTGATGGACGGCAGCTTTCCCAATTCCATCAATGTTCTCTTTCTCACTAGGAGCAGATCAGGAGTTAGAGGATAAAATCTCAAACCAGGCCAAAATGGATTCGCACCTGGGAATGGCAGGTTAGAAGCCTGTGTGCGCTATCAACCAGTTCAGCCCTTTAGGTTGACGAATTATCAAATGCTATAAGGTGACATGGTAATCACTCTTTTTGGCCCAGTTGAAACTTAAGTGATATTTTTTATTTCAACAGTAGAGATTTATTTACGAATTTAGACAAAATATTTTCTTAAAATAGATATAAATGGCCTAATCCAGTTTCATATTTTAAAAACCAGTTTTCTCAAAAGTTGTTTGAGATTTTGAATATTTATAAAACTTTGCTATACGATTGTAAAAACTTATTCTAAACTAGGAATAAATTTCTCAAATGTTGATTTTATTTAAGAAAAACTAACTTTTTCAAAAAGTATTTTCATAAAATTTATTATATTAGTATTATTAGTATATTTCATAAAATTTATTTTCATACTTTTTATGGTACTTATTTTATGAAACAATTGATTTTTGTTTTAATTCGTACTGATACTTTACATCTCCACTTTATTCGCATTTCATACATTTTGTGTTTCTCTCTCAAAAATTAGCAAAATGCAAAAAAATAAAAAATTTTCTACATCCTTAAGCAATGAGTATTTCCCTGTTCAAGAACTCATTTTTGTTAAGAATTTTATTCCAATATGTTGGAGAAAATAGAGTAACTTTACACCACAAACTGGTGTTTACTTACACAGTAGGGGGCGGGAATGGTCAGTAACTAGGCACGCCAGGCTTGTAATCAGCAATTCCCAGGTTCGAATCTCACCTTGGCCAGCATTGAGATTTATCTCCGCCTGCCCTCAGTCAGTAGGGGACACCAAGGGTTTTGAAAGGTCGCCATCTGTCGGATGAACATAAACCGTGGCCTCATGTGCAGGAGAGCCATATCCTGTGCACGTTAAAGAACACTCTGGATGACCTTGATGGGAGGCTACCATCTGTCTCCAAACAGCTGCCCAGTGGGTTCCCTCCCCTCGACCTTCTCTGAGCCCTGGGAGTTCTTTTATGACCTAGTCGTTTAGCCCATTGTGTGCAATAATGTGCTGTTCAGAAGTAAAACAGCCTAATCCACTACATAAAACAGTTATTGTCGTTTTTACAATTGCAAAGAATCTGTTAATGCCTTCAAAGATAAGTAAAACCAATATATGGTGGGTTGGGTGGTTTTACTTCTGAGCGGCACTTTTGTGCACAGAGTGGCTAAATGGTTAAGTCACAGAGACTCCGAGATGGTTGGAAAAATGGGACAAACTGTAGGAGAGACATATGAGCCTCTCAGAAGCCAAACTGATCAACTCCACTTTTTGTAAATTTTGCAATTTTAGTACCCAAGCCCGTTATTTTTTATGTATTTTTACATCTTATAATATAGAACCTACATATATCTATAATATTACTCTTCATAATATTTCTTTGTTCGTATATTTCAAGCAAAGTTTTAAAATTAAATTTTAAAGAATCATCAATTTTCTCCACTTTTTAATTTATGGAGTTGATCAGTTTGGCTTCTGAGAGGCTCGCATGTAGCCTCCATTAAAACCATCCACCGCCTTGATGGCTCCTTTAACGTGCACAGGGTATGGCTCTCTTGCACACGAGACTACATCTGACAATGGAGCTGACAATGGGCTAAACGACTAGTCACTAGCATCTGAAGGATCCCCTGTCTTACCGAGAGCTGGGTGGGGTTGTTACCAGAGATAAATCTCAATACTGACACAAGTGGAACTCTAATCTGAGAACTCCAGATTACGATCCTGGTACGCTACCGACTGAGCCAACAAATATGCAATGTGTTGGTAGAATGGAATCATTATATCCTCAGTTAAAAGCAGAAGTCTCTTACTTTAACTCAAGCTCAAACAATATAAAGTACGAATTTCATAACTAAACCACTTTGGTCAGTAAGCTCAGAACTGAGAGTACACCAGAACTTTCCACATCTTAACTTGGTATTAAGCTTTGACAACGGATGCATGCCTTTCGAGTTAGGATTGGTTTTTACCTCTGAGTGGCACTTGATTTGTACAACGAGCTAAATGGTCAGGTCACAAGGACACCGAGGGCTCAGATAAGATTAGGGGAGGGAACCCACTGGACAGCTGTTAGGTGACAGATGGTAGCCTCCCATCAAGGTCATCCACGGTGTTCTTTAACATACACAGGGTATGGATCTCTTACACACGGGGCCATGACTTTTGTCCCATCTGACAGGCGGCAGCGTATCCAAGCCCAATGGTATCCCCTACTGACCAAAGGCAGAGGGCGGGGGGGGAGTTTTGCAGAGATAAATCTCAATGCTGGCCCTTACGAGTTGGGAATCAGCTAACTGAAAACCCACCGAAAACAGCCCTCCACAATGAGGATCATGCATATTGTTCTGGTTCTTGAACCTTCTTGTACAATGAAGAAAAACGTTTTTTCTCAACATTTGGGTTGTTTTACCTCTGAGCGGCACTTTTTTGAACACACTGGGCTAAATGACCATGTCACAAGGATCCCAAAGGCTCAGAGAAGATTGGGGAAGGGGAACTACTGAAACGGCTGTTGGGAGACAGATGATAGCTTCCCATCAAGGCCATCCAGCGTGTTCTTTAACGTGCAGAGTATGTCTCTCCCGCACACGGGACCATGGCTTAACGTCCCTTCCGATGGGTGGCGGCCTATCCAAGTCCATTGGTGTCCCGTGAGTTTTGCGGAGATAAATCTCAACGCTGGCTCAGTTGGGACTCGAACCTGGAAACTGCAGATTACGAGCTTAGCGCGCTACCGACTGAGCCACCCCCGCCCTTTTTGTCAACAACGCAAAATCCAGAGCTTTGTTAGAACTACAGTTCACGTCCTTCTAAAGTTACAATTAAAACACATGTACGAATAACTTAATCGCGCTCAAGAGAAAAAGCTAAATGTAATCATTAATTCGAGTGTGCCAATTGCATGAACGAATAAAAGAAAAGGCATCTATCTAAGTCCAGTGTTTTCCAACAGGAGTTCCTATCTCTGATGAATATAAAAACAGAGAATCGTTGTCAGTGGAAGAACAGGAGTCTCTTTATCCAAAATTCACCCAATAATTCATGATTGGTGCAAGGAATAAAAAAAAAGGTCAGGTCTCAGAGTAAATAATAATTAAAACAGCTTCCTAACAATTCGACGCTGCAGTGATTAATTCTAATAATTATTATAATATACAATATAATCTCTTTTTTTAGGAGGGGTATTGTTGACCCAAAAAAAAAAGCCTTTTGTGCATATGTTCAGATGTTGTAGGACTTGACAATATCGTTTAGAGGTTCCGTATATTGTTCAAAGGTTCCGCCACTACTAATCCACTTACTTGCAGTTAATCAACTATAGCGTATGAATTTGTGTATCAAACATTTCGAAAGTATAACTCTGCGTTATCATCCGTAGCCATTGGCAAAAACAATTCCATAAATAAACAAAATGTAACATATGAAAACATAAATTACTCCTCAGGCAGACAAATTACTCCTGACAAGAGCCTGTTAGAATACTACTCCATAGAGATCAGTGAAGGCGAGATCTGAGCAAAAATCCAACAAATCGAGAAAGAAGTATCCATGCCTTATCTACACTGTAAAAATAAGTGTAGGTTATACCAGTTTACAGCGTTACACCACAAAAAACACAGTGACCAAGTACACCATTTCCGTATTTAACACCACATTTTGATTGGTGTTCGGTGTAATCGAACACCAATTAATCTGACTGCTCTAGTAGGAATTGGTGTTCGGTGTAATCGAACACCAATTCCTACTAGAGCAGTCAGCTGGCCTGTACAGTTGGGTTACTCACAATGCACAGTAGTACTACAGAATATGCGCTTTCTTACTAACTGTAACTTTAGTAACTGTTGTTATTGATAGCATATAAGCACAGTATATGAATTAATGTGCGATAAGTACAAGTGCTGATTAGAATCAACATATCTACCGGAGTAGGTAGGTCAACTGCAGATTATGACATTAATTCTGTGAGTTAGTCATTGAATCATTTCCTACATTATGTTCTTGCACTGTTTGTTTCCAACGTCTTAAGTGACAAGATTTCTAAACTACAGAGCAACAATTTTTGAACCTGTGGCAAAATTCTTTCTTCCCTGCAAGTAATACACATATTGAGAAATTTTTCTCCATATTGTATGATAAACTAAATCTTGAAATGATTTCAGTCAATTACCGAAGTTGATGACTAAGTTTAAAGTATACGAATTTGCGGAAAAATAGTTTGCATAACAAATTAGAAAGACTAATTGCCTTTGACGAATTCAAAACGTTGATTTTTCAAAAGCTTACCAAGATATTTGATATTATTACTTAATCCTTTCAGGACCATAAGGTTTCTAAGAGTAAATATTAGTATGCAACTGTTTATTTTAGTTTATTTAGACGTAAAATAAATAAAAATCATAAGAAAAATACATAACAATGTGTAGTTTTTTTGGAATTTTATGGGAAATATTTTTCCCAATGGACTATAAAGGTAACACAAATTATAGTTAGGCTTATTATGCAATGTCTTTTATTTATTGGTTTATATAACAAAATGTTAACTAAAATAATACAAAATTATGAAATAAAATTACTATACAAAATGATGTGCTAATTATGATATTCTGCGAAGCAATTTCTTTTGGTTGTGAAGCAAAGATGGACATTGCACATAGTACATATATTATGCGTCCTGACAGTTCTTTTTTTTTTCTAAACGTTCCCGTTTACGTAATTGAGTTTGGCATATGTTCTATTTTGACATTCTGTATAAATAAATACAGATAAGGTTATAATTAAATACGACAATCACCAATTTTAAAATGGGGAAAATGCTTCCCTTAGTCGTGAAAGGGTTAAAACATGAAAATTTAAAACTCACTTAAGACAAACGTGCGTCAAAAAAACTATATGATGGTCGGAATGACAATATAAAAAATAACCTAGGGCACTGACATTACGACGGCTTTAAAGAATTGTTCGAAGCAAAAACTGATGTATATGTTGTAATATTCGTACATAACACATGAGACGCGTTAAATATAGTTGCAACAAACGAACACAATTTAGAAAGTAATTGGTTGAATGCAGTACATTCTTTTGCAAAGAGGAAAAATTACATATATTACATGGCATTGCCCTCTTAAGCTAGTTATAATAATTTACTATGGCCCCAAGAGAAAGTAATGTGTCTAAAAGCTGAGGCAATAATAACCCAACTAATACATTCGAAAGTGGAACTTAACCATTTAGGTTTCGTAAGCTATTATTGGAGCCTGCAGCATGCGTGACGTGGTAATTTAACAAGAAACTTGTCTGAAGGTAGGTTAAGAGCCAAGTAACTCATAGTATTTACAATATAGCATCATTAAAGTGAGTGCTTGTTACGATAGAAAAGTTTATTTGAAAGATTATTACCATTATAATTAGAGTTCGAAATATTTACATAATACTAGATACTATATGTTAACACACAGTATTCACAACACACGAAAATTATGCTTTATTGCGTCATACAACCAGGGACGTACACCGAAAATCGGGTCGTCTTATACATAATTTCAAACTGCCTACCTGCTTTGAAATTCAAAACAGCTGTCTTTGCTTAATTTTATTTTAGTCCCACAGTATATGTCTGATACTAAAAATAGATTTAAAAAACTGATATTCTATATGGAATAAAATTTTATATTTTAACCTTCCCTGTTCGGTCGAATATTTTATTAAAATGGGAAACCTTACTCAAGTCTTATTCTCACAGAAATCCCCATTCCCCGGAAACTAAATTCTCGGACCTCTCGACTATAAATCCTAGATGTGTGCCTGCATACCACACTATAGAAAGCAAAATGCTTGAAGTTTCTTTTATATATATATATTCCGTTTAAAATTAGCATGTTGGGTCATAAAAGCCTAAAGAACAATGATTAAACTTTGCACTATAGACGGAAAAGTTTGAATCCATTGCTTAAATTCGGTTGAGTCTCAGAGTGTTTAATTCGGACGTGACCGTGTTTAAAAACATTTCTAATCAATGATGGACAACAAGAAATGTTTATTAGGTACATTATTTGCGATAAGCTTCGAGAAATCCTACTTCGAGGAGAATGCCAATGAAAACTTCAACATTATGTGTATATTTCAGGGAGAGTATAAAATTGATTTCATTTTGTACTTGTGCAACTTTGGATAATAACAAATAAGGTGGAACTTTTAAAAATCTGTGGTCAGTGTCGAAAAATAAACTAAAACTTAAGCCTTTGCTAAGGTAGTGAAACAAGAATCCTTTGTAAACAAAGGAAACTGGAGGCTTGATGTTTTTAACTCCAGATGTTTAAAGCAGTAGTGGTGGTAAACCGTAACTTTCTCGATGGGGGTTACAAACTGCTAAATTCAGAGCTCGTAATGGATCGGAAAGCAGTTCCTGTGTTTATTAGTTTTGGAGCTTTTAAGTTCCGGTAGCTTTACTTTTTTAATAATTTCTACCAAGTACTTTTTTTAAAACAATGGTTTTCTTTCCTTTTTAAATATAATACTAATATTTTACAAAAATATTATATATTTTACAAAAGAAATACTTATTAAATTGTCAAGCAAATTAACTGAGGAACCTGAAGAATGAACTCCTATTTGGAACAAATACGAATTCTTTTTTAGGAAGACTACTCACGGACTCGTGTAGTAATAATAAGCTTTTCTCTCCCTCTGAAACACAGCTCCCATTTGCTTCGAACATAGCTCCCATTGCTCATCAAAAGTTAAGCACGTATTACCAAAATGTGAATTAAAAAAATAGTCGTTAAAGATTTATCTCTAACGACTTTTTATATTCACATTTTGTTAAGCACGTCATTAATGTCACATTTTGTCAATGTCAAAAAAAATTACATTTAACGTACCTAGGTAATAAAATGTGTAGTTTGGAAAAATCAGTATGCAAATCTTGTATATCTTATGGCAGGGGCACTCAAACTGTGGGTCGCCAGCAGCTTGGAAGGAGAGTCGCAAAGCTCTGATGTCAATCAAATTTATGCAAATCTCGATTTTTGACAACATTCATTTGATATTTAAAAAGCTATGGAAGTTGGGGAAATTAACAGCCGCAATGCTTCCTAAGAAACTTACCGAAATGACGAAAATGAAGGAATTACTTATACAAGCTACTAAAACATAAGCTTACTTTCTGAAATGGTTTTAAAATGAAACTTAAGTTTTAAGAATTTTCTTTTGAAGCTAATTTATGACTAGTATTACTGTCGTTCAGGGCCGGATCTAGGGGGCGAAGGGGCGCCTCCCCCCCCCTTTCAGAATTCTAGTAAGGGTAATAGTGGAAAAAAATATTAAACTTTTTATATTTCATGCATTTTTCAAGATATTGTTGAAGACATTTGAAACGGAGCGGGAAATGTTATGCTGCATTGGAAATCCAGTCTCTTACCCATCAACCCACTCATCTACCCTTATTATATTATTCCGGCTCGATTGTGTGTCCTGCTCCCCCCATTTTTTTTTCTAGATCCGGGTCGGATTTCGTTAAATATTAAAACTGCCATAATTCTTGAAAAGGAGAATAAATGTTGTCGAAAATCGAGATTTAGATGAATATAATTGAGATTTTTAATCTATCTTCGGTCATATTTTCCAGAAAAACCTTATTTAGAAGTTAAAATGCTTAGCTTCTCATTCACATAACAAGGATATTCTCTGTTGTGTCTACGCAGATATATAAAGACAGTCTCACAGATCTCTATGGCGTATAAACTGACAGTTTCCTGTCAGACGTCTGTGGCAAGCAGCTGCCTGAGGGTATATTTTTCGTGTAGGACGTAAGCACATATTTGAAGTTTTAAGGATTATCAAATGAAATAAACTGTAATGTATAACATGAGATTGAGAGTTCAATACGTTTTCCAGCTTCTGAACTAAAACAGTTACGAAAAAAAAAATCTAAAAGATGGCAGAATATTGTTTCTGTGATTTATACTGATCCCATTTTACTAAATTAGCAGAATGATAGAAAATAACTGCTCTTTCCTCAATTATTAAAGCTTCACTCTTGTTAATAAGAAATAAAGCTCTCAAACGAATACAACTAGTGTTTAGCAATTATAAAAATTTTACAGCTAATCCCCCTAAAGTGGTAAACAAATGATTTCAACGTTTCCATGATCATTAACTAGAAAATTTTATAAGGCGGCAATTTGCTGAGCTCCACTGAAGCAAAATAAACACAATCATTGGAATACCCTGTCCTTAATGGTCAGATTCTATGATACGGGCTTATCATGCGAAAAAGAAAAGCAGTTAGAAATGGAAAGCCTCTAACGGAAACCTGATTGGAGCGCCCGAAGCAATGAACGAAAGGTTTTTCCCTTTTAGTCAGCTGAGGAGTCTGGATGCAGTAGTCGACCTTCGTCTGCCCTTGACCTGAGTAGTTCATTGGCCTGTGGTAAACAAGGTGGTTGCCTAAGTGCGACAGAGCAGCGTACGGTATTATAAAACTTCGCAGTAGCAATATCAACAGAGCATCATTAGCACAGTCACTATCTCCACCATCGAAACTAGGAAGGTGATGCTTACTAAGAAAAAATATACACTCCCCCCAACACACACGCAAGACTAAGAAAAAAAATACCTCCTTTCCAGACGAGACTATATATAAAGACAACGTTTTACGCTGCTTGAAAAACAGATTTATTTGGTGAAATAAATAACAATAATTGCAACCAAATGGTCCAAGGGAAATATCACCTTTAGTAATTGTATTCTGTAATAGATATTTTGGTATATACAGTGGCGAACCAGGATTTGGGAATGGGGGAGGTTTTGACTAACCAGGCGACAATGTGCAGCAAAGAAGTGGACGTGGCACTTCAATTTATGCATGCTCAAACACGAAAATTACTTGCAGTTTTTATTTTTTTTTCTTTCAAATTCTGACTGGGAGGTTTGAACACCCAAACTCGGCCGAGTAGATACTTGCCCTGGCTATATATACACTCCTACAGTAGTGAATATATATAGAATTAATATAAATGGGTTTACTTCTTAATGGCAATATTATGCACACATTAGTAAATAGTCACGGAGAACTCCGAGTGCTCAGACCTAGGTAATGTGATGCATCGGACATCTTTTTAGGACTAGGACACAGATGGAAGTTTCTCCATGCAGCGTGTTCCTTAACGTGGTGTGGGGTCTCCTGCACATGGAGCCATGGCTTAACATCTCATTCCAAGAGGAGGTTATATTACCAAACCAATCTGCGTTCCTATTTCTCACAAAGGGGAGCGTAGGAGAGGAAATATTAGCACAGTCACATTTTGGAAACAACAGGTTCCGCGCATGTTCATTAAATTCGACACCCGCGAAATTTCCGTCCCCTTTTATTGGGGAGTAAGAATAGTGGGGGAAGTCCAATTCATAATAGTCTACGACAGTCCTCATATGAGCTTTCATTTGACACCTAACAAGAGTAGTAGGCCCTCGCGTTCAGAAAATACAGTAGAAAAACGACTTTCACATTTCCCCTTTTTTTAGGGGGGAAGAAAGCAAGGGGGAGGTAAATTTTTATAACCCCTAATACTCCCCACGTCACAAGCTTTCATTTGGCATCCAACTTGTTACATTCGGCCCTCACGTTCGAAAGATATAGTAGAACAATACTTCGCATATTTTCCCTTTTAGGGGATGAAATTTTATAACCTGTGACACTTTCCATGTCACAAGGTCTTTGACACATAGATCGTTATTTTCATCCCTTGCATTCCAAAGACAGCCAACAACAGGCAAAACTCGCATTCCAACAACCGTTTTCCTATTTCCCCTTTTTTAGGGAGAGGTTGGTTGGTTTGTTGTTTGGGGTTTAATGGCGCAACGGCGACAAGGCCATAATGCGCCAAACAAAAGACAATATAAAAGATAAAAGACATAGAACCCCGTAACCAAAAGTTAAAATACTGTTGCAACATTGTAAAGTGGTAAAACAACAGAAAACAAGTATATGTGAACAGAGTAAAACAAGTGTAGAAATATTAAATAAAATAATCCCAGGTGTAAGAGACCTGGGGTAAATAATGCATAAATTAAGGTAAAATCAAATTCGGTTAAAATATCCACAATATTTCAAAAAGGTAAAAACTGAAGATAAAATGCAATGATCAGATAAAAGATGTCCGAGTGTAAGAGGCTCGGACATAAAATTATGAAAGCTAAAATAACAATGACGTTCGAAATTAAAACACTGACATTCGACTAAAATATGTTTTTAGGGAGAGGGAAGAAAGCATGGGGATAATTTATTTTGAAAGCTATGACCCTCCCGCGTCACAAACTTTCATTTGACACAATCATTATAAAAACGTATTGTGGATCAAACCAACAAATAACGAGCGAAAAGTAATAAGAGTATTAATAAATATGTTTGAAGTTGTAAAAGCTAGTTTGGAACTACAGTGCATTTCCATCAGTTGCTTTAGTGGCCAATAGGTTAGAGTACTTGGCTGCGGAGCAAACAGACCTGAATCCAAATATCACAAGAGAAATGGATATATAGAAAGATTCACTCAGAACAGAGGTAATATCCATTTCACAAGAGAAATGGATATTACCTCTCTGGGATTTGCCTTCCTCACAAATCTTCTCTATAAAGTACTACTTTGATAGACCTATTTGACAAGTGGGATACCACAGAGGAGTAAAATGCCATAGCAAATAAATTTTTAGATCTCCCAGTGTCCGAGTTGTTAATATGCTTAGCTGCGAAGCTGCCAGAACCCACCTGGGGATTTTTAAAAATGGTTCGAACGATTTCCATAAAATTTTAGATGTTCGTGGGGAGTTCAGACACGGCCATTATTTGATAAAACAGCTATTCATGTCTAACCTGAAAGTTACTCTGTTGATAGTGAATTGCAAGTTCGGTCAGCAGCCACAAATTCTCCAGTATTGAGGTTTAAAGAAAAAAAAAAAAGATTAGCAAAGAGTCATTTGTATTGATTAACAATTTACACCTATGAGAAATTTTGTGCAAGGTTCACTACACCCTCGTTTATGTGGTTATGTAGCGATTTTTTTCCCGTATCATTAATTTTCAGGCACGGCCCTGATCTCGAAGATACAGGAGATGCCATTTGGGATTGAAAAGACTCTGGATCGTCGTTGAGCATAACGTTTTAAACCGTGAAAGAGAGCAATAGAAGTGAAACTTGTATCTTAAAACACTAAATATTCTTGAAGAATCCGCCCCTAGCAGATATCTAACGAGTACTCTTCTCAAATCCTGTCCTGAGTTTTATGTCCCTTATGACTTGAATATTTCGCATTTCTACAGCAAAAAATGCCACTCAAGGGTAAAATTATTCAATAATCCTGAAAATCTTCTTTCTATATGTAACATTATAGGTCATTTATGTGTCAACTTGAGCTTTCATGCAATGGAAAATGCTTTTTTAGTGAATATTCATTAAAAAGAAATCCTACAAATCGATTAGACTCAGAAGCCATGTTTCCCTGTCATGACGAAATACAAATGATCAACAGAGTTAAGACTATTTTACACTTTAGTGAAACTTCTTACCCTTTTAAATGATGGTAGATCACTTTGTTTTATTAACTTTGCATGATGGAGCATAAACGAAGATTTCATAGATGAACAGAGGTTTGCAAATGTTATTCTGTTAATTAAACATAAAATACCCCTAAAGCAGCTACTTCCCACAGAAGTCTGAAGGGAACCTGTCAAGATCCCCAAACAATCAACCCCTGAAAAAGGCCCCTCTGGTCCCTTTGGATTAGATTAAAAAAATAAGTTGGAAAAATATTGGAAATTTGTTTCGCGGAAAATTTGTTAACACTAATTAAGAGCGAAAAGACAAGAAGACCATGGCAAAATTTTCCGCCATTCTCAGAAGAATCAAAGCCGATTTCTCACCGCGAATTGATCACGGAGAAGAGGAAAAAATCTCGATCCTGGAACAGTTTGAACACGAATCTGCGTATTTCGAATTACGGGTTAGGTATTCTAACGATTAAGCCACAAGCTCATTAAAATGACAATTGTGATACAATAATCCAACATGTGAGTAACATTTTAAAAATATCCAGTTATGGCTCACAGAACTTTGTTTTAACAATTCACGCATATGAGAAATTCTGTGCAATGTTCAATAAACTATCTGTAATATAAATTTGATTAGTGTAATGATTTTGGAGATAAGAATGAAACAAAGAGCGATTTTGGAGTTTAAAATATCTCTTTTGAGATTAAGCGTAATATTTTTGGCATTGCCCAACGTATTACTAATTTTCGAAAGTGTTCCTCCATTTATGTAACGTTACGACAAAACGATTGCGATTTTGCGGCCTCTATATATCAGCTTCTATCGTGTTTAGTAATTCAATTAATCGGCTCGTAATGTTTCAAGCTTTACCGCGACTTCTGCTTTAATTTTGTTTTATTCTCATTCTGCCCTCTAAAATCTGACATCCCAGGTGACGACGGTCAGTCAGTCAGACAGCTTAATCTCTTTCCTTCCTTTTAACTAGTACAGCCACAACAGAATACTCGAAATTCCTGGAAGCCTGAATCTAATCTCGATGCACGTGTATCTGCAATACTAAAAAGATATTTGAGAAATCACACCGTTCATCTAGTCGAGTTCTGACTAACTGGAATGTAATCAATTCTCGCTTCCACGAAAGTAACAGAAATTGGGCATCCGTTTATTCATGGAAATGGTAATGCTCTTTCTCACTTTCTGAATTACTAGAAATTCAATTTCATTATTCAGCGTAGCGTGAACTTAGTGACGAAAAAAGTATATCTAAAGAGTGCGTTTTTTTTTTTTCAAATTTTATTCACACTTCCTGAAATTGGTTAAAATATAACCTTTTCTTGCTAACTTACAAATATATCGTTACAATGCAAGAAATAAAAAGAATTTTACGAATGTCACTTTTTCTTCATCTCTAAGCCGTCCCGTGGCCGAGTGGTTAGCACACTTGGCTACTGATCTAAGGGACCTGGGTTCGAGCCCCGGATTAGGCATGGATGTGTGTGTCGTTTTTCTGCTGAGGTTCTGCCATCCTCTCAGATCTCCTACTGTGGCATATAAACTGACAGGCTGCTGTCAAGACCTCTGTGGCAAGCAGCTGCTTGAGGGGGTATTTATTTTATTTATTATTTTAGCAATGGAACATTCCCATCAGCATTGCAATCATGGATTACGAAACAAAATATCACGTAAAGCAGGGCTTCCATACCGCCACTCAAGGAACACATAAATTAATGTAGGAATCGGGCTCATCTCTTACAATTTTTTTACTTAATATTTTTAAGTGAATAATTAAATGATTTTGCAAATTCAGAATACTAATTAAAAATGTTTTTTTAATCAAAATATTTTTTGATTTCAGGTCACGCCTTCCTCACTGACCTCTACGGCGTATAAACTGACAAGTTCCTGTCAGACCTCAGTGACAAGCAGCCGCTTCAGGTTGTTGGTTTATTTTTTTTCAATTCATTACGCATTAGAAATGTAAGTTTTCGTTTTTAAGTAGATAACTGTTTCCTGCCGCTATTTAAGAATATAATTTTCTTTCCTAGTGGCTCTTCACTAAGTTGGGGAGGGGGTGGCTCAGTCGGTAGCGCGCCAGGCTCGTAATCTGTAGTTCCCAGGTTCGAGTCCCAGCTGGGTCAGCGTTGAGATTATCTCCGCAAAATTCCCCGCCCTGCCCACGGTCAGTAGGGGACACCGATGGGCTTAGAAAGCCCGTCGTCCGTCGGATTAAGCCGTGTCCCCGTGTGCGGTAGAGCCATAACCCTGTGCTCGTTAAAGAACACAATGGATCGCCTTGATGGGAGGCTACCATCTGTCTCCCAACAGTTGTTTCAGTGGGACCCCTCCCCCAACCTTCTCTGAGCCTTCGGGGTTCATGTGACCTGGCCATTTAGCTCAAGGTGTGCAAAAAAGTGCCGCTTAGAGGTAAAACAACTCAACTTCACTAAGTTTGGGTTGGACGGGCATATGGCGAATTCTCCAAGAGATTCAAAAGTTCGTTATGTATTAATAAATTGTCGATTATTAGAGTATCACAAAGTCGCTTCGGACAAATTGCGAAAATAAAATTACAAGTCTGGTTAGATACCAGCTGAGCTCCCCCCTCCCGCTGACTTTGGTGATAAGTAAAATACTATAACATTTTCCTTCCGCCTAGGTACTAAAGGCTTCAGGAAGTGTCCAGAAAGGTAACCAGATTACAACAAATATAACCAGGAGATTTTATACATCGTTCATATAATTAGGAATCGAATTCAGGTTCTCTAATAAATAAAGGATTTAGATTATGAGGAATTTAGAATGCTTTTAAAACGTCTATTGTTCGTGTTGTTTTCTGCTGAGGTCCTGCCATCCTCTCAGATCTTCTACTGTGGCATATAAACTGACAGGCTCCTGTCAGACCTCTGTGGCAAGCAGCTGCTTGAGGGGGTATTTTTTTATCTTTAAAAGTATATACGTTAATTTTTACGGTCCTTAAAAATAGCTTTGCAATTCTTGATATTAATAACTCTACTATTTTTTGCCCTTTTTTTTTTTATCTCCGATGTTCAACTTGTATCCGACTAGAACCACAGAGTACAATACAAAACACATCTTTTATTATCATCATCATATTCACAACTGAAATTTCTTGTTTTTCCGTCTTTCTCCCGATTTCTGATTTCAAGATTCACGAATATTCTACTTCTTGTTTTGACCGCAAACGCAACCCGAGTTAATTAAAAATTTTAACATTTCCGACTAAGCTCTCCACCCCCACTCCTCATATCTGTATGAGTTACGTGGTCTTTAACGAAACGCATTGCACCACTACAACACAATAAGTACTCGTGGAGAAGTCGTCACTAGGTCGTGAGTCAATCTCAGAACTGCAGAAAAACACAGCTACATCTTCCAGACGGCAGCACATGTTGCACTTTATGCTGCTAAAATGCATGAAGCGAAAGGAGAAAAACAGAAGATGCTTCTCCAGGCGCTCGCTGTTTTTCCAATTCCCTTTGATCTAAGATCATGATTCACAAAGCTGGACGTTTACGTAGAGTTCAGAATCAACGCTGCAACAGCATCCTTATTCCTTCATCCTTTATACATTAACTCTATTACCGTTTCGAACATGGCTTACATTTTAAATCTCGCTGAAGGCAGAGGATTAAGAGCGATGTCGACTTTCTCAAGATTTTCACCAGTAGCTATTAAAAAACACACGATCAAGATACGGTTTCTGATTATTTAATTATTTATCAAGGCGTGGAATTCAATATTATTTAAAACCGGCAATATCATAGGATTGTGTTATGTAGATTTGCCACAGTTTCTGTTCATAGCAAGCACTGCTTTTACCAGCAAAACAGAAGCAGTTTTCTCGCTATGAAGCTTTGTTTTAAGGTAACAGAAAAGTTTTGGCCTTGCCAACACTTAAAATTAAAAATTATTACGAAACACAGATCTTACATAACAATAGGACTTTTAAGTTATTAAAATACTTTATTCTGAAATGTATTCTTCAGCGTTTACCAATGCAAAAAACTTCTAATTTGAGCGAAACAGTTAAATAACCTCCAGTACACAAAGAAAATTAATTGCAAAACTATTATTTCTGTAACATTCTAACTGCGTGGGTTGGTTTTTGCGAATTTTAGAGGTTTTTATGTTGTAATTGCGAATTGGTTTTGCGAATTTTAGAGGTTTTTGTGCTCAAATTAGGTTTTTGTGTTGTATTACCTCTTGTCTTGTGACACGTTGTTTGCAAACTATGTGCTAAATGACCAGATCACAAAGACCCCAAACGCTCAGAAAAGGGTAGGTGAAAGGAACCAATCCATTTGTGTTAACGTAAGCGTTCTTTCCGTAGGTCTTTTCCAAGAACATAGGTGCAACTGCATAAAAAATACATTACTGTGAAACCTGAATCACTGAATTTACAATTTAAAAATTCACCATTTCGTGTTTTTCATGAATGACATATGTTCTTTTATGAATCTGAAAATAATTGCTTTCCGTATTTTAATATTACATACTACATTCAAATATATAGAAGAATCTGACTATAGTAATCACTTCACACTTAATAAAATAAAATAAAAAAAATACCCCCTCACGCAGCTGCTTGCCACAGAGGTCTGACAGGAGACTGTCAGTTTATATGCCACAGTAGAAGATCTGAGAGGATGGCAGGACCTCAGCAGAAAAACAACGCGGACATCCATGCCTTTCTCAGGGCTCGAACCCAGGTCTCTTAGAACAGTAACCAAGCGCACTAACCATTCGGCCATGGGACAACACTTCACACTTGTCTACACACAAAAAAAACAGTTATCCACTTTAGTAAATTCTGAACAGTTTTAAATTCAGTGCAGGTAAAAATACATATGTGTAAACAAAAGGATCGTGGTCCAGTTGAGGGACGATTACATAATTAATTTTCTTTTATGATGGGGAAGGGGGGGGGGGGGGGTAAGAGGGAATATTTTATAAATGCATCGGATAAAAATACCGAAAGAAATTTTCTCTTAAAAACTGACTAAAGTAGAAAAGTCGGTTGGATGAACTCTCCCTAAACTTGTCCTAATGTGATGCTTTTTCACTGTAGTATGTGATTTGTAAATATTTGAAACCATTTTTTAAATATTTTTATGCACAGCAAAGATATGACTTAATGCATATTGAGCGTTTAGGACAAAACAATCCAGTGAAGCATAACTTCGAGGTATGTTTGATAAGATCAAGACTAGGTGAGGAATGAGGATGTGTTAAGACCGTGAAATAATCAGTAGCGTTACTGGCGGAATTCTTCAAAGATGCTACGAAAGTTTAGTCATGCAGGAACGATGGAAATGAACGGAGTAAACGTAGCGCAACAAGTTGAAAGAGATACAAGACACGCATATCTTCGCAAGCCATGATGGGAGGTACATGAACGGAAACACTGAATTTTAAAAGGTTTGATAAATACGAAGAACAATGTAAAATTTTTAGGGATGAAGCTTTTCTTCGTGAACTTGATCTGATTGTTTTCTTGTAACCTAGAAATGGACTCTTCGTGACTCAATTTTTTTTATAGCACGTGTTCATTTCGACGTTTTGGGCAATATTGCGTATTCTTATAAATATTTGTTTTAGGCAGTGGTGAAAGTAGGCCGGTACGACGTACCGGTAAGACATATTTAGTAGTGGTGCAGTTAACCATTTCTTTTACATTTTAATGCTCTTTCATCTGAGCATTTAATTAAAAACAAGCGGATATTTCCTTTTAAGGAAAATTCCTCGATTTTTACTTACATTAAGCAAGCTGTTTGAAATCTGCATTCTTGAGGTTTCATTTCTGCCGCACTGACAACGATTTTTACCTTTCCCCAAGGGGGTGGGAAAACACAATTTTTGTTTTAGGAGATAATTGTTTGTTTCTAGAAATAAATTGAAAAAATTTTTTTAGGTGAATTGGTAATGATAAACTATTATGATTCGCACGTTTAGAATCTCCCAAAAGCTTTAATTGCGCCATCTGATGGTGAGAGATTTTTGAAATTTTTAACCCTTAAACCAATATTGCAAACGATCTGTTTGGGCAAGAAATTTGATATTTTAGCGGTGGATTCTGATAATCACGAAACAATTTGTCCCTTCACCCCAGGATGATTTGGAAAACGTAACTTTTTTTTAAGCGATTAATGAAAAATTCTTTCTGACTTGAATGTACTGGTGTGCATAAAAGTGCCGCTCACAGGTAAAACAACCCCCCCCCCAAAAAAAAATACCCCTTCAAGCAGCTGCTTGCCACAGAGGTCAGACAGGAGCCCAACCCAACTTAAATGTACTAACGAAATGCTGGCCATTAAAAATCCAACACCAGGAAGAACTCACCAGATTGTCCCGAAATATGCAAGATGGGTAGCCACCAGATTGTCCCGAAATATGCAAGATGGGTAGCCCATGAGAAAACATGTAATGATTCAAAGCGCAGCACATACGCACATCATGTGTGACAGTAACGCCCCTTCGAAGTGGTATAAGAGGAGATTACAAAGAGCCGATGTAAAGCACTGGAATTGTGTTAGCTACCAGTTCTTGCGCACTAAAGGATTAATTATGCCCCGTCGAAGAATACGGCATCCATACGACCAGGTTTCCGACTTTTATCGAGGGAGAATTGTGGGATTACGGGAAGGCGGATTATCGTACCGAGACATCGGTGCTCGTGTTGAACGGAATGCTTACACAGTGACAAGAATATGGCGTCAGTGGGTAGAGGAGGAACGAACTCACCGACGTCAGGGATCTCAACGGCCCTGTCACACAAACGAACGAGAGGATAGACATCTCGTGCGCATGGCTTTGGATGATCGTACAGCCACATCAAACACCTTAGCTCAACAGTTAGGGTATGTTGCACATCAACCAGTGTCCGCACTTGCGGTTCGACGTCGTCTGCAGCATCAGGGCATCTTTGCTAGGTGGCCATTACTTCGGCTGCCATTGACTCTACAACACAGGCGTATGCGGCTGCAACGGTGCCAAGAACATCGCGCATGGATGTGCAAATGGCATCGCATCGTCTTTTCAGACGAATCCCGCTTCAGTAAGTAGCATCATGATGGACGAATCCGTATCTGGCGATATCGCGGCGACAGGCTCAGTGAGACATGCATGATGCAGCGCCATACAGGTCCTGCCCCTGGTGTTATGGTATGGAGTGCCATTGGACTCCACTCACGCACGCGCCTCGTATGCATTACCAGTATTTTGAACAGCCAGTGTTACATCACTGAGGTGCTGGAGCCTGTGGTCGTACCTTATCTTCAGGGGCTCTCTGTGTCATTTACCAATAGGGCAATACCCGACCACATGTGGCATGCATCGTCCAACAATTCCTGGATAGCCACCATGTGACACTTCTGCTTTGACCTGCGCGTTCACCGAATCTGTCCCCAAATTAAACATGTCTGGTCCATGATCTCACGACAACTAGTACACCAGCAGCAGCTACAACAGATGAACTTTGGCTACATATTAAAACTGCATGGACTTTCATTCCCCAAACACACATCCGAAGTCTCATCCTCTCAATGCCGGGACAGGGTAGCAGCGGTTATTGCCGCTGATGGTGGCTACACAAGATACTGATTTCTTTGTATTCCACAAGTCTAACCGAGTTGTATTTGTAATCATTTGATCCTTATAACATAAGTTATGTATTCACTAAATATGGCTTTGATATCTCTTATCGTTCCTGGTGTTGCACTTTTAATGGCCAGCAGTGTATAACGATTCACAGCTTTCAAATCCTCCAAATGGCGTTTTACTATCTTTAGAGAGCGCTAAATGTTGAAACCGTAAAACTTGAAGTAATATTGCAAACGATATATTATAAACTCTGGTGTATAATGTGTTCATGAAGAACGGAATAACTGAAAATTTATGTGCTTCAATTACGATTTGATTAAAAAAATTGAAATTGGTTAAAATTCGACTGGGTTACTCTCTATTTTTATAAATTTAGTACTTAATTTTAAAATTTTCAATAATATTTTGATACAGTAATAATAAATAAATCATTTCATATACACTGGATGATTTGCCCCTGAACCCTAAGGGTCCAACTTTATAATTTTAAGGGTAAATGAGATATAACTTTTGGGTTTTATAGGGCTTAATAATTTTTTAATTTTATTTTCAATTTCCAATCACCCATTAGAACGAATCATCACCGTTAAAGAGTGCAAAATTCGGAAAATGAAAAATTTCATTTTCTCTGAAAATGAGCAACCCATATTCGCCAGGGACGATCACTTTAAAAACATAACACTTGGTAACAACCATCCATCGTATTTTTTTTTTTCAATACGGCCACAGTCAGCAAATACAACGGAATCATCAGCATAGTATTTAGGCATATTAATATTTATTAATTAATTAAATAAATGAAGGGTATCCCATGGCCGAGTGGTTAGCACGCTTGGCTACTGATCTAAGGGACCTGGGTTCGAGCCCCGGGTAAGGCATGGCTGTGTGTGTTGTTTTTCTGCTGAGGTCCTGCCATCCTCTCAGATCCTTCTACTATGGCATAAAAACTGACAGGCTCCTGTCAGACCTCTGTGGCAAGCAGCTGCTTGAGGGGGTATTTATTTTATTATCTTAAATGTCAGTGAAGCTCTTAAATCATTCGCTATTAGCGGAAAACATGGAGAGAAATGGAAAATACTAGGGCACTGTACTTTCGTCAGCATACACTTCATTTTATTACCCCTGTACACTACGTTTCGAGGCTATGCCTTGTTTTGAAGCGTACCTGTAAGAAATAAAATCTACTTTCAACTTTGGTTTTAGTAGATATCTGCACTACAATCTAATCACACATCTCTGTAGCTTCCTCTAAACCAGAGATCCCCAAACTTTTGTCCTACCGCCCCCTTCTCAGAAAAAAAATTATTCAGCGCTCCCCTGAAAATCTACCTTTTTTAAGCGAACAAACAGAAAGATGCAGTGACAAATTTGCGTTCTTTTATGTATCTATATTTCTACCTACGTCCTAAAACATAGCAAAGTAAGATGTTGTTGCAAATAAGGCACCTTGAAATTATAAAATTATTTATTAAAATCAACCATAGTAACATTCGCATTACACACAGAAAATTAAGATAACGAAGGATAATTTTATGTGTTTATTTGGAAAATAAAGTAATCACTACGACTTTAACTCTACGTTACACAACACATGAACGAACGATTTTTCAAAAATTTCATATATTCCCTTTTTTTTTATGCTTCCACCGCCCCCCAATTGCACCAGAGGCTACTACCGACCCCCTGGATCGTTTCATCGCCCCCCAGGGGGCGGTATCGCCCACTTTGGGAAACATTGCTCTAAACGATACCATTTCAAATGCTCTTCATATGTTTGATTGCATTACCTCTGAGCGGCACTTATTTGCACACAATGGGGTTAATGGCTAGGTCACAAAGGCTTCTCTGAGCCCCCAAAGGCTCAGAGAAGGTTGCGAAAAGGACCCTAGTGGACAACTATTACGGGACAGATGAAAGCTTCCATCAATGCATTCAGCGCGTTCTTTAACATGCACAGGGTATGACTCACCTCACACAGAACCACGGCTATACGTCCTACCCGACAGACGGCAGCCTTTCCAAACCCACGGTGTCCTTTTTCTGACCGAGGGTCGGAGTTTAGCGGAGATAAATCTCAACGCTCTGGCATTGTTGGGGCCCGAACTTGGGAACTGCAGATTAAGAGCCTACTGCGTTACCCCCCTCCCCACTTTTCGTATTAATCTATTACTTGTTTACATTTCATGGAACTTCACTATCTAGTACCGGAGTTTTGATATTATGCTTGCATTTTATTTAATACAATGCGCAAGTATTTGCATTTACTATTGTAAATTAAGAACAATCATTAAACAAATAATATTCAAACCATTAAAAAAAACAATGTTCAACAAAAGAGGAAATATTTTTCATCACTCTACTCAAGGGTAAATAAATGCAAAACATCCCTTAATCTGCATAGCTATGGCACCGTTAAATGCCAGTGAAGGGTGTCTGCTCCAAGATGATAAAGCTCTTAAAGTCGAGGCCGAGTTTATAAGTACAACAGGTAGTAGTTACTTCGGCAAGCTTCTCTCTCCCTTAGAGTCTGACCTTGATGCGGATTACTGTTGGTAAGAGACGTGTTCCTGAAATATGTGCGTAAAAGGCTTATACAGCCTCGTCCTTAATATGTCCATCTGGTTGAAGCAGCATGTTTGCCACGGCTGAAAGAACTGGGAAGGTCGACCAGGCAAGCTGATGGAAGCAAATACACAAAGCTTAATACAACAAAGGATTTCAGAAATCAAAAATTGTCGCAATTATTATTCAGATTTTTATTTCATACTTTTTTTTAACGGTGAGAATGAAAATTAAAAAATAAAATCATAACACTGATAAAATAAAGAATTAGTTATTTACCTGTTATTTGTTAGATTAAAAAATAAATAAAAATAAATACCCCCTCAAGCAGCTGCTTGCCACAGAGGTCTGACAGGAGCCTGTCAGTTTATGTGCCACAGTAGAAGATCTGTGAGGATGGCAGGACCTCAGCAGAAAAACAACACACACATCCATGCCTTACCCGGGGTTCGAACCCCAGGTCCCTTAGATCAGTAGCCAAGCGTGCTA
This sequence comes from Ryuthela nishihirai, assembly GCA_038380435.1. Classification (NCBI taxonomy): domain Eukaryota; kingdom Metazoa; phylum Arthropoda; class Arachnida; order Araneae; family Heptathelidae; genus Ryuthela; species Ryuthela nishihirai. Next base: position 12,604,578 of record JAWZYU010000009.1, read on the forward strand.
ACCACTCGGCCATGGGACGGCTACAATATAGTAATTATTTCATAGAAAGCCTGTCCATTATAGCGCTACCGTCAGAAATGAAATACACGATTTTCGGAAATCGTAAAACATATGATTAGTGAATTAAATATAGTAATTAGCTTGCTTGGCTATTGATTAATGGGCACGTTCGAGCCCGGATAAGGTATGGATGTTTTCTTTCTTGTGTTGTCCTGCTGAGGTCTCGCTCTTCGCAGATATTCTCTGTGGCATATAACGTTGAAAGGCTCCTGTCAAACCTCTGTGGCAAGCAGCTGTTCAAGGGGTTGGGTTGCTTTACCTCTGAGCGGCACTTTTTTGCACACAATGGGCTAATTGGTCAGGTAACAAGGACCCCGAATGCTCAGAGTAGGTTGGGGGAGGGGCCTAAGGAACAGCTGTTAGGTTGGGTTGTTTTACCTCTGAGCGGCACTTTTTTGCATACCATGGGCTAAATGGCCAGGTCACATGGACCCCGAAGGCTCAGAGAAGGTTGGGGGAGGGGACCCACTGGAACAGCTGTTGGGAGATAGATGGTAGCCTCCCGTCAAGGCCATCCAGCGTGTTCTTTAACGTGTACAGGGTATGGCTATCCCGCATACGGGACCACGGCTTAAATTCCCATCCGCGGACGGCGGCCTTTCCAGCTCATCGGTGTCCCCTACTGACCGTGGGCAGGTCGGGGAATTTTGCGGAGATAAATCTCAACGCTGACCCAGCTGGGACTCGAACCTGGGAACTACAGATTACGAGCCTGGCGCGCTACCGACTGAGCCACCCCGCCCCTAACAGCTGTTAGGAGACAGATGGTGGCCTCTTGTCAATGCCATCCAGTGTGTTCTTTAACGTGCACAGGGTATGGCTCTCCCGCACACGGGGCCATGGCAGCCATTCCAAGCCCATCGGTGTCCCCTACTGACCGTGGGCAGGGCGGGGAGTTTTGCGGAGATACATCTCAACGCTGACCCAGCTGGGACTCGAACCTGGGAACTGCAGATTACGAGCCTGGCACGCTATCGACTGAGCCCCCCAGCTGTTCAAGGGGTAATTTAGTTTTATTAAAAATATTATTTAAATAGTGATGTACTTGATTTACTTGAAAAATAAGAATGTTTTTACGGAAATGGTCGGTAAACCTGGGCCTCGTCCCAGGTTTACCGACCATATACACGATCTCAATGAACATAATTCGTGACCAGAACAAAATACGCTATCGTTAGTCTACCAGGTAATCCGAAGCAAAAGCAAAAAACTGTTGTTATTCAACGAACGTCCAAAAGCAGGAAAGTGAAAAGCAGAAAAGTTAATAAGTGGCTCAAGGTAGATTAGCACAGACTTATGATGATGTTGATCTATCCGTTCCCATATAAAAAGTTCAACGTGGAAATTGTTACTAACTAAGCGATCAAGAGAACTGTGCTATTTATATCAACAATTCATTCATTTGCAAATATTTCTTTGCACTAATTTATTACCAAAATTTTTATTACTACAAAAAATGAAATTCAGACTTTTTTTTTATATAACCTTATTTTTTAATACTAACTAATATACCAATATCCCCAACAAATTAGCATTGTTTTTTTCCTTTTTAACAATGGATGGAGTTTTTTTAAAGAAAATATTTTTAATTCTGCACTTTTTTTCTTGTTCAACCAAAACATGTAAGTAATAAAGTAATGAACTAGCACATAACATGAAGAAATGCATTAAAGAAGAAAAATACATCTTATGAAGCATTATCTGACACTATTCGAGATCCGTTTTCAGACAATACAATTGTTTAAAACAGGTAAAAACCTATATGAAATGCCTTTCCATACCACTTTTCGGTATCATAACATGAAATAATCATGTCATAGAAACTTGAAAAAAATGACTTAAAAAAAAACTATCACTGTGAATTCAATAAATGCTGTGGCAACCTGTATTGTTTCGTAACTGATCGCACTACAGAGATCAAGAGAAAAAAAACCTGAGTACTTAAAAAATTAGAAAAAAAAGAGTGCGATCAGCTCCACGAGATATTGCAAATCCGTCTGTAACAAAAGCCTCAAACTGTGCAAGCTGCTCTCGTTAGTTTTGTTTACTCCTTTTAAAAGAGGAACGGCCTGTGCTTCTCCCTTTCAGCAGGAAAAAAAAACACAAAATGTTCACGTGCTCCGAAACACAAAGCAGTTAAACGGCTGTTGTCCTGCCAGCTGATTTTACACCAAAGCGAAGGACAAAGGAAAAGGAGCAAAAGAAGCTGCGAAAAAAGCGCAGACTGTAGACAAAAGATTTCTGCAAAACCTGACGGCCAGAAAATGCAGCTTCACTTCTCCCCATTCCCTCCTTTCAGGAATTCCGAAAAGCTGCGAACAGTTCCGAGAGGGATGAGTCATTGCGTGGTCTTCACCTCCAATGGCTAATTTTACGTGCGCGACGCCGGCGAGCTGCTGCGGTTGAGCGAGCTTCCGCCGCCACCTCTCCCCACATCCCTCTAAACACGTCAATAGCAGCAGTGGACAGCAATAACATGTAAACAACACCGCCCTTTGCAAAAGCACGACGTCATATCTATGTTCCCATAAAGCATTTCACGACATATTGATTAAACCCCAATTAAACAGATCAAATGTGCGTGAATGAGAGGAACTTTCGATCGTGTTTTTTCATTAATCCATTTCTTCTCTTACTGTTCAAATCGTTAATCAATCAAAGGCTAGTAGAGGTTCAAAGTTCAATTGATCTTTGGGGTAGAACAAAGGTTTCGAATTGTTTTCGTATTCTAAAGTAAACATTCGGAGATAAACTTCACTGATTAATTTGGCAGACCATTTTCTATTGTGGTGACTTGAGCATATATAAGCTGAAAGTTCGGTAATAAGGTTGCTAGCATAGACAGATTATTAAGAAATATAAAAGAATTATTTGAGAGATAATTTGAACTCTAAGACAATGTTTCCGAGAAAGGGATTCTGATCATTATTTTGGTACTTATACCATGAAAATCGCATTTTATTAAGTGCTTTTATCACGCTGAAAAAAAAAATACCCCCTCAAGCAGCTGCTTGCCACAGAGGTCTGACAGGAGCCTGTCAGTTTATATGCCATAGTAGAAGGTCTGTGAGGATGGCAGGACCTCAGCAGAAAAACGACACATACATACATGCCTTACCCGGGGCTCGAACGCAGGTCCCTTAGATCAGTAGCCAAGCGCGCTAACCACTCGGCCATGGGGCTACTAAATTATCTGCAGATCATGACGGAACAATGACCATCCTTCAACCCGGACACCGGTAATTACAGTGTCATCGTGAGCCAACGGATAGCACTGCTCCATCAAGGTGGCAGTATTTTGATAGTTGCATGGCAGAAATTGCTCATGGTGCTTTTGTGGCCACCTAAACCTTTCACGAAAATTTTTAAATAAATCCCCTCAAGAAGATACTTGCCACAGATGTCTGACAGGAACTTGTCCATTTAATATGCTATAGAAAAGATCTGTGAGGAAGGTAACCTGAGCAGATCTGCAAAACCTAAAATATGAATTGAAAAAAAAAAATTGAACTTCATGAATTAAAATATATATCTTCAATATGCATTTATTCATATTTTTAATCTTGAAATCTCGCTGAATTTTGTAACGAAAGCTTGCAAAGAATCTGGTTATCTTTTGGTTTCCCGAAATCGTGCAAAAATTTCACATCAGCTTCTGCCACGCTAGAACTGATTTGAAATTATTTTATTCGATTAGAGTTATCTTTATTGCTAATTCTGGATTCGAACAAACCGGAAAATGCTTTAATTTCTTGATTTACAATTTATTTACAATAATAGCAAAAGATAGATAAAACAGCTAAAATATATTTATAGAGCACTTAGAGAACGCCTTTGGCAGGAGGGATCTGGAGGTCTGACAAGTATGCTGTCAGATTACAGTCAAGTAATACCTAAAAAAAAGGTAAAGACCTAAAAGTAAAAACAAAGACCTGAGAAATAAGAGATCTCAGAAGCAAAGAAGCTTGATTCACGATTCGAATAGGATCATTTTACTTCGGGTCCTTTTGCACTTAACCCCCCCATCGACAAATGGAACGGTTTCTATCTTTCCCCTGCATTTAAATTAAGTACATATATTTGAAGACTTAAATAAGCAATACCTTGTCTTAAAAATATTGAAATTTAAACTTCCGGCAGCGAATTCGGGTTTTACAGTTCATGCTGACTTAACAGCGTGTTTGCCTTAAAACGGTGGAAAGCAGTAAGTATAGTGAAGGGGAGGTGCCCATTCCTTTGGAAACTCTTTGTGACCTGGCCATTTAGCCCATGGTGTGCAACAGAATCTCTTTGGAAATTCCTTTGGAACAAAATCAGACGTGGGGGGGGGGGGGGGGGGATTACCTCTGAATGGCCCTGTTTTTGCACACAATGGGCTTAATGGCCGAGTCACAAGGAACCCCGAAGGATCAGAGAAGGTTGGGGGAGGGGACCCAACGGACGGCTGTTAGGAGACAGATGTTAGCCTCCCGTCAAGGCCATCCAGGTGTTCTTTAACGAGCACAGGGTATGGCTCTCCAGCATACGAGGCCACGGCCTAACAATTACATCCGACGAACGGCAGCCTTTCCAAGCCCATCGGTGTCCATTATTGATCGGGAGCAGGGCGAGGAGTTTTGCGGAGATAAATCTCAACGTTGGTCCAAGTAAGATTCGAACCTGGGAACTGTAGATTACGAGCCAGGCAAGCTACCGACTGAGCCACTCCCCTCTCCTATTAATATTATTATGCTGCATACGTATACATATGATTTGTCTAAAAGTGGTAGAATATTGGGCCAATATTACAATTTATCCAAATATTAAGGGTAGGATAACATGTCTGTTTTACCTTTCTTCGGGGGACTGGTGCCCAAGTTAACCAACGTGTTTTTATGGCGTTATTGCGAGTTTCTTTAAGGGTCCGAAGTGTTCTTCTGGGAGATACTACCCTCAGTCCATAGCTGAGAAGCGTCAAGAAGTTCAAGGCTTAAAAATGGCGAACAAAGGTGTGTGAAAGTCGGTTATTTTAAGAAATTATGGCTGTTTGCTGAATGATAGCCCAGAACGGCTTGCTGCACACGGACAGTGTATATAAAGAGATCTGGTAAACTAATATGGATGAAGTATTTCTAACAATTCGCAGAGATAAAATGGCTTACAGGCAGGGCCGTTTTAAGACCTTCGTAGGCCCTAGGCACTTTTATTCCTAGAGGCCTGTGTGTCGGATATTTTTACTCATTTTCATGCTAATTTCATCGTTTTCACGCACAACAAAATACAATTTATGAATTTTGAAAATACTCAAGTTTTCCGAATGTAAGCATAACTTTCAGAATCTATCTATCCATTTTCGGAACAAGTGTGGAAGGAGAAAGAAGCTTCTCAAAAATGAAATTGATAAAAAATTATCTCCGATCAACAATGGGGCAGCAAGAATTGTCGTCACTTTCTCTACTTTCAATTGAAAATGATGTTACGCAACAAATGACATTCGACGAGATAATTTCTGAATTTGCACATACTAAATAATAATTTGCCGCACTAAATGTGGCAAAGTGAACATTTAAACATTAAACTAAAAGTATCTACTAGACCTATACTACTGGGTTTGTGATTGCATTAGTGAGGCTGTTGAGAAACGCGACGACTTAAATTATTGTTTTTGTCATTCAAATATCTAAATAAATATTTAACTTAAAATTTGAAGTTTTTTTTTTATTTTGGGATTTTTTTATGTATTTTTTAAGTGAAATATTGTAGGCCTTAAAAGGTTCGTAAGCACTAGGCACTGTGCCTAGTCGGCCCAATGGATAAAACGGCCCTGCTTACATGTAACAAGAGTCAGTTAAGTGATGGACGGTAATAATGAAGTAAATTCCCGATTATCCAGCATTATGGGGAATGTGGGTTGGTGGTTAGATGAGAATATTTAATAGAAACCAAATACAGTAGTACTGTAATCTTGCATTCAGGCCTTGTTTGAAAATGCAGTTAAAAACAATGACAGTAAAAATGAACTACAATGTCCTTAAATACAAATGCAAAAATCTAAATTATTATTATTTCTTATACGTATTTTCATACTTAATGAATGTCTAAATCTGATAATGTCTAATCAGTTAATGAATAATCTAAGTTAACAAAAAACTTCGGGAACTGCTTCACTGAAAGCAACCATGAAAAGAGTTATCATTTTGGCTTGGGACACGCTGACTACGGTAGTACCGCATTTTCCTAATTGGGTTGTTGGGTTGTTTTACCTCTGAACGACATTTTTTGCACACCATGGGCTAAATGGCCAGGTCACAAAGACCCCGAAGGCTCAGAGAAGGTTAGGGGAGGCGACCCGCTGGAACAGCTGTTGGGAGACAGATGGTAGCCTTCCGGTCAAGGCCATCCAGCGTGTTCTTTAACGTGCACAGGGTATGGCTCTCCCGCACACGGAGTCACGGCTTAACGTCCCACCCGACGGACGGCGGCATTTCCAAATCCATCGGTGCCGCATTTTCCAAATAACGAAATGTGAAAGAGAATTTTGGAAAGATAAGGTCGGTAGAAAAGCTTACACAACACAAAAAAAAGTACTATTCGAGCATTAGAATAGTGAAACTCTAATTTCAGGAAAAAATTACTCACGTATGTTTGTGCAGTGTAGCTTACTGGCTTGCTTTTTGTATAAATTCAGATGGCATTTCATCAGGGTCATCCACCGAAATAGCATTTGATTTTTGAGCAGCAGCTGATGTCAAAGGTGGAGAAGATGAAAAATTAGGTTTAGTGGTTTTCTTGAATAAATTTCTTATGTCTGCCTGCTTTCCTTTTCTCATACAAAAATTCTGTACGAAGTTCAAATTTTCACTCTGAAATTTATGCCGGTTGCATGAGAATTCCGAATGTTAGAGTACCGGATAACCAGGAGTTTATTGTATGTTGTTTCATGGATGTATTATTGCTAACTATGAGGGTTTAAGTTCTTTTTCACCCTAACCCTTTAAATGCTAACATTAGAAGCTTTTTATTAATGAATATAACTAGAAACTACAAAAAAAGGAGTTTTGTCTTTAGCATACGTAAAATACACCGAATCAAAACGCTTTGTTTTTTTATCCTTTTCACACTACAGTATATGTGCATTTTAACTGCCTTCGCTTTCTCAGGGGTTTGCTTTTTTTAAGGTTGAATGATGTAGATAGTAATCAAAAAATAAGAGCTGGACAAAAGAAAATTCTAATCTCACTTTCGCACATCAATTAGCTATTCACATAACTAAACAAATACCAAAATTGATTTAACATAACTGATTTTTAGCTCGTTTTCGAAAAAAACACTTGCTAATTGTTTCACATTGTTCTGTCTGCAGATATTCAACCATTCCTGTTTTTGGAGGTAAATTAGAAATAATTTTTGGGTTGAACAGGCATCAATGAAATATTCAGTAGTCGGATTTCTCGAATCTCCCAATAACTTTAATAGGGGCCTTTAGTTGTGGAAAAAGTTGGAAAAGGACAAATTTTAAAATAATATTACAAACGATCTATTTATGCTAGATATTTTTTATTTTGGTCGTGGAGTGCGAGGGTCAAAAAATTTATATTGACAGAAACGATTTGCCCCTTTAACCGCAAGGGAATGCAATATTTTCATTTTAAGAAATAAATGAAAAAAAAAACTGAGTTGTATAGGAACTAATAAAACATTATTTGCATTTTCCCAATCACTCATTACTTTGAATTTTCACTTATAGTATGCCAAAGGCGAAAAATAAACTTCAGTAGCACCCTCTAACGGTAGAAAAAGTACAAAAAAAAAAAATCACAATATTTCAACGAATATGGTTAATACGCTTGGCTACTGATCAAAGGGACCCGAGTAAGTCATGGTTGTTTTTCTGCTGAGGTCCCGCCATCTTCACAGACCTACTATGGCGTATAAACTGACAGGCTCCTGTCAGACCTTTGTGACAAGAATCTGCTTGAGGGGACTATTATTTTTATTTATTGCAAACGATCTATTTGCTAGAAATTTGAAATTTTTGTAGTCAAGTATGATGGTCAAGAGTTTTACATCGGCAGTAATGATTTACCTCCGGGATGGGATGCAACTTTTTTGTTTTAAAAGCTAAACGAAAAATTTTTTCCACTGTTTAGGTAGTAATAAAATATTACTATTCGAATTTTCCTAATCATCCAATATTTCGAATTTCCACTATTAGAAAGTTCTAAAGGTGTTGAAAAGAAAACTCTCTTTTGAAAACGAACATTCCATAATTGTTATGGCGATGTTATTCTATAGTTAAAAATCCTCAGGCAGCCTACTGAGAGCCTGTCGTTGATATAACATAATATTGGGGTGACTCAAAAGTCTGTTTTCCGCCATGTAAAATGTGTACGGGACACGGTGTTGCATTTGCATACTTCTGAACGTAATACTAAAGGGAAAGTATAAAGTCTACTGCGCCAGTCCATAACTATTACAAGTATCGGCGTCTTGGTTTCCATTGTTAGAAAAGTTGTACAGTGACTTAAGTATTGAAATTAGTGAAAATTTTACGTCATAACTCGGAAAAAAGGATTAAAAGCCACCGAAGCGGCCCAAGAAATATGCGAAATGAAAGGTGAGAAAGCATTCTCTATTCTTGGTGCTCAAACTTAATTCTAAAAGTTGAAAAGTGGCCGCAATCGCAAAAGTCATCATTATTGGTAGATCCCAACGTTCTCCATCACACTGCTGAAGCTGATCCTTCGAGAAGCATTTCGCAGACTAGTCCGAACTTGGTTGCTCAGAAGCAACTATAGTGCGGCATCTGCAACGCATAGATAAGGTAGCAAGGATTTGCCGAAGTGTTCCACATGAATTGAGTAGTGAACAAGCAAACCGTCGTATCGAGGTCTGCAGGAAACTTTTTGCTAATTAACGCAACCACCGTTTCATCAACAATATTATTACGTGCGAAGGAAAATGAATCTTTTTCAACAATTGGGACTCGTAATGCAAAAGCAGTGGCTTGACCCAGGCAGGTGCTGTTCCAAAGAGGGGAAGATTAGAAATGAAGGCAATGTTATGTGACTGGCGGAATTTTGAGAGTGTAGTCGGTGTAAGTGCATTTCGAATGGACGTACCAACAATTCCGACCTCCACTAAGCCGAACCGGAGTGCGTGCACTCTATGTTTCAAAGCTACCCAGGAATGGTAAATAGACATCAGGTACTCCCCCAACAAGAAAACGCAAAACTGCATTCCGCTATTCGACTTCCCCCCCCCCCCCCAAAAAAAAAACTTTGAGAACTGGCATTTGAACTTCTTCCTCACTCAACGTATAGTCTGGACCTAGCTTCTTCCGACTGCCATCTCTTTTGCTCCATGGCTCATTTTCTTTGAGATAGGCAGTATCAAACATTAGAGATTAGATTTTGAGATAGGAAGTCGAAAACGGATGCTGGGAGTTTTAGCCTCCAAGGACCAAGAGCGATATTGAAGAGGAATCGAACAGTCTGCCGATAGATCGATACGAACTATTGAAAATGACAGTTTACATTTCGCTGGGTAAGATTCGTATTTATACGGCAAAAACTATTTCTCACGCAGATAATAAAATGCAGACTTATGAATCATCCTAGTAAAATAAGTTAAGTTTTAAGAGGAGAATGTTTACACCTTAGACATAATAAATTTTACGTAATAATGCATCTTAATTATGCTTCTCTAATTGAGAAAAGCATAATACATAATTTTGATGCTAAACAGCAATTAACGAGAGGACGCCAAAAAACGTAGTAATATATGTTTTAACTGCTTCAATCCACGCATTTCAATGGACGTGTTAAAATTTATTATTGAAAAACATAAAACACAGAAATTCTTTTTCTATTGAAAAATGTTTTAATACCGTTTAATGCATTTCACTCTCATAATTCTTTCAATTAATACATTCCCTTCTTAAGTAATTTATTGGTGAAACGTCTTTACATTTTCGTTTCTAATCATCTTCAGACTTATGAATCATCCTAGTAAAATAAGTTAAGTTTTAAGAGGAGAATGTTTACACCTTAGACATAATAAATTTTACGTAATAATGCATCTTAATTATGCTTCTCTAATTGAGAAAAGCATAATACATAATTTTGATGCTAAACAGCAATTAACGAGAGGACGCCAAAAAACGTAGTAATATATGTTTTAACTGCTTCAATCCACGCATTTCAATGGACGTGTTAAAATTTATTATTGAAAAACATAAAACACAGAAATTCTTTTTCTATTGAAAAATGTTTTAATACCGTTTAATGCATTTCACTCTCATAATTCTTTCAATTAATACATTCCCTTCTTAAGTAATTTATTGGTGAAACGTCTTTACATTTTCGTTTCTAATCATCTTGTTATGAATTCTTGAAAGCATTCCCCCCAATCTTCCGCGTGCAACTGCTATTTTGTTGACCCTCGTTTTATGAGCCATGCCGCATAACTTCAGCTTCCCGAGTTCGTAAGTAGCTCGGTTTAAATTCCATATCGCTAATGACGTCGTCGTTGGACGTCCAACAATTGACGGCGAACACATGACGTCGTCTAATGTATTCCCGACCTCTGTCACTCGCTTTCGTGAGGATGTGGCCATCACGAATGTTCTTACGTGTAAAGGTCTCATTTTCATCATTGCTGCAGTGAAGTCTGTTGCTTGCATGACATCGAGCGTTGGGCCGCAATGCTGAAAAACGAGGGAAGAGGAGAAATGAACGATGGATTTTGATTTCTTTTTCCCTGAGCCGTTAAACACATTTGTCCACTCTAGCATCAATTCAAGTCACGAAGTTCATTTGTTACAGTTCCTTTTGTATTTATACGATTACACAAAGGAAATAAGAGATTCACGGCTTTTTATTTTTCGCATGAACTGATTGTAAATCAGTAATAATGTTGGAGGATGGAGAGAGGATTTCTCGGGGCAAGATGCTAACAAAGTTGATGAAGTAGTTTTTATGTCCGATTTACGTGCTAATCAACACGTTTGTGTAACATTTGTGTAAAATTTTACCAACGTGCTTTCACAAAATTATTGTCTATACATATTAATATATGAGGTGAATGCAATCATTAAAAACTAAAGCACAAAGGTACAGACGCATTGAAGTGGTAAGCGATTTGCCACCAAAGAAGAATATATTAATTCTTTATGGTACTACGTGACATAAATCATTTCTGAAAATAGTACGCAAAAGGTCGAGTTATTTTACTTCTGAGCAGCACTTTTTTTGGACACATTAAGCTTAAATGACCAGGTCATAAGGGCCCCAAGGGGCTCAAGAATCAATGGACAGATTTTAAGAGGTAGAAGCCTCGAGTCAAGGTTATCCATTGTTTCTTTCGTATGCATAGGTATAGTTCTCCTGAACCACGGCTTAATATACCATCCGCGGACGACAGCCTTTTCCAGGCCATCGTGTCCCCTTTCTTGCTTAGGGGGAGCGAAGGTTAGGGCAAAAAATATCTCAACTCAGGCACAATTGTGACTTGACTCAAACATTTACAAAACTATCGCGCTAAGCCCTAGGTTCGTTAAGTAGAAATTTCTGATGTTGGCAGTTTAGGTTGGGGCAGGATTGGCTCAGTCGGGAGTGCGCCAGGCTCGTAGTCTGCAGTTCCCAGGTTCAAGTCGCATGGGCCGGAGTTGAGATTTATCTCCACAAAACTTAGCGCCCTGCCCACGCTCAGTAAGAGACACCGATGGGCTTGGAAAGGCCACCGTCGGTGAGAGAGGACGTTAAGCTATGGCACGGTGTACGGGAAAAACCATACTTTGTGCACATTAAAGAACACGCTGGATGGCCTTGATAGGAGGCTACCACCTGTATCCTAACAGCTGTCCAGTGGATCCCCTACCCCCAACTTACTCTCAACCTTCGGTTACCGCTCCGAGGTAAAACAACCCAACCTGGATGGCAGTGCCGATACTACGCAGGTGTACAGGGTGATAAGAGGCAAAAGTCAATAAAAGTATTAAATATTTCGATAATTAAATAATAATTAAATAACGCCAGAAGTTATAATTAGATTTTTAGTGATTACATGTCTATGATTTTTTTTAATATTTCTTCGTATTTGTAATGTTAATAAAATGGTTTAATATCTGATTTGTTGATTAATTTTCGTGATAATGTCGGGGAGGGAAAAAACAAATCCGAGTGGTTAGCGCGCTTGACTACTGATCTAAGGGACCTGGGTTCGAGCCCCGGGTAAGGCATGGCTGTTTGTGTCGTTTTTCTGCTGAGGTCCTGCCATCCTCTCAGACCTTCTACTGTGGCATATAAACTGACAGGCTCCTGTCAGACCTCTGTGGCAAGCAGCTGCTTGAGGGGGTATTTATTTTTTTTAACACAGTGCGCGAAAATGGCTAGTTACGGTACTGTCGGATGATGTGCAAATATCCTTTGATGTTCAACTTTTTTTTTGCCCTCATTCGCATGGTAAGTTTTAAGGATATTTTACAGGTCGTTTCCTTGTTATCATTCATATTAGCACATAAACAAGCTTGGAATGTTTATTTGAAAATAGATGATATCTCAGCAAGATAACAAACGAATAGGAATTGTCTCACAGAAGGAGGACATGTCATACTTGCATGATTTCGCAGAAGTAGTATAACATTTGATAGAGAGAAAAATAAACTGGCCCGAAATTTTATTCCCATGAACTTAAACGCAAAGGTTTACTATACCTATCTGATTTCTCATCACGTAGGTATTTCACATACGGTGGATCCGATCGAAAAGTTTGCGAAACATCACTCAGAATATAAATAGTAAATTTGTTTCAAGTTGATGATGACAGATTTAACAGATACTTCGAACGAAATACTGGATACGATGTAAAAAAAGGGAAAACATGTTGCAGAGATTTTTCAGGTCAAACGTGTCCTTTTGAGAGTATGTATCGCTTACCACTTCATGCGTTAACAACAGATCACAAAATGTGCGCCTTTCAAACAAAACTGAAACATCAATACAATCTCATGTCCCATCCTTCTCAAGAAATTATAAAATTATTTGTCGAAGCCAACTGTTCTCCCAACGGAGGTCTTTTAGAAACTAGCTTTGGCAAACTGATAACGGGGACATTACCGCTTTTTTAAGCAGTTTTATACACAGAAAATTAGTTTTATTTCCGTAAAGGATATTGAGTTAGAAAATAATTCTTGGTAAAAGGGGGGAGGGTTACGAAAATAATTGGTAAAATGGGGCCTTTGGCACGAAAGTGGTTGGGAATTGCCGGTCAAACCGACAATATTCATGACTTCAACTGAGCCATGAGAAGTGAAAAAGGTGCTCTGAACAGAAAAGAAATAGGCCTTTAAAACCAATCCATTTTCCCCCCGAACTTAATGAATATATTTTCTATCAGTTACTGGTAATAATTCAAGGTAATAGGTTTTCTATTTTTATCAGATTTTTAATCTCGTAGATATTCTCCAGTGTAAGCTCGATCGGAAATATTTCGAACAAATATAGTAATTAGCGAATTTATTTCAAGTCACTAATCACCAACTTTATTAGGTGCAACTTTACTAGTCACTGATCACGAACTTTGCTAGGTGCGACCTACTCAGAAACTTTTAATACGGAGGGGAGTTGTTTTACTTCTGAGCGTCACTTTTTTTTGCACAAAATGGACTAAATGCCCAGGTTACAAGTATCCCAAATACTAAGAGAAAATTGAGGGAGAGGATCCGCTGGGAACTATTAGGAGACAAATATAAGCAGTACGTCTAATAAGGCTATCTAGGGTAATTTTTAATATGCATAAAATATGGCTTAACCTTCTATCAGACGGAAAGTAGCCTTTCTAACTTCATCAGTCTCCACTTTCTCAACGAGGGCAGAACGGGAATTAGAGGAGCAAATTTTCAAAGGAGGTGCAGTTAAGACCGAGTGACGCCCCTGCTCAAGAGGCGTTGAGTCAACCCCGTGTGTGTGTGTGTATGTATATATATATATATCGGGGAGGGGGGGGAGGCTGACATATTTGAGTCTGGGAATCTCTCGATTTTTAGGGACTGCTTTAAACATTTACGTGAATATGTTATTCAAAGCTTTAAATTTTGTGCTTTAGTAGTGTGGGGAGGGGTGGCACGTCACAACGCTTAATAGAAAAAGTACAACCTCGTTTCTATTGATGCTGAAACCCAGATAGGTACTAATTAACTTATTCACCATTTAAATCACTATGTGCGGAACTTAAAGATCATTTTTTTTTAAGACAGCTTCATACGGTTGCCTGCTTCGACTTCTTTTGGAGGTCTCTATCAACTTCACTTTAGCATCACATTGCATCCTCTATTGCTCTCTTAGGTTTAATGCTTCTCTGCATGAAAGCTACTATATGGTAGATATAGTCTCTCCTATGATCTTGACGTTATGTAGGGCACTTTATGAGCTTGAGTTTATAGAATCAGACTTCCGATGCTTGGAAGGATTTAGATATTAAACCACTTTGGATGGCGGCTGCAACTCCTTCTCATCCTAATGTAGACACTTTTGGCAGCAGAGATGGTAAAATTAAATGTCTTGCCATTTAATGCAAACACTTCAATCCAGATTCTAAATAAAGGGATTATAATATCCTGCAAGAAGTTCTATGGAAGAAAGTTTTTTGAAAGAAGTTGTGGTGATGCTGGAGACTAATAAAAAATAAGAAGGGAGCAGAGAACTTTGCAGAAACATCAAGGGTTATAGCATCAAGTTTGCTATTTTTAACTGGATAAGTGCATGGAAGGAGGTCCAAGCACAAATCCTTGCTAGTTATTGGAAGAAGCTCTTGCTTGGCAAGAATGTTGCTACAGATTTTGAAGGTTTTGGCCCCAGACATAAGTATCCAATTGGCTAATGAGACAACTGCAACACTAGAAAATGTGGAAGGGCTGGGGGGGGGGGGGAAGCGTTGAGTTTACCTCTGTTAGTAACAGAGGTAAACTCAACGCTTCACAGTTGGGACTTGAACCTGGCGATTACAAGCTTTGCTCTCTACCGACTGAGCCAAGACCTCACCCACCCACCTTCCCCTCTAGGTGGGTACCAAAAGGCGCATGGTTAGCAAGCTTAGACTGATATGCTCCCTCGCCCTCGAAGTTTTCATAAATCTTGGAGTCTAAAAAACGTTGTCTCGAAGTCATTTTGTGCGTCTCGCAAGCAGTACATTCTATCATAATCATGGTAGCGAATCGTGGCTTTACTATTCGACTTCAGTGGTCTCACGCTAGAATAGAGAATATGTTCGCGTGCAGCTAAAAATGGAGCCACTAGAAATGAAATTTAGCTTTTGTTTTTTGCATTAAAAGTATATAACATTTAATATTAAATAACATACGTAATTATGTTTTACTTATATTAATCTTTAAAATGCGGGCCGCCACTTAGGACCATTGAACTATAAGGAAGTTAAAGTGAGATCTTATTCCTTAGCATGTAAAATTCCAAGGTTTAATCTTTAAAGTCTGCATTGTAAAGAGCAAAACACATTCTATAGCTATTATTTTCCCTTAGATTATGGTTAATTTTATTGATATAAACATGAAGTATTTATTTATTAATGGTAATGTGGACATTTTTAAGCTTTACGAACCTTCAAAAGAGATTACAAGTTCCGAATGATGCTACTTTCAATTGAAGTTTTCATCGTATTTTTAGCGAATTTAATCCTGATTTTATTTAAGCCTGATTTCTAACTGGATTTCCGATGGTTGTTTATTTTCCATCCAGACACATAGTTATTTCGGTTAGTTTTACGTTTATTAGTACTTATTGTGATAAATAAATGTTAAAAAAATATTATTGTGATATAACTATATAATAGCTATTTAATGACAGTAAGATACAGCACTTTTCCCATCTGTTGTTGTCATACTTCATTAAAACAAAAAAATATTGTTTTATGGGAATCTTACCACCCTTTTAACAAACAAGTGGAATAATCCAAGTTTTTATGTAAAATATTTTAGCTAAGTACATATAAGATACAAGTTACAAGAATATAAATACTTCTATATAATTTTAGTCCGACCAATAAAACAAATTCGAAAAGTGTTCCATTAATGTTTGTTCTTTGGTAACTTCGTACAAATTTTAATGTAGAAAATGCTCGAAAGTACATAGATAGCTGTTAGGCGTAGTTGTGAACCTCCCTACTAATGTGCATGTAGGTAAATACTGATGATTTGATACATAACTTCATTTCTTATCCACATTGCTATCTGTCACTCCAAACTCCAAACAAGGAGCAATTTTATTGCGCTATCCTGCTGCCAGCACCATAGCGTATCATCCAATCTGGAGGATGGTAGCTTTTCAAAATCAATCACTGTATTCTTTCTTCCCGAAGGCAGAACACAAGTAGGTGCTATTTCTTACTTTGCATCTCTGCCCTCGGTATAGTATACTCGATGTTCTTTCTCGCATTCAAAATGTTCTATACAAAAATTCTTCGCTTTCAATCCAGCTCAATATCCGCTGTCACAATCGATTCAGATAAAATTGCTTTAATCTAACTTTCCTCGTTTCCAAAAATACGTGGAATGTATTTAAACTAAATTCATTTTTAAGGGTGTAGCGGAAAACTCTAAAGCGATAAAAAAATATTTAACAATGTCACTGATTTAGGTTGGGTTGTTTTACCTCTGAGCGGCGATTTTTTGCACACCATAGGCTAAATGGTCAGGTCACATGGACCCCGAAGGCTCAGAGAAGGTTGGGGAAGGGGACCCACTGCAACAGCTGTTGGAGACAGATGGTAGCCTCCCTCAAGTCCATCCAGCGTGTTCTTTAACGTGCACAGGGTATGGCTCTCCCGGAGACGGGTCACGGCTTAACGTCCCCACTGATTTAGAACTTTTCACAATAGAACATGTTTCCCCACTATACTCTTCTGACTGACAGAGCGACCTTAATGGTATTAATGCGAAGATACGATTAATGCGCAAAATTAACATTGAATATAGAAATGATAACTGAGCTCTATATCGCTTTAAAGCTCCCAAATTATATAAAAAAAAGAGAATTTTGTTTTAGTGAACTTCGAGATACTATTCGAGCGTTTAACGATTCGATGCGCTCAATCGACTGAGACTATTTCTTGTATCGCCCACACAATTTGCACTCTCAAAATACATTCACTCCACCCTTCTTTCCCTCCTACGATTTCAAGGTCATTGGCCGTAGTTGCCAAGCAAGTGATACAGCAACATTGCACCAAATAGGAAATGACTTTCACTTTTTCCAAGCAAGTTTCACATATATTTTCTGCAACATCAAATGACCTATGGATGCAAAATAATTGACATCAAAAAACAAGTTAAAAGTAAATAAAAACAATTTTATTAATATGTAAGGCAAAAAGTATCTGGGGCGGGGGTGGCTCAGTCGGTAACGCGCCAGGCTCGTAATCTGTAGTTCCCAGGTTCGAGTCCCAGCTGGGTCAGCGTTGAGATTTATCTCCGCAAAATTCCCCGCCCTGTCCACAGTCAGTAGGGGTCACCGATGGGCTTGAAAAGGCAGCCGTCCGTCGGATGGGACGTTAAGCCGTGGTCCGTGTGCGGGGAGAGCCATACCCTGTGCACGTTAAAGAACACGCTGGATGGCCTTGATGGGAGGCTACCATCTGTCTCCTAAGCTGTTCCAGTGGGTCCCTGAGCCTTCGGGGTCTATGTGACCTGGCCATTTAGCCCATGGTGTGCAAAAAAGTGCTGCTCAGAGGTAAAACAACCCAACCCAAAAAGTATCCGTTTTGCTTTTCCCCAAAAAATTTAAAACCTATTAGAACACTGCTTGCAGTTATGGTACCGATGAAACAAATGGCGCACTATACTGGCATCTGATATTAAACACTGGTTTATTTGCGAGTTTGAATAGAAAAATGCTAAACAGTAATCTCATAGGTAAATTACAGAACTGAAAAAAAAAAATTGCTAATATGCTGCTGGCATGTGAAAGAAAAAACAATGGTTAATTCTAAATCATTCATGAATCAGCCATGTTTGGGAATGCGACAAGAACTGAAATGAAGTAACAACATGTGTTCTCCGAAGCCTGAATCTCAAGTAATTAACTTCGCCCGTGGAGACTGAACAGCGCAGAATTATTCAGTGCCGGCAAGAGGGGAAAGCCACCTACATGGCAGGCTTCGCAGTTAGTTGGTTCCTGAAGGCTGGTTGCTAAGCGACTGTGACGTAACTCTCTCTAAGGGAGCTCTGTGGAACGACCCAGAAATTCTCTATGTGGAAGGTTTTACTAACGAATTGACTAGAAAATTCATGGCTGCATCATCTTCTTACTTGAGCCCAAGAACAGTTCACTGTACCTCAACACAATGATTGCAGTGCATGATATATTTATAAATCAAATGCGAGAATAATATGATATTTTCGTCATATTACGAATTTATTCATTCATCTGCTGTTACGGTTACTCCAAAATTTACTTTATATTTTGATATACACTTTTGATATACGAACGTATTTGAATACGGACGCTTGCTTTTTCAGAAGGAGAAATGTGAAAGACTATTCTTTTGGAATGTGCATAGACAATGTATTAGGAAATTGACGCACACACTTCAAAGAAATTGCTATCATATCCGATAAACCAGAAGTACCACAGGGGCAGCATCATTTGGCTTACGGGGAGCCAAAGGGGGAATGGATCTAAGAGTTAAAAATAATTGAAAGCTATTCTACATTCAAATATTTATTAAATACTCTAGCTGCGTAATGTCTTTTAGATACTTAGGTTATTAATTTGTTAAAGGGTCACGATAAAAATATCCACCAGTTTATAATATATCTCTGGTGCTTAGTCTTATCAAACTCAATGTTCCTTTTCCTATTTGATTGATATAATAAATATTCTACTGTGCAAATAAAACGAATATATATTACTGCTACTACTTCCAAACTAAACAAGTAATTTAAAAAAAACCAGGCTCTTATTTTGCATCTTTTATTGCCTTCTAATATCTATTGCAAAACCAAAAGTGAATCATCAGAAGCTTGTAAAAGTATTATTAGATGAAATAAACATGGGTATTAACCACCGCTATAGTCCCGGTGATCGAGTGAATAGCGTGCGTGGCTACTGATCAAAAGCACTTGGGTTCGAGTCCCGGGTAAGGCATGGATGTCTGTGTTGTCTTTCTGCTGAAGTCTTGACTTCCTTACAGATCTTCTGTATGGCGTGTAAACTGATAGGCTCCTGTCAGCCTCTGTGGCAAGCAGCTGCTTGAGGGCGTGTTTTCTTTCCTATACTACACTGCGTTAAATCTCTGCAAGGTAAGGTATGTGAGCACATTGATTACATAGTGTTACGTATGCTAAGCTTACCCCAGGTCTCTAATACTGCATTGGTACCCTCTAATACTGCAGGTCTCTAATACTGCAACTTATAAACCGTAAATGTTCGAATTTACTAGCTGCAATTTACAATTCCTTGCTTGTGTCCGGGTAGAATTTAGGCTCCGGCGTTTAATATGTCATATACGTTTATAATAAACTGCTATCTTAGTGAAACCTTCGTCTATAAAATGAATAACGTCTTTTTATTTTCATAACAAGTTTTAAAGAATACTACACAAGACAGTTCTTCACTCGATATCCGCTATAAATCTGTTAAATACAGAAAGTCTGCAACACTGAAACTACTGCTAGTTTTGAGGAACATAATGAAAGGCAAACTATAAAACTACACGTGAAATTGAAAGCTGTACTCAAAACGGATGTTGCAGAATAATTATCATTGCATTTATGTAACGACACGAAGAATTCTTCGTATTCAGGTAAGAGAGGCAATGACCGTACAGTACAACATGCATATACATGAATCACTTCGGTATTCTTCAGTTTATCTATGGTCACTTACAAAAGAATTGCATGCATTCAAGAGTGCAGTGTTTGTAGCAATTTCAATAGCTTACATTGGCTCTTTGCAGCTGTCAGTTTTAAGAATCCTAAACATAACGGAAGCAATTTGGAAGACAATAAATAACTTCAAATGCATATACGCTACGAGGTCGCAGCTATGTCTCCATAAACCGTTCATCAAAAACGTGACAAACCAGTAGGTTGAGTAATAACTGGATCCAGAGGCGCTTCGATAAGAGCTGTTTGGTGCTCACTGGACCGTCACCTTCCCGGATACCCGTGCATTCCAAGGCTACCTGCCATGAACCATCCATTTACAAATTGCTATTCAGCGTCTACCACAACATGGTTCCTACTTGTACAAGCCCCTGGAGACAGTAGCTGCATAATCTTTTCGGGTATTCCTTAAGAAAATAAGATTCAGAACAGAAAAAAAAGAGTGGGGACGGGAAGAACTGAGAAAATCAGGAAGATTACCATTAATAACTCTACGAACGACAGCATCACGCACCTGGTAATCGATTTCTCTGTTTCCCTCCAACGCTCCCTTTTACTTTGGTCAGCTCTGGGATGCTTTTCGTTTTTGTCTAGCTTGCTGGGCGCCTCATTGATGGAAACGAACAAAGCGTAGCGGAACTGCAGCGATAATGGATCTCGGAGAAAGGATCGGTAGTAACAGGGCATCGTTACGCAAATGAAATTAGATTTACCATTCTCCGTTGATGCAAAAATAATGCTGGTTAATAAGAGTGCCTTCATATTTAAAGCTACAGCTGCTAACGAAAACGATACACGTTAGGAGGGCAGTTGACCATAAGTTAGCTAATGAGCATACTACAAATACGGGGAGATGCTCTAAATAAGCGATATACTAGCACATACTCATTGGAGTGAAAAAAGCTCATTAGCTAACCTATTAAATATACAATAACGTGACAAACATTATGGAGGAAAGGTTAGTCATCGCTTTCCCTCCCTGGAAATCCGGCAATAACATTGAAAAATTACTTTCATTAAAATGGTATCTCCTCTTGGAACTAATGTGAGATAATTTTTGTCATCTCACTCTTAGTAATCTAAATGCTGGGGTAAAATAGCCAACAAATAAAACTAATTGAAACTGATATATATATATACACATATATATCGGGTGCCGGACGGTCCCATACTTTTTTTTTTCATTCAATTACCCCACAAGCAGCTTTTTACCACAGAGGTCTGACAGGAGTCTGTCAGTTTAATACGCCAAAGAGAATATCTGTGAGCAATATAGCTACACAACAAATATTCATACCTTGTCCGGGGCTTGAACCCAGGTCCCTTTGATTCGTTTTCAAACACGCTAACCACCCGGCCATCGGAAGGACAAAGCCAAAATAAGCACTTCACAATTTTTTCCTTATAACAAAATCACAAACAGGATATCTTAAAAATATGCACATTTCGCGAAAGAATATTTTAATAAAGAAAACATGAAATTTAATGGAACAATAGTTGGTTACACAATTCATTATCGCAGATATTCAAATTCATTATCGTTAACATTTAGGTGCTGCTAACAGTGAGGAACAAGTGGGCAATAAATTTAGCAAAAGTTCTAGTATAAATGCAGAAATAAAAAAATAAATACCCCCTCAAGCAGCTGCTTGCCACAGAGGTCTGACAGGAGCCTGTCAGTTTATATGCCATAGTAAAAGATCTGAGAGGATGGCAGGACCTCAGCAGAAAAACGACACGAACGTCCATGCCCTACCCGCGGCTCGAACCCAGTTCCCTTAGATAGAATTGCTTAATTCCTTGTCCAAGTTCTCGGCAAGTAGCTGCTTTATCACTTATCATCTATAGGTAACCCTACATCATGTAAAATTCCAGTGGACTTTAATCAGGTGAACATCGGAAATATTAATTGCATCCTCTTTGCCCTATCCAATAGTTTGTAAATTTAACATCCATAACCGTAATGTGGATCTTGCAAGAAACATATCGCAGCACCAAAAACAAACGGTCATAACTGAAAAATGGCTTTTTGGTAAGTAGTTTTATACAGATAAGCGGGGTCTTTGTGACCTAGCTATTTAGCTCATTGTGGTTAAAAAAAAAAGGCTTTTCAGAGGTAAAACAACCTAACCAGGATAAGGCAACTAATATATTAAATGTTGTTTTCTAAGAAACTACTTGGACTCAACGTTATCAAACAAATTTGACCTATCCGTGAATCATATTATAACTTCCTTCGTCTCAAAGTAAACACATGCTTCTTATCACCTAATGGCGTTTCGTCATCGACATCAGGGTGTGTCGACACTGGGTCCATTTGCAGGACGTCCGGACATTGACAAAGTAGTGATGTCACCGGTAATAGAGTAATGGGTTTCTTCGCTTCAACTTCCTTTTCATACCGATATTTGATCGACACACTCGCAGGAAGACGGAAGCAGGAAGGGTGGGGGGGGTTTAAGAGCATCCACTAGAAAATTTCAGTTTTTCAAATGAATGCGTTGTGATTTATAGCTCGCATTGCTCTTGCTTTTAGAGTTGACCGTTGTAAGATTTTGGTGTTGGTTCAAGATTTCTGAGTTTCGTGTCATTGTATAGGTAAAGAAACATCTGTTTGTAGGTAAAGAAGCATCCTTATTCGGGGCTCGAAACCCAGGTCCCTCTGATCAGTAACCAAGTGCGCTAATCACATAACCGAGTTTTAAAGTTTGAGATCCTTCTGAAAATTCAGGTTTGGCACAGACTGATACCAATTCGCTTTATATTGTTAGATACCAAATAGAAATAATGAAATTGCTTATCGGTATAAAACTACTTACCAAAAAGCCATTTTTCAGTTATGACCGTTTGTTTTTGGTGCTGCGAATATTTTTTTACAAGATCCACATTTCGGTTATGGATGTTAAAATTTACAAACTATTGGATAGGGAAAAGAGGATGCAATTAATATTTCCCATGTTCACCTGATTAAAGTCTACTAGAATTTTACATGATGTAGGGTTACCTAATGATGTGGTGTATAAGTGATAAAGGGAAGCTGAGCTTCCCTTTATTTTTAAATAGCAATGTGCAGTTTTAATTTCTATTGGTTCTGATATTTTAATCTTAGAGCGCTCCAGTTAGCAGAAGGTTTTATCAAAACTGTTACCCTTAAAAGACACAGAAGTAATAAATATTACGAATGCATATCATTGTTAATTTCATAATTTATTGCTTATCAAATTTTAGAAATGCGTGTCTTGTTCAAAACTTGACTTCCTTCTCAATGAAATGTAATAAATTGTTATATAGCTATTACATTGCTTTTGACGGTTAAACAGGTCTAAAACAACTAAGAGACTATCACTTCTTTTTTTTTCTTCATTAAAAGAGAAATAAAAATACTGTAGAGCCTTGTCAATCGCGGAAGAAATTTTGAGATCGATTCGCCGATCGGATTATAAAAAGCAATCCTTTAAATAAGCCTTCTTGAACATTAAAATTATCATTGAAATTTTCATTAAGTCTGACAATTAGCTAAAATGTTTTACATAAAAACTTGGATTATTTCACTTGTTTGTTAAAAGGGTGGTAAGATTCCCATAAAACAATATTTTTTTGTTTTAATGAAGTATGACAACAACAGATGGGAAAAGTGCTGTATCTTACTGTCATTAAATAGCTATTATATAGTTATATCACAATAATATTTTTTTAACATTTATTTATCACAATAAGTACTAATAAACGTAAAACTAACCGAAATAACTATGTGTCTGAATCAAAAATAAACAACCATCGGAAATCCAGTTAGAAATGAGGCTTAAATATTTCGCTAAAAATACGATGAAAACTTAAATTGAAAGTAGCATCATTCGGAACTTGTAATCTCTTTTGAAGGTTCGTAAAGCTTAAAAATGCCCACATTACCATTAATAAATAAATACTTCATGTTTATATCAATAAAATTAACCATAATCTAAGGGAAAATAATAGCTATAGAATGTGTTTTGCTCTTTACAATGCAGACTGCAAGTCTCGCCAAACCTTGGAATTTTACATGCTAAGGAATTAGATCTCACTTTAACTTCCTTATAGTTCAAGGTCCTAAGTGGCGGCCCGCATTTTAAAGATTAATATAAGTAAAACATAATTACGTATGTTATTTAATATTAAATGTTATATACTTTTAATGCAAAAAACAAAAGCTAAATTTCATTTCTAGTGGCTCCATTTTTAGCTGCACGCGAACATATTCTCTATTCTAGCGTGAGACCACCGAAGTCGAATAGTAAAGCTACGATTCGCTACCGTGATTATGATAGAATGTACTGCTTGCGAGACGCACAAAATGACTTCGAGACAACGTTTTTTAGACTCCAAGATTTATGAAAACTTCGAGGGAGCATATTAGTCTAAGCTTGCTAACCATGCGCCTTTTGGTACCCACCTAGAGGGGAAGGTGGGTGGGTGAGGTCTTGGCTCAGTCGGTAGAGAGCAAAGCTCGTAATCTGAAGTTACCAGGTTCGAGTCCCACCTGGGTTGGGTTGCTTTACCTCTAAGCGGCACTTTTTTGCACACAATGGGCTAAATGGCCAGGTCACATGGACCCCGAAGGCTCAGAGAAGACTCACTGGAACAGCTGTTGGGAGATAGATGGTAGACTCCCATCAAGCATGTTCTTTAACGTGCACAGAGTATGGCTCTCCCACATATGGGGCCACGACTTAACGTCCCATCCGATGGACGGCGGTCTTTCCAAGCCCATCGGTGTCCCCTACTGACCGTGGGCAGGGTGGGGAATTTTGCGGAGATAAATCTCAACGCTGACCCAGTTGGGACTCGAACCTGGGAACTACAGATTAACAGTCTGGCGTGCTACCAACTGAGCCACCCCCGCCCCTTCCACCTGGGCTAGCGTTGAGATTTACCTCTGCTCGATGGAATTGGAAAGACCGATGTCCATCGGATGGGGCGTTAGGTGGTGGCTGCATATGCAGGAGAGCTATACCTGGATATACCCTGTGCACGTTAAAGAGCACAAAGGATGTTCTTGAGAGAGGCTACCATCTGTCTCCTAATAGTTGTACAGTGGGTCGGTCCCCTTCCCCAACGTTCTGAGCCCTTGGGGTCCTCAGGATGGAAAATAAACCCTCAGAAATCCAGTTAGAAATCAGGCTTAAATATTTCGCCCCATCCGAATTTAGCTCTTTGTGTGCAAAAAAAAGTGTCACTCATAGAAAAAAAACAACCCAACCCGGGAAGGTGGTTCTGGCTGTTACTATATCTCCGCAATCACTTGCTGGTTCTGCGTCGTCCCTTTGATGACACTGAACAGGTCTCTCAACATACTACTTCTCCAACATAATCTCCATCGCTATCGTCATATCAATCATCATTATTATTATTAGATCGTTTTTAAAAAAGGGCTATTGTTTTCACTTTGTTATCTGTTCATGTCTAGAAATTCAACATTTTGCTTTAGAGATATGAGTAATTTCATTTTTTTGCTAGTAGATACTGATGAAATGTTAGGATTAGCATTTCCCAAATCTCCCTAACGAAAAAGTTTAAAATTTTGGCAATCTTTTCATTCTAAAAAATTGGGTGGTAGAGTGTGGTGGTCATTGATGGTAGCGATTTGACACCTTATCCTCAGGGGGTTGGATAAAATACAAATTCTTGTTTTAAGAGATAAAAGTTTGCAGGGGCGGGGGGAACGAATGAAACATATTATTATTTGCATTTTTGAAATCATTAGTTCGAATTTTCACTGTTAGAGGGTGCTAAAGTCGGATAATGCCAGATTTCAATTATTTTGAAGACAAGCGTTTCATATTCGCCAGAAGTAATATACAGGCGTACCCCGGTCATACGACACGTTAGGTTTCAGACCACAGTAGTACAGCCAATCATTGCTTTTTTTTTTTAACTTGTAGATGACATTTTTAAGCTGTCATATTTGTGCGTAATTGACGTAAATAAAGCATTTACAATTAAAATAAATACTCTACTTACCCTCAATCTATTGTTCTTTTGCTTATAGGGACTACGAATGTAAAATTAAAAAAACTAATAGTTATTGAACAAAGGATGAAGGGTATGTCAAAACTTCTGGATCATCTCGGTCTTCATCAAATGCTAAATGCTTTCTTGCTGGAAATTTGGACGGACTCCTTATAGTAGTTGATGATCGAGTAGGGTTTTGAGTAAATGTTCGTCTTCCTGCTATCGATCAAATATCGGTATGGAAGGGAAGTGGCATTTGAGAGGATGCTGGTCTTTCATGGAAGTATGTATCTGACGAAGTTTGAATGGTAGAACGTCTTTTCTCTGTATATTTCTCTATAATAGGCATATTGGTCTAAAATGCTAGAATTTACTTTGGAGCTTCTTTCAAAATTGGGATTCACCTTTTCAAAAATGGACATGTCAATTTCTAAATGACTGAAAGCTTTTGAAAATTCTTTACAAGTTATTTCTTTAGGTACAGCGCTCAATATATCTTCAGGATAGAACTCCTCTTCATCCTTCCTGTGCTCTTCAAGTTCAAGAAGATCTTTGTTAGTTAGGGGGCTGGGAATGATATTCAAGCAGATCAACAACATATTCAGATTACACTTCTAATTCTAACTGCCTTGCCATGTCTACAATATTTGCATTAATTTCCTCAACAGGATTTTCAAATCCTTCAAAATCATCAATAAATTAGAGACACAACTGTTTCCTACACCTTTTAGACTCTTACTTCATTCCATGCATCTGTGATAGTCTTGATGCCATCCAAGATTATGAAGCCTTTCCAGAATTCTTTAATTCTATTTGGCCCACTTCTAGAAGCTTTGTTGATTCACGGCAACGTCATGCCGCTAAAACCGTCGTACGAGCGAATGGTTTTGGTCATAATTGAAAATTGTTGTGAGCGAATCGTCGTAAAGAGAACTTATTGACAGGGGTATTACTGTATTGTTCTTCTAGTTATTTATCATACCTAATATTATTTCATTTTAACATTACTGCTTTTCTTTAAAAAAGCCTTTTTCAGGCTTTTTAGTGTAAAGTGAAATATAGTATGCAGCAAACATTACATACTCTCATATGCGGTATAGTGTGTGACAGACCACTATCTAGAAAAACTACAGGAGGAGAGGTGGGGGGGTCCAAGTGAAGCAATCGATAGGAATAAAGTAAAATGGGGCTTAAACATCCACCAATACGACGATCGGCGAAGTCCTGCAGCATTAAAAAACTGATGAATCTAATCATGCAAAGCACGAATGGAAGCTACCTATATGATAAAAAGATTGGCCAAGAAGGATAATAAATTTTGCAAGAAGCTTGATAAAGCCACCTCATTACCATATAGACATGATTAGATATCTAAAATCTGACTATCTCCTTAGATTCTGGTGGTATATGTATATATAGCATTTCATATCGACTACCATTGTACCCTACAGTTCAAAACCTTTATTACTAACTGATAACAATGACACAAAAACCAAACCACTACTGCATTTCATGTAATATTTTCATCAACTGATTCTTCGTACTGCACGGAACATGTGAAAGAACTTGTTCATGCTACACTCTATACAAAAGGCTTCAAGGTCACAGCTTTACAATGACTGATGGAAATCCCACTTGGAAAGAAGAGAAATCGAATATCAAAGAGTGGAAAAGTGTACAACACGGGGTCAAAACAGAGAGAAAAGAAATGCCTTAAAATTTTCAGAATATAAGCTTTGTAACACATAATTCGCTTAGTCATTCTAGAACCGAATTTTAACACAGAGACAGAAAAACTCAAACTTCATAACTTTTTACTTTTTACAGAGGAAAAAGTAATTTTTGAAATCAACTCATTCCTTACCCAGGACGAAATTCGGGCACAAGGTTATCGAAACCAAGTTCAACAAATCAACATAAATTACCTTATTGATTCATCTAAGCATGATAATAATAACGCAAACGCAAATAAAAATCACTTAAAGTAAAATACAATGATTTCTTATGATTTAGAAGTCTAATTCTAAACGCAGTGTAACAAATACATTTGCGTTTTTAGATTAAGTTGTTTTTCCTTGAGATGTTACTTATTAGCTAACCAGACAGATTGTAACGACCTCAGGCGATCAAGACAAGTTTATGGAAGAATACCCAAATGGAGCCTGTCATCCAAGATTGTTTTTACAACGCCCAGGAAACAGTTCTTCTGCATACGTTTAAAAAAAATAAATAAATACCCACTCAAGCAGCTGCTTGCCACAGAGGTCTGACAGGAGCCTGTCAGTTTATATGCCATAGTAGATCTGAGAGGATGGCATGACCTCAGCAGAAAAACCACACACACACCCATGCCTTACTCGGGGCTCGAACCCAGGTCCCGTAGATCACAAGCCAAGCGTGCTAACCACTCGGCCACAGGACGGCTCATACGTTTACACAGCTACAAATCTATCCGAAAGATGGTGATCGTAAGAGAACTATTAGTTTTCCTTTCTTCGAAAGAGATGGTGGTTTCACCTCTGGGCGGCACTTTTTTTGCACACAATGGGCTAAATGACCAGGTCACAAGCACCCCAAGGGCTCAGAAAAGGTTTGGGGAAAGGAAAGGGACACAATGGACAGCGGTTGAGACAGTAAGGTCAGCAATTGGTAGCCTCCCGTCAAAGCCATCCAGCATGCTCTTTAGCGTGCACAGAGTATGGGTTGGGTTGTTTTACCTCTGAGCGGCACTTTTTTGCACACCATGGGCTAAATGGCCAGGTCACATGGACCCTGAAGGCTCAGAGAAGGTTGGGGAAGGGGACCCACTGGAACAGCTGTTGGGAAACAGATGGTAGCCTCCCGTCAAGGCCATCCAGTGTGTTCCTTAACGTGCACAGGGTATGGCTCTCCCGCACATGGGGCCACGGCTTAACGTCCCATCCGACGGACGGCGGCCTTTCCAAGCCCATCGGTGTCCCCTACTGACCGTGGGCAGGGCGGGGAATTTTGCGGAGATAAATCTCAACGCTGACCCAGCTGGGTCTCGAACCTGGGAACTACAGATTACGAGCCTGGCGCGCTACCGACTGAGCCACCCCCGCCCCGCACAGAGTATGGACCTCCCGCACAAGGGATCGCGGCTTAATGTACCATCTGATGGGCGGTAGCCTTTTCTAGCCCTTCAGTGTCCACTAGACCGGGGTCAGGGTGGCGAGTTTTGTGGAAATAAATTTCAACGCCGACAATTCCAGGCAGGACTCGAACCTGGAAACTGCAAATTACGAGCCTGGAGCGCTATCGACTGCGCCACCTCCACTCCTTCTTCCAAAGAGAACATCTCAATGATGCCATGGTTTGGAACAACATTTAGGAATTTCAGGTTAAAAGCGTGACCAAGTGCGCCTTCTTTATGACCCTAAATCATGAATATACAAATCTCATTGATCGTTTCTCTATCTAAGCGGAATATTATTTTTGTAGTCTAGATGAGATTTTGTATTACTTGGATAATATATCGTTACAGTGATTTTTAAAAGATTACTGTATTTTGAAATTAACGAAAGGTTATATTGACGAAATTTAAAATAAGAAATTATCCCTCAAGCAGCTACTTGCCACAGCAGGCTGTCAATTTAATAACGCGATAAGGATCTATAAGGATGGCAGAATCTCAGAAGAAAAAAACATCCATACCTTATCCGGGGCTCGAATCCAGGTCCCAATGATCAGTAGTAAGTGCGCTGACCACTCGGCCAACAAGCAAAAATTATGAATTAAGAACTTTATATAATAGTGGAGATTTTATGAACTTGGGCACCAGTCACGACATGCTGGCGTACCTCTTGGCAGTTTTCCAACACTCCGCTTATTTCGCTATCGGAAGAAAATCGTCAGAAAAAAAACGGAAAGTGTTATTTTTTTTAAGTGATTTCGATTGCCTGTAATTCCCTAAATACATAAGCTCGTTCCCAAATTTTGCACACAGGTTTCTTCCTGGCCACTTCGTGTTGCGTTAAACAATTGCGTCTCTATCTCTGATTGAACACAATTTTTTTTTAGTTTAAGACTTTTACTTTTGAAAAAAAAAATAACTATTTGAAGAACCCGCTGAATTTCAGTGGCAACGTTACTAGTATTAATAATTCTCGGCGCTGTTTCAATTGAAATATAAGTCATTCTACTAAACTGATAGGGGCGGGGTTGGCTCAGTCGGTAGCGCGCCAGGCTCGTAATCTGTAGTTCCCAGGTTCGAGTCCCAGCTGGATCAGCGTTGAGATTTATCTCCGCAAAATTCCCTGCCCACGGTCAGTAGGGGACACCGATGGGCTTGGAAAGGCCGCCGTCCGTCGGATGGGACGTTATGCCGTGGCCTCGTGTGCGGGAGAGCCATACCCTGTGCACGTAAAAGAACACGCTGGATGGCCTTAACGGGAGGCTACCATCTGTCTCCCAACAGCTGTTCCAGTGGGTCCCCTCCCCCAACCTTCTCTGAGCCTTCGGGGTCCATGTGACCTGGCCATTTAGCCCATGGTGTGCAAAAAAGTGCCGCTCAGAGGTAAAACAACCCAACTAAACTGACAAACTTTTTCCTCTGCAAGTGATATTGATGTGTTCCAGTAGCTTTTTTTTATTCCAAGAATGTCACAGTTAAACCTCTTAATACTTTGAGATACGTAATTATTAGTTACTAGAACGAATATCAAATACAAAAGCTACAGCCGAATATAGTTAGAGTGCTTGTCTAGGTTCAAGCGCTGAGTAAGGCTTGAATGTTATGTGGTCCTTATGCTGAGGTCGCTCCTTCCTCACAGACCTGTATGGCGTATATACTAACTGGCTCCTGTTAGACCTCTGTAGCAAGCAGCTTAAGAAAAAACTTCATTTCTCAAAATATACATTTTCGAACTTTAACCACTTCTTTTCTGCACCCCCTATTTATTCGACAAATTTCTTCGGCAAGTGATTAAAAGTAAACAGTAATTACACACGATGATATTCTCAAACGAAATGTGTAAAATTAGTTTTCAAAAAATTGCGAATTGACTGAAGCAACCGCTATTCTTACGTATTAATGTATTTTTATTGACAAACCAAATTCTCCTCGATATTAACATAACGATAATAAACTTTTTTGCCTTATAGCAACGTCAATAACGTTGCTAAGCAGGCGTTTCATTTGGGCCAAACGATGTTGGTTGCTAGTACACAATAGACTGGCTTGTGCAGTCTATATCAGTTGTTCTAAATTGTTGTTATAGCGAAACATTTAAATGGTTAATATTTTTGTACTGGAATATCTTACTAATTTTTATTTAACCGTATATTTTTAACGATATTTATCAAAAAACTTTATACTTTTAACTGAAGTACGATATATGTATCTTGACTTTATCTCAAAGACCTCCACCAATGAAACAATAACACCCTGCACAGAAAATATCTCCGCTGATGAATCTGGCCGTAGAAAATGCTTTAAATGGGCATATTGTCCCTTCCTCCCTCAGATTTATACGAATTAAGTAGATGTCATCACCATTTAAAATAACACACATAACGCAAGGAATTAATTACCAAAACTAAACAAAAAAGCTAGTTTATTGGCGAACATCTTGAAAAGCATGCTGTGTGTCAAGCGCATAAAGCCAGACTAATAAAAGGAGAGCGCATACTAATATCGGAGTTGGGTTCTTCTGATCTGCACTTTTTTTTGCACACAATGAGCTAAATGGTCAGTCAGGTCAGAAGGAAGGACTCAAAGATGGTTGGAGAACTGGACAGATGGTAGCCTCCGTCAAAGCCATCCAGTGTGTTTTTTAATGCTCACAGTATATGGCTTAAAGTCCCATCCAACGGACAACGGCCTTTCCAAGTCCATCAGTGTCCCCTTTCTTTCGAAGGCAGGGTTTCGGTTAGTGGAGAGATAAATCTCAACACTGGCACAGTGAGACTCGAACCAAGGGCTACGGATTACAAATCATGGGGGAAGTGGTGTCTATGGGGTATGGAACCCCCCACCCTTAAAATATGGTATATGCTTTTTAGTATAACGAATGAATAAGAAAAAATTCTTCAAAATTTAGATTTATCAGATTTTATTGCTTGATATATTTTCTGTTTCGATTGTTGATTTTAAATTCCTGACATACTCTCTAAATTTTGGTACCCCCCATCCAATAAGAGAATCCTGCATATACCACTGGGAGAGTAGAGCATTATTTAAACATATCATGTTTGCAGAAATGTCAAATAAATTTTTGATCAACAAAAAAATTCATTTTCTGAATACTAATCCGTGACCTGAAAAAGATTGTTCATTCCTGGCTTAAAAGAACGAATTTTTTTTTTTGTTATCGCATATGCGTAACACGAAATCACGTTGAAAATCCGATTACATTATATTTCATTCTCTAAAAATTTCTATGGAAAAAGCAATCTGCAATTATTACAAATTTTTCACGATAAAGGCAAAGTTCAAGTGTAATCTTCTCTGCTTAACAAAAAAAATTACTAAACTTTCAATGATTAGTTTTTCTAGAAAATTCCCACTGATTTTTCTTTTTTTTTTTACAAATGCTTAATGGTAAGCACCGAAAGCTTTACACGGTCATTAAAAAAGAGTACCCATATTTTAAAGTGCTATCTTTTATTACACGGCTAAACAACAAAAAAGTAATTATGTGTATGAAATTCTCAAGAATTTCGTTTTGTGTTCAACAGACTTCAATATGGTCTGTTTCGAGGGCTACGTCATGATGAGATATTATTCTTTCTTTACTCGGTTCAGCCATGGAGGTGAGCTCAACATGTCTAACACTGCAATAGCTGTTGATTCTTTCCTTTAAATGCTATAAATAACGTTTTTTTTCCTGTAATACAAGATGTTTTTAATGTATCTCCAAATAAAGTCGTCCAATGGTGTCAAATCGGAGTTTCTTCGGGAGTCACAAGATCGGAACTTTATCAATCCAGCGATTTGGAAATTTAAAACATTAAAAGTGATACTGACCCCACGCCGCCGTCATAACAAAAGACACTGATTTTCTTGACCACACATATTACTTTTGTAAATTAATAAAATATAACACTTTAAAATGCTTTCTTTTTTAATAATGGCTCTGTATTTTTATAATTTATTCGTCAACATATGCAAATTTCTTAATATTTTCTCGATTTTAAACAATATTTGTTCAGTATTCAAAGAGTTATGAATGCTGGAATAGTTAACAGGCTATAAAACCAGACTCCAAAATTTATATAATTTGAACAAATATTAAGAGATCAGAGATTTACAGATCATAGTAGACTCTAGTAGAGTACAGGGTACAATGCCCCGGTACTCTACTAGAGTTCATTTTGAGGTCAATTTTCTGTAATCTAGATTTAGAAAGATTTGACAAAGATCTTTAATTTATCTTTAGGCATTTTTCATTAAAAATTATATTAAAAAGTTACTGAGCTCTGAATGAGATTTTCTATTGAGTGAACATAGAACTGTTTCCATTTTCAATCCGGTACCTGTACATGTCCCCTTTAGTTATTAGTACATTATGTTTCTTTATTCGTATACCCATATAAATCCTACACGTAAATCCCTATAAAATATTCTTGCAAAGTGAAACAGATGCAACTCTAAATTTATTAATACCAGAATTAGTTTATAGTAGGAATGACACGCACGTAGTAAAATACGAGCTTTGCTTCAAATCCTTACAACCGGATTCATTCTTGCATCTGCTCCATCCCGGAAGAGGTCAAAGCTTTGACTCAGGAATACTTAATTATTCTGCACCAAACAGGACGACTGGATTATCAGTTGCATTAAGTTTCCCTTAGCCCTTAAAGTGTCCAAAGAGGGTTTAAAGTTTTTTACAATTAGGCCTAAGTAACCTTCATTTTAGTTTTATTATACAAAATGATCTTTCATGTGGTATATGGGGCGCGGGTGGCTCAGTGGGTAGCGCGCCAGGCTCGTAATCTGCAGTTCGCAGGTTCGAGTCCTAGCTGGGTCAGCGTTGAGATTTATCTCCGTAAAATTCCCCGCCCTGCCCACAGTCAGTAGGGGACACCGATGGGCTTGGAAAGGCCGCCGTCCGTTGGATGGGACGTTAACCGTGGCCCCATATGTGGGAGAGCCATACTCTGTGCACGTTAAAGAACATGCTTGATGGGAGTCTACCATCTATCTCCCAACAGCTGTTCCAGTGGGTCCCCTCTCCCAACCTTCTCTGAGCCTTCGGGGTTTGTGTGACCTGGCCATTTAGCCCATGGTGTGCAAAAAATGCCGCTTAGAGGTAAAACAACACAACCCATTCATGTGATATGTAATATGGCCTATATATATAAAAATCACTCGAGAATAAAGTTATACAGTTCAGTTGCTTTTCTGCTGAAAAAAAAAGTTAAGAAAACTTGGACACAATTGCATGCATTATGAAAAATTTGGCACTTTAAAGGTTAAATAACTGCGTTAATCATTCTACGATGAAGCATATACAAAAAAATCCTACTGTAGGTATTTGAATTGATATACAGGGTGATTCAAAACTTATCGTTCAAATTTCGTGGGGAGGTAGGGAATACGTCAAGAAACCGATTTCACACAGGAAAGTATGTCCGCAAACGTCATCTACATGAACAAAATGGACAAGTGAACACAAGGAAACAGTACAGTTAAGTGGTAACGAATGTGACTTTTATTCCAACAAGGTAAAGTACAGGTTCACAGTAGGTGCTCAAAATTGCGACCATTTACACGGACACAGGATTCACAGCGCCGTTGCATTGACCGCCGAACGTTTTCAAAAACGCCTGGCATATCACGGACAATGCCTGCGGCGGCCACTATTCGTGCAACAAGGTCCATTTCACTGTCGACGGGGGTCTCGTACACATGGTCTTTCATGGCCCCCCACAAAAAGAAATCCATGGGCGATAAATCAGGTGACCTGGGTGGCCAAGCGATCGGTCCACCTCTACCGATCCATCGAGCTCCGAATGTTCGGTTCAGGTAATCACGCGCAACAATTGTGCTATGGGCTGGAGCCCCGTCATGTTGATACCACATATCTCGGCGGATATGCGCAGGAACAGCGCCCAGAAAAGTCGGTAACACTGTCTCGAGAAATATTAGGTATTTCCGGCCGTTCAATCGGGGCGGTAGCAAGTAAGGTCCCAACAAACAGTCACCAATGATTCCAGCCCACACATTTACGACAAAACGATGTTGCGCAGCGTGACTTCTCGTACCATGCGGGTTGTCGTAAGCCCACACATGTGAATTGTGTGTATTGAACACACCTTCACGAGTGAATGAAGCTTCATCTGTAAAAAGGACAGAAGCTGGAAAAATGGGGTCCACGGCACCTTTCTGCATGAACCATTGTGCAAATTCCACACACTTCGGATAATCGTCAGGATGCAGTAACTGCACCCTTTGCAGATGGTAAGGATGCACACGTTCCTCGTGCAGTATCCGCCACACTGCTGACTGAGAGACCCCAAGCTGCTGAGCAATAGCTCGTGTGCTGGTATTCGGATTATCTTCGATGGACTGTAGGACTTGTTCTGCGACGTTGACAGTCTGCGTCAGTTGTCTTCTCCCCGTATCCTGCATGTTGCTGCGCAGTGAACCATGTTCGCGCAGATTGCGATGCACAAGTGCAAACATTTGATGCTGCGGTATTCTTCTGTTGGGGTATCGGTCTTCGTAAACTTGCCTAGCTTGGCGGCCGCTTTCGCCAGCTGCCCCATATGCGAGATGCATATCCGCTAGCTCTTGATGCGTAAGACGATTCATCTTATCACTAGTAAGTCAGCTCGTACACTGATGACAGCGGGAGTGGTCGGGCGAGCTGTACACTGGTTGGGTACACACAGCGCCCTCTACATACGCATGCGTACATTCTTTCCTATGTGAAATCGGTTTCCTGACGTATTCCCTACCTCCCCACGAAATTTGAACGATAAGTTTTGAATCACCCTGTATAGTATTTATGTATTTGAAAGTACATTCTGGCATCCATGTCAGTCTTATCTTTAACCACCCTAATTATAAATATCTGGGTTATGTCACGTTTAAGGATGTTACAAATTTATAATGAAGCGTCTAAGACACTTAGTCTCATATGCTATAGTTTCAGTTCAGTGGCAGTGATGGAACGCTATTAGTATAGTCCCACTCCACGGAGCCCTGCTAGTGCTTTCCCCCTATAACACTTCCGGATACGCCCCTATGACGTCACTGACCACGCCCTTATTAATATTCATAATTAAAAATTAATTAAAAACCATTCCTACCCCTTTAACCATCTGGTGACTATGAGGAGTACTATTTTCGGAAAAACCCCTATTTTAGCTCTAATTTAAAGATTTTTGACTCCCCTTTTATTAAAAATTTTTCCCCTCTTATTAAAAACCCCTTCTTCCCCCCTTTTTTTAACCACTGGCGCCATCAGTGACTATGAGTACTATTTTTGGAAAAACCCCTATTTAGCTCGAATTTCCCTATTTTTAACTCCCCTTTATTAAAAATTTCTCCCCTCTTATTAAAAAACCCTTCCTCCCCCTTTTTTAACCACTGGCGCCATCTGGTGACTATGAGGAGTACTATTTTCGGAAAAAAACCTATTTTAACTCTAATTTCCCAATTTTTCAGCCAACCCATCAATAAAGACCCCTGGTTGACCGATCTATATTTTAAGCCCTCCTTCTCGAATAGTCTCGATTTTTCTTTATTTCAGACCCCCTGGTTGACCCCCTATATTTTAAGCCCCCTTAATCTCCGAATAAGTCCCTTACCAACTAAACTTCGGGATGGCAACGATCGGCTGATGCAAGCCTCAGAACAATTGCATGGGTGGCAACCTCACGCAGAAAGGGATGATGCGTCTCTAAATAATTGCAAAACTTTCGATAGCA